>JANZLC010000202.1:21897435-21928578 GCA_026413385.1 Erythroxylum gracilipes | reverse complement strand
TTGAAAATTTTACATGCTTCAATCCATTTTCTTCCATAAATTTAGGGCCAAGCTGTGCTTAAAGGTCAAAGAGAAACTAGCCCCGAATGAAACCCCATGAAATAAGGAAAAAAAACTAGAATTGTGCCAAAATAACGAACACTGTAGACATAAAATTATACATATCATACATAAGAGAAGCCATTAGCAACTCGCAGAGGTCTCTCAGCTGTCCAGTGAGGCATTTGTGCTAGGTCTCTTTTAGAGGTTACATTTTCGAAAATTCCATACTTGGGAATCTGAAGGGTATAGGAAAGACTGCAAAAATAGTGAACAAAATTGCATCAGAACTCAGCTGCATCGAAAACGAAATAAAGTTAATCAAGAACTTACTGCAAGGGATAAACGGCAATCCCCATATTCAAGAGCGTCATGAACAATAATAAGATTCTCATTCCCCTGATAAGAGCAGTCTTAGTTATCAGTCATTCCTTTACTATATTCAGCCAAAAGAAGTAATAGATACAAGATCCTGGAAGAAAAACAGTTCTGGAATGATCTAACAGATAAGTTGAATTCAATTAACTGGTAACAATGGAGTGGATAGCTTGTTATTTGATCGTTCTTTTAAAGAATGCATTGGATAGGCCATGATTATGGCTGCAACTCAGCCATTATTCATTTTGTGACACCAGATTCAGCATAATGTTGCAAATAAAAGCAGATTGTACCAGATATTCCCAAGCTTCCAACTAACAAGAGAACTCCTCCTTTTTAGAGTCTAGAGGCACATAGAAACTTACCAAAGTAAAGCTTTTTCTAGAATGATGGTTAGGAAACTTCGCTTCAAATTGGAAGCAAAAGTTACAAATCCATCACATAATTGGAGTTTGTTGAAAGATAAGCAACCATAATAGCAACTTCGAAAAATTAGCTATTTGTAACTTTAAGGGAGAAGTAAAAACAAACCTTCTGTAATTGCATGGTGTAATGCTTTAAATTTATATCTAACGGATTTTCAAGCTACCATCTCACAAGTAACATTAATACATGGAAGAACTGGAAAGAAAAAGAAAACAGCATCCATTTTCATTTCCTTAATGTATCTTAGAGCAAAACAAAGACTGACACATCCAAGATAAATATAGCAATTGCACCTTTAACATGGGAACTTGAACAATGACAATTTACCGAGGATGATTCTTAACTAGTGAAATATTCATAAGTACTTTTATGTAAGAAGTATGATGAATTGGGTATACTTCTTATAGAACAACTAGCTTGTGCAAAGCTGAAGATACACCACTTGTATCAATAAAACCTCAAATTTATTATACAGAAGATCCAAGTGAGGGCCGCAGAGAAGCATTCAACAATTTCCTGCTACTGCTTACCTGCCCATGTTCACTAACTGTATCAAAACCGACAATTCCGAGGTCCAAATCTCCTGACACCAACTTTTTTACGATGTCTTTGGGCCGCTGGAACCACACCTCCAAATTGGAAAGCTAAAGAACAAAAATGCCAACAAATGATTTATCTTCAGATAAACTGCAAACTCAGAAAAAATAATCATGTCACCTGTAACCATAATAACAAGCCAATGATGCGAGGGAATGAACCGATTGCTCTTTCAGCACTAGGTAAATTACTAGTAAGAATATTTCCTAACTTTGGATAAATATTTTTTGCATGATTTAAGATCAGAAATATACATCAAGAGGAAGATGAAGATATATATGCACAGCTGTCAATAAGTATAAATAACTCCAAATTCCAGATTTAAGTCCAAACCAACTGTGATCACATTCAGTAGATCCTTGAAGAAAGAACATTTTCTTTCATTCATTCTTCGTGATTGAACATGTTGTTCTCCACTAATATTTTGTAATAATGACAAGGCACTACAAAAATACAGAAAACATATGAAATTGTATGGAATTATATGGAATAAGATGCTCAAATTCTCACTCCAGATGTTAAATGTAGACTACATGACCAACCTTCTCAAGTAAGTTTCAGAAGTAAAAACCACAATTAATGGGGAAAATTGCAAACAGTCATGAACAGAAATTAAGCAAAAAACAGGTGTGACGCATCAAATTCTGCGCATATTCACAGACACCAGGACATGCAAATTTAAGACAATCCCCAGACTTATACGGTTGAAGAAAAGTTTGACAAAGCTACTCTTTGGACAGAATCACAGAAGAAAAGTGTAAAATTGATCGAAGAAAGTTGAAGTTTAACACAGTATTCCATTTACATCAAACAACAACCGTTTCAGCATCTACACCATTAAAGACCTCAAGCCAACAAAAAGGTATCTTCTTTCGACAAAAATCCATTTCTAAAAAAATAGAGAGAAACCTGTGGAATTTCTGCAACATATTGTCGTGGATTAACCTGCCTGACATTCAATTGGCAATCCTTCAGAGAAAGAAAAGAAAAGTAAATATCAGAATATAAAAATCACAAAAACATTGAATAAACCCACATATACTTTTCAAAGAAAGTGACTTGTTAGAGAACTCTCAACAGTCAACGCCCAAAAAGAATATCATGGACGTCATCTTTCTTTCTCTCTCTCTCAAGTATAACAAAATTTCAAGCCAACTGAAACAATTGCATGTCTAGATACATAATCCACCAACCAGACGTTTTCCACTAGCGAACCGAAGCAAAGCTAAAAGTAAAAACGCAAAATCTGAAGAGACCGGTAATGGAATTAGCCGCAAACCTTGAGGAGCTCAAGAGTGTCGTCGGCCATACGTCCTTTACTAGGCAAACCTAGGCGAACCACTTTACCGTTTGTTCTGCCATTAACAACCGAAACTTGAGATTGCGACAAACAGAGAACTGAAACACCTGCTCTCCGGTACAAACAGGGATGCCTGAGAGAGATGATTCGGAAATGCGAAGACGAGGTGGGGAAAAGAGAGGAAGAGACATGAGAGAGGCATTGCTGCTGGCAGTTTTGGGTCACAGAAGAGAAAGACAAAGCCATAGCCTCTCTTCTTTTGTAATTGAACCAAAATCCAAAACCCTACGTTGTGGGATTTCCTCTCTCTATAAATGTGGCGGGGCTTCAATATATAATGTCTTGCTCTGCCGCCGCCGCAAAGGTGAAGGGGAGGCTAGAAAAGGAAGATACTCATTGATACTTTATACTTTGGACTCAAAAAGGTGAACCCCACCCTAGGCGCCCCCACGACTTGACATTGTGTGAGATTGCTTTGCTTCGCTGCTGAGTGCGGAGTGCTGAGTGCGGATAGAGACAGGTGTATCGGTGACTTTTCTATTTGGAAAATGTCTTATAAAATTTTTATTTAATAAAATAAATTAGACATTTTAATGTATTTTGCAAGTAATATACGAAATTATAAATTTTGATGAAATTAATCGTTTTTTTGAAAAGCTAATTATAAATTCTTCTCTCTTTCTAAACAATAAAGATAATAATATTTCGATAAAAATAATACTCAATAAAAATTTTATTAAAGCGCAAAATTTTGAAAAAGTCTAATAATATGTAACTTTATTCTTAACTAGCGAGAGACTGTTCCAAATAACGCCCAGAAAGATAATAATAATAATTATTATTTTATTCAATTGATGAAAATATTTTTTATTAGCAGCATCATTTATTTAATGATAAAAGGCATAAATTTTAACACAACTCTTAAACTTAAATCAAAATAATTAAATCCAACACAAATAAATAGTTTGTTATAATTATTTTTAATTATTAAATAAGTTGAATTTAATTGTTCGAGTTGAATTTAACAATTAAATTAGGTTACCGTGATATACAATTAGTTTGTATTTAATGTTCATATCATATGTGTTTCTTTATTATTTTTAAACCAAATTAAAAAGGAGTTTTTTAATTAAAATTAAAAAGAGTATTTTCAAAAGTAAGAAAAATTGAAAAAAACAAAATTTCTTAGACTACTCGGGAGTTCTATATCTTTTACACTTTCCTTAACATTATAAATTGAGTATTATATCATCTTCTAAAAGTTATTTTCATGTATTTTTATGTATTTTTTATTTTAATATTGTTATTATATCATCTTTTAAAATTTATTTTCATGTATTTTATGTATTTTATTTTAATATTGTTTAACATTAGATTAAAAAGCTAAAGCGCAATTATATTATTTTCTAAAATAACTAAGCATTAAAAATTAATTATATCAAATAAAATCAATTTAGTATACCATATTATCCTTTTCGAAAATTATTTTTATGTATGTGGTAACTCTTAAGGAGTGGTCTAATTAGTAATATTGTGAATTCAAATTGTAAATTGTAACTCATTAAAAAAACATTAAAATGATATCAATAAAATTGAAGATATAAATTGATAACATTATTAAATTGAAGATATGAATTGATAACGTTATTTAAAATGATGATAATGAGGACGATGACGAAGATGAGAGTTATAATTTATAATTTAATCGATTTAATTTAAATAATAATAATTTATTTTAATTAACTAAAATGATATTTTAACATGAAATAGGTCAATTAAAATTAACAAAAAATATTTGTATAAACTTTTTGAGTTTAAAATAATTTGTCGGGAACTTTTTTTTTAATAGGTCGGGAACTATTAATTTGAATAAGAGTGTTTAAATCAATATTCAATATAGTTTTGAGCTTACTTAAAATAATTTGATCAATATATAAAAATCTCAACTTGAAAATATTCCCTTTCTTAATTGATTAATTGTATATTAAATAAAATTTAGATTAATTTATCATTTATATTTAAAGAAAACGTTGTTACCTTGCTAGTAAAATGCATTATAACGATCAATAATTAAATAAAAATTTATTCTATTCAATTTATAAATTATTATATATTTTTACATTCTTAAAGTGGAGATAAATTATAATCTTAAGAGACTTTTAAAAATATTAATTTCACATATTGCACATAGTAGATATTTCGTTTAGAATAGCAGAATCGAAGTATAATATCAAACAAGTAGGTGTAACTGTTGAATTCTATGATGGTGAATTATATGGAGTCAGTTATAATGATCCTAGTTACAATAATCCTACTACTGTGAAAAAATATGCTAGATACGAGTGAAATTTTTAAATTACATCGTGCTACTTTAAATTTCGATGATGTTTTTCATAATAACCTAAGGGGTTGGTTTACTTTGGGATATGCTTTGTTTGCTATGCTCTTCTTCTTCAGACACATTTTGCATGGGGGAGCCGAGTTGGGGGTCTAGTTGGTTTACGGACGAGCTCGTGCCCGTTGTTTCCATTCCAGACAGGAGACTACCAAGCAGCAAAGTCCAACCTGGTGTCTCCGAAGACCCCGAAGACATCACATTAAGATGACCCCAATTTCATTATTAATACAAATAGCAAAAAAAAAATGCAAGAAGGGTACCATCCACTTCTCATCCCACACAGCGCCTTAAATAGTTAGGCTCGGTAATGGGTTGGGACGAGTTCGAACTCATTTAGACTTAAGTTTAAATTGAAATCTTGTTTTGAATAAAGCTCGGCTCGAAACTTGATCGCATCCGAGACTTTAGACCCAAGTTCAAGTAAATATGATTTAGTTAAGTTCGATTCGAACTCAATTTGATATATATAATTTTATTTTTAAAAGAATGAAAATCATGTTATTTTATTTGAAAATTTTAGGTTTTGATGACTAACCAGGAGAATATAAACTTAAAAACTTAATTCAAAATTTAAATTGTTTTTAAAAATTCCAAAGTTGACTTGAAATTTAGTCATTTCAAACCAAATCGAATCAAATCAAATCAAACTAGATAATTTTTACTATTCTTATCAGGCTGGCTCGAGCTCGAGCTGCTTAGACCTAGTCTTGTCTGAGGCTTGATAAGTACAAGGAAAATAATATTGTCATTGGGTGTCATGTACTCCTCCTAAAGGATATGTCGAGAATGTTTTGTGTAATTGGTTTTATTTTCTTACTTATAAAAAACAATATTGTATTATAAAAAATAACATAATTTTTAATTTTTTAATTTAAAAAATAAAAATAAAAATAGGTGGAACCGAATAAGCCAGACTGGCCGGGCTTATTGCCACTCCTTATATGCAATTTTTATTAATTTTAGCATTGTTAAATATAAAAAAAAGTAAAGGAAAAAGGAGAGCGAGCGAGCGAGTCTTCTCAAGCAAAGCAAGAGTCGGGGAAGAGTCAGTCCCTCTCTCTCTTGTTTCGATCTAAGCAATAACTTACTAATCACTTTTTCTCTCTGCAATTAAAATTTTCTTTTGTTTATGTATAATTGTAGATCGGATTTTGATTTCTCTTTACTCACTCTTTCCATTTCAAACTCAGTCAAGATTCAGTCCATTTAGTAGATTGATATAAAGAGATATATGATAGAGATCAGTGGGTTTGATGGGGAATTGCTTAATCGTCTAATGCATGTTGTTTGGGTGGAAAGAATCGTGTGGGAAAAGTGTGTACTTGTGGTGGAAAACCGATGGCTTTGTGATTAGCGTGATTGAGAATTGCATTAGGGATTTTTTTTTTGGCTAATTGGGGGGGAAATGGCGGCTCATAGCTGGAGTGAGGGCATGTCGTCTGATAATATAAAGGGATTAGTATTGGCTCTGTCTTCAAGCGTGTTTATAGGTGCCAGCTTCATCGTCAAGAAAAAGGGCTTGAAAAAGGCTGGTGCTTCCGGCATTAGAGCTGGTACTCTTCTTCACATTTATTAAGTTTTGAGGGACTTCGATCTTCACCGTTTGTTTGCTTGGTTTATTAATTCATGTGGGAAATAAGACGATTCGCCCAAATTTGGATGTGGGTTTCAATTTGCAGGAAGTGGAGGATACTCTTACTTATATGAACCGCTTTGGTGGGTGGGCATGATCACAAGTAAGTATTTTTACCATCCTACGACATATGGTTAGTTAGCTTGTCTTTCTATTCTTCTGTGTACCGAAATTCGTCCTCAGATTTGATTTATTTGTCATCTAATAAAATGACTGATTCAGATCTTAATATTGAGCAAATTACCATTATGATTCTAATCAGCATCATGTGGTTGATTGTGTTCTAATACACATGGTCATGCAACAGTGATTGTTGGCGAGGTTGCTAATTTTGCAGCCTATGCATTTGCACCAGCTATATTGGTCACTCCGCTTGGTGCTCTCAGCATTATTATCAGGCATGATAGGTTACTGACTTGTCTTATGATTACTTTGCTGGTCTCAAGTTCTGACCATCTTGTCTTTATACAGTGCCGTACTTGCACATATTATTTTGCGGGAGAAGCTACATATTTTTGGCATTCTTGGTTGTGTTCTTTGTGTTGTGGGTTCTACAACGATAGTTTTGCATGCTCCTCAAGAGCGTCAGATTGAATCTGTGAGAGAAGTTTGGGATCTTGCTACAGAACCTGGTACGATATTTGGTCTTAGGTTTTTTCTTATATGATGTTTATTTGTTTGGAAAGTATTGTATGATGTTTATTATTTTCCCTTCTGTACTTTTCCAAGCAAAGTGAAATTATTATGAAGCTGACTGACCTATTTTATATCTTTTCTTTTGTTCCAGCTTTTCTGTTTTATGCAGCTTTGGTCATAACAGCTGCATTTGTTCTTATATTCCACTTCATCCCTGACTACGGCCAGACGCATATAATGGTTTACATTGGAGTTTGTTCTCTTGTGGGGTCTTTGTCGGTATGTATATGATATAAAAATGGTAAATTCTTCTGTTCTTTATCCCTTAGTTAATTCTTCCTCTTTTGTGGATAGTTTGTTTTTAACTTGTTCTTTGACAGGTTATGAGTGTTAAAGCACTTGGGATTGCATTGAAATTAACACTGTCAGGGATGAATCAGCTGATATATCCGCAAACATGGGCCTTCACTTTGGTTGTAGTTACTTGTGTGCTTACACAAATGAATTATTTGAACAAGGTAACAAATTTGTGTTCTTTTTGTTGGTTTGACTTTTTTATTAGGTTCTGTTGCTTATAACTTTTCTTCTTTTTTTTCCTGGCATCATGTTTGAGACAAGTTGGTGGCTGTATCAATTCTTAATTTGTCCTTTTTATTTTGGTTTGTCATCCATGAATTCCCTTAATTTGATTTTCTATAACTTCTCTTTGGTGATGTTAATATGATGCATTGATGTACTTTTATGTTTCTTCAAGTGGATGGTTTTTGTCTTCATGAATTTTTGAGGTAGCTTCACTTTTTTTTTTTGGTAACTTCATATCTGTTGTGAAAATCATTGGCCCCTTTTTTAATTATGAAATATGACATGAGTAAACTGAGTTGATTGTTGTATAAAGCCAGTAAAGTTGGGGAAACATTACTTCTTTATCTACTGCTAGGAATAAGAGGTATTTGCAGGTATTTTTGCATTATGTAACCTTGAGAGATAGAGATTGTGGAGGTGAAGTTGCTTTTCGCATGTTAATTTCCTAGGTTTCAATGCACATTATATTGGTCTTTCTTTCTTCTTATGAATTAAAAATGAAGGCATGATCTCATTTGCAGTTGTTAGGAGCTTCAACTTCTTCTTTGAGTTTCTCTAAGATTATAAGTATCAGTGTTTTTCTCCCCACCTTCTAGACATTCGTTAATTTATAACCGTCTTTCTCATGTATCCCCTGATCATCCGACATTTACAAGGATTCGAAACTGAGAACTTGGTATTTTTCAAGGTTCTCAGTTACTTGATTTAATAATCTGTTGTGAAGCTTTCCGTTTTTTATTGTTTGATGCTAGTCTTTAATGTTATTTTGGTTTTTTGCTTTTGCACTGCAGGCACTTGATACTTTCAATACGGCTGTTGTATCACCCATATACTATGTGATGTTTACGTCACTAACCATTTTGGCTAGTGTAATAATGTTCAAGGTATATTTATCTGCAATCCCTGTTTCTTTGTTTTTGGTTTGAGTAGGTAATCTTATTAGAACTTTTGAGGAGAATTGAGTCCATTTGGGGAAGGATCAGTCTAGATTGTTGATCTTTGGAATTGTAGTTATTACCGGCATGAATCTTATTTATACTGATTGGTAATTAAATGCGTAATTCTCCTTTTCTATTCAATATTTTGCCTCTTTTGTATTGGTAATAGATGGAATGAATCAATGTGATTAATAGAAGACAGTTCCCAGAACGTTGAGTGAAAATGTTGCACAAAATAGAAGAAAATGAGTGTTTTTGTCTATTTATTATGCCACTGATTTGTCATTGTCAATTCATATCGAGTAGTAAGTGTTGACATTTGAATTTCTTTTACCAGGATTGGGATCGACAGAGTCCAACTCAAATTGTCACAGAAATGTGTGGCTTCGTTACTATACTGTCCGGAACTTTTCTTCTTCACAAGACAAAGGATATGGCTGAAGGCATGCCCTTTAACTTTTCTTGTTATGACATATTTAGTATCAGTATTTATTTGCATTCTGAACTTTGAGATCAACTTTAGGTTCAATGACCTTGCCGGTAAGACTTCCTAAGCATTCAGAGGACGGATTTGGTTTGGAAGGCTTCCCTCTAAGACGACAAGAGTCGCTGAGACCTCAAGATTGACATATTCTTTTGCACGTGATCAGATTTGATGCTTACTTCGGTTAAAGGACTGGCTGGTGTTGATCTGTATTTTGCTTGGAAACTCAGCATTGGATCGTCTTCACCGTGGGGATATTGCAAGACAAGGGATGGTGAGATTTATGTTTTTCACCTTTCTTGGCTTCAGAATGAGGCTAGCTTTTCAGCAACTGCTCTGTATATAATCTTCCCTTCCTTTTCAATTGGAAGGAATTGGCCAACATTGGTGATTCACACTGTACCTTTGTTTCATTTCGTTTGTCAAGAATGGCTGTTGAGTTACTCCTGGAAAATGTAAAACCACAAGCTTATTTGACAATGGTGAGAAGAGGACAATAATGTTAGAAAATGGAGACAACATTCATTCATTTATTTTAGAAATTAATTTGTTACAAAATTGTAGTTTTATATTTTCAATTGATTTTAGTCCTTCTTCACGTTGAAACTATTTTTTTCTTCTCTTTTTTTGTGTTTTATCTTCACTGAAACTCTCTATCAGTTCATTATGATTTTTTTTAATTCTACTCTTATAAAAAAAATAGACAATTATTTAAAAATTAATAATTTATGGAATTATTAAAAATAATTTTAATTATTTATTTACAAAATTTTATTAATTAATAATAGTATAATATATTTTATTAATTATTTACAAAATCAACTACATGATAATCAAACTTAAGTAAAAACTGTCATTACCATTCTTAATATTTAATACCAAATGTTGATATAAATAGCAATTTCTATAATCTTATTTTTAGTGCTTGTGTGTAAAACATGTATAATCACTATTTTCATTCATATTCCAATTTTTAACTTTTATTCTTATTTTTTTATTTTGACTCCATTATTGATTACCAAAGGAGACATTTGTGTTGTACAAGAACAAGGAGAGGTTGAACTGATTTTTTAATTATTATTTTGCTATTTTAAAAGGAAAAACACTTATTTAAATAATAGAACAAAAGTGAATTTTTATAGGACCATTACTTGGTATTCTTATTGTTTAACAAGGAATAATATTTTTTTCATATGTGATATTAATGGTAATGATACTCTTTGTAACAAAGTTTTTCTTTTAATAAAAATTATAGGAATGCTTTTTTTAAAAGAAAAGTAAAGCTTTATTAAAAGAATTTGGATATATACATAAAGTTATAGGAATAGTTGATAAAATAGCTAGAAATTATGATAATATAATTAAAAAAGAAAATAGCAAGAAATTGAGAGTAAGAGAAATGAGATTTATTTTTATTTTTATTAAAAATAACAGTAAAATACATAAAAGTTATTCCTAGTATTTTATAGGTCCTGAGTAAAATAAAAAAATGAAACCCTATTTTTGCCTTTTTTTTAGTTCTGATAAAGAATAAAAAGAAACAAAATATAAGCTTTTTCTTATTTTTTATAAGGTTAAGAATCAACCTTATTTTATTTTATTTCATCTTTTTATGAACGTAAAAATGAACCTAACCTTATTTTACTGTTTATAAAGGTAGGCCCTGAGTGGGTGCCCAGGCTGCCTTTGCCTAGGTCGGCCCTGAAATACATGTATCGAATAAATGTTATTTATAAGAGTAACTAATTTAGCTCTTAACTTTGTTTTTTATTAATTTTAATTAATTTTAATTTAATGAATATTTATTTAGTTCACATATATAATATATGAAGTTGTGTTTATTTTAATAAAATATAAAAATACAAAAAATTAAATGTTAAAGTATTTTTGAGTATTTTATTTTATCTAGAGATAATATGTTTTAGATATATATATAAGAATATATAGAGAGAGAGAGAGAGAGACGTAACGTAACAGATTTGATGTAAGACTTCATTCGCTCAATCATTGGGATGCCCGCGCAGTAAGCTTTCTCGTCAACCAACCAGAGTTCTGAGGTACCTCCTCTCTTATTTCGCAACTTTGGAGCATCCGTTGACTGACCATTAGTGTTCTTGTTTTCAATTATATTTTTCTCTTAATTAACTGTTGCTCTTTCAAGTCTCGAGTTTTCCTCCCATTTTCTCCATGGGGTTTGCTAATGGTTTCGTTTTTGGGGCTGTCGTACATGAATTGACTTTTTCTAGTGATTCTCTTTGAGATAATCTGTTCATCTAACTTGGGTTTGTAGAGAACGTGTGAGAGTGATTAATGGGTTCGAAGTTTAGCAGTAATCTTTCAGTGTCTAAAGAGGATTTTGATGCATCACAAAGCCAAACTTACAAGAGGCATAAGTCGTTACTTACTTGTGAGGGAAACTCTCGGTTGATTCCATGCCTTCCAGATGAACTATCACTTCAAATCCTCGCACGAGTTCCTAGGATATGTTACTTGAAATTGAAGTTAGTCTCTAGATCCTGGAAGGAAGCTTTGGTTAGCTCTCAACTTTTCAAGGTCAGAAAGGAGCTTAGAACAACAGAGGAATGGTTATACATACTCACAAAGGGTCAAGATAATCAGTTGTTCTTGTATGCTTTGGACCCTTTGTCTGGAAGATGGCAAAGGTTACCGAAATTGCCTGGCGGAGCTTTTGAAGATGAACCTCAGAAAGGTTTTGGTGGCCTTGGAATGTGGAATGTGGTGGGTTCAAATAGCCGAATTTCGTGTGCAATGAGAGGATGGCTGGGAAAGAAGGATGCCTTTGATTCTATCCCCTTCTCTGGTTGTGCTCTTGGAGCTATTAATGGTTGCCTCTATGTGCTAGGAGGATTTTCTAAATCTTCGGCCATCAGTCGTGTGTGGCAGTATGATACAATACTGAACTCTTGGAGTGAGCTCACACCGATGTCCAACAGAAGAGCCTTTTCTAAGATAGCCATCCTAAACAACAAGCTTTATGTTGTTGGAGGGATCACCGGACGTCGTGGTGCAGTAACCACACTGCAAAGCGCTGAAGTGTTCGATCCTCATACTGGTTTATGGTCTCAAATGAAAAGCATGCCTTGCTCGAAAGCTCAATTATTGCCCACTGCCGCGCTCGCTGATCTATTCAAGCCTATTGCATCAGGAGTAACATCATACAGAGGAAAGTTATTTGTGGCTCAGAGTTTATATTGCTGGCCCTTTTGCATTGATATCGGAGGAGAGGTTTACGATCCGGAGTTGAATTCATGGATTGAAATGCCGGTTGGCTTTAGTGAAGGTTGGCCTTCAAAGAAACCTGGTACGAAATTGAGTGCCCTGGTCAATGGTGAGTTGTACGTGTTAGATGCATTTAGTTCCAATGATACTGATAGAATTAAAGTATATGACAGTCAAGAGGATACCTGGAAAGTTGTGGTTGGATCCACCCCTGTTCATGAATTTGCTGATTCAGAATCTTCCTATTTACTTGCGGGTATACTCGGAAAGCTCTGTTTAATCACTAAAGATGACAATTGTAAGATCAAAGTTCGGCAGGCTGAGATTGAATCTCCTTCTTCTTCTTCATCAGGCAATCGCTTCCATGAACATTTGTGGACTGTTGTTGCGACTAAGAATACTATGTCAACTGAACTGGTCAGTTGTCAGACACTTGAGATCTAATTTTATTATAATCAATGATTGACTTCGTTCCACATTCATCTTTATGTCATTGCTTTGATCATGTGATATGATTTCATGATTTGTATCTTAGGGTTGCAATGCAAATATGTGATCTGTATGTCAAAAGTTCTCATCATCAGACAGCTTCAAGAATTTCTGTTTTCTTTTTGTGTGTTTGTTCTGTTATACAAAAAGGAGTGTGATCTTTTAGTGTTTGCTTTTCACAGTTCTTCCCTTGAACAGATTTTAGGTTGAATATCATGATTGCTGTTGAGCATATGTAACAATGTTTTGGCTACTGCAACACGGATGACTTTGCATGGATTGCAACTTTTTTCATGAGGACACTTGTGCTTTGGTATCTATCAACTCTCCGCTATTTTCATAAAGCATTCTACCTAAGTAGATAACGAGTACATATGTTGAGCTACTACATGATTCGATGAGATTCCGATAACTGATTGTACAGGAAACTAACAATCTCATCGTTTAAATCTAGCCCGAAGTGCCTGGATTTTCATCGTCTGATGTTACCGATCAGGTTTTCGTTGATCCTCACCTTTTATTTTGGCTGCATAGAAAAGCAGTAATCCTTGCTGTAAGTGGTTTGGTCACACAACTTCGTCACTTTCTTAGTTAATGCCCTGCTCTACTGAAGGAATGGAAATCTCTAGTTGTTTAAGGCTATTAACGACTATAAAAAAACAAGAAAGCATGGAAAGTTAGGGTTGGTAAAAAGATCAAAGCCCCTAGTTCGGTCAGGTAAAAATTAACTCCTCAGCCTGACCCGGATTAAGCTTAGGCTTTTTAGGCCAACTCGAACCAATCAGACTCAGACACCCACTTGCCTGAAGCCCATTTGAGATTTGGACTCTCCAGGCTATAATAAGATGTGGGTTCATGCCCTATAAAATCAAGAACTCTAAACAGACTCGGACATTCACTTTACTGAAGCCCATTTGGGATTCGGACTCGGCTTTGGTCCATAAATAAAACGTGAGCTCACGTACTGTAAATTCTTATCCAATCCGACCATTTTCATCTGCAAAAGAAGCAGCAGCAACTCCAAAAGTTCTTAGCTAAGCACGGACACGGCAAAATGGAGCTGTATTCGCGTGTCGAACATGTGTCTGACACGAGTCTGATACGGATACCCACGAAGAGCACATATATATGCTCCAGATTTTTTTAGAGACGCTTATAACGTACAAAATATGTATAAACTATTAAGATATTTGAAGCTTGAAACAAATCAATCAATATATATCATATTATAAATTCTAAATTTTTTTCTTAATTTTATAATATATATATATATATGTTGTGCCCGTATCCACCAAATTTTAAAAGTTGGTGTCCCCGTGTCCGTGTTCGTGCTTTTTAGAAAATGCAACCTATCTTACTCTTTTAAGTTTTAACTACCCCAAGATAGCATACGCATGAGCCTTAACACAAACACATACAACATCAATTTCTCAACCTAGGATTATGAATGCAGATCAAAATTTTCATCTCCCTCAAACACTATCCGTCTAACATCAATGACAGTAGAGAGAACAAATTTCAATCGTGGCAGTGCAGGTAAGGCTTTTCGAGCAGAGGCACTGAAATTCCTGTTATGCACATCAGATATAAACAGAAGCAGAAGTCCTCAGAAGTTCTATCACAAAAGAAAAATTTCAAGACCTAGCCATATCCAGGAAATTTTAAGAAGCAACTTGTGGTCTTAATAAACGAGAAACTCAGTACTACAGCGTTTAGAATATAATTAGAGTAAATTAAAACAGACACTGAAGTTTAAGGTGATGCATATCTGCATTCTAGAACTATCTCCAAGAAACTACCCTTAATCTTTAGCTCAAAACTTTGGTCTATAAATGGCGTACATACATCTCTCTGCTCACCAAATTTGTTGGGGAGCTCCTGAGCACCACCATCCTTCATTGGCAAGACACTTAGAAACCAAAGAAGCCAAGTTCACTTGCTCTTTCCTTCTCAAATGTCTCAAAATACTGATATATAATTGTGACTGCAAGAAGGATTCCTGTGCCTGAACCAATTGCACCCATGAAATCTGCCAACACTGTCAGTGCACCAATGCACATCCCTCCAAAAGCTGCAGCTGTTGGTATGTAGCGATTCAACTCTTTCTGTAGGTTGGATTCCCTATGCCCGGGCATAACCATTTGTTGTTCCTGCACAATAAAAGTATGCCGATAACATGGTATGTTCATAGCTAACTTTACAAGTAAAGTGAAACTTGAGTAGACAAATTTAGGGATGATAGGACGAGACAAACTAATACCACAATGAGAAACTAATGCTGATCGCATGAGATAAAAAACTTTTCAAATAAGAGACACAAATATATAAATGTAAGAAAAATGATGGCAAGTTTGAAGCCATGAAACAAAACTCAAAACAACAATACCCAATAAACTGCTGAAAGTCTTCCCTTTTTATTATGAAATATGTCGGTAAAAAGGAAGAGCAGAAGAACAGCACTTTATATGGTTTTAAAACCCGATCTTCAGATGAAAAGATATTATGGACAGTATAAGGCCAACAACCCAAATAATGCAGGAGTAAAAACACCGACAATTAGTTGAAGAATAAACAAGTCAATCCTAAGCAAAAGCAACAGCATAAAGAAGCATATTCACAACAAGCTGAAGATATGCTATAAGATCTGTTATGAAAAAAAATTCCCACCAACAACATTGAAACTTTTTCAAAACATAAAACGGAAAATGAAAAAACAATGAGGTTGTTTACCTTGAGCTGCTTGGCCACGTCTTTGGCAGAGGAGCCAGAAACTTCAATCCAAGTTTTTGAGAAAAGAGCACATGCTGACAACATAAATACTAGATAGAAAAGTGCATGGAATGGATTTGCAGCCATATCAGCCAAACTGCAATGAAACAAAGGAAAATGTTAAAAAAATCTTCCCACAGAGAGATGTATTTGAAGTTAGAGAAGCAAATTATCACAAAAAGATGCCGTTAAATAGACCAAAATAATGGATCTGAGTACACATGTAAGCACTGGCTTGTTGACGTATAACTTAGATCTGTAACGGCGCAAGTCAGTGCATGTAAGAGAGGGATATACAGAGGTGGCAGTTTTAGAAATGAAATTAACATAATCACCTTGATGGCGCAGTAATATAATATGCAAGGCCACCAACAGGAGCTGACTGACCACCATATTCTGATTCCTTCCATTTACCCAAAAGATCCACAAAGAAATTTCCACTATATTTCCTGTGTAATAACTGGAGAAAAAAAAAGGGTTAGTACAAAACTAGCAGATCAATTAAACTTCAACCTCCAAATATAAACCCAGTACCTGGGAGATGAAGTAGAGGTTAGATACAAGAGCTGATTGCAGAATAATGGGCATGTTGGAAGTGTAGAAAAGCTTGATAGGATATGAACCCTGCTGTCCACGAGCATTTTTTGACCTCACAGGCAACACAACACGGAATCCTTGGAAGTAGATAACAATGAGGAAGATCAAGACTGTAGCAAGCAGATTTGTCACATTTGGAAGATTTTGCCGATAAAATGCCTCACGAAGAGCGCGGACCTTGTCTGTTCGAGTTATCAGCAAATGGAACAAAGCAATAACAGCACCTTCAAATTCAGCACCTCGTCCGCTATTAATGGTGGTTGGACTAAATGCCTTCCAAATAATGTTTTCACTGAAAAGCAAACATAAAATGTTCAATAAACCCAAAATATGACGTTACCTACTATCATTTAACGCAACAAAAACTTGTAGAACTCAACAAGTTAAAAGAAATCTTCTTTTAGACAAAGACAGAAGAATAGCTCACCAGATGTTGGTTGCTATGAAAAGGGAGATTCCAGAGCCCAAGCCATATCCTTTCTGAAGCAGCTCATCCAAACAGATAACAATGATCCCAGCAAAGAAAAGCTGCACAATGATAAGTATGGCATTGCCTACTCCAAGTTGGCTAACACTCCCATACATGCCAGAGAGCACATATGCAACTGCTTCACCAACAGCTATCAGGATACCTAACAACTTCTGAGCACCGTTTCTGGAATAAAAAGGGAATAATCACCAGCTTATAAATGGCAAAAGATGCCAAAGGAGGTGGAAATTGCATGAAGGCAGAAACGCATCCCAATTCCAGGCAATTATAGCTTCCAAAATCAATAAACGCATCTCAACCTAATATTCATCAGCTAGATGGATCTACATCATCCACTAGGCTTAACTTTTACAAAAGCTATAGGATCTACTTACAACAGAGCACGGTCTTCGCGTACGTTATTGTCCACTTCAATGATCTTTGACCCAGCAAGAAGTTGCATGACCAAGCCAGACGTCACAATAGGTGTGATACCAAGCTCCATGACAGTACCGCGATTGGACGCAAGAATGACTCGCATCCAATAAAAAGGATCTGCTCCGGTCGTCGAATGAATCCCATACAGCGGCAGTTGACTGCACACCAAGAAGATGAAAAGGGATATCACAGTATATATGACCTTCTCGCGAAATGGAACTTTCCTATCGGCACTCTGAACTTCTGGAAGAAACGCCAGAAAAGGCCTAACAAGATGAAGAACCCTAAACCCACCTCCCATTTTACTTACACGCTCCTTACCAAATCCAATTCAACCTGCAAGCAGAACACCCATCCATCATACACACAACTAAACGACTGACATGAATGCATCAATCTAAGATATTGAATTGAATTTACCATGCAAAGTATCCGATCCAAGGAAAGAGATTAGATCAGGCAAAACAACGATCTCATCAACAAAACTAACCGTAAGCCAAATCTAGTTTCCATTCAAAATAACAAATCGAGAGATAACTCACCTTGCGGGGCGAAGACTACGAAGAGATCAGAGAAGAGCAAAGTCAGATCTATTCGAAAGAAGGACGAAGACCACGCGTCCTACCTAGGGTATAAAAGCTTTTAGAATTTAGAGATTGGCAGATTGCTTGTATATATATATATATATAAAAGCTTATTCAATTGTGATTTGGTTGGAATTCAAACTCTTCACACATAACAATTTCCTATTTTTAGTCTAAAATTTTAGCTTTACAATACTTCCAAATATCTATAGGAAAGTACTTTTATTCAATTTTTTAATTATTTTAATAATGTGAAATTTATCTCGAGTATTCTCACGTAAAAAAGACAAAGATGAACTTCCCGCATTTTTATTAAATAATTCTAAATTTTTAAATAGATTTTATTTATTATAATATTTTAAAATAATTAAAAACCTCAACGATCTACCGGTTCAACCAGTTCAACCATAGGAATCTTAAATTGTATAACTTTTAATTCGATTGATTTTAATAACTCTTGTTAACTTATTAATCAACCAATTAATTTTCATAAATTAATATATTTTTATCAACTAAATAAATCAATTAATTTTTATTTAACAATCTTGGTTTCAGCTAAACTTAAATATTTTAAATATTATTTAATTTTTAGATGAATTAATATTGGTCAAATCTTTTAAATTTCTTGTTTTCGATTTTTATATTACAAATTTCAATCAAATAGATTTTTATTTTTAAAAACAAAGACTAAAACTAAAATAAAAACTAAAAACACACTAGAAAAACAGAAATAAAACCAAACAACCCCTAACTTCTAGTCCGGATTTTAAATCATTGATTTTAACATTAAAAGATTTTATATCATAACCTCTCTTTTTTGGTTTTTACATCTAATCAAATTTTTGTTAAATTAAATTTACTATTTCACCCCAAACTACTAAATTTTGTCAAGATCTTCACTAAAATATTTAAAAGATCTTGTTTTCTTTTTAAACTATAAAGATGTAGAAGTATCTAAATAATAAAAAAAATCATAACGACTAATATATAGTACAAGATAATTTTTGTATGACTGAACAAAAAAAAGAGAGTATATCCTTTATCTACATAAAAATTTACTTATGTTCTTATAATAATTATTCGTACCTTTATTTGGTTTACAAACTGAAAAAACAGTACAGCCCACTTCGTAGAAGATCATTGCTCCGTCTCAAACATACAAAAATTTAATACATTCTTTATCAAAAAAATTAATAATTTAAGACGGTGTTAAATTTGTAATAGGTCGCCTACACGAAAAAGAAAGTTAGACCACACATAAGTTTAAGTAAAGTTCCAATTTAAAACTAATTAACAATAGGTAGAATAGCCCACTAAACTTATGTGTTAATCTTTTTTCTTTTTTTTTTAACGTGGGACACTCACATGTGGGTATTTTTAACACTCCCCCTCATATGTGAGTATTTTTTTACTTAGGCAATCTGGAGAGGTACGTAGCCAATCCTCATCAAGGCTGAACTTTTGATACAGACTTCAATTCCTTCTCCAGTTGCTTAAATAACGGATCCCCTTCTCGGGTAAATAGTAGGCCAAGATCTTCTTTATCTTTGATACCATGTTAAATTTACAATAGGCCTACAAGCCCACAGGAGAAAAAAAAATTAAATCACACACAAATCCAAATGAGGCTCCAACCTAAAATCAATTGGCAATAAGTGGAATAGCCCACTCGATTTATATATTAGTCTTTTTTCCCCTTTTTCTCCAACGTGAGATACTCACATATAGATATTCTCAACAATTTTTAAGAAATATATGGTATTAAATATAATTTTTTATTTAAATTTTTAAATGAGTTATATATTTTAAAAAATAACAAACTCTCTAAATTTTTTACTCTTTAAAGTTATATTTGACTAGAAGTTTATTAATAAAATGGAAGATAATATTGAAATGAAATTGATGAAAAAAAAAAGATTTCAGATTATCTTATTCCATCCTAAATAGCAAAAAAAAAACTCTAAAAGAGTTTAGAATGAAATATAAAATGATAAATAATTTTATACTATATTACATTATAAATCTTTAATAACATTTTACTGTATTACATTCTGAATTTGACAATAATTTTTTAATATTACATTCATTTACATTTCATCTCATTATAAATCATTCTATTCCATCCATTCAATTAAAATATTGCAAAGATATATATTTAACATTTCATAATTTTACAGAAAAACAAACACCTATTATACCCCTGATTAACAAACAGGAGCTAAGTTGTTCTACTTGGACTGAGTTCAAGAAAGGACTAGGTCAACCAACGCTAACGATTCAAATCGATTCGGTCAAAAAAACAAAACATAATTTTTTATTTTACCCCTGATTAACAACTGGAGCTACATTGTTCAAATTGGTCTCAAGTTCAAGAAAGGACTAGGTCAACCAAACCCCAACGATTCAAATCGATTCGATCAAAATAACAAAACATCAATTTACTAGAAACGCGATCAAACCAATCGAGTTAAGCCCGAGCCGAACAGCACAAACTCTCTCAAACCTTAGGTCAGGTCTGTATTGAGAAAGAATGTCCCCGAGACAAGACAACCATAACCACCCATCGACACAGGAAAGCCCACAAGCCCCACATATAATCAACATATAATAACCCGTAATTTATCATTATCTTACCTTAAATGTGGACCGAAACAAAAACTAAAAAAGCAATTAAATTAAACCATAAACAGCCAATCCAAAATACTCTTCTACTACAACTCCACAAATATAATTTCATGTAAGCTTAAAAGGAAAATGCTGCCCAAGTTCAAAGCTAAAAACATCATACATTCCCCCCCACAAAAATACATAATCTTCTCATCTAAAGAAACAGAGTAACCCAAACAACTCAGAAAGCACTAGTAGTAGAGATGGTAGCAACCATGAGCCCTACAACTAGAGAGACTGAGATGGCTAACCCACTGGACCCTGACTTTGGAGCTGGAGCGGGTGCCACGGTGCTGACATCACTACTTGCACTAGGGCCTCCGGCCGGTGACGTGGGGGCTGCACCTGTCACACCAATTTCCCAAAATTTATACTTTAAACCCAAATAAAATTACAAAAATCAAAAAGGGTAACGCGTTTAAGAGCCATAATTCCCCAACAAAAGATATTGTTGAGGATGGTGTAACTTTAAATGCCAACCTGTAAAAGAAACTAAAACAAAAACAGCTGCTTTATATTTCTATTACTTCAACTTTCAACAATTTAGAATGATTTAATTCAATGCAACTAATATGATGCTAGTAAACAAGGTACTATTTTGTTTAAATGGCCGTTAGAACCGCTAGAACCTATTCACATTTTGATTCGCACATCTAAAGATTTAGAGGTGTTGCGGTGTGGTTAGATCCTCCTTTCTGTCACATTTGATTAGGGTCCATGATGGACCGGTCAGTGCCGATCCTTAAGGTCCGAGCACCAAACAAAAAAATTTAGATTTGCTTCAATTCGATCAATCAAACCCATAAATTTTGGATCAAGCCTGACTAAACCTGAAAAGAATTTCAAATATGAATCCGAACAAACATAAGGTGAACTTTGGGTTAAGCCAGATCAAACCTGAAAATTTTTTAAATCTGAATCTAAATTCAATCAAACTTGATCTTTGGGTCAAAAAAAATCTGATCAAATTTGAACTAATTTATTGTCATAAATGGAAATTTTAAAAGACATTGTCAAAATTCAAATCCTAACCGAATCCGAATTAATTTGCATGCTTAATTTTGACTCAACTTCTAACATTAAGAGGAGAGATTATGAACAAGAGACTTTTTCAACACTTCAAAGAGTTCAGAGAGACGCCACGAACTGATTAAAACATCCATAAGGGGCAGGGTATCATATGTTATTAACAAATTAAAGGAACGAAATAAACAGTTCCTGTCAATAACATGTAAACAAACGGAGAGGAGATCTGACGTACCAGGTGAACCAGAAGGAGACAGACTCACTGCAAATAAAGAAAGAGAAAATAAAACAAATCAACATTCCTTTTCAATTATTCAAAAAAAAACCGTAAAAAACGGTTATCAGAAAGAGAAAAGTGAGATTTTCAGAAGATTCTCAAAAAGAAGGGATTTGAGATAGAGGTATACATCCACACTTAGAAGCAGAAGGCGCATGGAGTTTGCAGGCAGCAGGGAGAGTCAGAGCTTTACTGACATTCAACGCAACACCGAACTGCGCACTGTTTTTGAACGCCTCACACAGACACTCCGCATCAGTGTCAAGCACCGTCTTCAACCCAGAGCAGCAAGTCTTCTCCGGCTGTGTAGTCGTGCTTCCGTTCATCACATACGTCAAACAGTCCGCCATGCTCAACACCAGATTCGTACAGTCCACCCCCGGCGCCGGCGCCTCCGTGTGATGGTGACCCGCAGCTTCCGCAGCCGCCAACACAGAGAACAGCAAAACTACGATGCTCGAACCCAACGCCATTGTTGTTCCGGTACTGGTAGTAGGTGCGATGGTGAGGTAACAGAGAAATGGAAGCTGTGCGTTGTGAGTGAGAATCGCTAATGGGTGCTTTGTTGTGTAGTGGAGTGGTGGGGTTAGATAAATAAGGAGCGAGAGAGAGCACAGTAGTGGGTGAGGTTTAGACAGAGAAAAAGCCTAAAAGGACGTGTGTTCTCAGAGAGATAAAGGGTGTATGATTGACCATGTGAGCCGGCGAAGCCAGAGTGAGAGCAGGGCACGATAATCGGTGCAATGAGTAAAGGTGGGACACGTGGCGTGCATCACTGGTTACGGGCGTTTCCTTTCGTGTGATATGCAAATTCGAATAATATTTTTTCTTTTTTCTGTTTTATTCGTTTTTAATATATTAATTTATGGTTTACGGAATAGGAAGAGTCTAGAAATTGCTAGTTTTTGGTAGTTTCGGTTACGACTTACGAACCAATGCAAAAAGGCAACATTAACATTACGCCTTTCTTGAAAGCAGTGATAAAACCGTTTAATTTGAAATTAATATCCTTAAAATTAATTAAATCAAATTTAAATTTAAACTAATTTTATTATTAAAATATTATTTAATTTAATTTAGTCTATTTTAATTATTTTAATGTAATTAATTTACTAAAAAATAACTTTTAAAAAAAAGAGGAACTCGAAACTGCTATCTTTTGGATACGCACTAGGTAAATCTACAGATTCATGCAATAGTTTACGAATCACACCAATTGAGTACTTCACACTAGGCAAGTCTTGTACGACATGCTCGATGAAGAGAGTGTAAGTATAAAGATTTAAATACAAGATTTTTTGACCATGTGTGCCCTGCTCTACTAACTTGACCACCCCTTAGTGAGCTAAAAAAATAACCATTATTACTTATTTGATCACATAAAATATAAATATCACTACAAACAATTAAATTCATTATTAATTTTAATTATTATGATTTATTTAAAACATGTATTTTTATATTGATTATATATTTATTTGAGTTAAGGAAATAACCTCTTTATTAAGTAGGGGTAAAGTCGCGTACTATTAATTAATGACTTTATTTTAAGATTAGCCTAACAAAATAGATGGAATTAATTACTATCTACATAGGGTAATATAAAAAAAAAAGAATCACATTCCTCGTTTGGAAAAACTAAAATACAAAAATCAGTTGACTTCATCAATAACCTAATTTTGGAAAATAATTTGGTTGCATTGTTTTGGGATTAAAAAAAAGAGAGATAGAATTACAAGCACGCCACATTTAATGATTCTTCTACTAAGTCAGATTTAAAGATTAATTATGGTCAATGTGAATCACGCATAATTGCAAATAATATAATTTAATTTGGTATACATTTTTATGTTAACTTCCTTTATTTGTCCATACATTAAATTTTTAATAAGAACTCGAAGTATAAAGTTGACTAGCGAGGTAATATCAAAAATAAGAATTTCGTATAATATATAAATTTAAGGGTTAATTATTAAAAATCTCAAACTTTGCTTAATTTTATAATGATAACTCGAACTTTAAAAAGTAACAATAAAATGTTTAATTTTTTAATTTTTTTAATTATAGAATAAACTTTAAAAGGTGACAATAAAATACTTAAACTTTTAATTTTTTTCAATTATAGCCTGACGTTTGTACCTACATTAATTTTACTGACTCGGCTTATCAAGCATTTCAAAAATCCTAAATATTAATACATGTCAGCTAAAATTAACACAACATATAAATATTAATGAATCAACGTCATTGTTAAAAATAGAATCCTTAAATCAGTTTACTAGCGAGATAATATAAAAAATAAGAATTTTGTATAATATATAACCAGTTTCATGATAAATTTAAAGGTTAATTGTAAAAAGAATCTCAAATCTTGGCTTAATATTATAATTATAACTCAAACTTTAGAAAGTAATAATAAAATTTTCAAATTTTCAATGTTTTTAGTTATAGTATGAACTTTAAAAGTGACAATAAAATACTTAAACTTTTAATTTCTTTCAATTATAGGCGGACGTTAGTGCACACATTAATTTTACTGACTCGGCTTATCAAGTATTCCAAAATTTTAGTCCCTTGTAAAATAAAAGACTTAAAGAATTGTTAAAATATGATATATAAATTCAAATTTTATTTGTTAAAAATAAAAGTTATAAGAATTAATAAATTGTGCACAAGTTACACATAAAATGAAATATAATTAATCTCAATGGTTAAAAAATTAGATCAGTTCAATCGGTTTAATGCAAATATTTTGAATGTACAAATTTTTAGCTCGGTATTTTTTTAGATTTATTTTAATTATTAGATTTTAATTAATTAAATTAATTTTTAAACTAATAAATCTTTTTTAACTTCATTTTTAAAACAAGGAGCTAATTCAACTACGCTATTTGCTACATAACAAAGGAGACACTAGAAGAAGGTCGTCCCTTTCCCAAATGATGAGACCCGAGACTATGAGAAGTGGAAAATAGACAAATACAAATACTACGGCGCACTCACATTTTGTGCTAGTTTGCCTTCTTATTCCCTTTGAATTGCTCATAGTGCAACGGAAAGAAAACATGTAATCCCACTAAAAGACAATCTAGTCACACTCAAACCAGTTTGTCAAAGTTTAGTACTAATACAAGTGCAAAGTGGAGAATGTCTTTTCTTCCCATCATCGTACAATTGAATTCGTTTTAAAAAAATTAAAATTTTATTTTATTTATCAATAAATTTATTCTTAATTTAAAAAGAGAATATTAAATAAAAATCATATAAATTATTTTGATTTATAAAAATTATTACACCATCTTCAAAAAAAAATTATTACACCAATTATTTAATAAATTATTTATTTTTAACTATAAAAATTATTAAAATAAATCAAAAAATTTGATCGGTTCAAATTTTTGTAATTGAACTAATTAGCGAATTTTATTTTTTAATTATTAAGTAAAATTTTTTAATTTTAATTATTTATTTTGAAAATTATCATTTACCTATTTATGATATTATTTAGTTATCAAATCATTAATCTTTATCCTATTTTATTAAATTTTATCTATTTGTGAATATAAAAAAAGGTCATTTATTAAAATTTAATAGTTTTAAGAATATATATTTTAAAAATAAAAATTAAATTAAAATTTGGAGATTGATTTTCAAATATGCATAAGACTGACATAAGATAATAGTGTGTAATGATATGACAAGGGATGTGTAATAGATGTTGATGACTGAAAATGACGTGTTAAGTGATTATGATTTATGAACATATCTGTAATGAAGAGCGGGAAAAGTTTGAACTTTGAAGAAATATTGCACATAATTTGATAACGTATTTAATACATTTATTATTAAAATTTTGTTTATAGAAATCATAAGAATTGCCTATTTGAATGAACTTATTTCAGTAAAGTTTTTGTGAGTATAATTTTTTTAAAAAGTCAGTTGATTATTTGACTGTCATTTAAAAAATAAATTTTTTAAAAGAACTTTATATAATAGATTATTTGACAACATAAAAATAAAAAGTACTTTTAATTTTAACTATATTTTATTTTATAATAAAAATTATTTATGTATATAAAAATTATTTAAAATATATTAAACAGCATACAAAACATAATATATTAACTATTGTATAATTTTAAATGAAATATAAATAAAAATATTTATAACCGAATCTTTTATATGGATTATAACATAAGTAAACTAATATCAAAAATAATTATTAAAATATATAAAAAGTCAAATAATATTATATAACTCCTAAAATAAATATTCAAGTTGAGTAAATAGTTAAATACATAATAAACGGGAAGATGAGTTTGTGAGTATTATGGAAATTATGTATAAAACATAAGAGCAAAAGGAACTAAAAATAAGCTCATTAATTGATTTGAAAATTCTACCTAAAAAAGTCATTTGAAATGCTTTTTTGAGAAGTTCTAAATTTGAACTTCTTAACAAGCTGTATTTTGGCTGCCAAAAAAGTCATATATATTAAAGAAGTTTTTTTAATTTTACAATTAAATATCTTTTTTTAAGGATTTTGTGATGAAAAAAGTACTTATTAGTGTCCTAAAAACCCATCCCAACAGACACTTAATATCTTTTTCCATCCCTATTCACTTAATCCTAATCTAGTTGATCATTGCCTCTCTAATTTTGCAATTTTCTATTTTACTGAATGATTAGTGCTGCTTTCAATTTTCACGATCGATTTCTTCGTCTTCTGAAAATTTTACCTCATCATAGAAAATTTTGATATTGCAAAACCTATTCTAACTATACTGATTGGTTTAAAGAATGAAAAATTTTTATATTGGAGAACCCATTGTAACTATCCTAATTGGCTCAAATACAATCTTTGAGTTAAAGGAATGAAAAGTTTTTTGATATGTTACAAACTTTGGTGAATTCTTACTGCAAATATCACCAAGTCAACCAAAAAGATAGATGAAATTGATACTAAATTTGTGGATCTTATTGAAGATTAGAATGACAAAAATCATTTGATCAACAAATAGTTTTACAATACCTTTATCTCATCTATTCATATTCAATTTGTTGATTACAAT
This sequence comes from Erythroxylum gracilipes, assembly GCA_026413385.1. NCBI lineage: Eukaryota > Viridiplantae > Streptophyta > Magnoliopsida > Malpighiales > Erythroxylaceae > Erythroxylum > Erythroxylum gracilipes. The sequence continues at coordinate 21,901,539 of JANZLC010000202.1, read as the reverse complement.
ACTACAAAAGAAATATAGGTTTTTTTGGCTAGACATGCGCTCTATTGCTAGTTATAGACTACTATTTATAATTTAAACATGAGTATAGTTGATTGATTTTCGAAAATTCAACCAATTTGAAATCAAATACTTCAGGCTAAATTTGGTAAACATTATCTTCATCTCATTCAAGTTCTTAAGGCTCTTTAACTTGAATATGAAATTGTTCGAGTCTACCTTATCCATCAAAATCCACTAATATTGCAAACTACTATTTAGGAGAGTTTTTTTTTATAGACTTACCTTAATCTAGACAAAGTTTTACATTCTAAAACTGCTTCTGCAACCACTTAATCCTCACATTAGGGATTTGACAGTCAACTTTATAAGAATTGTTATCAAACTACTTTTGCAAATTATCTTACTATACAATGCACAATTTTGGCCATATTCTCGAATATTATCCAACATGCCTTCTAAGACCAAATGGCAGATTCTCTACCAATTCTAAATCTTTATTTTTCACCAACTCCTCAATTTGAGTTATTTCCAAGTTTTAATACATATAATTTTATTGTGCTTAATATTAGCCCAAACCTATATTCTCCTATTGAATTTACACTAGCTAATAGTTGTTGATCCTAGACCTATACATAAATTTGACCGTGGCACCTCTCTTTGTTATTCCAAGAAAGTAAAACAATATCCTCATTATATTACTAATTTAAACTATTATTATGCTCTTGTAACTCTACTCTTATCATGAGGCGAGTGTTGACCCTCTTAGAAAGCTATGAATGAACATCTTCAAGCCTTAAAGATCATACTTAGGACTTAGTCAATCTTCCTTCTAATAAGACACCTATTCTTGCAATTGAGGTTAAAAAAATTTATACTCATTTTGATGCCTCTGATGAGAGTTAGAAAGCCCATTTACTGGACAAGTTTCTCTAAGACTTTACTATATTCAATATCATCCTTATATTAATGAATTATTCTAGTTCTTAGACTAGTAAGAGTTCCTAATTTAGATTATATGACATCTCAAGGCATGCAAACCTTATTTAAAGGTTAATTAACCAAATTCCTTTCAAATCTAGTCAACCTAAGAATGCTTTAATTTACTCTATAAACTCTCTTGAAAGGTACCCTAACTTAGGAAGATCTTATGATTTTCTCTCAAATAGCTTATAACTAACCCTATTTATTCATGTTATGATATAAATATACATCTCATCTCTCGAATATTGATGCATGAATGATAAATTGAAACACTTCCACTCCTTTAATTCAATTAATATAAAATCATGAATAAATCATACAAAAATTATAATTTCATTAAACCAAAAAGTGCATCAGAGTTATTACATCCTAGGTTCTTCCTACCTAAATATGTTTCTCCATTAGTTCATAACCACATCAAGAATATCAACATAAAAACAATATAGAAAAAAATATAAAGAAGTTATGTTCTTAATTCTTGAAATCTTTAAAGAATTGTTGAAATTTTCCTTTATCTTTAAAGAATGGCGAACTCTTGCTCAAGATGATGTAAAACAAATTCAAAGTGACTTTTGGATTTTATTTTTGGCCAAAGAGCCTCTCATTTTTGCCTTCTCTTTTAATTAAAACTCGAAACCCTAACTTTTAATAAACTATAGGCTCCTGGAGGAAGAGGAATGTCATGATCATGTAAGATTGAAGTTGACGTAGCAAGGGAGCCTAAAATGTGCATGTGCATGTGCATGAAGATAAGAGATAGTGCACATACATGATCATGCAATGGTAAAAATTTTTAGGTTGCGAGTTTTTTGTAATTTTAAAGATTTGGGGCTATTTTTGGAATATAAACAAGTGAGGAAACCCTAGAAAGCACCATAGGAGGTTTAAGAAATATTTTTGGCAAACAAAACATAAGAAGAGGGCTAGAGCATCTCATAAAGAGATCAAAGAAGAAAAAATTCCAAAAGAACAAAGCTGTAGAATTTTCCAACTCAAGGATAAGAAGAAGAATACATCCAAGATTCAATCTTTTACTCTTTTCTTTTCTTTCCTTGTTCTTGAATGTTGATTATGAATAATTGTGGATTTATTTTAGGTATAGATTGCTAAATTTGTTTTAGGAATCACTCTTGAATTGTTTTGTTAAACTTTTATGTCCTTGATTTGATGGAAACATACTTTTATGTGGTTATTATTTTAATCTATGATCTGAATTGAGAGATTAGGTTGAAATATTTGTTTATGTTACAAAATGAGAGATAGTACCATAATAGACCTATAAATATTATATTAACAAGCAATTGAAGAGAGATCCTAATTGTTTATTAGCAACCCATAGGATTACTTCAAATCTAGTTGGATAAGAAGAGTTTTAAGAGATCGAGAGGTCATAATTCAATTATTATCTAGTTTAATTGGGATTACTTGGTTAGATCTCAAGAGAGGCTAATCATAACTATTAAATATCTATGTTCAAGTATTATTAAATCAAGATGAGGTGAAAACAAAACAAGGATAGAAGTAATTCCTAAGTTGTTATTAATGATTAATCACAAGTTCTATTGCTTTGTTAATTGTTCAATTGTCAATTTTCTTTAGTTTAGTTTATTTTATAGCTATATTTATTATATTGTTTATCTTAAACAATGCATCACAAAAAATTTTAGGTGTCTAATAATAATCTTTATGGAAGCGATATTAATAATATCATAAAATACGACTTATATACTTGCAGTATAGATAGATTAAAAAAAACTAAACAAACACCTTTACAAGACCATATAGGGTACTGTGTTCAGGGTACTGTGTTCTTCTTTCAGGGAGTAACACATGGAGTAAGTAGGTTACATTATAGAAACGAAAAAAAGCATCTTGTAACATAACCCTCAACATAGGATTGTGTATGATATCATATTCTGTAATGCTTCTCTAAATCTTCTAAAATTTAGTTATTTGAATCTAATTCTTCTTCATTCTTGCTTTTTTTTCCTTATATAGAAAAAAATAAGACTTGAAATGACAAAACTTCTTAAATTAAGTTTCAAATCCTTCAAGATCATCCAAGACACAAACAATATACCATAAAAATAGTGTTAAGGTCATACTTATTCCTTTTTCCAATACCATATGTATCTTAGATGAAGGAAATGCATGTATGGTACCTTTCTTGTGTGAAGGAGGCATATCCACCAACTAATTGCTATGCAACTCTCTAAAGGCATAAAGAAGGCAACCTACTTATTTGGTGGTGCTAAAGGAAAAAGAAGTAGAATCATCATTAAAGGAGTTACCTAAGGAATCTTTCATATACTTGAGAGGAGTTCAAGGATGTTATGCCTCCAAAATTACCAGAGAAGCTACCACTAAAATGGGATATGAATCACAAGATTGAGTTGATGTAAAGGGTTAACCCACTTGTAGCAGTACCTTACTTTATAGCATCTCCTATACTTGAAGAGTTGAGGAGACAACTTAAGGAGTTATTGGACATGGGCTATATCTAACCATCATAGGCTCCATAGAACACACTAATGCTTTTCCGAAAGAAGCACAATGGTTCTTTTTAGTTGTGCATTGATTATCAAGCACATAATAATATCATGGTGAAGAATAAGTATCCTATTCCATTAAGTTGGTAAAGTTAGTTAGTTTACTAAGCTTGATCTAAGATCAGTGTACCATCAAGTAAGGATTGCAGAGGGATAGGTTCTTAAGACTATTTGTGTTACAAGGTACAATTCCTTTAAGATTCTAATAATGCCATTTGGACTTACTAATGCGATAACTGTATTTTGTACCCTCATGAATTAAGTATTGCAACCCTTCTTAGATAAATTTGTTGTGGTGTAATTGAATGACATTGTGGTGTGTAATGAAAAAGTAAAAAAAATTATGTTATGCATGTAACACCCAAATACCCCCTGGGAGGATATGTGGATGCCACCCAAGGCAGTACCATCAAATCAGAATCATCAAAATCGTCAAACATGGTAGATCTGAAAATTTTCTTCCCCCTTTCTATTATCCATAAAATCATCCCTAACAAGTCCTATATACATATATGTCTCAACCAACACCAGAAACGATTCATGATCTAAAGGACTAACCTCGTTATTTGCTGCA
>JANZLC010000202.1:21882643-21895024 GCA_026413385.1 Erythroxylum gracilipes | reverse complement strand
CATCCTACACCATATCAACACAATCAAATGCGAATAGCAATGAAACACGGCATCCTACACCATATCAACACAATCAAATGCGAATAGCAATGAAACACGGCATCCTACACCATATCAACACAATCAAATGCGAATAGCAATGAAACACGGCATCCTACACCATATCAACACAATCAAATGCGAATAGCAATGAAACACGGCATCCTACACCATATCAACACAATCAATTCCAATCAAGCTTCTATAAATAGATAACACGCCAATGGTATTTTCACATCAACAGCTAATTAATTGCTTGATCTCGAATTATCATTGAGAAAGAGTTACTGAATTTTCTTATATGATCATATTTTTAGTATAAAAATGCAAAATATGGAAATGGTTTTCCTATTAGAACAAAGAACACCCACTTCTTTCGTGACGCTGGAAAAAGTCTTTTTACTATCAACTGAACAATATCATGCGTCTTATGTAGCAGCTAAGTCTAGTATATTAATTGAAGCAAAAACGGTTCATATAAAAATCCATGAAGCTATGTTTGCAGAATTACCGCATCCAGGGCAACAACTAAGCGCCAAAGCATACTTTCGGAACGAAGAAAGAGAACAAGAAAGCCATAGACGCTTACAACACCATTTGCGATTACAAAATACCTGTACCCAAATGAAACTTGAAGTTATCATACAAGAAAAAAAAAAACAGAAATAACCATGAACGTGAAAGTGAAGACACTTAACTTGAAGGCTGGTGTGTCAGTGTATTTTGCTTCATACGATACTGAAAAGAAACTGCCCGTTTCACGGCTAGTAGCCATGATAATTGAGGCTGCAAGAGTAGCACCTAATGCAATGAGCCTTATCATGAGAGTTAACAGTCTCTTGGTTTTGGCCATGGATAAGATCGGAGAATCTCAGTCTAATAATGATTGGAAATTAATCGGAAAACTTGCATCGGTATGTATATAAAGCTGTTAGGAAGGCAGATGAAGGGTGGTGCACCTTTGTTAGTTGAAATTCTCATCTGCCATCACCACCGTCCACTATGACTTTTTCAACCATCGCTCTATCTGTCTTATCTACCTCGGCGCCTCAACCTATAGCCTTCGTGTCGTGCATTGTTAGTTTTCTTGTTACATGTAATCAAACTTATAATATATGCTTAGCATCGAATATTCAAAATCCATGAACCCATCCACCTGTTCTCGTCTTCAATTCTTCGATGTCCCTAATCCTAAACGTCCATTCCACTATAAATTAACTTCTAATTGGCATTTCTCGTTCTTTTTACTTTCATTACATAATCACTGTAAGGTTATTCAAAATCTGGCTCTGGCACCACCGAGCACCAAAGTCCAGCAGTAAGGGGTTGATTTTCGCTTAAGCAAGGTTAGGGGGTCGACCTCCGCTTGTGTATTCAGCAATGTTAATTAAATAATCAGTGGTAGTGCTTTGTCGCCCCTTGGGGTCTCACCTGACAAGAGAGAGGATTCGTTTGAGCGTGATAATGATTTAAAGGTACCACCGACAGTTCGGGCCCACCCAGGATATCTCGTGGTCCTACCCAAAAAAAATCTCGCTCCCGCTCCCGCTGACCAAAATCTTAGAATATGCAAGGGTATAGGGTTCTATGTGCGTTTAATAAGCTACGCTAATAATTTCCTTTTAGCTTTCTATAATAGTGTTTAGTATTTTGTATCATACTAGTCAGTACAAAATGTAGCTTCTAGGTACCGGTCATTGGTATTGGTTGGTATCGGCAATTTCATATGGTATTGGAAAATATTGGTCGGTATTTAAATTTTGAGAAAATGAAAGACTTATCTACAATTTTTTTTAAACACCCCTCCCTACAACCCCGCTTCTACAAAACGCTCTCCGTCTCTATTTTACTCCCTCTCTTGTTTGTCCTCTCTGTCCCTACTAACCCTAGCCGCTAGCATTCCACTCCCAGTCCTAACCCAGCCCTACGATCATCTCTCCCTTTGTCGCCGGCCACCACAACACCACTGCCCCATGATTGTCTCTCCCACAATGTCAAGTGTGCTACCACCTGCTGCCCAACAACCCCCACCTCTGGTCCTCTGCTCCTCTAGTCGCTAGCCACCACTCCCTCTCACCTTTAGGCCTTTGGTCACTACCTTGCACCTCCAGCTATAGATCAGATCAGGATCTAGAATTTTGCAAATCCAAGTTCAAACCCAACCGGACCAGACCTAAACTGACCCACCCATCAGCTGACCGACATCAATCCAGGGATTTAGCTCTATGAAGGTTGCAAAAAATTGCAACAAATTGTGTGGAATTGTGAAGTTGTGAATTTGACAATTTTTGGAATTTTGAAGTTGCGAATTTGTGGAATTGTAAAGTTGATTATGAAATTTTGGAATTTTATTGATCACTTGATCAGTTGATTATTAATTTGAATATTGAATTGTGGATTTATGACTTTATGTTGTGTAATAATTTTGTATGTTGAATTGTGTTGGATAAAATTGAATTATGTATATTCATTATCGAGGTAATTTGAGTAAAAAAAATTGAAGAGTGAAAGATTGTTAAATTAAAGTTGAGAATTAGAATTTCAGTAACAACGTTGATTAAAATTAGTTAAGAAACATTGATAAGCATTACAAATTGAAATGTATAAGCAACAAAATAGATTAATTTATAGTTGAATTATGTGATTACATATAATAGTTTGTAAACTTGTAGTTATGAGTTATGGTTAAAATTGAATAGGTTATAGTTGTGAGTGTATGTCTTTAATTTATACTTGAATGATGTAATTGTGTATGTTGTGTATTGTGTAAATGTGTATATTAAATACTTGAATTGTTGGTTTTTGACTTATTGATGAATTTGTGTTAAATAAAATTGAATTGTGTAGTGTATGTTTACTTTTCATTATGGAGTTAACTTGAGCAAAAAAATTAAGAATGTTGATTAAAATTGGTGAATGAAAGATTATTAAATTAAAGCTACGAATGAGGATTTTAGTAACAACATTGATTAAAATTAGTTAAGAAAACAAAATAATTATAAGCATTACAAAATGAATTGTATAAGTAAACAAAATATATTAGTTTATAATTGAATTATGAGATTATATAAAGTAAGTAGTAAACTTATAGTTGTGAGTTATGGTTGAAGTTAAATATGTTATACTTGTGAGTGTATGTCTTTAGTTTATAGTTGAATGATGTAATCATATAAAATGAGTTATATTATATAATATGTATATGTGTATTGTGTAATTGTGTAAGTTGAATACTTGAATTGTTGGTTTCTGACTTAAATCATACAAAATGAGTTATATTATATAAGATGTATATGTGTATTGTGTAATTATGTATGTTGAATACTTAAATTATTAGTTTTTGACTTATTGGTGAATTGTGTTGGATGAAATTGAATTGTGTATGATATAATCATACAAAACGAGTTATATTACATAAGATGTATATGTGTATTGTATAATTATGTTAGTTTAGACTTTTGAGTTAAACAATACATATTTTGTGATAATAGTTGATAATGAAATTATGTGTTCTTTATTTTGATATATGTTTTCTTTTATTTTTACAGATAAATGGAAGAAAGTTCAAGCACTCCTAATCATTCAACTGTTTTAGGAAGACACAATGATCCAGCTTTGGCTCATACTGCAATGGTCCTTGGAATGAAGAACTATACCATTTGCTTATTTTGTGACAAGCATTTGAAAGGTGGAGGAATCACCAAATTAAAGAAGCATTTAGCTAAGGTTAAAGAAGGTGAGGAATCTTGTAAAAAAGTGAGTCATGGTGTGAAATAGCAAATGAAGACTTTGCTTAAAGAGTATCAACATGAGAAAGATAGAAGAGAGATATTGAATTATGAAATTGGTAGTGGAAGTTCATCTGTTGGTGTTCAGGATGATAGTGGAAATGTTAAAGGTGGTAGTATTCTTACCTAATAAGAAGTGAATATTACATCTAGACTTAATGTTAGCAAAAAAAGAAGATAGGTGTTTAATTTTTTTACACCATGAATAACTCCTAGAGCTCAGCTTTCAATTCGTAGTACCCTACAATCAAAAGAAGTGACTCATAATATGAAAATGACAATGGCTAGATGGTGTTATGATTCAGGTATAGTATTTAATGTTTTCCAGTCTTATTATCAGCCCGTGGTAGATGTTATTGCCTATTACAGTCCAGGATACAAAGCTCCTTCAATTGACGACTATAAAGGTCAACTTTTGAATAATCCTATTTATGGAATTAAAAGTTATTTGGATGAAAGAAGAATGACTTGAACTACTTTTCGGTGTTCAATCATGTGTGATGGTTGAACAAATAGAAGACACAAGCCTATTATTAATTTTTTGGTTTATTCTATAAAGAGCTCAATATTTTTGAAGTCTATTGATGCATCTATCGTTTCTAGGAATTTTGATACTTTATTTGAAATATTTGATGAAGTTATGAATAAAATAGGGCCACAAAATATTATTCAGTCCATTACTGACAATGAATCCACTTATAAAGTGGCTGAAAGAAGATTACAAAGCAAGTATAATTCGTTTTGTTGAACTCCTTGTATTGCACATTGCATTGACTTAATGTTGGAAGATATAGGGGATGTTAGGTTTTTTCCTATTATTGGTGAGACTATAAATAAAGCAAAAATGGTGACAAAGTTCATCTACAACGTGTATGAGTCTTGAATTTAATAAGAAATAATTTCACCAATGGTAGGAATATGCGTCGTCTTACTATTACAAGATTTGCAATACATTTCTTATCACTTTAATGTTTTATTATAATGAAGATAAAGTTGAGACAAATGTTTAAAAGTGATAAGTGGGTTGCATCTAAGCATGATAGGTCTAATGATAGATTGGAGGTTTCCATAATTATACTTGAAGATACTGATTTTTTTGTCTCAATGTCAATTTTTCATTCGAGTTTGTGGGCCTTTGGTGAGGGTACTTCGTCTGGTTGATAATAATGAAAAGGTAACAATGAGTTGTTTTAATGATGTAATGGAGAGAGCGACGGAAGCAATCAAGGCCTAGCTAATGAGATTCTTTGTACACTCTTTATCTTGCAGTCATCAATGAGAGACGAGAAAGGCAACTTTACTCTCTATTTTTTGCAGCTGGGGCATTTTTTAATCCTAATGTTTATTTCAGGCCAGGTATTACAAAGAAAGTTGAAGTTAATGGGGGAATAATATTAACTATTGTAACGGTTGTTGCCTATGAGATGATACAAGATCTTCTAGACCCACAAATGGAGATTTATAAAGATTCTTTTAGGGATTTTAAGATGCCAATTGCGATTCATCAAAGAGAAAAACTTAATCTAGGTGTGTGTATATATATATGCTTTTATTACTTGTTAAAAATTAATCATCAATTTATTTTGTCTATAACGTTAACTTTGTTATCTTATAACTTAGAATTTCTTGGAGGAACCAATTCGGAAGTGGTGTTCCAAAATTATAAATATTTGTAATTCAAATTCTAAGTCAATGTGTGATTGCAATAGGGTGTGAAAGGAATTGAAGCACATTTGAATTTATCTATTACAAGAAAAGGAATAGATTAGAGCACAAAAGATTGAATGACTTTGTCATTATTCGATACAATTTAAAGCTTCAGGAAAGGTATGTTATTATCATTATTAAGTTAGATATAGTTTCTTTTAATTTTTAATAATTTAATTTTGTTGTTTAATAGGACTCTTAATAGAATAAGTAGTTTAATATATTCAATTTACATTGATAATATCAATCTTTTGGTGAATTGAGTTTGTAAAGAACCAATTTTGATATATGAGAGTGACTGGGAAGATAATATTGGATAAGAAAGCACTGATATGTCATTTAGTGCAATAAATTTAAATGATGGTGATAATAAAGCTCCTTTCAATGATGAGGATTTTGTACCAAATGAGAATTAATGCTAATGCAGTTATAACAGGCTTTCGATTGGACAAAGTTTCAGGTTTTTATTTCTCCTCTTCTTTTAATTTCAATTATATTTGATGTTTATGTTAAATTCCATATATGCAATATAATTGTAATTTTTTTGTTTCTAGTTGGTTTTTTGAGATGTCCTCTTGTTTTAAATTGTAATTATTAGAGACTGATGAATATTTATTATTCATTTTATTTGATATTTTTGATGTAATTATAATTTATTATACGATGAAATTGTAATATTTTAAATACTTTTATTGTTTTTAATTTTATATTTGTATGATAATTAAATGATTTTTCATATTAATCGAGGTTATTATTTTTATTTGAAATATGTGAAAATAATGTTAATAAAAATAAAAATTGTTTTTATTTTAAATTTTTATTATTATAATTTTTAGAGACAAGGTTGATGTAAAATTATAAAGTATATAATATAATATATTGAAAGACTATTTTGTAATTTAAAAAAATCAAGGACTATTTCATAAATTTAAAAATTATCCAAAACGATATCTGATATTAACCAGTAGTGGTATAGTACCGTATCAAAACCAAATTCGATATTAATACCGGTACAATATTCATAACATTGTTCTATAAAATTGTTAAACTAACCTTGTACACTTATCAAAGCTAAGATTAATGTTATAAATACCATACTTATATCAAATTTGATTATAGTATATTACTATAGTAGTGTTAGTCAATATTAAGTATTGTTTCAAATAATTTTTCAAATTATAAAATAGTTCCTAAATTTTTTAAACTTGTTTATAATTTTACATCAACCATATCTCTAAAAATCATAACAATAGAAATTTGAAAAGGTAATAACCTATTTATTTAGATTTATATTACTTTTAAAATATTTCATGTATAAACAATAACCACAATTCATATTAAAAAGATCATTTCATTATCATACAAATACAAAGTACTTAAAATGTTACAATTTTATCATATAATAAATAATAACTACTTCAAAACATTAAATAAAAATAATAAAAAAATTCAATAACTTTATAAATATTACAAAAAGAGTTTGTGTCAAGGAATACAATCAACAAGAAGTAAAACTTGAAACAAAAACATATACAAAATTTGAAAATTACAGTTATATTTATATTGAACATATAAAATTTAACAAATTCATCAAATACAAGTAAAATTGAAAGAAGAGAAGAAATAAAAAAACATGAAACTTTAGTTAATTGAATATCTGCTGAAATTGCATTAACTTAATTCTCATTTGGTATAAGTCCCTCATCATTGAGAGGAGCTTTATCATCAATAACATTCAAATGCATTGCACCAAATGACATGTCAATACTTTTCTATCCATAATTATCTTCCAAGTCATTTTCATTGATCAAACTCAGTTCTTCAAAAACCCAATCTGCTAAAGAAATCGCTGTAATCAAGAAAAATTGGATTTGTATAACTATTTGTTCTATTAAGAGTCTTAGTAATTTTTAATTTTCCACTAACTTACAATATTTCATTCACTAATTTTTATTAACACAAACAAAATTACAAGAGAGACAAAAAAATATTTTGTTTTAAATGAGATTTAAAACAACAATAATTCACTATTCCTCAAATCCTAAAAATAATAATTCACTCTATACTTGACTTCGTGAAATGGTGAGACTTGAGAAGTTTAGACTCAACACAAACTTTGTATTTCAATTTTCAACAATCAACATAGCAAATTAACTCATTCGAGTATTGTGTTTAGGTGTGTTGAATCTACTCCAATCATCACACCAAATTTACATTTCCAAGATCACCATTTTGGTCTAATAAATAGTAACACACAAAATTTAGTGTGTTACTACTATTCGTGCACCAAAAGTTATAAAATGATATCTTTAATCATTTTCTTATTTACATATTCCTTTTATACCCTTATCACATTTTGATATATTCACATAATTTGTTAAGTAATTAACTTTAAAAGATATATTACTTTATACAAAATATATCATTACAAAGATCTCGTTGACACCTTTAAAATGACACTAATATTAAATATAATATCAAATTTATTTTTAATATTTATTTTTAATTATTATTTATAAGTGTTATATATTCATTAATAATATATTTTAATAATAAAAGTAAATTTAAAATAAAAGGTACATAAACTTAAAAGTAAAATAGATCACAAATTTGATTAAAAAATTAAAACTCAAGAAAAATGCTTGAAATTATCATCATTATCATCATCACATAGTCCGAAATTCTGCAATGAAGCGGGATCTGAGGAGATCTGATAGTACATAGCCTTATCTCTACACAGTAGAGAGGTTGTTTTCGGTAGACTCACATGCAAATAAGACAATATAAGAGTGATGCAAGATACAGAGAAAATAGGTAAAACTAGCATGGTAAATTATTAAAAAAATAAAATTACAATAAAAACATCAATAAATAGAAATAATAATAAGATAACAAAATATATAGATATATATAAAATATGAAAATAAGACTAATAATAATAATACGAAAAATGCTAATAATAAAAATAAAAACCAATACAACCACGAAAAGATAATAAATAATTAAATAGTAATAAAATAAAACCAAGCTAGAATATTACAAGTAGAACCTAGATCCCCCCAAATATAGGTCTCCAAAGAAGAAGATTACCTACTAGAGAAACACAACCTTGGAAGCTTAGTTTCTACCATGATCACCACTAAATGCCAAAAACGACTAACAAAAGAGACGAAATAAGAATACCAATAATAAGAATAATCAAAATAATAAGAATAATAAAAAATAATAGCATTAACAGTGAAACAAAAGGGATGCGAAGCTTATCAACTTCAAGGGAATCACATATAAATCAAACCTTCTTAGCAGTCATAACAAAGATGCATTTTAAAATTAAAAGCAATATTCAGAACGTATGTAGCAATAAAGATGAAACAACTAGTGATAGAGATGTTGCTACTAGAGCTTTTATAAACTTAGAACCCGATACGGATAGTTGAGACTAAAATTAAAGACGAGATCATTTGTATATCTTATAAAAATCTACTTCACCTGCAAGAAAATATGTGAAGGAAAACACCGGTCTAAAAAATTAGGTGTTGTCAACTGCCTATCACACAAAAACAAATGCCTAACTATGACTTCACGTAGCTTGAAATACCAAAGAATTGTCTGTTAGGAGAAAGAAGAAGCCAAGGTGGTATGTTTGTATGAAAGGAACACTAACATGTTGGTGATTTCTATAGGTAAAAACATAGAGAGAGAAAGAGAGAGAGAGAGGAGGTCATTCACCCCATGGCTTGATAAAGCCTATAATTTTCCTTTTCCATAACAAAACGGTTCAATAGTGACTGGCAAAGTAAATTACAACTACAACAGATTACACAAACTAAAATTACAGCAATATTAATTTTATATGTTAAATAAAGATTATATTAATTAATTAAGAATAACATTTTATTTTTATAAATAACATAAAATCATAAAAATAAATTATTGTATAAATATAAATTAATATAGTTCCCTTCCAAAAAAATTAATATAGTTAATAACTAAATTATTATAAAATATTCTTTTAAGAGGCTTGATCACTAAATTTGGTAAAAATAATTGGAGTGTAAATGTAAAAAGATCAGTGAAATGCTATGTTCAAACGCATCATTCAAGTTATCACGGCCAAGTTTTATTCACGTTGGGTACAGTGACTGTGGGACTCATCACGTGGCCTTGACGCTAGAAGTTTCATGGTCATCAAGATCCTAGCGTCCGCATAATTCCAAAGTATGATTCCATTATTCAAACGATGTGGATGAACTAAAAGGTTTAGTCAAGATTATTTCTCAAAAAAAGATTGTTTTAATTAAACCACTTTGTGAGATGAAAAATATACACTTAATCTGTCCATATTAAATTTAATAAGAACACATTTATATTTAATTGTATTCATTTAATTTTAACAAATTTCATAACAAAGATTAATTAATTTCTTTTAAATTTTAAATTATGATCCATTTCAGCTTAAGAAAAAAAATAATTGGAACTTTCTCATTTTCGGAAGCCGCCCTCCCTTCCGCGTTCCCTCGTCTCCTCCCCCTCTTTTGTTGGCTTCGTAAAGAATCTAACCTTAAGCCTCTTTTGTCCCTTTCCTCCCTCTCTCTTTTAAACAACATTCATATCCCATTATTTTCTTTCTTTCTCCTCTCGCCTCCAACGTCTCTCACTAGAATATTTTTCAAGTTGGAATCCTATCTGAATTTGCTTTTACAACATCTAAAGAGCTCCGTTGATTTTATGGTTTGTGGGTATGTTCCTTTCTATATTTATTTATTGTCATTTGGCCTTTGATTTCCTCATTATATTATGATAGGTTGGTAAAATCATAAGAATTTTTGGGTTTTTGGTTCGTCATTTCGGAATTCTGTGGTTGCTACCCTTCTCATACTATTGCTCTGTTGTTTCTTGATTCCACATTGTTCCCTTCTTTTGTTTTGTTGCCCTGGCATTTCTGTTTCTCTGTTGCCTGTTAATCGTTTGACGTATTCTTGTTTAATTCCAATTCCTAAATTGTATCTAGTTTATGTTATTCATGTTTTTATTTCTCTTTCGGCATTATATTTGCATCAGATAAAAAAAAAGGGCAGACAGATTTGTGACTTTCAGACGATTCGAAACTTAATGTATTTGTCTATGTTCTGTTCCGTAATTCTTGGGTGATTTCTTTGAGCTCAACATTTATAATGGATCGTATGGAAGTATGTAGGAACGTAATTAATTTTTGTTCCCATGTTTAGTCAATGTCTGCAAAGTTTTCCAACAAAAGCATCCCATGCTATGTGCAAGTCAGCAACAACAAACAGTCCATCTGAACAAAGGAAATCTGTTCAGATATTCTCTTTTGAGCAAGCTACAAGAGATTCAGTCATTAGGAAAGGGTCCCAATAGAAAAGTTGACAAGTTTATTTTTGACTTTGAATTTATTTAAATAACAATTGTTTTTTATTTCTATTTTTCAATTAAGATAGCCTTTGTTAGAAGATGTTAGAAAGTGTTAGGGCTGTCAAGAGTAGTTTATTAAAGCTTTTCAAAGCTGGAAATAAAGTAAGCAGAATTCTATTTTCATAATTCCTTTCTTTAAGAGGTTGAAGGATTCTCTTTAATAACCTGTTGCTTCTTAACTGACCAAAATAGGTCGTAAAAGTAGAAAAGCCCTTAATAAAAGCCCACATGGTATTATTTTGCAAGGTCCCATAACCAAAAATCTATCTGTGGCTTCTAACTGTTTGGTATTAGCCTCACTTTTTATGGGAGAACAACATAACTTACAACAGTATTTAGAAAGCCTTTACAGCTATGTACCAAGAGGATTGAGCCAGGGCTTAATTTGTATAGAAGATTGCCATAGGGGAAATTGGTGGACTCTTTTTGTCAAAAGGGGGAACCAAGCAGAGGTGGAAGAGAAGTGTGCCAAGGAATTGTGTTTCAATTGTGATGAGTGGTACAAACAAGTACATCATTGCAAAAAGTTGTTTTTAGTTGAAAGGTACTTGATGAAGAAGAGGCACTGGGAGAATAGGACAAAGAACAAGTAGTATCATTTCATGCTATAATAGGAATGCCCAAATCTCAGACTAGCCAAGTGGAGGGATTTTTCAATGGTAAGACTTTACTAATTTTAATTGACTCTTGAAACACTCAACTTTTGTGGATGTTGCTTTGGTGGAACAACTAAAAATTCCCATGGAATCCAAGGCTAAATTGTGGGTTATGGTGGCTAATGGAGAAAAATGTTGCTCGGACATATGTTGTTTGTTGGCCATACGGTTAGAGACTTAATTTTTCTGTTTGAATTTATACATGTTAATTGTTACCTCTTTTTGGTTATGGTGCAGTTACACCCAGAAAAATACCCATCAATGAGCACAAAGCACCGAACATGGAATAAACAAAAAGTAAAGCAAACCACCAAAATATGGAACAAAAAGCGACGTCTCCAAGAAATGAGAAGCCCAGATAAGAAGAAACAAAAAAGAAGATCGAAAGCTAGTAACAGGGGCTTTTCTATCCTCTCGTAATCCATTGAAACTGAGGTAGTGTAGTGATTCAAGTAGCAACTAGAAGTAGAGATGATTCAAGCTTAACTTTTCTTCTCTGGCGTCTTCTCTCTCTCTAAATGGGTTTACACGCTGGTCCAAAGTAACCAGCGTGTTTAAGGAAGAATTGAGAGAGGTTTAAGTAAAGAGAGAATTCTTCACTTCACAGACTCGGAAAATTTCATGACATGTATGTGCAGAAGGGAAAAGCGTAACAGAAAAAATATAAATTGCAAAGCACAAATTAGAACAGGGGATTTACCTTAAACGCAGATCTCCTTAAACAAGATTTTTTCCCAACAAGATCAACAGCTAAAACCTGC
>JANZLC010000202.1:21849665-21863823 GCA_026413385.1 Erythroxylum gracilipes | reverse complement strand
TCATGGTTTTATTATCCTTATACCATATCATGTATGGATTAGCATGTTGATTTGGATATATTGCTTCCGCTGCAAAAAGATTTCTTAAAAAGTTTTGAAATCTACCGTTTCTCCAAACAAATCATGTTATCTTTTTTTGATCCAACACTCCTAGTCCAAGAAAACTATAGAAGATCTATTAAAAGTTGTGCTATCAAGTTTGATTTCTCTAAAGCTTTTGATAGGCTTCAATGGAATTTCATCTTATTTTGCTTTGAATGACTTGGATTTCCTAGCTTGTTTATTAACCAGATAGACTTCTGCATCTCTACTCCTACATACTCTATACTGACGTGTGCTTAATGTTGATACATTTAATCCACAACACTTAGTGGCTAATGCTTTAAAATGCTTAAAACATTCACTTTAGTTCATATTTAGTTTTAGGTACAATTTGGAATCATAATAGCTAAGGTGAGTTGAAAGCACATTCTTTGAGTTATCTTCTTGAGATTCACACTAATTTTCTTTATGGAACAAGAAGGAGAAGGATTAATGACAATGCCCACAAGATTGATCTGCTAGGTGAGTACAATATTTCTGCTACCTATAATGTTGCTGACCTTTCTCCTTTTGATAGGATTCAGATTGGAGGACAAATCTTCTTGAGGAGGGAGGGAATGATATGAGCAGGGTCATGGATCACCACGATGGGGGCGTATCATAGGGAGCCCAAGGGAGAGAGCTAGCTATGCCAGCTGAGACCATAACCAGAGCTAGGTCCAAGAGGCTTAAGGAGGCCTTATATGTACATGTGGGCCAACTAATGGAGAGGATGGAGCTAGCCAAGCCTATTGGAGGAGAGCTAGTTAGATCACAAACCATATTGATCCACTTGTGTCAAATCCTTAGACCGTTGTGTTAGGCTATTCTTCGTCATTTGAAGCCCAAGAGGAGGCGCGCTTATGACCAGACTTGGTGCCTCAATGAGACCAGATCTATTTTGGACTTATTTATATTTTGGGCTTCCATGTATTTTAAGCCCAAGTCTTTTATCATTAAGCCTAGGTATTAATACTTATGTTTTAGGGTTTTGGAACACAACTTGGATCATATTATTTTCTTGTGTGATGCTGGCCATATTGAGAGGAGAAACCCCTCTTGTTTTTTTCAACTTAGGAATTAAACATCACTTATCAACCGAATCAGATTGTGTCGTGATTTTGATCCTAAACAACTTCCTTGGTTTGTTCTTTACACGTTATCTAGGTTGCTTGAGACAAGTTCTTCGTGAGGTCTAGTAGGTAAATTTATTCTGTGTATCAAATTTAATTTTGGTTAATTCAAATATACCTTTTTCTTGTTTCTTTAAATTCGAACTTTTCAATACTTCAATTCTGTGGTTTTCCATCAAAACCGACTCTTCCATTATCATATTAAGGAGTTTCAAACAATCCCTCTTTGCTCCTTCCATATGTGTACATTATTTGGTATTAGAGCATTGGTGTGGAGGATAATTCTTATTCAACTCCATCAGAATTCAAGAAACCGCCTCCCATCACCATCCAATTATCGTCGGTTCATCAATTCAGGTGTGAATTAACTTTCGACCTTTGGTGTTTCTTATTTTTACTAGGGTTTTCAAATATTCTTCTTGGTTCTTTTATTAAAACTTTTGGCCTATATTTAAAAAAATTATAAAAAAATGTCCAAAAAAAGAATTTGTGTCGAAAAAAGTCTAAAAAAAGAATTTGTTTAAAACAAAGTCCAAAAAAAAGTCTGAAAAAGGAGTATAGAAACACCACAAAAAATGTTTTCGTTTCGTCATACTCATATTTGCTTGTTGGTTCATTTTGAATCATCCATGGTAAGCAGTTTCAAAATTTTTCTAAAAATTAATAGCTTGTTGCAAATTATCGGTTTCGAATTGTTGATTGATTGTGATTAGTTAGGGTTGTTTATTCTTACTAGTTGGTTCAAAATTTTCACACCCTTTTGATTCTTTTGATCAGTTGAGAATTGGAGTGGTGATTTGAATTTCAGAGGGGATTGAGTGGTAAAGGCAAAAGTGTGTGAGCTTATTTAAGGGTGTCATTGTCATTACTTAAACACGAGGGGAGTGACATCATTTGAGTGAAACACGTGAGGGAGTGTGTGAGGTTGTTTATTACTAATCTTGTTTTGCAAGTATATCATTTTATTACAATGTCACAGGGAGGTAGTAATGATGACAATCAAAGGGGAGATGCAAATATCGCTTCCATTTTGAGAACCATACAATAACAATTTGAGAGGTTCAATCTGGCCTTAACTAAGATTATGGGATAGATGGATGAGCTCAGACAAAGGAGATGCAAGGAATCTTAGGGGAGGCGTGTAGTCTACGCCAACAACAACCACCACCTCAGTGTGAGCCAGAGGAGGATGACTTTGAGGAGGAGGAGAAGTTTGAGGTACGCAGACCTAGGAGAGCTCAGAGAGTTGAACCATTTAACAGGAGAGATGGAGACCTCAAATCCATCAAGATGTGGATCCCAGCCTTCAAGGAAAGGAATGATGTAGAGGCTTACCTAGAGTGGGAAAGGAAGGTGGACTTAGTTTTTGAGTGCCACAATTTTTTTGAAGAAAAAAAGGTAAAGCTAGTCGCTGTTGAATTTACAAATTATAAACTAATATGGTGGGATCAATTGGCATGAGGAAGCGGTTTGTGCCTTCTTACTATTATAAGGAGATGCACCAAAAACTTCAGAGACTCACTCAAGGGTCTAAATTAGTAGAGGACTACCATAAGGAGATGGAGGTGGCTATGATCCGAGCCAACATAGAGGAGGACCCAGAGGCTACAATAGCCATATTTTTTAGTGGACTCAATAGGGAGATAGCCAATGTTGTGGAGTTATAGCACTACTTAGAGATTAAAGACATGGTGAACATGGCTATGAAGGTTGAGAGAAATCTCAAAGCTAGAATGACAACGAGGAGTGGAGCTCTAGCTACTCAAGGAACTCCAAATGGCCTAGAAAGGAGAAGAAGTCCAAGGACAAAGGAGTGGACCTCAAGGAAGCACCTAAAAAGCCAATTGGGAGATCTGAACAGAAAGATACATCCAAAACCCAAGCTACTTCTTGTAAACATTCATTTATAAAATGTTTTAAATGTTTGGGTACTGGCCATATTGCATCTCAATGTCCAAATAAGAAAGTCATGATTATAAGGGATAATGGGATGACTGGTTTGGAGGATAGTGGTAATGAATCTGAACTTATTGTTGATAATGATTTTGAGGATGATAGTTGCATTGAGAGAGATGTTATACGGGAAGCACTAGTAATTAGGAGGTTACTGAGTGTTAGGGCCACAAATGAGGTTGTAGATCAGAGAGAGATTCTTTTCCAAACGAGGTGTTTAGTTGGTTGGAAAGTATGCAATTTGATCACTGATGGGGGTAGTTGCACTAATGCAACTAGTTGGACTATGGTACAAAAATTGGGTTTGACATGCAAGAAACATTCGGAGCCATGCAATTTACAGTGGTTCAATGATAGTGGTAGTGTGAAGGTGACTAGGTAGGTTATAGTGCCATTTTTAGTAGGGAGATATGAGGATGAGGTGTTATGTGATGTGGTACTAATAGAGGCTGGTCATATATTACTTGGGAGACCTTGGCAGTTTGACAAGAGGGTAGCATATGATGGGTATACCAATAGTTACTCCTTTAAGTTTAAGGGTAGGAATTTCATTCTACTACCTTTATCACCTCATGAATTGTACCTGAACCAGATAAAAGCAAGTAAAAGTGAGCAGGGTTTGGGTAATGAGAACAAAAAAAGTGAAGAGAGAAAAGAGGCCCAAAAGAAAAATGAGTTTGGCTTAATGGTGAGTGACTTCACAAGTGAGGAAAAGAAAGTAGGATGTGCAGGAGAGAAGAGCTCAGAAAGAGAAAAGAAGAGAGAAAAGAAAGAGAGAAAAGTGAGCTTGTTTGCTAAAGGAAAAGACTTGAGGAGAGTAACTAGAGAGAAATAGAAATAGAGAGTGTTTAGTTTCTGACACTAACCCTCTTGATACTTTGCCTAGTGCTTTTGCTTCTCTTTTGCAGGATTACTCAGATGTCTTTCTTGAGGAGATGCTCAAGGGACTGCCACCCTTGAGAGGCATCAAGCACCAGATTGATTTTATACCCGGAGCTCAAATTCCAAACTGCCCAGCTTATAGGAGTAATCTTGAGGAGACAAAGGAGCTTCAAAAGTAGGTGGATGAGTTATTAGAAAAAGGACATATGAGGGAGAGCTTGAGCCCGTATATGGTGCCTATGTTGTTGGTGCCTAAGAAAGATGGAACCTAGAGGATGTGTGTGAACTGCAGAGCTATTAACAAAATCACTGTAAAGTATCACCACCCTATCCCTAGGTTAGATGATATACTTGATGAATTGCATGGTGCATTTATCTTTACGAAATTTGACTTGAAAAGTTGATACCACCATATTAGAATGAAACCAGAAGATGAATGGAAAACTGCTTTCAAAACTAAATATGGGTTTTATGGGTGGTTAGTCATACCATTTTGTTTAACTAATGCACCCAGCACTTTTATGAGGTTGATGAATCATATCTTGCGTGCATTTCTTGGAAAATTTGTAGTTGTTTACTTTGATGACATCTTGATTTATAACACTAATCTTGCTGAGCATGTCATGCATGTGAAGTGTGTCTTAGATGTGTTGAGACAGGAGAAATTGTATGCGAACCTTAAGGAGTGTACATTTTGCATTGATAGGCTAGTATTCTTGGGCTTTGTGATCAGTTCTCAAGGGGTTGAGGTTGATAGTGAGAAGGTGAAGGTTATTCGAGAGTGGCCAACACCTAAGATTGTGAGTGAGGTGAGTTTTCATAGGCTTACTAGTTTTTATAGGAGGTTTGTGAAAGATTTCTCTACCATTGTTGTTCCTTTGACTGAAATAGTCAAGAAGGAGAAAGGGTTTGCATGGGGTAAGGACCAAGAGCATGCATTTGCATTGTTGAAGGAAAAATTATGTTCTGCTCCTATTCTGTGTTTGCCTAATTTTGATAAGGCTTTTGAAGTTGAATGTGATGCTTCTGGCATTGGTATAGGTGTTGTGCTTTTGTAGGAAAACAAACCAGTAGCATATTTCAGTGAGAAGCTGAGTGGTGCACAACTCAACTACTCAACCTATAATAAGGAGTTGTATATTGTTGTGAGAGCATTGGAGGTATGACAACATTACCTCCATCCCAGAGAGTTTGTCATTAGGACGGATCATGAGTCCTTGAAGCACTTGAAGGGACAGGGTAAGCTGAGCAAGAGACGTGCATCTTGGGTGGAGTTTCTAGAGACATTTGCCAATGTCTTGCAATACAAGTAAGGAAGGAAAATGTGGTAGCCGATGCACTATCTAGGAGGTATTCCTTAGTTTCTACTCTTACTTCTAAACTATTTGGGTTTGAGCAACTTAATGATATGTATGTTTCTGATGATGATTTTTCTACTATGTATAATGCTTGTGAGCATGTTGCCTTTCAGAAATTCTATAGGCATGAGGGCTATTTGTTTAGGGGTAGCCAACTATGTGTGCCTAATTGTTCATTGCGTGCTTTATTTGTGCATAAGGTCCATAGTGGTGGATTGATGGGTCATTTTTGGGTTGCTAAGACATTTTGCATGAACATTTCTACTAGCCTGGTATGCGTAGGGATGTTAAGCGTGTATATGCCAAATGCATTGCATGTAGACAGGCAAAATCTACTATTAAACCCCATGGATTGTATACCCCTTTACCTGTGCCTACTAAACCTTAGGTTGATATTTCTATAGGTTTTGTTTTAGGACTGCCTAAAACAAAGAAGGGGTATGATAGCATCTTTGTTGTTGTTGATCAATTTAGTAACATGGAACATTTCATTACATGCTGTAAGATTGATGATGCCGTGCATGTTGCTAATTTATTCTTTAAGGATGTTGTTAGATTGCATTGTCTTCCTAGGTCTATTGTTTTAAATAGAGATGCTTAGTTTATGAGCCATCTTTGGCATGTGTTGTGGGGCAAGTTGGGTACTAAACTACTTTATTCTACTACTTGTCATCCACAGAATGATGGCTAAACCAAGGTTGTTAATAGGACTTTGGGTACTTTATTGCGTGCTGTTGTGGGCAAGAATTTAAAAACTTGGGGTGATTGTTTTCCATTCATTAAGTTTGCATATAATATATGTGTGCATTCTACCACGGGTTTTTCACTATTTGAGCTTGTCTATGGTTTTAATCTTTTGATTGTTTTGGATTTGGTGCCTTTACCCTTGCATGAGTTGTCTAGTACAAATGGAAAGAGGAAAGCTGAGATGGTCAGGGAGTTGTATGAGAAGGCAAGACAGCACATTGAGCAGAGGAACATGGTCTATGCCAAACAAGCCAATAAGGGGCGCAAGCTAGTGACTTTTGAACCTGGTGATTAGGTTTAGGTGCATCTGAGGAAGGAACGGTTTCCTACTCACAGGAAGTCCAAGTTAGATCCTAGGAGTGATGGTCCATTTCAGGTGTTGGAGCAAATCAATGACAATGCCTACAAGATTGATCTGCTAGGTGAGCACAATGTTTCTGCTACCTTTAATGTTAATGACCTTTCTCCTTTTGATAGGATTTAGATTCGAGGACAAATCTTCTTGAGGAGGGAGGGACTGATGTGAGTAGGGCCATGGATCACCACGATGGGGGCGTATTAGAGGGAGCCCAAGGGAGAGAGCTAGCTATGCCAGTTGGTACAATAACAAGAGCTAGGGCCAAGAGGCTTAAGGAGGCCTTATATGTACATATGGGCTAACTTATGGAGAGGATGGAGCTAGCCAAGCCTATTGGAGGAGAGCTAGTTGGATCACAACTCAAATTGATCCATTTGTCTCAAATCCTTGGACTGAATTCACTTGGGACTTGAAGACCATTGTGCTAGGCTATTCTTCATCATTTGAAGCCCAAGAGGAGGTGTGCTTATGACCAGACTTGGTGCCTCAATGAGACCAGACCTTTAAGCGCATGCTTATGATCTATTTTGGACTTATTTATATTTTGGGCTTCCATGTATTTTAAGCCCAAGTCTTTTAGCATTAAGCCTAGGTATAAATACTTATGTTTTAGGGTTTTGGAACACAACTTTGATCATATTATTTTCTTGTGTGCCGCCGGCCATATTGAGAGGAGAAAACCCTCTTGTTCTTTTCAACTTAGGAATTAAACATCACTTATCAACCGAATCAGATTGTGGTGTGATTTTGATCCTAAACAACTTTCTTGGTTTATTCTTTACCTATTATCTAGGTTGCCCGAGACAAGTTCTTCATGAGGTCTAGTAGGTAAATTTGAAACCCTGCATATCATATTTAATTTTGGTTAATTTGAATCTACTCTCTTCTTGTTTCTTTGAATTTAAAACGTTTCAATCCTTCAATTATGTGGTTTTCCATCAAAGTCGACTCTTCCATTATCATATTAAGGAGTTTCGAATAATCCCTCTTTGCTCCTTCCGTGTGTGCACTTTATTTGGTATCAGAGCATTGGTGTGGGATAATTCTTATTCAACTCCATCAGAATTCAAGAAACTGCTGCCCATCACCATCTAATTATTATTGGTTCATTAATTCAGGTGTGAATTAACTTTCGACCTAGGGTTTCAATCTTTCTTCTTGTTCCTTATTTCGACTAGGGTTTTCAATTATTTTTCTTGGTTATTTTGTTGAAACTTTCGGCCTATATTAAAAAAAGTCCAAAAAAAACTTTCTTCAGTCTCATTGTCTTTTATTTATCTGTGACTTTTCATGACATATACATCCTGACTTTACTTTGATTTTCTATTTAAGACCATATTTTTATCACATACATTAACATGGAAATGATATAGGCATTCTTTGTTTCATAATTTACATTAGCCAAATAGCCTACCTTTTGATATGATTTTTCCCTTTGTTAAGCCCCCTTGAGCTTTATTAAAGGTGCTAACTACATTACATGCTTTAAACCTAACTGAATGTCCTATCCAAGCCTTAAAGCTAGTGGATCATTTATTAATTGTTGATGATTGTGCATGCACAAAAGTATAAGTGCAAGGGTGTGCATAAATGTTGGTTGGTTATACAGATTGGAATGTCATTTTATCTCTTATTAATGAATTCCATAATGTAGCCTCTTTCAATTTTTATCAAAAAAGAAGAAGAAAGAAAATTAAAGAAAAAGAGAACAACAAAAGCAAAAGAAAAAGAAAAAGAAAAGAAAAAAATTTGCTTAAATAAAAGTATCAAGGAGGAATTGCATATGCTTTGCAAAGTTATTCATTATTAGTTTATCCTCCTAAAGTTATATGGAATGGGTGATTTGAGGAAGATGCATATGAGATAGATGTTGTTTTGAAGGATTACTCCTTATAGTTTTAATGTATTGTTATCATTGATTTTTATTATTGTTTCCTTCTAACTGGTTATGCATCATATGGTTTATGGTGTGAAGGCTTGAATTTGAGCTATGAAACAAAGTTTTTGCATTCATCATAGATGATGTACACAATTGTGAGTGAATGTTGGTTTTTATGCTTAATGTTATATTAAGTGTTTTTCTTGTTTCACTAGTTTTGATAGCTTTTACACTACATTATCTAAAAACATCTCACCTTAACCCTTGCCCATATACAACCTTGAAAAGTTCTTTGATTCATAATTATGCATGTAAATCTTAGTAGTGGAGAAATGAAATGATATGCAAAGTTGTGGAATGTCTTGATCATGAATGGCATTTGGGTGTACCCATAAATTTACCATATTTAAACACATTTTATAAAATTCTACCCTAGATTGCTTAGTTTCTAAAGGTAATGATTATTGATTGATCATGAGTACATTGAATGTTGAGTTCTTGCTATGGTTTTAGAAGTTATTTCTCTTTACTTATGACTATCTATTCTTAGAAAATTTGAAAAACGAGTAAGTGTTTTAGCTTGTGATTTTGATTTTATTTTTTTGCTCGAGGATGATCAAAGGTTAAGTATGGGGTAACTTAACGTATGCTTAATTATTGATACATTTAATCCACGACACTTAGTGATTAATGCTTTAAAACGCTTAAGACATTCACTTTAGTTCATATTTGGTTTTAAGTACAATTTAGAAGCATAATAGCTAAAGTGAGATGAAAGCACATTCTTTGTACCGTCTTCTTGAGATTCACACTCAATTGTCTTTATAGAACAAGAAGGAGAATGATTAAAGTGAAGAGGAGATAAGAAAATGCAATAAAATGAAGAATATATAATGTAGTGCAAAGTTCACACCCATCCACCATAATGCACGGCCGTGAACTTCATGATTTGGCATCAACATTCATAGTCGATCATCAAGGAGTCACAGTCGTGACTCAAAATTCACAGTCATGACCCAAAGTGCACAGTCGTGACTTTTGAGATCTGGGTTACCCTGAAACTTAATTTTTAGTATAAATAGAACATTTTGACAACAAAAAGCAATATTAATCATGTCGGGAGCAAAATGAGGGGAAAGCACGCATATTGGAGACCTATAAATGGCTAAGCTTCCCCAACTCGGTTCAGAGTTGAAATCAACGCTGAAGAGCACATTTGGGAGTATCTACATTATGTTTGTTGTTCTTTTTATCTTTCAAAATTGTTTTTGTTATTTTATGCTTATTGAGTTGGGTATTGTGTAAAATGATCTAAATGTATTCATTGGATTGTTTTTATGTAAACCTATTACTAGAATCTTCAATACAATACGTAATCATTGTATTTTTTATTCGTTAGCAACTACTAATGATGTCGAATCATTAGGGATAATGTAACCTTGGTTAAATGACCTGAGCTTATGTGGTTGTTACGTTGATTAATCTATTTTCCTAACTCATAATGCAGTTGTCCGACTAAATCTAGAGAGCTTGTTCTAAGTTGTTCAGTAGCTAGTTTTAATTAAAAAACTCGTTTTAATTAAACACGACTTAAGGGAAAACTGGAGTTAACAGAACTTATTGTTAACCTACAATTAATGGTTGCTATAAGAGGTATGAGAATAACAATTCAATGAAGTATGTTAATTGTGTGTAGGTTGAGATTGAACCAATAACTAAACCCCTAACGCATTCATCACTTTTCTCACTTTTGATTGTTTTCTTTAATTTGCTTCATTCGTTTAATTCTACTTTTTTTTTCAAAACCTAAAACCCCTTAACCTAAACACCGATTGCTTTCATTGCAAAATAGTTACACACACTCTTTGTGGGATCGACTTAGACTCATCACTAGCTATAGTTTTAAGTCTAGTTATTTTGTGTAGTGTTACGATATATTACCATATACTCATCAATTGGGCCTATGCTAAATAGTTTTGAGCCTATAATGGCATTAGGCAGGGAGATCCTATCTATCCTTACCTTTTTATTATTATTATGGAAATCCTTAATAAGATCATTTGCTCTAACATTTTTAGGAGTTCAGTCTTTAAGTTTCATTATAAATGTAGAGAGTTATCACTTACTTTATTATGTTTTGTAGATGACTTATTATTTTGTGGAGCTAAATAGGAATCCATCTCAATTTTGCATAATTCTTTTATAATTTTCAGCAGATTATCTAGCCTAAGTATTAACTCAAGCAAGATTCGTATATACTTCTCTTCAGACACTCTTAATACTGAAACTCTCCAACAAATTTTTGGGTTGGATGTGCATAGTATGCCTTTCACATACCTGGGGTCCCCATTTAAGCTAACAAAATAAAATATCAAGACCGCCTAAAGATCTTGGATAAATACAAGAAATCATCAACTTCTGGCATAATAAAGCTTTTTCTCAAGTTGGGAGAGTTCAGGTGATTATTTCAGTTTTAAATAATCTTCACATGCATTGGAGTTCTCATCTTCTATTACTAAAAAGAATCATTAAATAAGTTGAAAAATGCATCAAAAACTTTCTATGGTTTGGAAAGTGTGACATTTCTAAAGGAGCTAAAATTAAATAGGAGTAGTTGATAGCGTGTTGTAACACTACATAAAATAACTAGAATAAAACTATAGCTAGTGGTAAGTCTAAGTCCATCCCACAGATATTAATTCCAATTACTTTCCTAAATTGTACGTATATGTAAAACAAGGGGCTTTGGTCTGATACAAATTAGAAAACAACATAAAATTGAATATGTAAAAACAACTCAATCTAAATAGCAGCAAAGTGATAAAATTGGTAATAGGTTGAAATATGGTTCTTTGGTTTAATATTGGCCTACTTATAATTTCACATACTTCATTGTATTATCTTCTTCACACTTCTCTTTAGATTATTAATCGTGAATTAACAACAAGCTTTATTAATCCTGATTTTTCCTTAAGTTGTATTTAATTAAGAAAAGCTCATTAATTAACCCTAACTATTGGATAACCTAGAAATAGCTCTCTAAGTTTAATCAGACAACCACATTACGAATGACAAAAATAGACCAATCTAAGCAATAATCACATAAGCTTGGATTATTTAACTCATGCTACATTATCCCTAACGATTTAATATCGTTAGTTACCAAATATGACTTCAAATATGACCACTATGTATCGTATTCAAGTTCTAGCAATGGGTTTTCATGAAAAACAATTCAATAAAGCATCAAAATCATTCTTACACAATACCCAATCATTAAACACAATATAACGTAAACAATCCGATAAAGTGGGAAAGAACTTGATACACATTGACAATGTGCTTAATGTGCTCCTCGGCATCGATTACACCTCCGAACAGGAGTCGAGAAGGTTAGGCCTCCATTTTCTCCATCAATCTCTAGGAGTCAGCTAAAAATCTCCCTATTATTGTTGAGAACTGACCATAAATGAAGAAGAATGGGGACTGTTTAGTTTATATCCAAAAATTCCCCCCCCCCCCCCTAACCATCACATCTTTATAATAAAAGCTAGGTTAAAGGAAATGGGACAGGTGGCCTTCTCTTGGTAGCATGAGGTGTCTCGCATGGTTGTAATCCATGTTACAGCCATGAGACAATGCTCACAATTATAATATTTTAATTGTTACAGTCGTGAAACAATGCTCACGACTATAACATTTTAATTAAAATGTTGCAAATGCATGTAATTCATTTAATTGTTTATGTCTCACGTGCATGCAATTCATGTTACAACTGTGAGACAATGCTCAAGGCTGTAACATGTTAATTTCTTATTCGTGAGCCACAATGCCTTATTCTCCATTTTATGCTCTATCTTGTCTCCTCTTCTTGTAATCTTCTTCTTCTTCTTACTCTACGAAGACAATAGAGTTTGAATATCGAGAAGATGACTCTATTAGTATGCTTTTGACTCACTATAGTTGTTATGATTCCAAATTGTACCTAAAATCAAATATGAACTAAAGTAAGTATCTTAAACATTTTAAGGCATTAATCACTAATTATAATTGATTAAATGTAACAATTAAGCACATATCATCAGCTTTGTTGGAAAAAGCAACAAGGGGGTCTTGGTCTTACCTTAATTCCAACTTTTAGGAAATACAAGTTGTAAAGAGGACTTGGAGACTATTCAAGGAAAAGG
The DNA here is from genome assembly GCA_026413385.1 of Erythroxylum gracilipes. Lineage (NCBI taxonomy): Eukaryota > Viridiplantae > Streptophyta > Magnoliopsida > Malpighiales > Erythroxylaceae > Erythroxylum > Erythroxylum gracilipes. The sequence continues at coordinate 21,851,245 of JANZLC010000202.1, read as the reverse complement.
AATATTTATGAAGTGGGTGGATTAATGAGATCCACCTCAAAAAGAGCAGTTTATGGTAAATCATAGAAAGAAAGGGAATTCTTGGCTTTTTATTCGTATTTTAAGAAAAAAGGCAATTGGTATAATACCCTTTCATTATAATCCAAGTGGGGAATGAAAATGGCACATGGTTTTGGTTCGACAATTGAACTTCCTTAAGTCATCTTTACCTCAAAAATGACATCTGCACTCTGTTTTTAAGAATTTCTTCACATGCTTAAGTTAAAAGTATCATTGAGAACAATTCTTGGCACTTTCAAGGCAGGAGGACAAAAAGACTTCAGATTTATCTTCCTAACTATCAACCAAATTCCTCAGTCTTAAATAAACCTATATGGACCTTAAGCAGCAATGAGGATTATTCTAATTCTTCAAGCATTAAGGCACTTAAGCCTTGTATCCCAACCGTTCCTTAGTTCAATATTGTTTGAAAAGCTTTTTTGAAGCCTAAGGCTTCCTTCATGACTTGGCTAGCAGCTAGGGGTAGATTAAAGACTAAAGATAGGATTATTGGATCCAATGACACTCTATGCAAGCTATGTAGCATTAAAGAAGAAATCATTGTCCATATCTACTTTAAATGTGGATACACTGCCCCTATATGGGTCATTCAATATGGTTTAAATCAGTTCTGCCATGATGCAAATTGGAGCAATATTTTGAAATGGACTGAAGCAAAATACCACTTTATGGGGAAAGATAGAGTTCGTTTAAGTCTTAATTTCAACTGCACAGGGTACACAATTTGGAGGGAAAGAAACCAAAGAATTCATAACAAGATCAAAACTGATAAGCATACTCTAATCCACAAGCTACATTTCTTGATAAAGGAAATCCTTGTAGCTCACCAAGTTGCTAATAACTCAAGCACTCACCTAATAAGGCAATGGAACCTTTAGTTTCATAGTTTTTTCCTAGGAAAATAGTTGTTGTATTTTCTTTTGGCTGAAACTATCTTATAATATACCTTTACGATGTCTTTCATGGCTATTAATGGATTCTTTATTTAACTTCCAAAAAAAGGCATATCCAAACTTAGTGACCATTCTTAGGCCCTTTAAGTGAGGTTAGTTCACTCGCTTCCTAACTTCGAACCACTCCAGAATATTACGCACTCTAAACAAAAGTTAGCATCTTATGCTAGGATAAGAAGATATCATCCACTGGAATCATGTTTCCTCATGTGAAATAACCAATCATGCTTGTAGAAACTTACTCGGAGTGCACTCTCCAAAAGTGCCTTGGCACCTGATGATTTTAAATTCCCAGGCATGACCTAGATCCTCCCTTATTTTATGGTTAGCCATTAATGAGAAGTTAAGAACATTTGACAGAGTTAAAAAAATTCAATAATGTATTGAAAACTTGTGTTTTATTCAGGAATGAAGATGAAATAGTATATCATATTTTTTGGATGCAATGTTTCCTTCAATTTATGGAATGTAATCATGAACATGGGCAACAAATCTATCTTAGTAAGGAATTAGTAAGACCTTATCTAGTGGTGCTGCCTAACCTAAAGGAAAAAGGATGGAGATTGG
>JANZLC010000202.1:21823542-21834821 GCA_026413385.1 Erythroxylum gracilipes | reverse complement strand
TTGTATATAAACCTTGTTAAACCTTGTTCCTAAGAACTGAAATATAGTGAATAAAATTCTGTTCAACACATTCAACATTTGGATTGACAGGAATTTCATAAAGACTGAGATAGAAAGTGGGAAGATCAAGTTGTCCTATGTGCCAACTAGATCACAAGAAGTTGATATTCTGACTAAAGCGTTACTTAAGGCTGGGTTTTGTTAGAAAATTAGACTATTTTTTTGTTAGAAAATCAGACTATTTTATCTTCTAAAAGATTTGGTATAGTTGTAAATAGCTAGGATTTTGATTTACTAATTTAGTCTTATTGTAATCTTTCATTAATTTATATTGATTATAATTTTATTAGTCAATGACTGAGGTATGAAAATTAGTTTGTTTCCTAAAATAGGATAAATGACTTTGTATATATTAGTGTATTTGGAGAAAGGCGAGAAGAATATCTGTTTCTCTTCATGGCATCAGAGCCTCTCAACGACACTTTCAAATTGAAAAACCTTCCTTTAAATCTTAGGTACTAGTTGCCGAACTTCTTTTAATTCTTCTTCACTTAATTTTGTTTTTCCTGTCTCATAATGTGGTATTCATTTGAGTGTCAATCTACTATTATTAGTCCTAATAATGGGGCTAAGACATTCGTTCAATCAAAAGAAGAATTCCAGAACGTACAATCTTCTTATAGGCTCAATGGCTGAAATTATCTTCAATGGTCTCAAGTGGTTAAAGCTTTTCGCAAAAGAAAGGGTAAATTGAGCCATCTTATGGGGACTGGACCATCCACTTAAGATGCCACATCTGCAAAATGGGATGAAGAAGATTCCATGATCATGTCATGGTTGTGGAACTCTATGACACCTGAAGTAAGCCAAACCGATATGTTTTTAACAATTGCAAGAGAAATTTGGGAAATCATTCATCAAACCTATTCAAAAATGCAAGATACTGCAGTAATTTATAAGATCCGAACCAAGATCAACACCATAAAGCGAGGTAACCTTTCGGTCATTGAGTACTATAGTACTATAAAAAGCTTGTGGCTTGAATTGGATTATTATCAAAATTTTAAAATGAAGTGTGGATAAGATGCTACAATGTTGCGGAAGTTTGTGGAAAGAGAGAATCTTTGAATTTCTTGCAGCCTCAACCTAGATTTGATCAATTTCGAGTTCAGGTTCTTGGAAAAGAAGTTCTCCCATCTCTTAAAGGTGTTTTTTCTATAATATGTGCTGAGGAGAATTGTCAAGGAGTGATGATTGACAATCTAATAAATGAAGGATCAGTTATGAATTTCACAAGGGATGGTTATATGACTGAGGCCAATAAAAGGGAGAAGTAACCTAGCCGAGAACGGGTCTGGTGCACTTACTACAAGAAGGCATGTCACACCAAGGATACTTGTTGGAAACTCTATGGAAAGCCTTCTAATGTTGGGAAAAGGGAGATAATTGTGGTGGATAGTTTAGAGGATAAGCGCACATGACAAATATTGAAGTTGTCCTCAGTGAACATCCAAATCAAGATGATTTGCAAACTCTTAGGGGAGAGATAGAAAAGTTGAAATCCATGTCAACACTAGTTGAGAAACTTGAAAGCTCTTGCTCTTTGGCTCATTCAGGTAAGTCCTCTAATTTTTATGCTCTTAGTGCCTCTTTTCTTGTCAAAAACAGTACTTGGATCAAAATTGTAGATAGAACTTTTATTGCTATTGCAGGTTAGGAAACTATTCCTCTTACTTCCACAATTGTTTTAAAAGATGTCCTACTTGTTCCTAAATTAGCTGTCAATCTTTTGTCCATGAAACAAATTATGTGTGACCTGAATTGCAAAGTGATTTTCTATCCCACACACTCTATTTTGAAGGATCTAGTCTTGGGGAAGATGTGGGCTTGCTAAGGAAAGGAATAGGCCCTATATCCTTGATACTATAAAGAAATTCTACAATTTCACCCATGCTTCATCTTGATTATGGATAGATTACCTAGGTTTGGGTCCATTGGGCTTGCTAAGGAGAGGAATGGGCTTTATATCTATATATCCTTGATACTAAGGAAGAAAAAGCTGCTCCCTTTTAAAGTCTTATCTATTTAGTTATTCTTCCAATAAAGAAGACATTTGGCTCCACCATTATCGTCTTGGTCATCCACCATTTAGTTTGCTCAAAACTATGTTCCCATTATTATTTGAAAATGTTGAATGAGTACTTTGCATTGTGATATGTGTGAACTTGCTAAATACAAGCATGTTTCTTATCCATTGAGTAATACTAGAAGATTGGTTCCTTTTTCACTAATCCACTCCAATATATGGAGTCCTAGAATTCCAAACATTACGGGGGCAAGGTGGTTTTGTTACCTTTATAGATTATGGTACAAGGACAACTCGGGTATATGTCTTGAAAAACAAATTTAAAGTTGGGGAAATTTTTCCAAATGATCGAAAACAAATTTTTCCAAGATTATTGTCATCCTAGCTATAGTAGACATATTCAATAAATATGCTTGCTTTGTTACCTTAAAATATATAATTTCTACTCTTGTGGTTGCTGATTATTTTGTACAAAATATTGTCAAACTCCTTGGATTTCCTAGGTCCATTGTTTCAAATAGGGATAAGGTTTTTATGAACTCTTTTTGGACTGAATTATTCCAGCTACAATAGATAAAATTATATTGCAACACCGCATACCATCCTCAAACAAATGGCCAAATTGAAGTTGTTAATAGGTGCCTTGAGAATTACTTGCATTGATTTGTGCATACCCAACCAAAAACGTGGAAGGCAATAGTTACCACGGTGTGAGTATTGGTATAACACAGCCTTCCACACTTTCACTAAGCTTACTTCCTTCAAGGTGGTGTACAGGTGAGACCAACCTTCTTTGTTCCACTACCCACTGTCTAGCATCTTTAACTAAATAATGGATGAATAGTTATGCCCAAGGAGTTGAGAGAACAACTAGATTTAGCTCAGACTCGTATGAAGAAATATACAGACCAACATTGTCGACACGTGAATTTTCAAGTTGGGGGCTTGGGGCACTTAAAAATCCACCCCCTATTAAAGCAAGTCATTAGATGGGAAGGCTAATGAGAAGTTGGCTCCTTGCTACTTGGGTTAGTATCCTACAAACTTGAGCTCCTTAGGCTAGCCCTCATTCATCTAGTGTTTCATGTCTCTCAACTAAAGGCAGTTATTAGGGCCAACAAACCTTATGAAGACATTCCTCCAATTGTGCAAGATGATCTTGAGTAGAAGGTAGAGCTGAGCTTTCAGATTTTGAAGCATCATAGGAGCCTTATGATACAATTTCTCAATAGTTTCTCGCCTTCCATTTTAAGGACAAGGTTAAACTCATAGGGAGAGGTATTTTTAAGCCTCCCATCCACATATAAGGAAGAAGAAGAAGGATCCACTAGCTTGCATCATTAGAGGTTAAAGGCTCAAATTTTTTTCTATGAGTGTTAGTGCCTTCTGGAAAGGTGAGGTGGCAAGGTTATTAGAAGTGGTGTTGGGTATAATTGGGTCATGAGTGAATCATGAGAACTGTTGAGTACTTGGTCTAGATGTTGTGTGGGGGAGATGAACACCTCTCAAATTTGGCCCTTGTCATCTACTGTCATCTTTACTTCCTCAATAAAATACTAATTTATATCATCCTCTCTCTTTCGTCCATTCCTATTATTCTTCTGCTGTCATTTGCTCTACAGAAGTCTTCCAATAGCAAGCTACTTAGGTAAACCAATTTGTCTTGATGAAGCCATTGAAGAAATGACAAGAATTAAGTATTGTATGCATGGAAGTAGAGCATGGAATCGAGCTTCCATACTCCGTTCCCTTACTAAAACTAGATGAAGATGGCAATCTAGTACAAGTTGAAGTGTCAATCAGTTATCATTGGAAACTAACTCTCGGCCAACAAAAGCATGAAAACTTACAACAAAATGTTCTTAAGAGGAGATTATACTGAATTTATTAAGTTAAGCTCACTAGTGACCATTAATGACCCATAGATGCCTTAACAACAATACTAGAAACAATTATAATAAAAGGAACTCTTTATACCATGTGTCCTACACAAAATGTTAAAACTCCAATTGTTGCTTCTCTAACAAAAGTTAACAAAAATATACCCAATATTAGACATAACTTTTAGCCTGGTCAGAGAAGACAGAGAAGATATGAGCAAAGATCCACACATTTAGAAAACAGGATGTACAAAGGTATTGCTATAGCCAAATAGAAATGATATAGCTAAGGAAAACAACAATGATGCTTCGAAAAATGGAGTTAGTGTTCAAATTGAAGAAGACCAAGTCATTGAAAAGATAGTGAAGATCAAATACTAGATGATAAGTAAAGAATCTAATACCAAAAACCCAAATGAAGGAGTTCCATCAACCACAGAGAGGAGAGCTGGCAGGAAATCCAAATCTATGGCCTCTAATCATGTTCAAACCCCTAACCTAATGTCAATAATTTCCTAGAATTTTAAAAGGCTTAGTTGCGCTAAAAAGAAACATCTCTTACTTCCCTAATGCAATCTTAGGTAGAAGAAATCAAAATAAAATCTCCTCCATAGCTGACCAAGATGGTAAAACCACATTGAATTAGAAGGAAATCAAGCTGGACTTGACTTACTTAAAGAACACATTAGGTACATCTAATAATGTTTGCTCATCATTTGTGTAGGGTATAAAGGATTTCATTCAGTATTCAATGCCTAATGAACAAGCAGTTGCCATTTGCATTCCCTTTAATAGAGTAGATATTGAAAGAGATTAGTTTAGTATCAACCCTCACAAAGCTCTTGAACCTGATGAAGTAAATATACTCTTCTCTCAAAAAATTTTGAATCTAGTAGGGGATCAAGTCACTTGCCTCTAGAATTCTTCAATAGTGACAAATTGCTAAGGGAAATCAACAAAACCCTTATAAGTTTGATCCCTAAAGTGAATAATCCTACTTTTTTAAATTTAGACCAATATCTTGTTGCAACATATTGTACCATCTCATTTCGAAATTGCTTACCTCGGGGGTGAAATTAGCTATAAAATATCTAAGCCAAGGTGCATTTTTATACGGTAGATCTAGAGGTGATAGTATCTTTATTGCACAAGAGCTATTTACAAGCTACAATAGGAAGTCTTCTAATAGAAGTTGTTCCATGAAAATAGACTTTAACAAGGCATTTGACTCAATGAGCTGGGATTTTCTCTTTGATAGCCTTGAAGTTTTTGACCTTCCACCAACTTTCAATAATTGAATAAAATAATGTGTGTCAACCACCTCATTTAATATTTTGATCAGTAGTGAGCCTACACAAGTCATTAAGGGAGCAAAAGGTTTCATATAAGGTGACCCTCTATTACCCTAATTGTTCACCTTGTGCATTAAAGTCTTTGCAAGGCTTATTAATTAGAACACAAGGTAGGATGGCAGATTCATCTATCACTACAAATGAAAGAAGATGTAATTGTTTAATCTCTCATTTGCAGATGATCTTGTACTTCTAAATAAACACTTAGTTTGTTGAATCTCTTATGAATTCCTTTCACACTTACAAGTAATTGTCAAGCCTCTTAGTCAATCTCAACAAAAGCCAACATTGTTGGAGCACAAGATATATTTGGTATCATCACTAGAATATTAGGTTTACAAATCAAAGAACCCCTCTTAACTTACCTAAGAATCCCAATAACCACCAAGAAATTGACACAGCGGAAGTAATTAGGTAGAGATTTTAGGTTAATCTCAAAACCAAATCTAAGCATAAAACTTAGGATTTAATCAACAAGAGAAGACACTCTCTCTTAGGAAAATTTCCAGCAGAAACTTTATTAAAATAATACTCTTTGGCTGCCTCAAACATATGCTAACCCTCCCTTTTATATAGTATATAAGAGTCCTAATTCTAGTAGGAAAAGGATTGATTGAAATCCTTTTCTAAAGCTAACTTATTTCTTTTCTTGCTGGACAAGAAAACCTTCCTAACTAGGAAACTTAAAATAAAATAAAACAGAAACAAATCCTAATCGATATAGGAATCATAACAAATCCTTATCCTAATGGATATATGACAACATAACATATCCTTATGGATTCAATCCTTTATTAGAAATTCACTTAAAAAAATTTCAACTCTTCTTTGACTCAAACCATAAAAGGATTAGTAGTTAGATTATTAAACACCTCTTTTATACTGGCAAGCTCCAATTAATAATCTTATTCTCAATAACTTTCATATTTACTGGTGCTCACACTTAATGCTCCCCAAATACTTGATAAAAGCTATTGATAAAGTCCTTAAGAGCTTTCTTTGGATAGTAGTAACCAATGCATTTGAATCCAAAGTCAAATGGAGTGAAATATACACACCCAAAAAAGGGGGACTTGGCATCACTCATATCAAAGCTATGAACATTATGCTTCTAAGAAAGAGGATTTGGACACTATTCAATGACAATCTCTTTGGGTGGAATAGATGCACACCCACGCTTCTTGAGAGAAATAGGTTTTTAGAAAACTAGGCCTTGTACAACTATCTTATGGACCTTAAGTTAAATACTAGATGAGGGAAAATTTTAGCATACATATGAAAATAACGTTGTTAGGAATGGATTTAGCATATGGTCTTGGTGTGACAATTGGAGTTCACTAGGACCTCTTCACTTAGTTCTAGATATGATGAGAATAAGATAGCTAATGCCTAACCAGGAGGGAAGGAGATCATTCTAGGGGATCAATGGCAGTGTTACACTTGATGATTCTTTTCTTTGTTAGCTAATCTCCCATCCTAATAGATGTTTAGAGAGTCAGCTACAAATTGGTTGGCACAAACTATTCTAGATCAAATTCAATCTGCCTAGAGCCTCCTTCATCTCTTAGCTAGCCATCAAGAAGTCAGGAATTGAAGTACATAAGTCGCAGAATCTCAAAGTTTGCTGATACATGTCTTGCTACCATACTTCAACTCCTGTGCCATTGAATAGCAGCATCTAGATGTTTATGGCACTCAAGAGGATGACTATGGCATTCTGGAGGATAATGTTAATTGTATAATGGAGTTTGCACAGTCTAATCTTAACTCCTTAAAGATTGCTCTGGCTCAGGTATTCTAAGGGACCCTTAGGCTGTAGGTATTAGAGCTCTTTCCTTCGTTTCCTTTAGCTCACTAGCTGTCTGCCTCATTTTAGTTTTTGTGGACGCAATTTTTATGCCTATGATATTGTACACTGGCTTCGCCTTTATCCCCTTGGAGGCCCATTAATTTATTCTTTTTCAACTTGAAAGAAGACATATAAAGAAGTCATTGATTTGGTATTCTAATTTAACTATAACTCTATCTTGAAACTAAACTTTTAACATAAGAAAAGAAATCTGAAAAAAATAGAAGTGTAAAGTACCCAAGTCAGCCTAATCTACATCACAATTTCACTTGCAGGAAAGCCAGCTGTGGACTGGCTTGTAAGGGATATTCTGGTAAAGGTCTCTTCAATTAATCAAAACATGAAAGCAGTAGCAGTCTTTCAAGTGTTATTTGCTATAACAGGGGAATGATGCAAGAAAGGAGTTAGTGGTCAAGTTAGATTCTGCTGAAGCCCAGCTTCATGAAATTACTCTGATGAAATCGAAGCTTCTCATAGAGAATGACAAGGTAACTTGTTACAAAATGATTATCGATTCTCGTCTTTATGCTAGTGGCCACTAACTTTACCTTATGGTTAGTCTCACTCTTCTGTAAATGGACATACTCTCTGATTCAGGTACTTGTGAAAATTTCTCTGAATTTTCCAAGGAAATTTATGGTTGTCAATAATGCATGGATATAAGCTATTTGGAATTTTGTTCTTATCCATTGCCTTTCTTCTTTTTCTTCCTATCTTTGAAGTTTTTGTTCAGTATTAATTTCACTTAAATGTTCAAAATTAAATATTTGCTCACTTAAATGTTCAAGATTAATTTATTTATTGATATAGACTATAATCGGCATTGCATCCTGGAAGGACAACAGGTTCGGATGGTTTTCTAACTGATGTTGATACTTGTGTTTATTGGACTTGATTAGAAGGCTTTTAGTGGCTGAAGAACTTTATAACGTTATTCATTGTATGGCTAAATCTTGAATGAATCATAGATGTGGTTTCATACAAGAGAGAATTTTTATATATCTATAATTTGTAGTCCTTATAATTGCTTTTGTTTGCTGCGGTTCTTACTCCACTATACAGTTTTGCCATAATGCCTCACTGGTGTAATAGAATGTTTAAGTCTTCCCTTTAGCCGACTGTTGAAGAACCACCTAAAAATTCTGTAGAATTTATTGTTTATATAGGGTGTTTAAGGGAATGCTCTTACAGTTAATAATTACCCATGTACCTCTAATTAGATGATCCATACCTGTTGTAAACATGCTCGCCCTAATCTGACTTGAAATGCAGTCTGCCTTGGTTGACAGAATTGTTATGCTGAAACAAGTTTCTTTTTTTTGTTTTTGCTTTGTTGTGCATTCATTGATTATTCCAGTCTGGTCTCTATGGGGAAAGGTTTTTTATCTTTTGTTCGGGGTGGTGGAGACTGAGGATATTGGAAGTTGCTTGATGAGGAATTACTTCCAAATATCTATGATCTACACTTTGATCTATGCAGTTCTTGTATCTTTCAGAAACGTCTTTCCTATTTTCATTTATGGCTCTTGGTTGTGCCATTTCAGATGAAGCAATCTATTAAACTAGAAAAGTGCAAGGAAAAAGAGTTCAAGGTTTGATAATTATTCAATACCTGCGGAACGAACTGACAACATTTTTAAAGCCATCTATTTGTTTAATTTTCTATGGAAGTAGCTGGGTAAATTACTCGGGGAATCCAGATTGGGCTTTGACCATAAAAGCTTTTGAATAGGACAATTGAATGCTTGGTATCTTGCTTTATGATTTGTGCACTCTGATTCTTGCTAATGCAAACTTCTGAATGAATGTAGGCTGACTTGGATATGGACTTTGGGACACTGGAAGAGGAATACAAAGGAGAGTTTTGAGTTTATAGTCTCTGAGAGATCGGATTAAGAAACTTGAGGTAAATTTTATGGTCAGCAACCTATTGCTTTCCCAGAAATTTATGAAATTTTCAAGGGTGTGTTGCTTCATGAAACGGAAATGAATGAATTTGGCATAGATAGGATCCGTCAGGCCCCCTGACGGTTAAATCGTTTCGTTGGGAACTCACTGTATGTAGTCCTTATGTTCAATTCGAAAATTTGTGTATAATGTTCTCTTTTAACCGACGTGTCGTCTTCTGCTAGGGTATTTCTCAAGATATTAGGTGTATGTCTGGAGTGAAGTACAAGGTTGATCTTTGTATCTGATGTATACATGGAGATAACTTTCAGCAAGTAAATTTTGAGGTTATGAGACATACACGATTCCTCATAGATGTACCATTTTAAAGAAACCGATTCCTTGTATAACATCGACACTGGAATTAGTTACAACTGTATTGACGGACAAAATTTGGGGTAGCTGGCGAGGAAAATATTGGGAACTGGATGCAAATATGCAATCACTAGATGATGCGAGTATTAGTAGTTCTCGTACGAAAACGTGAAAAGCCTCTCGTATCGTGAGGTGTTAGCTTGGCTGTTACTACTTGGAACTAGCGACGGCGATGAATTGGGTCGGGGTGGGCTACGCCGGGGTCGCATCGTGAGGTGTTAGCTCGGCTGTTACTGCTTGGAATTATGGATGGGGATGGGCTCCTGGGCGACCCATTGGTTGACTGGCCCTTGGCTTGCTTGACCACCGGCTAATAGGGCTACAGCCTAGCCTTTAGCATGATGGGCCATGAGTGAGGCGTGTTGGCCCAATCTTTATTATTTTTTAAAAAATAAAAAATAATATTATTTTGTATCTGTCTTTCGAGCCAAGCAATTTTCACTCGTGGCTCAAAAGTCAGGTCGGGTAAATTTGGCCACATTTGTCATTCCTAGAGTTAAAAGTTTGTAGGGATCGAGAGAACATAAAATAAATGAAATTTTAAACTGCTGAACTTTGAATTTAAATTTGAACTAAAGAGATATGTTTGGGAATTATACCAAAAAATTGAGCAATCAGTCGTATGTAAAGAAACTTTAACATTTTTAAATTTTAGAATATTCAGATTTTTTAATAGTCAGCTTCTAGTAAATTTAAGGTATGAAAAATATGATAAAAAATGCTATTTTATGACATTAACATCACAGTAACATTCTAATACGGTCAATTATGAAGCAACTTAAATACAATAAAATGCAAGTGGATACAAAAGTTGAATTTAATTATATGCAATTAAATATTTGTACGCATAAATTGAATTTGATCAAAAGAAATTACAGAAAATTATTAAAAATAAAATAAATGAACCCAAAAATTTTCATGGCTATTTTCTCACTATATTTTCTTTATAGTTTTGTCCCTATGATTTTAATTTTCTAAAAATATTTTCCTTATAATAACTCTAATTTTTGTAGAAAAAAGCATGCCTAAGTAATAGTACCTAGTCAATAAGAAAATCCAACTTAAAGTAGGAAGTTCCTTTTGAATAGGATATTATAACTTATTGTCTAAGATAGCTTATGAATCCTAGAAAAACAAATTAGTCAAACAAAAACTTGCAAACTCTAATATAAGAATCATGGGCTGATCTTGATCACTTCTACAAATTGTAACCCAAAACTTGTAAAATCTTGTACAAAATTTGTCGGACAAGAGTTTCTTTTGTGACCTAAATTTAATTATGTTTGATTCATTCAAAACAATCTTACATTTTTAAAAATTAAAACATCTTTATGAGATGAGAATTAAAATATTTAGACTAGTCTCCAATAATCTTTGCATTGAAAATATGGAGACATTACTTGTATGGAGTCACCACCAGGGTGTTTACGGATCATAAGAGTCTCAAGTATCTGATGAGCCAGAAGGAATTGAATCTGAGACAGAGGAGATGGTTCGGGAACATCCGAGAGAGCCACCCGTAGGAGTGGGCCCCAGTCGGCCAACCAATCATCGAGCCAGAAAAGGATACTGCTCCCGTTCCCCAGTTCCCACTTGAGGCCCTGACGAACGAATTGCCAAGTCGCTGTGATCCCCTTCCAAATAACTGAAGCCCCGGAGCGGGAAATGGATACTGCAGAGCTAACCATTAACTTCCATCACACAGTTAAAGATGCACCATTGTCTGCTCCTGTTAGATTGAGTATCATTGTAGCTGCCTTCAAGGCCCTGTGTAGACGACCATTCAAGAA
>JANZLC010000202.1:21771131-21791508 GCA_026413385.1 Erythroxylum gracilipes | reverse complement strand
ATTAGAGTTTATGACATTATTTCTTTGATATCTTGATTGATTATCTGCTATTTCGGGAGTATGCTATAACTTACTAAGATTAACAAAAAAGTAAAACTAAATTATTAAAGGTCAATCAAATCAAACAGTACAAAACTGTTAGGAGTAATCAATGAGTTTCGAATCTAGTTTGTGGTTTAATCTTGACCTTCACACAAATGTGCATAATCAATAGTCATGTTTTTTTTTTCTTTTTCGTATGTCTCTTTAAAACTATTAACCATATATTAACAACAAGATTTGATAATCTCAGTTTTTCCTTAAGTTGTATCGAATTAAAATAAGCTCTTTAATTATATTTGGCTATTATACAACTTAGAATAAGCTCTCAAAATTTAATGTGACAACCGCATTACATAATAGGAAAACATGTTAATCTAGGAAACAATCACATAAGTTTGAGTTATTTAACTTATGTTAAGTTATCCCTAATAAGTTTAGCTCAGTTTGGTTCTTATTTTTCTAACTTGTACCTAAAATAAAATATGAACCAAAATAAGTATCTTCAGCGCATGATAACATTAATCACTAAGAGAGTAAATTTATAGTCAATCAAGCACTTATGACCTCTATATCCAAAATCTATGTCTTATGCAAACATGATCAATAATCTTTGAATCTTTTTCTTTTTAAGTGTGAATACTCTCATTTTACTTGGTATGGAATCCTTCAACTTTGTAACATAGACAATCTTCCATATACCTGGATAGAAATCATTGATTGGTATAATTGAAAGCATCAAGCTTGCGGAGGGGACAATATGTTCTTTAAAGCCTCCTTAAGTTATCTAGTGTATGGCATTTGGAACAAACACAACAAAAAGATCTTTACTAATCAACAAAGAATCAAAGATGAATTCCTATCACAACTTATTAGAATCAAAGATGTAATCCTATCACAACTTATTGGAAACATTAGGATGAAGGTACTCTTTTATAGAGACAAACACAAATGCAATCCCCTCGTCAATTCCAATTGGAACCTCTACAACATTCCAACTTTTATAGTCAAGGTTTAATATAATTGTTGTAATTCATTATCGTTTATTTTCACTGGACATGTTAAAACTTATGTTGCTTGGAAGGCTATATCCAATTAGGCTCTCACAACTTTGTGTTTTGCACTATTCCTGTGGTTAATCCTTGTAGATTGTTTTATCCCAATGGAATTAATAAATTCATTTTCATTTCTTAAAAAAGGGTCAAGATAATTACTTGCAATTTAAAAGTGCAAATTAGACTGTCTCATTAAATTTGATGCGCCAAATTTAATTAACATAAACTTATTCGATTTGGAAATTAGGAAAAATATGGTTGAAAATTTTGAAATTAAATTTGAAATATGAAAAATAAAATGTGAAATTTAATAATTTGAAGATTTGTTTTTAATATTCTTTTATTTACATAAATCTATAAAAGTTTTAAAATTTGTTTAGTTATTGTATTTTTCTTTTTGATATTAAAATTTAATTTATTCATAAAAATATTAATCAACCATTCTTATTTTAGCGGAAAGTAAAATAAGTGAATTTTTGTATTCTAATTATCTAATTATACATAATTTAGAGTTAGATTAATCCCATATATTTTCTTTTTTTTAATAAAATGTGATATTCATATCTTTTATTTTACACAAATTTTAGTCTCTTTAAAATTTTAATGTAATATATTATGATTTTATTTGTATTAACTAATATTATATATTACTTAAAATGTAGATAAACTATCATTTCATTTTTTTTGATCTTATCAAAATTGTATAAAGTTTTGGACTTTTTCCAAAAAATAAATATTTTGATTAAATACGATTTGCATTTTATAAAATTAAAAAAGGTGGCAGGTTTATGATTGAATTTGGGTATAAATTGAAGTTAAGAGCGAAGCAAATGAGCAAGTGAAATCTAATAAGGTTGTTCAAATGAAGGAGGTGCATATTCGTAATTATACTCGAATAAAATGAATAAGCAAAGAAAATTTCGTTAAATTAGGTTATTTAGTGAAATGAAAACAACGGAGGAATCATCTTTCAGACCAAGAACAAATGATGATACACATATCACTCATTATATGAACAAAAGCTTGGGTCGAGAGATTGAAAGAGTTTCGGATTTATATTTCTTCTTTCTGCTATCTTTTGTCTTTGGATGGATCTGTGACAAACATCCGCATAGCGACATCCTCTCGGCTCCCTTGAATTTTGCGGTACACGTCCAACGTCAACTCTTTCGTTCGAGAAACCCCTAGGGTTTGGGTTTCAATTTCTTCTTCTTCTTCTTTTCCTTTTTTTTTCCCCTCTTATACTCAAGGGAAGCATACATTGTTTGTAACATTAATCGCGGGGTTGTGTTCTATTGAAATTAGGGTTTTGGAATTTTGGTCGGGGAGGGAATTCGTGTTGCAGTATGAGCATCGAGAGCCCCGGAGAAGGAGATAATTAGGGGGTTGGGAGTGTGGGTTGTGGGGGAGGCGTGACTGGGGATTTCCATGGGCGATGGAGGTGTGGCATGCATGTCTTTGCAGCATAGTAATAACAATAATATCATGGAGGAAAGGTTTCCTATTCAAGACAGCACTACTATTACTAGTGCTAGTGCTACTACTTCTACTACGACAATATGCAGCGGAGCCAAAAATGTAAGTAACAGCATTACTCCTACTACTAACAATAATAAGGGGAATGGCAATAACAACAATGGTACCGGCAATGTGACAAACCCTAAGCGCAAGAGAGTAGTAAAGAAGGTAATCAAGGTCACCAGAGTCGTTACTGTGAAGAAATCAGTGGCAGACAAGGGGCAACTGGGCATGGAGAAAGGAAAAACTGTCAAGGTGGAATTAGTCAAGGGAGCAAAGAAAGACAAGGAAACACAACTTGTGAAAGAAGGATTGGAGAAGGAACTAAATAGCAACACAGAAGAAGTTTTGGAGTGCAGAAAGAATGCTGAGAACGGTTCAAGTTCCAATGATGGCAAGCTGCTGAATACTAAAGACGAAGTAGAGGAGGGCGAGCTAGGGACTTTGAAGTGGCCACCAAAAGCAGATATTGAAAACGGGGAATTTGTTCCACCAGAGAAGCCGCAGAGAAGTGAAATTGAGATTGGAGAGATAGTTACTGAGAAACTAAGAAAAGGGGATGTAGAAAAGGGAGACTTTGTTTCAAGTAAATTGAGAAAAGGGGAGTCTGCAAAAGATGAACTTGAGAAAGGGGAGTTCGTTCCTGATAAACGGCAAAATGATGATGAGTATGGTTGTGCTAAATCTCATGCCAGGTATGATGCAAGCAGAGAACTAACACCACCTTCTACGAAGCACTCTTCAAAGGATATTTATAAAAGGAAAGACTTCAGCAGAAGTGCGGGTAATCAACATAGCACGATATCTTCCAGGTCCGAGGGTGGGCAAGACAAAAATATAAGGATCAGTTCAAAGATTGTTGATGAAGAAGGTTTGTACTCTGATTACAACGGAAAGAACCATGGAAAAGAGTACACTTCTGGCAACAGATTAAAGCGACATGGCATTGAATGTGATATCAATGAACGGAAACATCATATGGATCATGGGGATTATACAGGCTTCAAAAGCAGGAAGCTCTCTGAGGATGGTGCTCGTTCTGCACACTTAGAGTATTATTCACGTCACTCCATGGAGAGGCATTATAGACACTCTTCTTCATTGAGAGTACCTTCTTCGGATAAATACTCCTCCAAGTTTCATGAACCTACCTTGTCCTCTAAAGTGGTTTATGATAGGCATGGCCGAAGCCCATGTCATTTTGAGCGGTCCCCACGTGACAGGATCCAATCTGATCACAAGGATAGGGATCGGAGTCCAGTTCGTCGTGAAAGGTCTCCATTTAATGGGGAACGGTCCCCATATGGGCGGGACAGAACCCCGTATGGGCGGGACAGAACCCCATATGGCCGGGACAAAACTCCATATGGCCGGGACAGGTCCCCTTATGGACGAGAAAAATCCCCTAGTGGTCAAGAAAAAACCCCCAATGTGCGAGAGAAATCTTCTTATGTCCGTGAGAGGTCTCCTTATGGTTGCGACAGGTCTCCTTGTGGTCGTGATAGATCCCCATATGACCGTAGCCGTCACTATGATCATAGATACAAGAGTCCTACTTATTCAGAGCGGTCTCCACAAGCTCGCATAAAGTATCATGATCGTAGAGATCGAACTCCAAATTATTCAGACCGGTCCCTATTTGATCGAAATAGGCCTAATAGTGTCAGAGAAGCTAGTCGAAAAGTTGTGAGTGAGAAGCGGACTTCTCATCATGGTGGTAAAGAGAAGGATGATAAGCTCACTCACAAGGACTCATGTGGAAGAGACTCACATTTATCAGTTAAAGAATCTCAAGAATCAAGCATCATTCCTGAGCTTAATGCTCTGGCTGAAAATACAGCAAAGTCTGACTCACATAAAGAAGAGGATTCCCAGTGTACAGGAGCAAATGATGTAGAATTTTCTCACATTGATGGACCTCTACCTGAAGAGCTTCCTTCCATGGAGGAAGACATGGATATATGTGACACGCCACCTCATATTCCTGTGGTTACTGATTCTTCTATTGGTAAGTGGTTTTACCTTGATTACTTTGGTATTGAACGGGGCCCTTCAAAGTTATGCGACCTCAAGGCACTCGTGGATGAAGGAGTTCTTGTGTCTGATCATTTGATCAAGCACTTGGACTGTGACAGATGGGTAGCCATTGAAAATGCTGTTTCACCCCTTAATACTGTAAATTTCCCATCTATTGTCTCGGACATGGTAACTCAACGCGTGAGCCCTCCAGAGGCACCTGGTAATCCCTTGGCAGAGAAAGATACTGTTGATATTGGCCAATATGGTTCTAAAACTGGTGAATCACCTGTGCCTAACGACTGTGCTGCTGCTTCTGAGCCTTTAGAAGATCTCCACATTGATGACAGGGTTAGAACTCTGTTGGAAGGTTTTAATCTTATTCCTGGCAGGGAACTAGAGATTATTGGAGGTGGTCTTTTTGCTTCTTTTGTTTTCCTTTATTTCCTAAAAAAATACTTTTTTTTTTTGATTCCTCAGTCTTTGTTCTTTTACTTTTCTGATGGATAATATTGGAATTCGTACAGAAGTTTTACAAACAAGTTTTCAGCATGCGCCATGGGAGGGAGGGGAAAAATCAGAAGGTAAGTGTTTAACTACTTGAAGTTGTCAGTGCAACTTGTTTAATTAGTGCTTTTCTTTATTGGGTTTGCTGTAATAACTCTAAGCACACTGAAAATTTGAGTGATCTTTTGTCACAATTGTTGGTTTATTAATATTGGATTTACCACGTTGACATCTATTATTATACTGCTAGTATTTGGCTTCATTTCATTGTTGAAGCTTTGTTTTTTTTTTTTTTTGCTTTATTGGTTTTGCACGCCTGAGGAATATATATTTTAGTTTCAATCAGTGCAGAATTGTTGATTTCTTTTCCATAAGATTACAGTAACATGCCAACTTTATTTATTATATATGCATTGTGTACTATTGCAATATCTTGGCCTTGATGCATAGCGTTCTAGAACATCGGAGGAGTCAGATTCAACGTGTTGGCATATAATTTTAATCTTACCATCTATTTTATTTAGATTCGACAAGTTCTAATCCTCACTTTTGCAGTTTTCAATTTTATTTATGTCTTCTTGGCATGAGGAGCTTTACTTTCTTTATTCTTCATCATCTTGTCTATTCCTAGATCGTATTTGTGAAATGTATGCACTTTGGTCTATAATTATGGAGGAAGGTGGGGGTAATATCATAAACCAAGATTATTTTCCAGAGTTAAGATTTAAACAAGAAGTGGATGATTCTCATATTAGTGCTTGACAGGCTTTTTTGATCTTTTCTTAATATGCTGTTGGTACTCTCAAGTGCTCCAGTGGTATTTAATTGTATTTATGCAATGATTGTTGACTATATTTTATCCTTACCCATGTTCAGGGTTCAGTCTGCTTCCTACTGGAATTGCGGAACAGCATGAACAAGATAGTGATGAGGTGTCGAGTTGTTTTGACATGAAAGTAAAAGAAGCTATTGAATTGACTGTAAGTATAGTCTTCAGGAAAGATCACCTGTCAGAGTTGGCTGATACCAATGGCTGGTTTTATGAACCTTGGTCTTGTAAGGGTGGGGATTGGAAGAGGAATGATGAAGCTGTCCAGGATAGATTTCTGAGGAAGAAATTTGTGCTCAATAGTGGTTTTCCTTTATGCCAGATGTCAAAGTCTGGGTTGGAGGATCCTAGGTGGCAAAGAAAAGATGATTTGTATTATCCTTCCCAGAGCAGAAGGCTTGACCTTCCTCTATGGGCATACTCATCTTCAGATGAGAGGAATGAATGTGCTGGTGTTGGCAGATCAATAAGGGGTGTGAAGGGAACCACACTGTCTGTGGTCAGGATAAATGCCTGTGTAGTTAAGGACCAAGGTTCATCTGTTTCTGAGCAACGTACAAAAGTTCGAGGAAAGGACAGGTACACTTCCAGGTCTACTCGATTGCACTCTGCAGCTAATGATGTCAAGAGATCAATGGCAGAAACTGACTGTTTACCTAGGATTGTTAATGACCAAGATTCACATGGATCTTGGAAGTCTAGGCCAGTCATTAGCACTCCTAAAGATCGTCTGTGTACAGTTGATGACTTGCAATTGCATTTGGGTGAGTGGTACTACCTTGATGCGGCTGGACATGAACAAGGGCCTTTTGCTTTTCCGGAGCTTCAGGTTCTGGCAGAACGAGGTGCTATCCAAAAGTATAGCAGTGTTTTCAGAAAACTTGATAGGGTATGGGTTCCAATTATCTCCAGCACAGAGGATCCTAACATAAAAGTTCTACAAGAGAATGCTGAGCCATCTAACAAATGGTCAGGAGCTCGTTCTGAGGGCAGTAGTAATAGCAACGTTAATTCCAATTTGTTTCATAGCAAGCATCCACAGTTTATAGGCTATTCCCGTGGAAAGCTACATGAATTGGTAATGAAATCGTACAAGAGCCGGGAGTTTGCTGCAGTCATAAATGAAGTTCTGGATCCGTGGATTAATGCAAGACAACCTAAGAAGGAGATTGACAAACATATGTTCTGGAAATCAGGTATTAATCTGCATATTAACCTATGTGCAAAGTCTGCAGTTAATGGAAATATAGCTATCCTTTTTGAATTTTCCAAATTGCAAAAGAATGACACTTTTTTCTTTTACTGTGATACTGAATGAGTGCAATTGATAAGTGACTCTTCAGTTAATGTATCTCTTTTGTAAAATTTGACATCAGCAGTTGTCTTGTTTCTTCCCTTCTTAAGTATATTTGACTTGCCATTTTTGTCAGGAATGACAGATGCACCAGCTTCACACGCCCCTCCCCTGTTCCATTTTCTTTTTGGACTCTTTGCAAATTGTTGGTCTTATACACTTTTTATATTCTATTATATTATATGTTAGTGGCTTGCTGAAAATCTTTTCTCCGGAGAGTGTTCTATGTTTCACACTTTTGAGATCATTACTTTAGTATTTGGGAAAGGATTCTAGTGAGAAGAATAACTAAAAACATACAGTTCTTTTGTTTGAATTTTAGATTATTATATTTGTGCACTTCAAACACCCTCACCCAGCCTTTTTAAAAGAATAATACATAAAGGTAAGAAAAGGGAGGGGAATAAAGAATCCTATGTTGAATTTTCTCATAATAAGGAAATAATGATCTGATTATGGTTTTGAAATACTAACTTGTGCAACAGTTAAGTCGGTGGACTGATTAATCTCACACAATGCTGTTGTTTTATGTGAATGAAAATTACCATCTTCGTTTGGCAGGTTTTGCATTTCCAGCAAATCGTCAAAAATTGTATCTTTTGTTTCTTCATTTGATTCAGTTTAGTTTCTCCGTGTTTATGCTTGCATGATTTCTTAACTGTTACTATGGTAATTCATCTGAGTCATTTCATTCTTTATTGTTCTTTTGGGGATTATATTCTTTCTTTTCTTTTTGTTGTTGGTTGGGGTTTTCAATCAGAAATTGGTGTGCCTGCTGGCAATAAAACAAGGATGCAGCTTGGTGAGAGTGATGAAGACTATGAAGTGGAAGATGACTTGCAATCATTTCAAAGGGATGAGCTTGGATTTGAAGAGTTATGTGGTGATGCTACTTTCCTTGGAGAAGCTGGTGCATGTTATATGACTGAGATGGGAAGCTGGGGTTTGCTGGATGGTCATGTTTTGGCAAGAATATTTCATTGTTTGAGATCTGACCTGAAAACTCTTTCCTTTGCTTCTTTAACTTGTAAGCATTGGAGAGCTGCAATCTGCTTTTACAAGAATATTTCAAGACAGGTCAACTTCACGTCCATGGGTCCTAGCTGCACCGACTCAATCATCCGTAACATAATGGTAATTAAGTCTGTATCCTACTCTACTAAATCTTCATAAAGTTTCTTTGTTTTGTCTCACTAATATAATATTTTACTTGCAGAGTGGTTATAATAAAGAAAAATTGAATTCATTGGTGCTGGTAGGTTGCTCGAATGTTACTCCTGACATGCTTGAGGATGTTCTTCACGATTTTCCGTTTTTATCATCTGTTGATGTAAGAGGCTGTAACCAATTTGGGGAATTGATCCTTCAATTCCCAAGCATCAGCTGGTTTAAGAGTCGCACTTTGCATAGTACAGGGTTTCCTGAGGAGTCTCACTCAAAAATAAGGAGTCTTAAACAGATCAGTGATAAAAGTTCTTCACTTAGTAAAACAAAGGTTTTGAGTGGTGATACAGATGATTATGGTCAACTGAAGGAGTATTTTGATAGTGTTACTAAAAGAGATTCAAACCAGTTATTTCGACGCAATTTGTACAAGCGCTCGAAATTGTTTGATGCTCGAAAATCATCATCAATTCTTTCCAGGGATGCTCGCATAAGACAATGGGCTATCAAAAAATCTGGAAATGGCTATAAAAGAATGGAGGGGTTCCTTGCTTCAGGTTTGAAGGACATTATGAAGGAGAACACATTTGAATTTTTTATTCCTAAGGTACTGAACTTCTTGTTACTTGGGATATTTTCTGCTTTGTATTTGTTTTATTTATGCATTTTTTATCTTTTCCTATATCAGGTGGTAGAAATTGAGGATAGGATGAAAAGTGGCTTCTACATAGGACATGGATTAAAGTCTGTTAAGGAGGATATCAGTAGAATGTGCAGAGATGCAATCAAGTGAGTCATTTCTACCTGTGTACATGCTTGTGCCTGTAACAGGCCTTTGCCTTCATCTGCTTGTGGAACAGCACATGATTCTTAACATAGTATTATCTTTCTGTATACTGTTGAATCAAGATGGTTCTGACCAGGATTGATCTATGAAACATGTTTGAATCTGCAAGTGTTGCCAGTTGTCTACGATTGATGCTTTAGTGAGAAATTGATATATTACTTATTCTTTTAGGCATTGATTTGCACCATTATGTAGTGCTATATCATTCCTACTACATCAACATGGTTGATCAAGGATGGGAATATTGATCAATTAGTTTGGGGTTCTTTTTCTCAAACCATTCATCGGCTTTTCTGTTCCATACGTGTATTTTTGTCTTTGATGTGGATCATTTGATTGAATGGAAGAGGGGAAAGAACATTATATGCTACTAAAATTGATTATTTTCTTCTTTACTTCTTCAATTTATTATTTTTAATACGTATTTCTGGAATCAGAGCCAAGAATCGAGGTGCTGGAGATATGAATCGCATTATTGCTTTATTTCTCCGACTTGCATCATATTTGGAGGAGAGATCAAAGTTCTCATATGAAAGAGATGAGCTGATGAATTCATGGAAAGATGACTTGTCTGAAGGATTAGTCTCTTCTTGTGGGAGATACAACAAGAAGAAATTATTAATTGACAGGAAGAATATGAATAGGAGTAATGGCCATACTATTGCAAATGGTAGCCTTGATTATGGAGAGTATGCATCTGATCGAGAAATCAGAAGACGTTTATCCAAATTGAATAGAAAGTCTTTGGACTCAGGAAGTGAAACTTCAGATGACACTGACGTGTCTTCTGAAGATGGAAGGAGTGGAACTGAGAGTAATGCATCAGATACAGAAAGTGATTTGGATTTCCTGTCAGGACGTCATAGTAGAGAGTCAAGAGGAGATGGATATTATGTGGATGATGATTTAGATACCATGACTGATGAACGTGAATGGGGTGCTCGCATGACAAAAGCGAGTCTGGTTCCTCCAGTCACTAGGAAGTATGAAGTTATAGATCAATATGTCATTGTAGATGATGTGGAGAATGTCCAAAGGAAGATGGGTGTATCTCTGCCAGATGACTTTACTGAGAAACTTGATGCCCAGAAAAATGGTGCTGATGAATTGGACATGGAGCTTCCTGAAGTCAAGGAATATAAGCCTAGGAAACGCCTTGGTAATGAAGTTGTAGAACAAGAAGTGTATGGAATTGATCCTTATACCCATAATCTTTTGCTTGACTCCATGCCTGAAGAACTGGATTGGCCTTTGTTGGACAAGCATTTATTTATTGAAGACATGCTCCTCCAGACTTTGAATCAGAAAGTTAGGCACTTCACTGGAACTGGGAACACTCCAATGGTGTATCATTTGCGTCCTGTTATTGAGGAAATTGAGAAAGCTGCCAAGGAAGACTGTAATATACGCACATTGAGAATGTGCAGGGGTATTCTGAGGGCCATTGATAGTCGTCCTGACGACAAGTATGTTGCTTACAGGAAGGTGTAGCACATCATCTATTTAACGCTTTTAGTTTATCAACTGTTTGGAAAGTTTTACTGCCTTTGTTTGTTCTCTCCTTGGGTTTGCTAATTGTTTCTGTTTCCTCCTATTATCAGGGCCTTGGTGTTGTTTGCAATAAAGAAGGTGGTTTTGGAGAAGATGACTTTGTTGTGGAGTTTTTGGGAGAGGTATGATCTAGAATAGAAATTAACCTTTTAGAGCAGTATGCAATGTCTTCATATAACATTGATTACTAAATTCCGTTTTAAAATCATATAATAGACAAAATACGGCCATCTCAATTTTATGGTTTTGATCTCATACTCTTAGATGTGAATGTGTGTCCACAGACACATACATGCAAAGTAATGTATTGCGACACCCTTTCCCACTACCAAAAGGTTGTAATCAACAAAATGCAATGTAAAACCTTATTGCTTCCTTACTGCAATATATATTTATGCAGTAAAGGGAAAGGTTTTGACATAAGATCGGATCAAATGTTTTATGAATATTTGGAGATGTCTGAGTTGTTACAAAGTTATTATGGGATTTGCAGGAAATATATGCTTTATAAATGTACGTAATTCTTGGTTTAAGTGCATGCATGCTTGCTTGTATGTATGTATTCATTGGACTTTGGTAATGCCGTAAGTCTATCTTGTTGTGTTCGGTCATCTGGGACAATGTTTGTAGGTTTATCCTGCATGGAAATGGTTTGAGAAGCAAGATGGAATCCGTTCTTTACAGAAAGACAATAAAGAAGCTCCAGAATTTTACAACATCTATATGGAGAGGCCTAAGGTGATCCAACTCAAGTTATTTTGCTAGTGCAGTTCACAGTTGATACTTTACATTTACTTAATCCTCTATGTTATTGGCAGGGTGATGCTGATGGTTATGATTTAGTTGTTGTTGATGCTATGCACAAAGCAAACTATGCAAGTCGCATTTGTCACTCATGCAGACCTAATTGTGAAGCCAAGTGAGTCTTATTCTCTTTCTGTCCTTGTTCAGTTCCATATTTAAGTTTTTTGGTAGTTTCCTCACTGGTTAATGGGCTTCTTGATCATTAATTTCTGTATTGTTTTCTGCACATTTTTAAGTCATCATTGAGTTATTTAGAAGTAAAAACATTGTGGCAATTTAATTTCAGCTGTTTACAGCTTAAGTATGCGATTGAGGACTATTTCAATCTTTTTGATCTAACACACATATTTGTGTTGCCATATACTTATATGCTGACATTTCAGTTTCTGTTGTCATACTTGATATTCATTTCAGGCCCCATAATTCCATTTAAACCTGTTTCAGCATGAAATGCATCATTGATTCCTTGCTTAACCTTTTGTAATTAATGGAGAGTGACGGTGTGATAATCCAGTGATATTGGAATGGAGGGATGGTGTCATGTAATGCTAAGCTTTTCTCTTGGAAACAGAGTATAGGAAAAAGCTCAACTCAAAATCTTTTTTCTCTTTCAATGATAGTTTCTCTAATCGTGGAAATTTGTTGCCTCTGCTCTCATAAGCTTTTCCCTTTGAATAATATGTTTCTGGTTGATGTTTTCTCTTGTTCTATGCAAAAAGAGAAAAAGTACAATAGTTTCTTTGATTTACTTCTACTGTCGTATGGTCTGTGATATATTTTCTACAATTTTTTTGAATGTAGAGTTACTGCTGTGGATGGTCAGTATCAAATTGGAATTTATACAGTTCGTGAAATCCAATATGGCGAGGAGATCACGTTTGATTACAATTCTGTTACAGAGGTGTGCCTTTTATAAGGTGTTGTTTATGCCATATAACAATTCACATTTCATGCCTGATGTATGACTCTTCATGTGCAGAGCAAGGAAGAATATGAAGCATCTGTTTGTTTGTGTGGCAGCCAAGTTTGCCGAGGCAGCTACTTAAATTTGACAGGTGAAGGGGCTTTCCAAAAGGTACAGCCTGTCATAACCATCTGTGTTATGATGTTGGATTCAGCAATGTGAATGATATGAACTGATTTTACCACATTATGTTTCCAAAAACGATGTTGTCTGTTGATGGAGTATATCGTTCATTAGGTGATGAAGGATTGGCATGGGTTTCTGGATCGGCATTACTTGATGTTCGAAGCATGTCAATTAAATTGTGTATCTGAAGAAGACTATCTCGACTTAGCGAGGGCTGGTTTAGGCAGTTGTTTGCTTGGTGGTTTGCCGGATTGGTTGGTTGCATATTCTGCTCGTCTGGTTTGTTTCTTTGTAACCCCTTTCTTTCTTTTTTATTTTTATTTTTTGAGAGTTTCCTTCTTGTAATGTTTCTTGCATTTATTTCTCTGTTTTTCCCTAATCTGAAGGTGAGGTTCATAAATTTAGAAAGAACGAAGCTTCCTGAGGAAATTCTAAAGCATAATTTAGAAGAAAAACGGAAATATGTAGCAGAAATATGTCTAGAGGTTGAGAGAAGTGATGCTGAAGTTCAGGTAAACAATGAGACTATATTTGTATGGGATTATGCCTGTAAGTTATCCCCTGAATATTCACGCGAATCATTTTTGCATGAGGCAGGCTGAAGGTGTCTATAACCAGAGACTTCAAAATTTGGCTGTTACTCTTGATAAGGTGGACCTCTCTCTGAAGTTATCTATGATGCCAATATTTTGTTACCTAGAGTGTACCCCTTCTGTGTGTGGACTTTTACGCTTGCAATCTTTGGGCCATAAACTTGTGTTTAGTTAGTATAAGACACCTTACTGTTGTAAGGTCAACCTTTTTGTGGTCAACTTCTGTTGTTGGTTGAGCAGTTCACTTGTATGGATTCTAGTAGGTTTCAAGGAGAAAGTACAAACAGAGGTTTATGTTCTGATTCATTATTTTTCTAGTTGGAAAGTTGGAAAACAATTCAGATCTCTTGTTTTTGAGCCCCCTTTTTTTTTTCTTTTTTCCCTAATTTGTAGTACATTTTGAAAACATTCAAATGTACTTTCATTTATGAAACAGGAACTTGATTTTCATATTTTACTCTCTGGACCACCTTAGTATCATATCTAAATTTGACACAATTATCGTATCCAAATTTGACACTGTATTTTGATGTTAAATTGTGAATTGTAAACAGATTGCCTTTACCCCATCTGAGCTTGCACCTCATGTTTGGGCTTTCTCATCCTTTATATTATATCTCCTGAAAATTAAATGGTCTGACTATTGTGAAATATATATTTGTACTCATTTTAAACATTTTGTCATTTGAATGCCATTTTACAGGTGAGCTATGTAATGAGATCTGTCTTTGGTGACCCAAAGAATGCTCCACCTCCACTGGAGAGGCTAAGCCCTGAAGATACTGTTTGCTTCCTATGGAAAGGAGATGGATCACTTGTTGAAGAACTTCTTCAGAGTCTGGCCCCACATGTAGATGGTGAAACTCTAAATGATCTTAAGACCAAAATTCGTGCACATGATCCATCCAATTCTGGTGACTTACAAAAGGAGCTGCAGAAATCTTTGCTGTGGTAAGTAGCTTATATTTCTTGTATTTGGTTTCAATTTTGTTTGTGTCAAATGAACACTTCACAGTACTCTTTTTGTTTTGAAAGGTTGAGGGATGAGGTTAGAAGTCTTCCGTGCACATACAAGTGTCGGCATGATGCTGCGGCTGACTTGATCCATCTTTATGCATATACAAAATGCTTCTTTAGAGTTTGTGTAAGTCCTGTTACTAGTCTCCCGTCTTAACTTGTTCGCCTGCACCAGCTACCTTGCAATGTAATTAAAGAGTTGTCAATGTTTGTTCCTGAAAGAACTATGAATATTGCAGGAATACAAGAAATTTACTTCGCCACCAGTTTACATCAGTCCACTTGATCTAGGACCAAAATATGCCGAGAAATTGGGGCCTGACATCCATGAGTATCAGAAAGCCTATGGTGAGAACTATTGCCTGGGGCAGTTGATTTTTTGGCATATCCAGACAAATGCTGACCCAGATTGTGGCCTCATAAAAGCTAGTAGGGGCTGCTTGTCGTTACCTGATGTTGGCTCCTTCTATGTCAAGGTTCAGAAGCCATCTCAACAGCGCATATATGGCCCAAAGACAGTGAAATTAATGCTGGAAAGGATGGTAAGTTTTATGGACACCATGTTTGTGTTTTTCGGAGTCTATTCAGTAATTTAGATATTTGTTTCTCATTGTAGTCATAGTTTATTCTGCCCATGGTTTAAATTCATGTTTTGATGATAAGTCAAAACCCTTGCTTATATTATCACGGGAAAAGTTTTCATGCTGACTGTTCCTCATTCATGTCTGCCAAATAATCATTGCCTCCAGCCTGTTAAATGGTCTTAGCTTTGCTTTAATGAATTTGAAAATTTGGAGTTGTCCTGTCTTCTGTTCAAAAAAACCTAGGTGTGGCCCGTTCCATGTCTATACTTAAGTGGCATTACAGTCTGCGAACTTTTAAAACCACAACTTATTTATTTTATTGACTTCGGCGCTGTTCGTAAAATGAATATCTTGTCTAAACAGTTACCTATTAAAACCAAGACATGTATAACTTCTATCGAGGGAATTATAGCAGAGTTGCTGGTGATGTGGTGTTAATGGTGTCTTCAGTCAATTCAGTGAACTGGGCATTCCATTTCAAGTAGAAGCGAAGAAATGGGAATGAAAACTGAAACAGTAGAATTCTAGGCAATAGGAATGAATTTACTTGGTTTAGTTTCTAGCTATAGTTGGTATGGTTTGCTTACAAATGCTTTTGTGTTTTCAGGAGAAGTTTCCACAGAGACCGTGGCCCAAAGACCAAATATGGTCATTCAAGAGCTGTCCAAAAGTTTTTGGCAGCCCAATGTTTGATTCAATTCTGAACAGCTCACCAATAGATAAGGAGATGTTGTATTGGTTGAAACACAGAGCTGCAATGTAGTAGACCAGATTGGGTGGGATTGATGACCAATTGGTTGAATTTTAGTCTGTTGATAAGGGAAGCTGTACGTGGCATAGTCAGGCAGCAAATGACGACTTGAAAAGTAGATTGGAATGGTTTCTCATTTTTAGGTCACAGCTGCCCCATTAGTACGGGCGTTGGCACAAAAATCATTCCATAACGTCACCCTTTCTCCATTCATTGTACAGTTTTAGGGTTTTTCTTTTCCCCTTCTTTTGTAATCTGTTAAGTTGTAATTCGTTACATGGTTGTTAGTATAGCATTTTTTATTTCTTTATAAAGGTATACCCCATGTTTCCTGCTCCCGCATTGTTTAGAACCTAAACTCACGCTGCAGAGATGACATAACATGTTAGTTTCCCAAGTGGCTGGATATTGCATAACAGTTGATGTGTGTCACAGGTTAATTCCTTACGGAGTCCGATATCAACTGTAGCCAGAGAAGGGTTCACGCAAACGCCCCGTTTTTCACCAGCTGGAAAATATTCTACAAGAATAAACAAGAAGAAAAGAAATGTAATCAAGGCACAATAATATTTAAGGGCAATTATGTTTTAGGTCTTATAATTGTGTCTTAATTTATAAAGGTAGATATATGCTTACCCTTACATTTTTGTTGCTTTTTAATTTGATTAGTTAAGAAAATCAAATGAAAATTTTAATTAATATTTTTATATTTGTTTAGTCAAATTTGATTCTTATGATTTGAAAATCCGAAGAGGTTGGCCTAACAACATTTACACTTTAGTTACAAAAGAAGGCTAAATTGATATTATTGGAGTTTATGAGCCCTTTTATTTTTTTTTTCAAGAAAAGCCCTTTTTATGTTGTTAATTCTAACCTCCTTTGGACCAGGAGGAATCCTATTTCTATCATTCTGTTAGACGTTATTGCATAGTTATTCATTTTAGATTTTCTACTCTCTTAATTTTTTAAAAGAATAAAGGGATAAATTATGCATTACCGTAAAGGGGTTTTCATACAAGTACACTTAAAAGGAAGACGAAACTTAAAAGGAAGACGAAACACTACCAAGTGTGTGTAACTAGAAACAAATTCTCGAACAACTATTCAAATTCTACATCCTGAAGTACTTTATTTTTCACTAATGACTCTAAAAAGTGGATGCACCTCTCAAATTATAGATTCTATGCATTCTTCTTCTCTTTACTCAATTGGCTCTTTTTTTTTTTTTTTTGGCTGTAAGAGGTCCTCTTATCTAGTTTCAAAGATTTGAAATCATGTCTTTTGCTTCAAGATGCTCTTGATGAAAGATTCTAAAGTTCCTTTCCCTTTATAATGCATGCGCATAATAACTTAAAAATAATCTTAAGAGTTTCTAGTCCCCTTTAGAATTGTATCTAGTTCTACATGCCCAACAAATGATATTTCCCAATCATCTTCTATGCAAGTCTGGTTGCACTAGCTCATGACTTGTCTCAGTACAACTATAGAATAAGAACACTAGGAACAAGTATTTAATGGATTCTTGGTCCGATTGGCATAAGCAGGTATTAATGACTGACATGCATTTAAGTTTACCCTGGTTTAAAGTCTCTTCTTTTCAACTAACCATAATATGAATGATGCTTTGCGTATATGAATTTGGTTCCAAACTAGCTTGTTCCTAACAACTTTAGGAGTTGATGGATTCAGCAAGTTGAGGCATGTTTTGTTAGTAAATTTAACTGAGCTATGTGTGGACCATATTATCAAGTCCTCCCTTGTTTGGGAACATAAGCTGACATATTAGCCATAATAGTTGAGAATCCCCTTTAGTGACAGCTCTATGTTCCATTCCTTATCACATTCTTTACTTTAAATTTGAGTCTATGGAAGCAAGTAATATTGGATATAGGTCCAAGGTTGTGCTAGTTGCCATACTAGAAAGAAGTGACATTTGCATTTTTAATTATACATTTCATGTGCAGATGCATAATAATCCTCAATTTTAGTTATTATTCTAGTGTCTAGGACGCGCTTGGATGGTGCTTAAGATTCCAACAACTTTCATAATTGAGGAAGTAGGAGTATATCTACTTCTCCCATATAGAATCCTAGTCAATATGAAATTTCCAAATTCTCTTTGCTAGAAGCATGTTGTTTATAGCTTTTATGGAACTGCTCCCTAGTCCTCCTACATCTTTAGAAACATAGAAATCTTTCTATTTCACTTTCATCTGTGGGGTCTCTAGCCTACAAGAAATTCTTGATTGACCTCTTAATTGATTTTGATTATGCTTTGGGCAAGGCTGATATGAGAGCTCCAGTGAATATAGAGAATGTTTATAATTAAAGGATCAATTAAAGCCTCCTTGCATAAGACAAAGCTATTATTCTAGATTCCTATTTTTCTTTGAATGGAATCAAATAAAGGATGGCAATATTTGTTTATGAGACATCTTATTTTTATTGGTACACTAAGGTATTTAAAAGGGGGGAATTTAAGCTTTAGGCTTGCAGCTTCTAAGGAAGTTATAGCAATGTGGAAATTTCCTCTTGATACATAAGCGGTCATTATCAAAATTCCAATGATTATACAACTTGTTGAAGGAGATTTTTTCACTATTTTTTCTTTTTTTATTTGTAGACTTAGGTATTTAAAAAGGTAGAATTTAAGCTTTAGGCTTGCAACGTCTGTCAAAGTTATAACAACGTGGGAATTTCCTCTTGATACATAAGTGCAATACTGGTCTTGGTTAATATTTAAATCAAAAAGATTATTGAAGGAGTTTACATTTGCACTACATAAGAGAACAAGGTCATCTGCAAAGACTAGGTGGTTGAGTTTTAGAATTTCACAGAAAAGACTAGGTGGTTGAGTTTTAGAATTTCACATTTATGGTGATAGTTAAATATGTCTTTCACCTTAATGTTTTTATCTAGGATCCTTGAAAGAACCTCAATATAGATTGCAAAAAGAAATGGGGAAAGAGGATCCCTTGTAACGCGAGCGAAAGAGACGTGTGGATTGATGATGATCTGTTTGTGACTCTTTGGAAGAATGAAGACGCGTCGACTTTGGAGAATGATGAAGATTTATTGATTCTTTTGGTTCAGCTATGATGTTCTTCAATAGGACATAATTAACTCAATTGAAAAGAAAGGGATACGCAAGGAATTCATTCCTACTAGACCTCAGGGAAACCCGTTCCAAGCAACCTAGATGATGGGAATTAATTCCAAGGAATTGAACCAAACAAACACGCCACAATTTTAACGAAATTGATAAGTCTAATGTAACAAGAACAAGAGGTGAAAACCCTCACTTTATTGCCGACAACAACACAAGAATAATCTGATCTCAAAGCTATCTTTCTCTAATCCTAAAGAGGGTATTTATACCTAGGTCAATTAATAAAAGACTTGGGCTAAATAATATATGGAAGCCCAAAAGAAATATAACTTAAAACAAGTCCAAAATAGAATAATAAAACACGCCTAGGCCTGGTCTAACGCTCCCTCAAGTCTGATCATAGGCGCGCCTCTCTTCTTAGGCTTAAGTGATGATGCGCAGCCCAATGCAACGGTCTTCAAGTCCTAAGAGAGTCCAATCTAAGGATTTGAGATAAATGAATCAATTTGGGATGTGATTCACATAACTCTCCTCCAATAGGCTTGGTGTACTCCATCCTCTCCACAAATTGGCCCACATGCACATAAAGAGCCTCCTCGAGTCTCTCGGTCCTAGCTTTGGACATAGTTCCAACTAGAATGACAACTTCACCCCCATCATGCACGACATCTCTATGGTGGTCCTTGCTCCTGCTCACATCAGTCCCTCCCTCCTCACGAAGATTCATCTTTGAATCTGAATCCATATCAAAAGGAGAAAGATCAGTAATATTAAAAGTTACAGAAATAGAATACTCACCTGGCATGTCAATCTTGTAGGTGTTGTCATTTATCTTCTCCAACACCTGGAATGGACCATCACCCTTAAGATCCAACTTGGATTTCCGCTGGGTAGGAAACCTCTCCTTCCTCAGATGCACCCAAACCTAATCTCCAGGTTTAAATGTTGGCCCCCGATTTCTTTTCTTATTGAATAAGCATGATTTCAATTTTATTTTTAAGGTTTTGACTGATTATTTTCTTTTGGCTGGAATTTAATTAGCATGTCAATGATTGGAGGATTTTATTGCTTAGATTGATGGAAATTAGAAGTATTAAATAGAGAAATTAGATTAAATTAGAGTATAGTATGTTGTTATTTAAATTGAAGGGATAAGATTGTATAAGGGCAAAGTGGGAAGATCACTTAAGGTTTAATGGTTTAAGGCTTACAAGGAGGGGTAGTTTGGTCTTTTGGCTTCATTAAAAGAACAAAAGAAGACTTGTTTGTGTTAGGGAAAGAAGGGAACGAAAATTAGAAGAAAAGAAGAGGGGAGAGTGTTCGGTGGAGAGAAGAAAGAAGAGAAGAAGAAGAACAAACTTAGGGTTTCATCTTTCTTTGCTTTAGAAGAGTGTTTTCAAGAGTTTTTCAAGAAGGAAAACAAGAAAGAGGAAGATTTGATCTTCCATTAGAGCCAAAGAACACAAAAATTGTGGGAAGAGATTTAAGGTAAGTTGTTTCAAATCTTTTGAAATTTTGAAGGGGTTTTGGTTCAAATGGCTTAGGAAAA
>JANZLC010000202.1:21750449-21761971 GCA_026413385.1 Erythroxylum gracilipes | reverse complement strand
CAAAAATAATTTGGTCGCAGTATGCATAACTATAGCAACCATTCTAATATTACAGCGACCATGAAA
The DNA here is from genome assembly GCA_026413385.1 of Erythroxylum gracilipes. NCBI lineage: Eukaryota > Viridiplantae > Streptophyta > Magnoliopsida > Malpighiales > Erythroxylaceae > Erythroxylum > Erythroxylum gracilipes. Next base: position 21,761,905 of record JANZLC010000202.1, on the reverse strand, counting down.
TTTTACATTAGGAAGTATAAATTTGGTCGCTAATAATTCTATCTTTAGTGACCAATTTTAAATGGTTGTTAATAGTGCATTTTTAACTCGTCATTGAGCACTTTTAGTGACAACCCTGTAGTAACCACCTGTGACCAACTCGATTTTGGTCGCTATAACTTTTAACGACCATTTTCTTATTTTTAGCAATCATTAATAATAGTTGCTGAAACTAATTTTTCTTATAGTGACACCACTTTAATAACATCTTTATGAAGATTATCATTCTCTCCCAATCTTATAATTGGGATAGTTTGGGGAAGCTATTGCCTCACCTCCACACTAACGTAAACTCTTGCAAATCCAATTTTACTTCGAAGTGCCATATTAGCATCCATGTAGATTTGTTTTACGTCAAAGCTAAATAACATACCGAGGCCTATCGTTGGCCAATATTTAGGGGAACGCCATGTAGGTTGATACATATGGGTATGTTGATAAAATTAAGGTTCTTCAAGCATATTTCGGGCCTTCAATTTTAGAGAAATATAGGACTGTTCTGCACATGCCATGGATCTAAACTTAGTACATTCTTTGTCTCACCGTTAAAATTGAACTTGAAGAGTAGCATATTGTCTTTAGAGAGCAGAACCTCCTTACGATCGTTTGGCATCTTGCATCTCATTGCCCAACTTCTAATGATAGGAAATGTTGGACTATTCCCGAAGAAGAAGCCTACTAGAGTGGACATCCAAGTCTTGGCTCCATTATTCAAGATTTCCTCATCAGGGGCTATAATGAGTTGACCATTAATAGACTTCAGGGAGATGTACTCTAGGGAATCTCTTTGTCCACAACTTGTTTCCAGCACATATTGGGGTTAAAAACCAAAAAGAGAGTTATAGGTTAGGAAGTTGAGGGCAATCTAGCTCCACTAGTAGGAAGTTTAGGGTCTTAAGAAATGGTGAGGCGAGAAAAGGATATGGGGTTGGATTGTTGGTTGTGAAGTCCATGTGCAAAAATGGAGGACATTTGTAAGGTTAAAAGGTAGTTGATAAAAATAGAAAGAAAGTTAAGAGGCAGGAAAGGGTTAACAAGTCAAAAAATAGGGGGCTTATCCAAGTTGGGAGAGAGGATTCAACCATGTTCTCCACTTAAGTAGAGAGCTCTAAGGAAACTAATGGTCAAAGAAAAGTGAGGTTGGATTGAGGAAATGGAGATAGGGTGTAAGTCGGCATAGGTTGGTAGGAAAGATTGGAAGAGTAAAGGAGAGCCAAGGGAGTAGAGGCAAAAGGAAAGTAAACTAGGGTGAGTCCAAACCAAAAAACTTAACCGAAGAAGGTATGTAGAGAGAGAGAGAGAGGAGCTTCTCTCTCTAAACCATACCATTTTTTTGCTCTATAATCATGTTTATTATACAAAACTTTCAATAATTGCATATCCTACAAAGATAAAGGTTTAAACGAGGTAGTCTCAAATCAATTCGCGTAGTTAAATGCAAGTTTTATTGAATAAGTTTTTCATTGGAAAGATCTAACCCACCAACTAATATTTAAATAACCCAATATTTTTTTCACTTTTTGATATAAAATAGTCATTGTATTTGCCCTTACAAGGCAAGTATAGGAAACTAATCATTGCCACGTAGCAGCAAGCAAATGCCAAACTTATTAGGATGTTTAGCCTTGACAGGCAAAGTGATGAGATCATGACAAAGAATAAGAAGTTTCAAAGTCAAGAAGTCATCAACTACACTGTGTGAATTAGATGGATTTACTACTCTGTACATGACAATTTTGTTGCCTTCTTTAGGGGCAGATTCAGATTACACAATCACATATCTCGTGTGGATCATTTTTCCACAATCAAACCACATCCATTACTTGCATCTATGTACACTTGGAGTTGGATAAGGTTTGATAAAACTCTAAGCGACCGGGTGTGGTCTAGTTCTGCAAACATAATTCAGTGGTGATGCCTCATAGATCCCTACCCACCTGGAACGTATAAGAAAGGATGATTATAAGAATATAGAGCTGCAGTGTGGTTGTTTAGGCCACAGGTTATGAGAAGATTATCGACCTTTCAAACATTTAAAACAAATAAAAGAAATTACTTGCCTATTTGTGGAAGTAGCTATGGAGATGAACTCTCTTCATCTGAGCTGGAATGATCAATCCGCCTTCCTGCAGTGGATGGAAATAGTTGCTGGAGGTGGACATCAGATTGATTATTTTCTTTAGAAGTTGCTGAACTTGCTGGAGCCTCCTGCCTAAATGCTTTGCTCGGCTTTGCTGCTCTCTGCTCTCTGACTTCTTTACACACTTTATCTAACATTAGCAAGAAATCACGCACAATTGTGAATAAACGCAAACCTTCTTCCCGCCCTGCTTGCCCGTGAAAGTAATCAGCTGTGCCCTTCACCAACGCCATTATCCTCTTTTCTTCTTCTGATAGCCACAAGACATCGGATTCTGCACGATCAATAAAACTCAAAAGTGAATTGTAGAATTCACCATCCTCTTCCAAATTCTTCATGTCGGATTCTATGAAGGCTTTGGTTTTTGTCAGTGATTGCCTGAGTTTGGATACTGAGGATGTTAGGACATCGGCATCCAAGATTGCTGCCTTCTTCACATCTTCAAGTTCACTGCTTAAACCTGAGACCACTTGGAGACCAAGGTTGCGGTAATGCTCTCCAGATGCTTGGTTAGAATCATCACTTGTATCTTCTGATATCACACTTGACACACTACCACTCGTTCTTGCTGTCCGAGCAGCACGTATACCTTCAGAACGGATGATCTCAAGAACGACGAAATGCAAGAGGGTTGTCTTGCCATCAGTTCCCTTGACATCAGAAAGTTTTAACAGAGTGTCCAGTTTAAATGCCTGTGCCCCACCACGGTATGTACCATCATTCATGCGGTTTCCAGTTTTCAGAACTGCTTCTAATAATTTTAGAAATAGTCTGTTGCTTCTTAGTTTGTTGCTAGAGACCTGCCATGCAAAATAAAACATCATTATATGAGTAAAGGAATAAGCTTACCAGATTATGTTGGATTGGGGAAGGAAGATATATAATAATGCTTCACTAGTTGAAAACTCACAAATAGTAATTAATATAACCGTTTCTAGTGTATATAATTCAATCATGAAAAGATGCGCAGATGTTGACTTGCCTCAAGAGTCACAAACGAATCTTTGATAGAAGAAACTTCTTCCTGAAGAGAAATCATGAATATAAGTGATTCTATTCGCTTGAAGGCAAATGGGATTTCAACCAGGATTTTCAGGAAACGTTCTGCAGGACCCAGTTGAGAAACATCGCCAGTGAAAAGCCTGAGTTTCAATTCCTCGTCTGGTGATGGAGCCATCTTCAGCAATGTTTGTAGGAGCTCCACTGGAAGTTCGTTTCCTGGTTTAAATTTTTTCAGGTAAGGAAATTGGTAACTTTAGGTTTAAAAACCAAGAATATTCATTTGTCAACAATGTGCAATCTTGTAAGATAGCTTGGAGATTCTACTTCAAATCTCCCCTAACCGGTAATTATGGCCGGGAATGAAAGATTATGACATGAAAACCGCAAAAGTTAATATTTCCATTATCAAAGGCAAGTTTCAGCTGATATTTATCGAACAGCTTCCCACGAAAGTGGAAAAAATGGAATGGTACTAAACAACAAATTGTGCAGATGGCATTGGCTATGTTATTATTGTCACAAGCCCAGGACTAGTGGTCCAAGACCAAATATTCCACATATGTCCCTTGATTGATTTTGATGTGAGAATATCAGTGTCATAGCAAACAATTTTTGAAGCAGAATGGAATTATACATATCGATGGTGTGGCAATACCTCCGCTGCTATCCAGGACTGAAAACAACCATTGCCACCAGAAAATAAAAAAGAAAAAAAAAATAGAAGCCAAAAGAGATGGACTAAAACATAACACGGAGATACAGTGAAACCAAATTCAATGATCAATTAAGTTAACTGAAGGAGGATAGCTTTGAAGCAACCGATAAAGTTATTTTTTTGTGACCTTATGATTACAAGTTCAAATCACAGAAATAATTTTTAAAAAAATAAAAAGAGAAGGTTGTTTATATTATAACTCTTTTCAAACTCTCACGAAACAGAAAATCTTGTATACTGGTACATTAACAATCAAGTCAACTCAATGTATAACCTAGAAAATAGTTAAGGAGATGTCCATGGACATAATCTCTTAAGTGAATAACTGCACCAATAGATTGAATAGGTGGCGAGTGTTGGAGGATGCTCACCTTCTCGTAGAGAACCAATGACTTCTTCGGTTGTGATATTCAGTGCTCGTAGAAGTATTGACAAGTTTTGTGCTTTCCTCATATCAATTATACGAATGTACTGAGTCGAATGTTCAGATGGATCTCTTTTGCGCTCATTTTTGTTGTTATCTATTGCATTATATCCAAACAATGATTCCATCATCTCTTCATTAAACCTGTAAAGTTGCAACTGTTAATTAAGAAATTGAGATTTGAAAATGTGTAATGTTTTAAAGAAGATTTGATGTCTTACTGGAAGGATCCTGCACTGATCTCATGCCAGACCATTGAGTGGTCGGGATTGGCCATAACCTTGTCCCAGAAGAATGGCTTTAACTTAGTCTTTTGATTTCCTGATCCAACATCAAGATCATAACTCTCACCAGAACTGCTATGTCCAGGTCGATTAGGCCCCAGAGGTGAAGGTTTTATTTTGCCCTTTGGTGGAGGAGCAGGTGGAGCTCGAACAACTTTTGGAGGGGGAGGGGGAGGACGAGGACCGAGAGGAGGTGGGGGTGGTGGTTTTGGTGGTGACGGAGCTTGTCTTCCAGGAGGAGGTTTTAGAGGAGGAAGTAATTGTCCTGGTGTTGTTGATGATGATGATGATGCCTCATCTAGTGAACAATCGTTATTTCCACACTCGACTGACAGATTACTTTTGAAAGAAGTAGGCTTTCTGCCATTAAGACTGATGCGTTTACTATTAGAATTTCCGAAACTAATGGAGCTCTGGGATGAAGAACCTGAATAGTGATGTAAGGTTAAAGCAAATGGTTAATGGCTATAATAAACAAATGATTGAGACGGTGCATACCAGCGGTAGACAAGTCAGCTAAGTTGAGAAGAGGTCGATCATCCCTTCGTTCATTTTCCGAGTTCTCTTCATCATTACCACCCCTAAGAAGGAAGCAGCAACAGAAGAGTGAAGCAACGAAACAAAAGGTGGCAACAGCAGTTGCAACAATAGCAATAAGAGTTCTGTTGTCAAGTTGGGATGAATGTTTTTTGGTTGGAGAAAAATGTTTGCGAGGTGACGGAGTTAAATCACTTAAGAATCTTTGAGAATTATCAAAACCTCCCCACATCCAATGCCTTTCTCTCATACACTCCAACGCTTTGTGTCTTCTATTCCACAATTTAGATTTCAATTCTTCAGTTGCTTCCGAACAATCCTTCATGTCTACCACCAATGCTTTTCTCCATCTCCTCATTGCCTGTATTTAGAGGTATTGAATCATAATAACAAACGAATCTCATCTAGGGTTTAAGAGAAACGGATCACGTAAAAAAGGCATGATGAGACACAATCTGATCAAAATCACACACATGTCCAATTTCCGCAAAAAGACCAAATAACCTAGGAAAGATTACAAATTTCACGGTCACAGCCCATAAAATTAATCGTTGAACATTTTATACAACTCGATGAAAATAAAAACTACATACCACTTGTTTACTTATCTGGGTAATGCCATTGTCAGGAGCCATTGGTGATCTTTTCGTATTCTCTTCTGCGCTCCCCGTGGCCATCGCGCAAAGCGCAATCACCAAAACCATTTCAAAACCGATTCTTCTCAATTCCATTTCCTCTCAAATCACCGCCCAGTTTGCATACTACCCTTCTCATATTTCATCGAATATTATGTACGTATATAGCCTTGAAAACCTTACTTTTTATCACAATTCCACCATGTTAAGCACCATCTGAAAAGCTTTTCCTCGTCACACAAGAAAGAGATGCCACCATGAATCGCATGACATATAAAACCGGAAAGAATTAAAAACTTCAGATTTTGAATGTAACCCAGAAACAATAATATCTCTTGGACAACGTCGACAACTCTGAATGGATATTGGAAGGCAAAGACAAGTCTCAAAGAAAAAAGACAATTACCGGCCAACCAACAACGCACGTAAAAGTGTCTGTTTTACTTGGATAATTAGAAGCTAACAACAGATATCATCATGAATATATGAAAAAGGGAGTTTCATGGTTAAAAATTGACAATCTATTAAATTAAAAAAGAAGAATAAAAACGGATTAAAGATCACCGAGTGCAGGATACGTTAGGAATATAATTTTTCGCATGTTTTTCCTTTTGGTTAATTAAAATATTACATGTTCCTTCCTATGAATGGGAGAGACAAGCAGAGTTGACGCGTACGACGTGAGGCTGTTTTCAGTCTTTTCTACATGTGAAAAATTTATCATTCTTGGCTATGGGACGTTGGAATGGTATCAGTCTTTGATAATCAAAATGAGAAATGAGAAGTCCAAGGATGAAATTAAAATTTCGAATAGGTCCACTGTAATTCAGGTTCCAAATCTTTTAATAGCTCGGGACAAACAATCAAATAATTCATGTTCTATATTTTAAATTTAATAGTGTAAACCAACCATTAATGAATAAACAGCATTTATTTCAAACAATTTCACTTGATAGATCATACTAATATGCGCATAAACATGTAAATAATTTGTAGTATAAGTTATTAATTCTAATATCGTTTCATGGAGATGTTAAAATAAAATTATATCGACCTACATACTTAAATTTGCAGTTGTACTTTAATAAGAATATTGTTAAAAAATTGTCCGTAATTAAATATGATAAAAAATAAATATGCAATAATGTAAAGAAGACATGGTGATATTTTTATAAAATATCTATTAGAATAAAATTTTAGAAATAATTTTCGTAAAATATATTATTAAATTGTTTATATTTTTTATCACGAAGAACACGTATGGTGTCTATAATTCTTTGTTGTTGCTACTTTTCTATTTCTTTCATTCTTTTCCAAATATTTACTTTTTATTTATAATTACTTTTTCTAGAAGTTAAAAGAGATGTATTAAATAGCATCGAAAAGGAATATCAAGGCCTAAGCTACAACAAATTTATGGAGCTTTGCTATCAACTTCCTATTCTCCATCTCCTTAACATATTTTTTTGATACTTGGTTAATATTTATGCTTGCATGAAGGAACTATTTTATCCAATTGATTGTGTTATAAAAGCTTATCTAGTCTATGTATTTTTTTTGTTTAAAATTCTTTCATTTCTTTCATTCTAGATAGCACATACTTCAAAACTAATTACTATCTTTAATATTTTTTATCTTCTTTTTCTAAGTGAGGTCTTTTAGGGGCCTAAAGTATAATTTGTTTTCAGTCATCATCTATATATGCATGAGTAATTGCAAAGCTCTTCGATTATAAACCACAGTCCTTAGTATAGTCCTATTTGAAGAATAAATGATATCTTTTTTTAGGTTCATTGTTACAAAGTTTGCAATTGTGATTAAGACTAAGAGAGCCTTTGACTTTATCAAGAGTAGATAATATATTCTTGATAGTGCCATATGATGAAAGATAGCTTAAGAGGGATATAATTACTACAAACTAGTTTCTTCCATTTGATTTTAGTAGGTGAATTTATGAAAATTTGGTAGCAAGATTAATTGGTGAAAAGTCTAGAAGCATGCCTTTGCCATCTTAAGCTATCCTTCCTTTGTTGATTTAGGATTTACATTGGTATTATTTTGGATAATAGAGAATCCTTTATATTTAATTTTCCATTCTTTCCACTTTTGAGCTCCTAAGCTTAGATTATTTAAGGTTCAACATGTGCCTTAGGTTTTAAGGATCAAATATAAAGGGGAAAATTTCACACTAGTTCTTATACTAAATCTAGGTGCTTTTTCCATTCCCTGTGATGCACTTTAATTCCCCACAAAGCTTCCTCCTCAACTTGAGCATTTGTAACATGGTTTAAGAAGATTATGACCCTGGTTTGATTTCTCAAAAACTTAAATTCTCCAAGTAATGAGAATGAATCCATTGAGCCAATATTGTTTCCTAATCTGACAAGAGTCTCTATATCACTTTGGCGAGCAAGAGTTTTTTGATGAGATGCATCTTATGTCAATGCATTTGACTTTGGTATAAGGATTCTTATAAGCTTCCCTAGTCTATATAAAATTTCTTATTAATTCTTCCAAATTTTTGTGATGTTTTTAGGAAGAGCCATATGTGAAATCTAAAATACATAGAGGTTTTTTTTAATATGGATATTATAAGTGGCGTCCTAACGACATAAGACAAACTCTTGTTAGTCCAATGGTCAATTCTTCTATAAAAACACAATGCATAGAGGTTGACAACCTTTATAAGTTTCTCTCTAAAATGTTATGGGGATTCTTAGTATTTAAATGTAATTATACCTAGCTTGAAGTCAATAATAGTGGAAAGCCATTGCTTTACTCAGATAAACTTTTCACACTATTAATACTAATGCGTAAAAGCTTACTGAAGGTTTGTAGAGAGTTCTTTAGAAATATGATAAAGTTGGCATATGCTTTGGAAAATAAAATACATCATCAGTAGAAGAGAGATTAAAAAATCCCTAAGGTTGGTTATTGTATCTAATTTTTGTTGACTTTGTTTGCCTTCATATCTTGGTTTTGGTTACAAATTCTTATGTTTTGATCCAAATGAGAGATGAATTGAGTGAAAATGGTGTGAATATTACATGCATGTTAATTGAATTATTTTGTGAATTTTGCATGAAAAATAAAAATTCATGTAAATTTTACATGAACAGAAAAAAACAAAAAAACATAAAGAAAAGTAGTGACTAAAGATGTCGCCACGTTGATAAAGCTTGTCACGGTGGTGACTAAGCCTTCACACATTTTCACTCACTTTAAGTCTAATACGTGGCAGCTGCAGGGGTGACAGCTTGAAACCCTAAACCTAGAGTCATACTACAAATAGAAGGGAATAGAGGGTGACGGCACACTGATTCTATCATTACACACCCCACAAACTCATTCGAGAACATTGGGCGGACACAAAACAGATAGAGAAAAAGAAGGCGGAGAAGAGAGGAGAGAAAGTAGAGACCATTCGAGTGAGGTGAAGAAGAAGAATAGTAGAGAGGTAGGAGGAGTGTGGGTAGTCGAGCATCTAGGTTAGAACCAAGCAGAAGTAGAAGGTAAGAGTCAATGCAGAGAGCTTGAGAGTAGCAAGAGATCACCACAACTCCCTCATCTGAACTCTTTTTCTCTCATTTTGTTTATTATTTTTGTAACATCTTGTCCCCATATTATGGGTGAGGACTCGAAACTTCAGTACTTGGGGGCTCAAAGAGTGATGAAGGAAATGCATTTTCTTGCTCATGTATCATGTTAGCATATATGCACATAAATATTGAATATTTTCGCATTAAAAAGTGGTACATGCATTCATTGACAACTTCCTGGTATAATTGATATTAAATGTGATTTTATTAAAAATGAGGAGTAAAAGGAGTAGAAAGAGTGATCTTGGTATGAGTTGTGATAAGGAAAGATTTAGAAACGAGATTGGTAGTAATCTGGAAAATGTTGGCTGAGTATGCTTCAGTCTTTTAGCCACAACATTTTCTCTAGTCATCCAAACAAGATGATTCTTAATTTAAATTAAACTAGAGATATATGGCTACATTTCGTATGAAGACATAGAATTTCAATTCTATCTCTAAGAGTCTCAAAATTTGTCATGAAGTTGAGAACTAGGTGCAGTATGTTGGTGTCTGAGTGGAAAATTCGTCATTGAAATTTAGGGGCAAATTTGAGATTGATATAAATATATTTTTATAAAGTTTCCTTCTGAAAAGTGGTAGATCTTTCTTTTATCTTTCCAACGGTATATAGTATTAAAATCTCTACCCGAAAAGTTATGATCTTTACAAGTGGAGACATTCTAGAGTAAAAATAAGACAAAGTTACTGTTCACCCTATCGTCTTAGTTTTACTGACGTTATCTTTGTCTTAGTTTTGTTCTTGCTGACGTCATCTTCGTCTTAATTTTGCTGATATCATCTTCGTCTTAGTTTTGCTGATGTCATCTTCGTCTTAGTTTTGTTCTTGCTGACGTCATCTTCGTCTTAGTTTTGCTGACGGTCATCTTCGTCCTAGTTTTGTTTTTGCTGACGTCGTCTTCGTCTTAGTTTTGCTGATGTCATCTTCATTTCATTTTTGACCTTTTTAGAGGCTGAATCTCGATTTAAGATCTTCATCAAAGTTGTAGCTCTTGAAGTCCTTATTTGAACCATCTAATTAACACCTCAATCCGATATGTTTAGGGAAAGTTATGGCAATTTTCCCAACCTTGTATCTTCTGATGATGTCATCTTCGTCTCAAAATGATATCATATCATCTGTTCCTATTTTTGACCCTTCCAATGATATAATTTTCTTCTGAGGTCTTCATCAAAGTTGTAGCTCTTGACCTCCTCTTTTGAACCATCCAAAGAGAAACCTAATCAGAAATTTATACATAAAGTTATAGCTGTTTCCCTGAAACAGGTTTAGTATTATTGAAGGCAAAAACATGCTTAATTCTTTTGGCCATAACTTCTTCTCTAGACACCTGATTGACTTGATTCTTGAGCCATTGGATTTGTAAGCCATTTCTCTATATATAAACCAATAATAATAGCTATCTAAAATGAATTAAGAAAGATTGAGTAGAAAAGTTGGGATGGGTATAGTGAGTGTGCTCTTAAGCAGTATGAACTGGTATTATTCCACTGACCATACTTCAGTATTTTAATAATATCGTGATCTGTAGAAATCCAAATAAGATGATTTTTGTTTTATGGTAAACTAGAGACATGGAGCAAAAAATGGTATGAAGAACTTAGAATCTAATTCAGTCTCTAAGATGTTTAAAATTTAGATTGAAGTTGTGCATAGTATACTATTTTGGACAAGAGCAATCCAAAAATGTTTAAAGTATATCTTTTGAACCATTGAACAAAATGAAATGATTTCGATGGCATTAGAAACTTACGGTAATGGGGGACATGTCTCTGGGAGAAAAGTGTTAGGTTAGATTGTTTAAGGGTACTATTGGCAAGACACTTAAGTATAAAAGACATAAGGCATAAATGGAAGGGCAAATTAGACAATTCTCATTCATTAAGGGCATAATTGGAAGAAGAAGTGTTGTCTTACTTATATATGAAGAAGGAAAACGCGAATGGGAGGATAAGCAGCAGTGATTTATGAAAATAAGTAAGAAAGAGACAGAGAGTTGGTGGTTGAGAGAAAAGAAGAGAGTTGAGCTAGGGTTTAACTCTCCTTAGTCTTCAAGAAAGATTTTGAAGTTGTTCAAGAG
>JANZLC010000202.1:21726164-21742422 GCA_026413385.1 Erythroxylum gracilipes | reverse complement strand
TTAAATTCATAAATTTTCTCACCAATTTCTTTCTCATTGAAATTCATTTTAATATTTCTAATTTTCATCAAAAGTTCAGGGTCTAACATGTTTTAAGTGTGAAGGAAACACAGAAGGAAGAAAAACTAAGAAGGAAGCAAAACAAAGAAAGAAGTAAAAACAAAGAAGGAAGCAAAACTAAGAAGGAAGCAAAACTAAGAAGAAAGCAAAACTAAGGAGGCAAAAACAAAAAAGGAAGCAAAACTAAGAAGGAAGCAAGACACAGAAGGAAGAAAACTCTAAAGATACAAAAGTTAGAAGGAAGAAAACATAGAAGAAGCATGGAAACTAAGAAGATATGAAAGTAAGAAGATACAAAAGTCAGAAGGAAGAAAACATAGAAGAAGCGCGGAAACTAAGAAGATACAAAACACAGACGATACGAAGACGAAGACACCATAGTACATCGAACGGTTAGTTAGTTTGAGTTAGTTACAGAACTCAACTGAATAACGATTTCTACAAGAAACAAGAAACAAGAAAACAAGAAGCAGTTAAATACGAAGGCTATAAATACAAGTTGGAGTCGAAGACTGGACAAGTTAGTGATTTGAGTTAATGAACAAGTTTTTGAACTTTTGCAAAACTCTATATTGATTGTGTAAAACACTAGAGCTATTTTTACTGTAACAATGCTCACAACATCTTTCTTGTAAGAGAGAGGAAAAGCTGAAAGCCTGAAGAGGCTAAGAGAGTGAAAATAATACTTGGTATAAGAGACCTAAAGAGGCTCTGTAGAGAAAGAATACTTGTACATTTTGAGAAGAATAGTGAAATCTCATAAGGATTCTGTGGATTGGACGTAGCCCACGGTTTGGGGTGAACTAAGATAAAATCATTGTGTCAACTTCTAAACTCTCTACTTTAATTTCTATTGTTTTTTTATATAAGTATATAGAAACTATTTGCGATTCAATCTTGAAGATATTCTCGTATAACAGTTGTGATATTCATTTAATAGCTTTGAAACAGTTAGTTTTCAAAGAAATTTCAAAGGGGACTATATTCACGAAAAGGATACACAATTCAACCTCCCTTCTTATGCATTTCGCATATTGTACGTAAAGACTATACTAACAAGTGATTTACTTCACTGAGAAGATCTCTCATATTTCTCAAACGCTCTAGGATAAAATTACTGATAGTTCATAGGTACCCATGTTAAAAAGTCTCTGGGAAAATTAGTTTCCTCTTATGAAGCTAAACTCCTTATCTGACGGTTCAATGAATAAATGTAGAGAAAACCATGTTGTCCCTATATCCCTCTAGGTCCTGATGGACTTATGCCTTCTTTTACCAAAAGATATGGTCACTAACTAAAGGATTAGTCATAGATGTATTTTTGGAATTCTTCAATAAGGGTGAACAAAACCTATATTGCTCTAATTCCTAAGGTTCATTAACCGAATTCCCTAAAGTAATTCAAGTCCATCTTTTATCATAACATCATATACAAATTGATTTCCAAAATGTTATTTGAAATATTTAAAATAATCATTGATAGGCTAGCCGATCCCTCTCAATGGGCCTTCATTCAGAACATGTTGATTGGTGACAACACTTTAGTGGTATAAGAGTTGCTTAAGAATTACAACAAAAATAATTCAAGCAAGAATTTATCCATTAATATCGACTTTAACAAGGTCTTTGACTCCTTAGATTAGATTTTCATTAATCATACAATGTAGGCCTTTAACTTCCTTTTCAACTTTATCAATGGGGTTATTCAATACATCATTATAGTAATATATAGAGTTTTAATTAATGGTAAGCCCACAAAATTAATTCAAAGGGCTAAAGGTTTAAGGCAAGGGGGGCGTATTATCTCTTTACCTTTTCATGTTGAGCATTTTATCTCCTCAACTTGAATAGAGAGGTGTCAAATTTATTAAAAAGTGAGTTAAACAAGAAAAGAAGATTAGGTACTAGTCTAAATCCAAGTATTTCAAGATAACTAACCTTTCAATTGGAGATGATCTCATTATGCTTTCAAAGGTAGATCCTAGCGTAGGTTATGCCTTTATGGCTACCTTAAGAACTTTCAAGCACGTCTTAGGGTTATCAATCAACATCTAAAAAGGCCACTTGCTGATTGCAAAGGAATAAATGGACAAAATAAGCATCCTAGAAAGCATTATTGGAATGAAAGCCATAATGCCTCCAATTAAGTACCTTGGTGTTTCTATATCTACCAAGAGACCTCAATACAGTGAATTCAGGCCATTAATGAAGAAAACGAAAGCTTTAATCTCCAATAGGTATAATAAGAGCCTATCACTTGTAAGGAGGTATTAGCTATTGATCTTAATTCTTAATAGTTTGTAAGTTTTCTGGTCCTCTTACATTTACTTTCCCAAAAGCATAAACAAGACAATAAAGTAAATATTTGGAAAATTCATTTGGTCTTAGTGCACTTCTAGTCCAACTAAAGCAAAAGTGAAATGGAAAGACCTATGTTTACCTAAACAAGAGGGAGGGTTGGGGATAATTGTTGGGATCCAATCTCGGAACCGGATCCCAACCGGAAAAATGGAAGACATAAACGAAAACAAAAACAAAAATGGCCAGACAAATCAAACAAAGCAGAAGCGAACGGTGATAAAACATGTGTAGAAACAAACGAAATCGAATTCGAAAGAACAGAAACATATCGAAAGCGACAGATCTCAAACATATCGAAGGCAAATCGAAAACAAAGTAAACAAATAGTTCATACGACGATGGCGGAAGCGAATCAAAAGAGAAAAATATCGAAAGCAAATCGAAGCAAACGTTTCGATACAAACTGAAACAAATTCCGACATCCGTAGTGTATCTTCAAAAAACTAAAATCGCGTTAGAAACCCTAAGACTAAACCAATCCGAAATTCGGTATAAATTTTTTTCTTTCTTTCATTTTCATTCCTTTCATCTTTAACCAATCTTATACAAATCAAAACTATATAATTTCCCCCTTTGGAAATGTATCCTCAACAAAAGCTTAATTCCAAAACATTCATACTTATCCCATAATCCAAGTCACATTTCAATCATATTCATAATCATATGAAATTCCCATTCATATCCTACTATGATATACCAAAATCATAACTCAATTCCATAAATAAATTCATAATTCATATACATCATGAAAATAAGTGCTTACAAACCATTAATGGCATTCCAAGCCATGATCAATACCAAAAATCCAAAATTTCATAAAATTCTAGCTAAGCAAAATCAAACACAAGTCTTGACTTTCTTTCATTCGATCTCTTGCTAGAAAACATGGAGATGAGGATGAAAGGGGGTGAGCTAGACAGCTCGTGAATAACATATTTATAATTCAAAAAATAAGCAAAAACTATCTTTTTGAAACTTTTTCCATTTTATAAACAATTCATAGTAGCAAATTTTTCAAAAACTCATTTCGCAAATCTTTCAACTTTTTAAACCATTCATAATAAATTTCCAAAATCTTCACGATTGCAAAACTAAATTTCTTATTTCTCAAAATTCTCAAATGTTGTCACAAATCATAAATTTTAAAAACATAAATGCATCACATTATAAATGCATCATAAATATAAACAAAATCCCAATCACATAAAACATCAAAACGGTTTGGGTCGGTCCAAAACGGAACGTACTGCATATTTCCACATAGCGGTCCTGTGCAGCCGTGAACAAAACGTACTACACCTTCCCGTATAGCTGTCCGGTATAGCCGTGAACTTATGGGAGTCCGAAATCAGAGCTCCAGTGCCACTAACGGGAAGGCGGGCGAAGCCTATAAAAATGAGACAAGTGCACTTGACTCTAACTTATGGGACCTAACCAAACCCACATAACACATTTTCATGCTTGAAAATCAGATTGCTCGAAGGCACATTTTGAAATCTCAAATTTTCATGATCATGTCACATTCAACACAATAACATTCACAATTTCACAAACCAATTGAATACACATAACATAATCGCAATCATTCAAGAACGCAAAATTTTTAGCAATAATCAAAATTCACATAACAAAACGAAATCACATAGTAATTATTCAACCATTCAAAACTAAAGAATGCTACAATCATTCGAAAACAATCAATTTAATAATTGTAGCAATTTCTTGAATCATTACAAAACCAATGAATTTAATCATTCGAAAATAATAATTTAAAAACAACTTTTCTTTCTTTATTTTTCGAAAACTCATATATAGCTTATAAATCAAAATATAAACATGGTACCCACACTCAAATCCTTGCTAGAAGCTTGTCCGAAGCATCAATTTCGCTAAAGCCTCACTTAAATCCCTAATTCAAAACAAAAATCTCTAATTTATAACCATCCAAAATTGAACATCAATTGGGGCATAAACACTACAATAAACTATAGAAATCATAACCCAATAACATTCTTAATCTATCTTAACCAAAAACTCACTAAAAAATCAAAGATCAAAAACATCTCTTACCTTCATCTTCTTCAAAATTTGAAATTTCTTTTATTGGATGAAAGCTTTCATCACCCTCCACGTTTTCCCTCTTGAATCAATGAAAAATCTTGCTTGAAATCCTAAAAAATCCAAAACCCTAATACCTTTCTTCTTCTTTCTTCTTCTTTCTCACCGAACTCTCACTTCTCTCTTCTTTCTTTCTTTTCTTTCTTATTCCTTTAACAATTTCGTGCTTTCTCTCCTTCATAACCGACAGCTCACTCTTCTTTCATTTAATGAAAGCAAAAAGACCCAATTGCCCTTACTTAAAAGCCTTATAACTTAATAACTTAAGTAAACTTCCAAATTTGCCCTTAAAGCCTTCTAACACTTTAATTTCTAACACTTTAATTTAATTTAATCCAATCAATTTATCCCATATGCTCTTACTCAAATTAACATGCTAATTAAGTCCTCAAAATCATAAATTAAATCAAAGTCTCCAAATTCATAAAATCATGTTTTGCTTAGGACATTTTTCACATCATTGAATTGAAGAAATTTGCTAAAACTTCCTTCTAGAGAAATGTTCCTCATTGTATTAAAATTATAATGACACCAAAAATTCTCAATTCGGTTTAGTAATGAAGAAGTTATGGCCAAAATACTTTCAGATAAAAACTAAACCAAGACTGAACATTACACCTAATTTCACTCCAGAAATTGAACATCTTAGGGGCTAAATTAAAATTCAAATCCTTCAGATAACTTGTAGCCCCATGTCTCTATTTTATTTTTCAACAATAATCACCTCAATTTGATCTCTACACATCAAGAATTTATCAAAACACTTAACCATGTTCAGAAAATTATCCAACTTAAACACTTTAACCAAATCCTCTCTCTTTGATTCAATCTATCTTTTTCAATTCAATCTCAAAAATCATAAATTTGGTATGGAAAGATAGATGGATGTCTTAGAAATCCAACGCTTCAAAAATTGGATCAATCGGATGTCGGACGAAAAAGATATTAGCAAAAAAAGAAGAAAATTCGAATAAAACAAAACAATTCAACCGGCTCGCGATCCGCAGACTCGCAGTCGCGACGGGTCACGAGTGAGAGCCTCGGAAGAAAAAGGCCACCTCGCCATCGCGAACGGCTCGCGATCGCGAAGCTAAGGCCAAAAGGGTCGGCTCGCGATCGCTAGCGAGACCACCGACTTCAATATTTCTTTTTCTCTTTTTTTTTAAACCACAGAACTTCAAAAATTCATAACTTTTCACTCAAAACTCCAAAAATTGCAAATTTGGTATCATTAGAAAGATAAAAACAATCTATACAATTCTTGTGAAGAACTTATAAACCAATTCCATCTCTAAAGTGGTCAAAAACACACTCAAACTTTCTGTCCAAAATCATGTCACCCTAAATAATCATATAACTTCTAAAATTTCTATCTTTCAACTCCAAGGTCCAAACATGTCATATTTTATATCAATGCAAAGATCAAAAAGAATCCTACAACTTTCCTGAAGACCCTAAGAGCAATTTCTCACTTTATAAGGGTCAAAAAGTCATTCAAAGTTTATGTCCTTGAA
This sequence comes from Erythroxylum gracilipes, assembly GCA_026413385.1. Lineage (NCBI taxonomy): Eukaryota > Viridiplantae > Streptophyta > Magnoliopsida > Malpighiales > Erythroxylaceae > Erythroxylum > Erythroxylum gracilipes. The sequence continues at coordinate 21,736,369 of JANZLC010000202.1, read as the reverse complement.
AAATCAATCCTAAACAACATCAAGACTTCGATCGATCATAACTTCTAGCTTCGATATCAAAAAATTATACACTTTATGGAGATAAAAAGCTGGGGATATCAGCTACAACTTTCATTAAGACCACTTACTCTAATTCAAACAACATCAGTCCGACGATTGATCTCAAAGCAGTGCACACCTAAATGTACACTTATGGACATTTTCACAAAACAAAACAAAACAATACTTAACTTTTACTGGTCATAACTTTTACTCTCGATATCGAAAAATATCAAACTTTATAGAGACAGAAAACTCTTAACAGAAGCTACAAGTTTCATGCAGATCATTTTCTCAAATTATGCCTAAATCAAAAAGTCAACTCTCTATGACCAAAAAGTCAAACTTTCTCTATTTATCATATTCTCACACTTTTTCTCTTTATTTCTAAATTTTCAACTTCTATTTCAATTAACTCATTCACTTTACTCTCATAACCCTTACAAATCTACTCAAATATCAAAGACATCAAAACTAATCAATTCTTTTCTCATCAATTTCCTTAAGGCTCAATAACATCTATAACAAAAATTTATATACAAAAACACTCATTAAATTTAATTTAATATTTCTAAATTTCACTAAAAGATCGGGGTCCAACAACATATATTTTTTCCTTTTATGGAAGCACCCTAAGACTTATGAATCATAGAGTCAAGAACAAGGAGGTGGGTAGATTAGGTTTTTGTTTTGACAAATGAAGAAGACAATCAAAATGAGAGTAGCAAGTAAAAAAATTAAGGACAAGGTTTAACGTTGATGGTGGGTAAGTATCATGGAAGTGAAGAAGCTTGAAGAAGATCATGAAGAGAAGAAGAAAGCAAGAAACAAAACAATTAAAATGGTCTTTTAATGTTAAAAGAATTGTGGGTGAGGGTGCGGCATGGCAAGTGACACCACATGTCACCACCTTATGGTTCCCATTAATAACTAGTTTATTTGTCTCCAATTGTCTCCCAATTTTTAATAACATATGTCATTAAATCCCAATTTCATTTATAAAAATTTCCACTGTCATTTGACTCTTATTTCTACTACCACTTATCAATTGTCTTGCCACTTGATATTTTTTCTAGTCCAAAAATATTCATAATTTCAAAAAATAATCCAAATTATACCAAAAATTTTAAATTAATAATTATACTCCCCAAATCAATTTTCAAGACAAAATATTCACTTTTCTCAATACAATCACATTTTTATCAATTATACCCATAAAATGTCAATGAATATATGTACAATCATTTTAATGTATGCAATAATTAATATTCACATGTGTGTGTATGTTATATTATGCATGAGCATGAAATGCATTTTCTAACTTCTCAATAAACTCTTATGTATGCTATTCTAGGGTTCTAACTCTTAACATAGAATAACGGACCTTACATTTCACTCTCTTTTCTGGCTTTTCTACTACCCATCAAATAGGAATAAGTTATGGTGGCAAGAGAGGAGGGTTTCCTTCATCTTCCATGTGTTTGCAAATATGGTTGTAGATTTCCCAGTAACAAATGCATGATGACCAATAACACCAATACAAAAATCTTTGTTAGGAAATGATGTTACTTGCAAGCAATAGGTGAAGCCACAGCATTAGAACTTGGCAACTCGGGTATAAACGGATGTGACTTGGTAGCATCTCAGATTCCGTTGTTGGAGAGAAAATCAAAGTCTGTGCTGGACTCGGCCATATCGAGTGAAATAGTATCATTAGGAGCGTAAATGATGATTGGGTTTAGAGGAATATGACGGCCATTTGAGACGGTCAACTAGAGGTAGGAAGTGGAGTCGTCTTAGTGAGAGTAATTGCTTCAGTCTGGGGATTACCATAGAGGTAAAATACATGGGGCTTAAGTCAGTGATTGGCTAGACGAATATGTGCTCAAATGGTAAAAATTGAAGCCACAACGTGTCAAAGAAGGTGAGAGGGAGAGAACTCAACAACTGACTTTGACGGGTTGCCTGCTAGAGAAATTTGGCTAATTTCTAGTGTTTTGTTAGACTACGATTCCATGAGGTTCGGTGAAAATCACCAAATGGTTCTAAGTTGAGGTATATCTTTTTCTCTTCAACAAGGTACAACTCCTTCAAACGGTGCAATTAAATGGATATAAGTTAAGGAATCTTTTATTAATTTTGTAGAAAAAATACTAAGAAACTCATAGTTATTTCAATAAAATTTCAACTTTTCCAAAAAAAAAAAAGTTACCCTTTCTTTTAATGGGAAAACACAGAACTTTATTATCATCAAAGAATATCAAAATTTATAGCATCTAGAAACTAGAGCCTCCATAGATCTATGCCAGAACTGCTTATAGCCATACAAATCATTGGTTTTAGTAAGTACATGTACGCCACGTAATCTTGATTATAACGAAATTGAAAAAGCAGAACATCACGTAATCTTGATTATAACGAAATTGAAAAAGCAATATACGAATAAAACACATTTGTTAGAACAAATGAATGAACATTTCGTCAATTCATCTCTTAATTTGAACATATTTAAATTAAAAATATAATGTATTACAATTTTATAGTTAAGAATAATGTAATATAATACTAATTTATTAAATTTAAATACAACAGAAGAAATTGATATAAATATTTTAAATAAAAGCCTAATTTACGAGTCCTTAGATAGCGTTGAAAAATTTGAAACTTTTAACGATAATAAAACATAACTTACTTCAAAAATATAATTTTATTTATTATTATTATTATTTTAAATTTTATATTAGACACATATTTAGTTTAAATTATTATATTTGATTTATTATTAGTTCATTATATAATAATAAATATTGGAATATTTTTATCTTAATAAAATATTTTATTTTTACTTACTCTTATAGTATTTATTTCTTATTTAATATATACTAATTTTATAATAGTTTAATATCAATTAACCCTTTAAAATTTAAACCTTTCCTTTTACCGATTTAATACTCAATACGGTTTTTTAAACATTGGCTGTGAGGCATTGTCTCCACTTGCCACCTGCATATCCATATAGCCACGGCAAGAGTTACTCTATCTCATTCTATACTAATCTCATTCTATCCCCTTAAAGAGTATCCTCCAACTGGCTCTTTTGAGGCATTGTCTAACATTCGCCTCCGGCAGGTACACTTGCACTTATTCATTATTATGCGCAACTGCAATTGATTTAAGTAACAACGCTCGAAGCTCATTTCAAATATGCTCTCCAAGGCAACCTTATGCACGTTTGTGACTTGTCAGCTAATTGCTTCTCGTATTCTAAACTTTATTCTCTTTCGCTTTGGCTTAAATACAATTCTTTAATATATATATATATATATGTTGTCATAGTGTAAGCATATTCTATTTTTTTCCCACATACAAATGTGTATTCCATTTGTTTAATCGAGATCTTTCTATTAGAACATCACAGTAAAGAAACACGAGGGTAGATTATTGGATATATCTCACACGGAGATACTATGGTTCTGATATCTTTCCAAAAAAGCATTCTAAGAAACAGGGATGATACGTAGTGTTTGATATACTAAATTTATTCAACTATCAGAAGAAAAATTTCCGAAAACTTGGTTTTAAAGTTACACCAGGAATCGACAAGCGGATGATTTTTGCAAATATTTGATTTTATTCCTGGGCTTAAGGATATACAATCCTAAGCTACAATTGTTTCTAATAATCAAAAGCATTATGACCTACCTTCTGATGCAAGCAATTAGACCTTACCACAACAAGAAGCTGGAAGTAGGCAGATCAACACAAACATTCAACCTTTCGCCGATCCGAGACAGTAAGTTACGATCACAACTTGGATGGATACAACTCCAAAGCTCTAATTTTAAAAGATGATACGACACCAAATCGAAGTTAACAAGATCCCTTAGAACCAGAATTTCAACCAAAGCATGATTTAGTATTCCTGAAGTTCCTATTACCAAAATGGTAGGTAAATGTCTTAACTACACCTTAGTACAAAAGGCAAACACTATACCTTCCAACAATTTATAAGTGAACACCATTAGTTTTGATCCGCATCTCAAAAACATAAAAAAGACTAACCCAGAGTTTGATGTATAAAATGCTAAGATTCTTTGTGCCACTAATCAATGTCAACATCCACCATCTCCTCCTCCAACCCTTCAGGATCTAGGTACTCTTCTCTACCTACATACTGCAGAAGAGTAAAAAACAGGCACTCAAATGACAGCAGCACACAAGATGCAGAACAGTAAAGGACCAATAGTATATATAACATAATGGAAGAATGCAATTTTCCAATAAAGGGCAGAAAAGATTAGATCGCAAGACAAATCACAATTCACATGTTTAGGCATAACTTGAACACATTCTTTTTTTCAATTGATTAGAAGTGCCTGTGGCCATGATATTAATTCCACAAATGGTTATAAAATGAAGAACCTGTTTGTAAGTAGTTTGACGGACAGGAGGTGGTGGCAGCAAACATGGCAGACTTCCAAGTTCACGTGTATTTGGTTCCTTATCAATCCCTGCAAAATTAGTTTCAACCACTTCCACATTTTCCTCTTCAATATCAACTAGTTCATCCTGAGCATGAGCAGCCATGCTGGTAGATGGTACAAGGTGTCCTGAGCCTAAGCCCTTCAGCTGCACATTCAGCTACATAAGCAGATTATAGCAATAATAAATATGATCAAGGAAAATATCTTGCAATCATCAACCACAACTCCATGCAAAGTAGAGAGAGAGAGAGGTCGAACAACGAATAACCAGTGCATAATATTTGAGAAAAATGTACTTCAAATCTACTTCACTTGTAATGCATCGTTGATTGAGAGATGCACCATTACTTGAAAACAAATACAAATGTAACACACCCCACAATATAAAAACAGAATGAAGTATGGAATCACCTTCTCAGTAGAGAAAATACTTGTGAAAGTACTCTTTCCTTGCTTCTGCTGATGACCAATACTCCTATTGTCTGCTACGTCTATTTCCTTGTTGATATTTGATAAAGTAGGATCTGCAGTAAGATAGGTTTCCCAATCTGACTTTGTCAGCATCATTCACTCATTTTGGTAAAGATAAATTCCAGAAAGTAAACATTTAATGCTGCCATTCGTTTGTGGCGAAACTTATCATTTGATGGTCAAATATTCATGTTGATGGCAGTAAACAACTTCATGGTCAAATTATCTAAGTAACGGTTTTGATGTTGCACCAATTGTTGAGCTCTAGCTAGAGAAATCATAGATCTAGAAACTTCTAAGCGGACCAGGGGAGTAGGTCATGTTTTTCTCTTTTTTTTGAAAATTTCAGATAACAAACTTATAAAGCTGTCTGTTTAATTTCCAAAGGTCCTTTTCTTTCCCTAATGTTTTCTTATTTGGTCTTCACCTTTCATTTTTCTTTTTCAAACTGTTGTCCTTCAATTGGAAAATTGTTTTATTTATGTTGCAAAATCTCGATCTCCACTTTGATGTCACCTTGGGAGTAAGTCATGTTGCAATAGCAGATCTTTCTGTTTACTGAACTTTGCTCTTGCCTACCTAATGCAGCTTAAAGTTTAACCAAGCAAAAGAGTAACTTCAGTGACTTAATGTCCGAAATCAAATTTGGATGGTAAGTCTTTCCCAGCCCTTGGATTGGATGTTCTCGCCATATAAGTAATGGGCCAATTATAAAATAATAATGAGTCCATGAATAGTCATCTAATCTGTATGATTATTAAGCTTGGTGGAAGATGCTTTTCTTCTCCACGCACATTAAAGCTTAAGAATCATAAACAATAACAGCCTAGCTTCATTATCCCTTTAAAAATTCTAATTTAAAGAAATAAAATAAGGAGAGTTTAAACAACCTAGATGACTGTCTATATGAAATGTAGAATGCCTAAAAAGAATTTTTTTTTTGGTCCAAATAAGCCCCAAACTTGAATCAGGACACAGGTATGAACTTATCTGAACCTCACCCCAGAATTCCCTAAGATGCAATTGTGAAAGAGATCTTGTGCAAATGACCAAATATTTTACAGAAAGCTGCAGTAATACAAGTTACCTGATGGTTTGTTTGATATAAGCCTTAAACTATCAGAAAGAAGTATAAGTGCTAGATCTGCGCCAAATACTAGTCATGTATAAAGACTATTATCTTACAATTTACATGAACTCAGTTAAGCGGCAAAGACCTTACCAAAAGTAAGGTGACATTGAACTGGATATCGAGATTTTGCACATGAATAAAGCCATTTTCCAATTGAAGGACGACAGTTTGAAAAAGAAAAATGAAAGGTGCAGACCAAATAAGAAAACATCAGGGAAAGAAAAGGACCTTCAGAAATTAAACAGATAGCTTTATAAGTTTGTTATTTCAAACAACAATAGCTAACAAGACAACACATCAATACAGGATATCCCTCTTCCCATGATCAGCAGGGAGTAATTTCTGTCAATTTATTCCCACTCTACAAATAAGCTTCCAAAAACTTCTACCATATAGTAGATAAGAAAAATATAGCAAGTCAGAAGATTCCACACTGGTTCATAAAATAAGAATAATAATCCCATATGAATGATTACCTTGGGCTGATTCTTCTGCACCATGCAGCTTGATACCCATAGTTCTCTTGATTGGAGAAGATTTAGAATGCACAATATTAATTGTATTGATTGCATGATTAACAATATTTTCTCCATCACTGACAATATTAATGCTTGAGTCCACTTCATTGCCACCAGTTGTCGTGTTACCAGTACCAAGCCAATCTCCCAACTCCTGAAGTCGCACTTGTGACCTTTACATATTAACACACAAATCTGATAAGACTGAATAGTGTTTACTGAAGCAAGCATCAAATCAAACAATCTAGCCATAAAATCGGTGGGAACAAGAAAAAAAGCATATAATGATAGGCAGAAGAACATAACTGAAATAAATGCCTACCTTTTAAGCTCATCTTGAACCCGTAGATGGCGTCTATGTGCTTTGACAAACTTTTTGATTTTTGAGGTAATCCTGTAGCACATTAGAAAGGTGCATTAACAGATTGCACAACAAAGGATAAGCAGGCAGAGTTATTCAACCATGTTAAAGATTACCTCTTGCAATCTTCTTTCTCCTCTAACAACTGAGATTCAAGCTCCTGAATTTTAGAAGTAAGGGCATCTGCTTCTTCAACTTTCTCTTCCACTTTGCTCTTGAGTAAAAAGATGCACAAACTGTCAAATTTTACGCTCCCCAAAACATACAAAACAGATATGTTTTCCTTCCTATTTTCTTTTGTTTTGTTGATAAGGCTGACATTGTTTGTCATATATTTAGAGCTGCAAGTTTAAACCATCTCTGGCCAACATGATAATTACATAATATAAGCCATTCTTATAGACATTAACAATTTACCTTCTCCTACAAACATGTGACATTATACCTTCTAGGAATAGTTATGCAAAACCCTAAGTGATTGAATCAAGAGATAGCAAATATCATAAGAAAACCAACTTTATTTTTCTTATTATATGTAATTTATACATGAGTATAATCTATTCTAATACTAATAAACTACTGGATTTTTCGTATATACTAACTTATCCTATCTATAGTATATTTTATCTTATCTACTAGAAGATAAACTTATCTCCTAGAAGATAATCTCCTAGGCAAACTAAACTTATCTAAGATAATTATCCAACACTCCCTCTCAAGTTGAGGAATAGATATTTATCATTCCCAACTTGCTTAGAATTGTCTCGAATCTAAGCGTAGGCATGATCTTTGTGAAGATATTTGCTTCCTGTGCTTCAATAACGACATAGCATAGATCAATGCCCCCTTCTTCTATTTCATATTTGATAAAACTCCTGTCAATTGTAACATGTTTTGTTCGATCATGTTGAACTGGATTGTTCACTATACTGATGGCTGATTTACTATCACTGAAAACGTTGGTGGGAAAGAAAGTGATGATTTGTAGGTCCTACATCAACCTTTCGAACGAAATAACTTCACAAATTCCTTGTGCAATTGCCCTAAACTCTGCTACTGCACTGCTTCTTGCTACTACAGACTGCTTCTTGCTTCTCCATGTGACAAGATTCCCCTATAGTGTAGTACAATAACCAGATGTTGACCTACTGTCTTCAATACAACCAGCCCAATCTGCATCCATGAACCCTTCTATGCTTCTTTTCTCATTTTTCCGAAACATTAATCCTCTACCTAAACTGCCTTTGAGATATCTCAGAATATGGTTGACTGCCTCTAAATGTCTTTGAGTTGAAGAGTGCATAAATTGGCTAACAATACTCACAGAATAAGCAATATCTAGTCTGGTTAGTGACAAATAGATAAGTTTTCCTAATAACCTTTGGTATCTTCCTTTGTCAACAGGAGGATCTTCTTCATTTTTCTTGAATTTCCAGTTTCTCTCCGGTGGAGTTCCCATAGGTTTGCAACCCATCTTTCCTGTTTCCTCTAGTAATGTATTTTGTTGAGATATGAAAATAGCAATCTCCATTCCAAGAAAGTGTCTTAATGCTCCAAGGTCTTTTACCCTAAATTCCAACCTCAATTTTTGTTTAAGATCACTGATCTCACTAGTGTCATCGCCTGTGATTATAATATTGCCCACATACTTGATTTCCATTTTTTCCACACTTCACAAACATTGTGTGATCAGCTTGTCCCTGTTTGTATCCAAACCTGCAAAGAATGTCACTAAACCTCTTAAACCATGCTCGTAGAGACTGTTTGAGGTCGTATAACGTTTTTTTTTCAGTTTGCAAACTCTTCCCCTTCTTCAGTTTCAAAACCTGGTGGTATCCTCATTTATATTTCCTCATCTAATGTACCATTTAGGAAGGCATTTTTAATGTCGAGTTGATGGAGTTCCCAATCTAAATTTGCAGCCAATGATAGAAGGACTCTAATTGTGTTCAACTTCGCAACTGGAGCAAATGTCTCCTTATAATCAATTCCATAGGTTTGTGTAAAGCCTTGAGCCACTAACCTAGCCTTATACCTTTCAATCTCTCCATATGCCCTATACTTCACGGTGAACACCCACTTGCTACCAACCACCTTTTTCCCTTCAAGTAGATCCACAATCTCACATGTTTTATTATCAAGTAAAGCTTTCATTTCTTCAAGTACAGCTTCCTTCCACTTAGGTTCTTGGAATGCATCATGTACATTTCTTTGAATTCTTACACTGTCAAGCTTAGTAGTGAAAGCTTTAAACTTTGAAGATAACTTTGAGTAAGTCATAAGTCACTTATCATAGTCTCTCTATAAGTCAGTTCCTAGTCCAATGATTGGCTTTGTTGAGGAGCTTTAGGCCTTCGTGACTACACTAAGATTGGTTTTTCAGGAATTAGTTCTCCCACTAAATTGGATTGGACAATTTCAGGTTCAATGGTAGGTGTTTGTGGTGTTTGCGGGTTTTGTGGGAAGGTTTGTGAGATAAGAAGTGATATGCTTGGGCCCCAATAAATCTCTTCATTGAATGTCTCCCTCTGAAGAGAGGTATTGGTGAAGTATGGTTGTTTTTTTGAAAAAAGTGACATCATATGAAACAAAGAATTTGTTTGTGGAAGGTAAGAAACACTTATAACCCTTTTGAGTGGGAGAGTACCCAACAAACACACATTTAATAGCTCATGGGTCAAGTTTGCTTCTATTGGGTTGATTGTTGTGTACGAAAACAATACACCCAAAGACTTTACGAGGAAGAGAATTAAGGAGCTTAATGTGAGGAAATTTTTCTAAAAGAACACCTAATGGGGTTCGAAATTTAAGAGTTTTTTAAGGAAGACGATTTATCAAGTATGAGGTAATTAGAATGGCTTCTCCCCAATAGGAATTTGGAACAAAGTTGGTAAACATCATAGATCAGGATACCTCTAAAAGATGACAATTCTTTCTCTTTGCTATCCCATTTTGTTGTGGGGTGGAAGCATAAGAGCTCTGGTGAATGATCCCATTCCCACTGAGATATTGCATAAAATTGGTTGAAAAATATTCTCTCTCATTGTCTATACGCACTACTTGAATAGAGGTTTGAAATACATTTTGGATGAGTTTGTGGAACTGTTTAAAGATATGATAAGTTTCAGATTTGTCTTTCATTAGATATACCCAACATACCCTTGTATGATCATCAATGAAACTGATAAACCAACGAGTAC
>JANZLC010000202.1:21709036-21726064 GCA_026413385.1 Erythroxylum gracilipes | reverse complement strand
TGCAGAATCTGAGTTTAGATCAATGGCATTGGGGATATGTGAATTACTTTGGCTGAAGATAATTCTTGATGACTTGACAATAAAATGGGAAGGACCTATGAGGTTGTACTGTGATAACAAATCAGCAATCAACATTGCACATAATCCAGTACAACATGATCGAACTAAGCATATTGAAGTTGATAGGCACTTCATCAAGGAAAAACTGGACAGTGGTTTAATATGCACTCCATTTGTGTCAACCAAATATCAATTGGCAGATGTACTTACAAAAGGATTGACAAGCATAGTATTTCAAGATATTATTAGCAAGCTAGGAATGGAAGATATCCACTCACCAGCTTGAGGGGGAGTGTCGGATTATATGGAGTATCTAGAAGATTGTATAGGATCATATAAATCCCTGATTTTTAAGGATTATGATAAGATACTGATTTCCATGTATCTTAGGAATCTGCTGTATATTTAGTATAGATAATTGTATATATATACTATGGTTGTAACCTACAAAAGATTAAGAGAATAAAATTATTCTTCTCTGCTATTATTCTTCATATTAGAATAAGGGTTCTAAAAACTTCTTTATAAGTATGTGTAATTCAGCCTCTCAATGATAAGCAATCTGAAATTTTTCTACAAACTTGTTTTTTCAACTAGAAGGTTTGATACTTTCTTCTAAGAGTGATTCTTATATCCTATGAGTGATTTCTAGTTTCTTATCTTCCATTTTGTGTTCACCACAAAATTCCAGCAATTAAAACCCTAACTTCTAGCATATTAAACCCTAAAAATGCTAGCCTAATCTCAACCATATTTTTAATTTTGTGAGTTTTAGCTATTAGTTAATAATTCTTCTATTTGTCCTACATTAAGTTGGTATGAGCTTTGATGACATATAATGAAAGGGAATATAGAAGAATATTCAGCGTCCTAGAGTAAGATGAAATACTTTTGCATATTGCAAAAAAATTGGGCTTTGATGATCTTCGTTCACAAGGTGTCCCAAAAACTAACATGTAACAGTTCCTATAAGAAAACATCGTTGACAAATTTTAGAGAGGCTAGACAACCTCTAACTCCCACAAGAAAAAAGTATACCAACCAACAACCTATAGTTGATGTTGAACATGGAGATTGTGGTAATAAGCAAGAAGGAACTAATATTGATCAACAACACCCAACGTACAAGAAAATCTTTGCTGAAAAATCATGTACTGATTTTGATTCCTCAAATTTAGTAGATCAATTTGAATCTTCGAGCCTACATGTAAAAGGTGCTCAAATACTTGACGATGTGGAGAGTTTGGCGATGGAAGATGATCATGACATGGAAAGTTTGACGGTAAGCGATGAACAAAGCGTTAAAGATGAAGAAAAATATGACAAACCCTAAAGTTGAAACAATTGATCAAGAAGGTTAAACACTTAAATAAGAAGCTGAAACATCAGTTCAACAAAGTGAAAGAATAGGACAAGCTAAAATAACTGTATATGGAGCTAAGAATATTAACCAACAACTACTTGGGTTTTGGGGCTTGTTGATTCAAAACTTGATGATATCATTGGTGTTGATGAAGATTTTGTTGTAGTGGCTGACTAAGGAGCAGTAGACTTGAATGAAGATGCAGAATTACTACAACATAGGAATAAAAAAGAAGTTGTGAGTGCACTTGCAAAGTCAAAATCAGCAATGATGGCAAGTTAATGAATCTGACTACAAAAAGCAACAATATGTATGTTCTTGATGCCTATGTTGTAGAGAAGCTATGTGATTTTGTTATGGAACCATTTGCAAATATATTGGTTAAGACTTATGTTGTCCATATTGCTAAACTATTCTTCAAACAGGTTGTACATCTCCATGGATTACTTTTAACTATCATATCTAATCATAACGTGAGGTTTGAGTTATTTTTAGAGAATTCTATGGAAAACATTGAACACTAAATTTCAATTTTCAAGTTTTCTCTATCCCCAAACTGATGGACAAACAGAGGTGGTAAATAAAAGCTTAGAAGACTTGTTAAAATGTTTGGTTGGAGACAATGTGAAAAATTAGGACCTAATTCTTCCTATGATAGAATTCACATACAACAGTTCTATAAATAAGTTAATTGGTAAGAGTCCTTTTGAAATAGTCTTGAGAGTTCAACCAAGGAAGCCTATTGATTTTGAAACAAGAGGGTATAGAAAATAACAGAAGAAAAAACCACATTATTTCTCTAATTATGTCTATTTTATACACGAGTATAGCATATTCTAATACTAGTAGACTACTAGATTTTTTGTATATACTAACTTATCCAATCTATAGTATATCTTATCTTGTCTTATCTACTAGAAGATAAACTTATCTCCTATAAGATAATCTCCTAAGCTAACTAAACTTATCTAAAATAATTATCCAACACTCCCCCTCAAGTTGAGGAATAGATATTTATTATTCCCAACTTGCTTAGAATTGTCTCGAATCTAGGCGTAGGTATGATCTTTGTGAAGATATCAGCTTCCTGTGCTTCAGTAGGGGCATAGCATAGATCAATGCCCCCTTATGCTATTTTACATTTGATAAAGCTCCTTTCGATCATGTTGAATTGGATTCTTCACTATACTGATGGCTGATTTACTATCACTGAAGACTTTGGTGGGAGAGGAAGTGGTGATTTGTAGGTCTTACATCAACCTCTCTAACCAAATAACTTCACAAATTCCTTGTGTAATTGCCCTAAACTCTACTTCTGCACTGCTTCTTGCGTCTCCATGTGACAAGATTCCCTTATAGTTTAGTACAATAACCAGATGTTGACCTACTGTCTTCAATACAACCAACCCAATCTGCATCCGTGAAACCTTCTATGCTTTTTTTCTCATTTTTCTGAAACATTAATCCTTTACCTAGACTACCTTTGAGATATCTCAAAATATGGTTGACTGCCTCTAAATGTCTTTGAGTTGGAGAGTGCATAAATTAGCTAACAATACTCATGGAATAAGCAATATCTGGTATGATTAGTGAGAAATAGGTAAGTTTTCCTACTAACCTTTGGTATTTTCCTTTGTCAACAGGAGGATCTTCATTTTTCTTGAATTTCCAGTTTCTCTCTAGTGGAGTTCCCATAGATTTGCAACCCATCTTTCTTGTTTCCTCCAGTAAATCAAGAATGTATTTTCGTTGAGATATGAAAATACCTTCCTTACTTCTAGCAATCTCCATTCCAAGAAAGTGTCTTAATGCTTCGAGGTCTTTTACCCTAAATTCCAGCCTCAATTTTTGTTTAAGATCATTGATCTCACTAGTTTCATCACCTGTGATTATAATATCGTCCACATACACAATCAAGATGGATTTCTTTTCATTTTTTCCACACTTCACAAATATTGTGTGATCAGCTTGTCCCTGTTTGTATCCAAACCGGCAAAGAGTGTCACTGAACCTCTTAAACCATGCTCGTGGAGACTGTTTGAGGTCATATAAGGATTTTTTCAGTTTGCAAACTCTTCCCCTTTCTTCTTCAATTTCAAAACCTAGTGGTATCCTCATACATATTTCCTAATCTAATGTACCATTTAGGAAGGCATTTTTAATGTCAAGATGATGGAGTTCCCAATCTAAATTTGCAGCCAATGATAAAAGGACTCTAATTGTGTTCAACTTCACAACTGGAGCAAATGTCTCCTCATAATCTATTCCATAGGTTTGTGTAAAGCCTTGGGCCACTAATCTAACCTTATACCTTTCAATCTCTCCATCTGCCCTATACCTCACGGTGAACACCCACTTGCTACCAACCACCTTTTTCCCTTCAGGTAGATCCACAATCTCCCATGTTTTATTATCAAGTAAAGCTTTCATTCCTTCAAGTACAGCTTCCTTCCACTTAGGTTCTTGGAATGCATCATGTACATTTCTTGGAATTCTTACACTGTCAAGCTTAATAGTGAAAGCTTTAAACTTTAAAGATAACTTTGAGTAAGTCAAATTATCTGAAATAGAATATTTAGTACACGATCTTACCCCCTTTCGTAGTGCAATTGGCACATCTAAATCACTTACCATAGTCTCTCTAGGAGCCGGTTCCTAGTACAATTATTGGCCTTGTTGAGGAGCTTTAGGCCTTCGAGAATACACTAAGGTTGGTTTTTCGGGAATTGGTTCTCCCATTGAATTGGACTGGACAGCTTCAGGTTCAATGGTAGGTGTTTGCAGGTTTTGTGGGGACGTTTGTGAGATAGGAAGTGATATGCTTGGGTCCCAATAATATGCTTAGGTCCCAATAAATCTCTTCATTGGAAGAGAGGTATTGGTGAAGTATGGTTGTTTTTCAAAAAAAGTGACATCATGTGAAACAACGAATTTGTTTGTAAAAGGTGAGAAACACTTATAACCCTTTTGACTGGGAGAATACGCAACAAATACACATTTAATAGCTCATGGGTCAAGTTTGATTCTATTGGGTTGATTGTTGTGTACGAAAACAGTACACCCAAAGACTTTAGGAGGAAGAGAATTATGGAGCTTAATGTGAGGAAATTGTTCTAGAAGAACACCTAATGGGGTTCAGAATTTAAGAGTTTTTGAAGGAAGATGATTTATCAAGTATGAGGCAATTAGAATGGCCTCTCCCCAATAGGAATTTGGAACAAAGTTGGTAAACATCATAGATCAGGCTACCTCTAAAAGATGACAATTCTTTCTCTCCGCTATCCCATTTTGTTGTGGGATATAAGCACAAGAGCTCTGGTGAATGATCCCATTGCCACTAAGATATTCAATAAAATCAATTGAAAAATATTCTCTCCCTTGTCTGTACGCACTACTTGAATAGAGGTCTAGAATACATTTTGGATGAGTTTGTGGAACTGTTTAAAGATATGATAGGCTTAAGATTTGTCTTTCACTAGATAAAGATATGATAGGCTTAAGATTTGTCTTTCACTAGATATACCCAACATACCCTTGTATGATCATCAATGAAACTGATAAACCAACGAGTACTAGTTAGACTTGTAACTCTAATGGGACCCCAGATATCATTATGAATTAATTGGAAAGGTTTTGAGGGTATGTATGAGTGTACGAGATAAGTATTTTTGCTTTGTTTTGCAAGGACACATTGCTCACAATATAAAGAAATCTGATCTTTATTTATGAAAAGGTTTGGATATAAGATTTTTAAATATGGGAAATTGGTATGACCAAGGTGTTGATGTCATAACATAACGTCAAAATTTGACATAACTAAAAGGGAAATCCTATGTGGTGATTTAGGTTCAGTAGGAGTACTCTTTCCTGAGAAGCAGTAAAGTCCATCTTTCTCCTCAACACTGCCAATCATCTTCCCCGAACACCAGTCTTGAAATTCACAATGAGATGGAAAGACGTCACAATACAGTCCATGTCCTTAGTTAATTGACTGACAGATAGTAGAGAATAATATTTAATGTCAATTTTTGCTAACAAACTCTCCCTTGACCAATAGCTGGTGACCATTTTCCATCCGCGACCCAGACATTAAGTTTCTGGTTACATGACTCATATTTTTCAAAGACATTCAAAGACCCAGTCATGTGATTTGATGCATCTGTGTCCACAATCCAGAGATTATGACTTAGAGACTTTGACAATAATGATTGACACAGGTTACCTTTATGCACTACTGTTGCAGTAGAGGTTTGTTGGTCATGTAAGTCTTTCTCAGTTGTGATTTTTGTCTGATTCAAGAGTTGATGGAGTAGTCCAATCTGCTGGGGGGACAGGTTTAGCCCTGTGGATTTGCTGATATCGAATTCTACTACATGTGCTACTCCATGTTTTTGTTGAACTCTTTGGCTTTTAGGTTTCCAATCTGGTAGTTTCCCATGTAATTTCCAGCAGGTCTCACGAGTGTGGTAGGATTTATCACAGTGGTCACACCACTGCTTGTTATTGGTTTCTTGCTCTCAGGTTTGGTAAGTAGACTCCTTTCAAGAGTTTCCCACTAAAGCTGAGCCTTGAGAGGTTTGTTCAGAAGTGTGTGAGGTAAGCATGACCTTTTTCCTACTCTTTTCTCTACGAACCTCAGCAAACGTTTCTTGGATTGATGGCAATGGTTTTAAACCGAGTAACCTTCCTCGTACTTCATCAAGTCCAACATTAAGTCCCTGCAAGAAATCAAAAACTCTCTCCTCCAATAATTTTTCATACTTCTCGGCATCAACACAACACCTCACAATTTACTGCGTAAAATAGATCCATCTCCTGCCATAATTCAAAGAGTAAGTTATAATACTCGGTAATCAACATATTACCTTGTTGAGTATTTCTAATTTTTGATCTGATTTCAAAGCATTGAGAAGTGTTTTCCAAATCAGAATATATTTCTTGCACAACCTCCCAGATTTCTCTTGTAATTTTGCAGAATAAGAAGGTTCTTATTTTTGGCTCCATTGAATTTATAAGCCAAGCCATGACAATAGAATTCTCAGCTTCTCAAGCAACATAAGTGACTGCTATTTCGTGTGGTTGAGGAATTGTCCCTATTAGATATCCACCCTTGCCTCTTCCTTTGATTAGGAGCATGACTGACTGGGACCACTCTTGGAAATTCGTTCCATTTAATCTATGTTGCATGATTTGTAGCAAAAGATTATCAATAGGGAGATGGAGTTTGGGCTGAAGGTATTACGTAACTAGGTGTTTGGATGAGGTTTGGGACTCATCAAAGGAATTGAAGGTTGGTTGAACTCCAGCCATGATGTGGCTAGAAAAAGTAGGCTACCAGAATCAGTAACTCTGATACCATGAAACAAGAGAGTACATAAATTATAAGAAGAAAAATTTACCATGAAACAAGAGAGTACAGAAATTATAAGAAGAAAACTTACTTTATTTCTCTGATTATATGTAATTTATACATGAGTCTAATCTATTTTAATACTACTAAACTACTAGATTTTTCATATATACTAACTTATTCATATATACTAACTTATCCTATCTATAGTATATCTTATCTTATCTACTAGAAGATAAACTTATCTCCTAGAAGAAGAAGTATTGATTGAAGATGGTGATGTTAAAAGATAAAGATAAGTTATGACTTGACTTTAGCATCACTTACCACTGCTGAAAAGCTTGATACATAATTTATTAGGACTGATATGGGTGGGGATAAATTAGAAAAGGGAGAGGATAACAGATAGGGGAATAAGCCTAGGATATGGAGAGTGTACTCGAGGAGAAAGAAAGAAGGCAAAGGGGGAAGTTAGTTAGTTAGTTAGTAATAAATGAGCTAGCAAAACAAAATGGTTTGAGGCCTGGTAACACTATAGACAGAGAGAATCTATATTCTCTCTGAGGAGCATTTCTAGCTCTAGTAAAAGGAGTGATCTACTGAATCACTTTGTAATAGCAGTGTTGAACACTGATTATAATCAATAATATACTTACCTCTAGTATACTAAGCTAGAGATTCTATCATTGGTCCAACCTGTCGGATACCTCAGGAAAGGAGGATTCTGATTGATATTCATGCCACTGAAGATGTCTGATAGAGTAGACATACTAGAATCTCGTATGGCTAGTTTGGAGGCTGGGATCAAAGACATTCAATCATCCATGCGAATGGCTATGGGGGGAAATGCAACGAGCACTATTACTGGAGACGAGTAAGATGATGGGTAGGAGACTAGAGGAAGTAAGAATCAAACTAGCCCTTTTAAGCATGGAGGGCTCAACCATTCATTGGTTTAATCTTTTAAGAGAGACAGAGGTAGAACTGAGTTGGGAGACGTTTAAGAAAGCCTTAATAGATCATTACGGAGGAAGGAGGTTCGAGATCCTTTCAAAGAACTTTCTGACCTACAACAAACCAATACAGTGGAAGAATACATCAAGGCTTTTGAGTTCATTTCGTCTCAAGTGGGTCGACTTCCAGAGGAGCAGTTTATGGGATATTTTATGAGTGAGTTGAGATCGAACATTAGAAGAAGAGTGCGCACATTCAGTCCGGTGAATAGGTATCAACTGATGAAAATAGCAATGGCTATGGAAGAGGAGGTGTTCGGTGTGGAGAGCTAGTTATCTCGGCAACGCACCTAGAATCCACGCCGAGATGGCTACTTTAAGAGCCATTTTCGAGTTAACCCGAATCGTCTGGAACCGGGTCACGCAAACTCCATGGGTCGAACGAATGTTGCGGGAGAATAAGGAGCGGGTCAAACCCAAGAAACTCCTGGGTACCGACCCAATACCTAGGCACTGAATCAACCTTCCATGACGGCACAGGCAAGGAGATCAGAGGGGGACAAGAGGGCATCGACGGAGAGGAATAGAGGGCTGCGTCATATTTCATACCAGGAACTTATGGACCGAAAGGCTACGGGGCTTTGTTTTCGGTGTGGAGAGAGGTTTCATCCATTACACCAGTGCGCGGAGAGACAGCTCAGATTACTAGTTTTGGATGATAATGAGACGTTAAACGAAGAAGGAGAAATAATAGCCGTGGAGATGGAGGACGAAGAGTAACGAGAAGTGGCGTTAACAATGAGACTAGAAGGACAAATATTCGGAATGAACAATGCACTGATATCTGAAACTAAGACCATGAGACTAGAAGGACAAATATTCGGGGTCCCCATTGTGGTATTGGCAGATAGTGGAGCGAGTCACAATTTCATCTCCCCCGAATTGGCTACTGGTTTTGGGTTAACAACAGAGCTTACAAAAACATTGGGATTCAAGTTGGGCGATGGTCATAAGGTGATGACCAAAGGAAGATGTATAGGGATTCCTATTCGGCTAGGGGAGCTGGACTTGAAGATAGAGGCGTATATACTGGATTTGGGAGGAATGGATGTTATTTTGGGAGTTGCTTGGTTGCAGACCTTGGGGAAGGTCATAGTAGATTGTAAGGACATGACAATGCAATTCCAATATGCGGGTCAAGCTATAGAATTGTGTGGCAAGGTAGACACCAGGACGATACAGAAGAAGGGGAGTTTGTATGACAAAGGTCCAATACCTTTGCATGGTCTACTGGCAAGTTTACAGGATGTTCTGCAATCAATAGAATTAGTAGCAAGAAAAGAGAGACATCAGATACAACTGGACAATAGAGAGCAGCAGGAGCTGAATCAAGTACTGAATAGATTTCCAGAGGTATTCTGAGAGATTCCAGGATTACCCCCCCGATGGAATCATTTTCACTCTATTGTATTACAGCCAGGACAAGGTCCAATTAGTGTAAGACCTTATAGATACCCTCACCATCATAAAGATGAGATTGAGAAACAGACTCGACAGATGCTAAAGTTAGGAATTATACGACCCAGCTCAAGTGCTTATTCCAGTCCCGTAATTCTGGTTAAAAAGAAAGATGCTTCATGGCGAATGTGTGTGGATTATAGGGCCTTAAACAAGGTCACAGTACCAGATAAATACCCATTCCGGTAGTAGATGAACTTTTAGATGAGTTGCACAGTGCTTATTTCTTCTCTAAGTTAGATCTCAAATCATGGTATCACCAAATCAGAGTTAAGGAGGATGATGTTCACAAAACCACTTTCCGAACACATGATGATCACTATGAATTTCTAGTAATGCCCTTGGGATTGACCAATGCAGCTGCTACATTCTAATCGGCAATGAACGACATTTTCAAACCTTTCCTTTGGAAGTTTGTTCTGGTTTTTTTTTTTGACGACATTCTGGTGGATAGTGTTGATTGGAGTTCTCATCTTTTACGTCTGTCCAATGTGTTGGAGGTTTTAAAAAGGAATCAGTTTGTGGTAAATGTAGAGAAGTGCAATTTTGGGTGACAATCGGTTGACTATTTAGGTCATGTCATTTCTGGTGAGGGAGTAGCAGTTGATCCCGCAAAGATTCAGAGTGTGGTAATGTGGCCCATTCCTCGAAATGTTAACGGCGTGAGGGGTTTCCTAGGGTTGACAGGGTATTACCGTAAGTTGGTCATGAGCTATGGTAAAATAGCTAAACCGCTCACGGATTTGACAAAGAAAGAAGGGTTTCATTGGAATGCAAGGGCTTTAGAGTCCTTTGAGACCTTAAAGAAGATATTGACTACATCTCCGGTATTAGCTCTTCCTAATTTTTTCCCAACCCTTCGAGATTGAATGTGATGCTTCGGGAAAAGGAGTGGGTGTAGTTTTAATGCAAAATAGGAGGCCATAGCTTACTATAGTAAGGCACTTTCGGAGGGGAATCTTTCCAAATCGGCGTATGAAAAAGAACTAATGGCTTTGGTGTTAGCAGTGCATCATTGGCATCATTATTTCTTAGGCAAATCCTTCGTGGTATTTTCGGATCAAAAGAGTCTTCGACACTTGTTGTAACAGAGGGCGACGACTACAGATCAGCAATGTTGGATGACTAAGGTTTTGGGCTATCATTTTGAGTCATTTATAAACCTGGACTAGAAAACAAGGCAGCTGATGCATTATCGCGAATATATGATGAAGGGGAGTTGAAAACTATCATCTCTTATCCACAGTGGATAGAGGGCTGAAACCTCCAAGAGGAGGTGCAACAAGATTCCACGTTATGTGGAATTATTATGGATTTGCAGCAGGATCCACATTCTAGACCTGGGTTTGTATGGCATCAAGGAGTCTTATTGTACAAAGGGAGAGTGGTGATTTCAGCTACTTCGGTGTTCATCCTAGTTCTCTTAAAGGAATTTCATTCTTCTCCAATGGGAGGACATTCAGGTTTTCTAAGAACCTATAGGCGAATCGCAAGCAATCTATATTGGATCGAAATGAAGAAGTGTATTCAGGAATTTGTCAAGTCTTGTGATACTTGTCAACGGCAGAAATATGCTGCCACATCCCCTGGAGGTTTGCTACAACCTTTGCCCATTCCAAATCAGGTTTGGGAAGACATTGCTATGGATTTTATTACCGGACTTCCTAAATCTAAGGGGTATGAAGCAGTGCTGGTCATGGTGGACAGGTTATCTAAATATGGCCATTTCATCGTACTAAAGCACCCCTATACTGCAAAAACTGTGGCTGAAGTGTTCGTCAAAGAAGTTGTATGCCTACATGGAATACCACAATCCATCATCAGTGACCGTGATCCTTTGTTTGTTAGTATGTTTTGGAGAGAGTTATTTTGTTTGCAGGGTACAAGGCTTAAAATGAGCTCTGCTTATCATCCAGAAACGAATGGACAAACGGAAGTTTTAAACAACTGTTTGGAGACTTACTTGAGGTGTTTCGCTTCCGAACAGCCTAGAACTTGGTCTTTTTGGATTGCATGGGCAGAATTGTGGTACAATACCACATTCCATACATCTACGGGATCAACCCCATTTGAGGTCGTTTACGATAGGAAACCTCCGCCACTAGTGCGATACTCACAAGAGGAGACTAAGGTAGAGGTTGTAGCTAGAGAATCACTGGATAGAGACGAAGCATTGAATCAACTTTAAGTATAACCTGAACAGGGCGCAGCAACAAATGAAGAAACATGCGGATAGGAAAAGGACTCTGCAAGCCTTTCAGGTGGGAGAGTGGGCTTTCCTTAAGCTTCGCCCCCGCCCCTATAAACAAGTGTCAGTGATTAGGCGTATTAACCAGAAGCTAGCAGCCAAATACTTTGGATCTTTTCAGATTGTGGAAAAATATGGGGCAGTCAACTATAAGCTCAAATTACCCCTACACTCCAGGATTCATCCGGTATTTCATGTATCTCAACTCAAGAAGGCGGTGGAAACTATTAAGTGGAAACTACTCTACCTAAAGGGCTGGAAGTGGAATTGGAGGATATTTTAGAACCAGAAAGAGTGTTAGCTAGCAAGGTAATCACTAAGTCAGGGACTTCCGTCCGCCAATGGCTGATCCAATGGAAAGGCAAACCTATGGAGAATGCTACGTGGGAAGATGAACTGGTTATTCGCAGCCAATTTCCTCAACATAGCCTTGGGGACAAGGTTGTTCTTCCAGAGGGGAGCAGTATTAGGACTGATACAAGTGGGGATAAATTAGAAAAGGGAGAGGATAACAGAAAGGGGAATAAGCCTAGGATATGGAGAGTGTGCTCGAGGAGAAAGAAAGAAGGCAGAGGGGGAAGTTTGTTAGTTAATTAGTTAGTAATAGATGAGCTGGCAAAATAGAATGGTTTGAGGTCTGGTTTTGAGGCAGAGAGGAGAGGAGGAAAGGGAGAGGAGAGAAGAAAAGAGTGACACTATAGACAGAGAGAATTTATATTCTCTCTGAGGAGCATTTCTAGCTCTGGTTAAGGGAGTGATCTACTAAATCACTTTGTAATAGTAATGTTGAACACTAATTATAATCAATAATCTACTTACCTCTAGTATACTAAGCTAGAGATTCTATCATAATTACACAGTGCTTTCACTCCCATACAAAAGTAAAGACAAGGTAGATAAGGAAATCAAAGAGAGCATTAACTTCAGGTCTTTCGGTCATATAAAATCTTTCAAAACTTTTACGTTGGTAGAGATGGAAAGATGGGCAAGATTCCTAAGCCAAAATAGTTGAAATAGTTTAACCAAAACTTCTTAGGCTATATTAATCAAAAGAGTCTTTTCATTATTACTATAAATGCATGTGACCAGGGCAATAGTAGCAAGACTTGAATAACTCATCCAACTGAATTCTTTGCTTTGGATATGAAAAGGCAAAATAAAAGAATGCATGGTCATAATTTCACTCAAGCCCATAACAAGATGTCACTTGTTACTCATCATTATTAACAAAGCAAACCAATAGTAATCAATCTGCAAGACTATGTGACGTCACACAACTTGGAATAGATGGATCTTTAAAAAAAAAAAAGGACGAGAAACTATACAATTCATCATGAAATTAGGAACTTGACATCATAAAGATAAACTTTTAGGATAAAAACTTGAATAAAGTTGCAATCAAAAGACAATCCAACTAAGCAGAGAGTACACACACCTTTAACTGGGATTTTTGGTGCTCAAGAAAGTCAATTTGTGACTGCATGTCCTTCAACTGCCAATAGTTTTAAAAAGCGAGGAGAATTTTTTTTTTTTAACAAATAATAGATTTCCACAATACAACATAAAGACTAGTTTGGTTCTAACCTGCTCTTTAAAAACAGCTCTTGAACCAGATGAACTTTTCTTCTCTTTAACTTGACTGTCCAATTGGTCAACATTTTTCAAATTTCCAGTTAAATCACCTTCATCATCAAACGTCTTTTTTCTTCGCTTTCTGTCACTGCAATATGGGTAAAATATGGTGATGAAACAGAACATAACGAAAAGCAAAAACCCAAAATGCTTATATATGAAAAGGTTCAAGTAGAAATCATGTAGAAGAATGTGTTTACAGAAAGATGTTAATGACAAAAGAAATATGTTTTTGTGGAAGGCTATTCAAAAGACCAAGGTAGACCAAACAAAATTAACCTTTTCTAGTTGGACTCCTTATGAATTTGCTTGATAAGCATGATTTTTGTTTAATGCAGAGAACCTACATAAATTGATTGCACAATCTGCAAGAGTTTTTTTTCTCCATGTTTGGATTTTAAGCTGCTCTTTAGACTATGTTTCTATCATGGTCAAGAAACATGGAGATTCTTGAGCATGACACCTAATTGTCAGCTACCGATAATTACAACATTAGCAGAAGATCTCATATTTTATAGAAGATTCCAAATTTGTTTCACTAAGGTTAAAGGATTCCTTTGTACAACATGCATGGATGAAAAATGAAATGACAAAAGTAAGCTTAAAACTATAAGATACAACAAAGAGAAAGGCAAAGCCTATAATGCCTCAAGACAAAGGATGCAAGGAGATCATGTAAATTAACCTGTTATTCTCAAGGGACCTTGAGGGGCTAGAACCTGCAAACACACAAAATTAACAGAGCCCATAAAAAAATGGTCAAACACATTGATTGTTGCATCTGATGATGATATCACAGATTGAAGTCTTGATACTAACAGATACCCAAGGTTTTAAAGCTCAATTCACATCATCCACTACAAAGAAATAACAGAACAGAGACAAGAACCAGTACAACTGTGCGAGTAAAAGAACATCATGAACTTAAAATGTCTGACCAGAAAATCTGTTCCGGTGCCTTGCATTTCTTCCTAAAGAATATCTTCGCTTCGGAGAAAGTCTCTTATCAAGTTTATTTCTTAAGTCACCACCCCGATAATCATGCTTAGCTGTAACATATGAAAGAAAAGTTTCAAGAACAAAAGATTAAATGTTTCAAGAACAGTAGATTAAATGTATGTCCTTTAGTCAAAAGAGGTAGAGTATTCATACCTAGTTATGAAGCTAAACTTACCATCATATGGAACAATATGATTTAACATAATAGGCAATAGAAATTAGAGCCTGCCTGACAATTCTGAAGGCGCCATAAAACTATCCAATCATATAATGAATATAAATAGAATTTGCGCACATAACACTTGGAGAATTCTTTGATACTGAAGTAGCAATAAAGAAGAATGATCAACATATCCAATTGCTTGCTGAGCAATAAGACGCATAACAGTCTGAACAATATAGTTTTCTCCCTGGTGCCATATTATGAACCATTGACCACTGATATGGTGTCAGACAATTGGAAAAAAAAATCTTCAGGAAATAAGTCCAAAAAATTGCACATGTCGACCGTAAAAAGAATTCCCTCTGCAGCTAAATTCAGGTGAAGGATTGAATAAGTGATGTAGTATTCTTCACCAACATATAATCACAGACAAAACTTCCGAACTTTGCCAAATAAGCTCGTGATTTCAACGCCATCAGAGGTTGACATATGAACAGACATACTGCTGATCCTTCACTGAGACGGTGTGTAGTTGGACAGACAAAGTAAGATGACTGATAATTAATATCATCAAGATCCACGATCATCAATAATATCTGCTCTGAAGGAGTAAATAACAAGCTTGCCAGTAATGCTTTTGCATGAAAGTTAGGAATCCTGACTGCTGATATTTTGTGACACTAATCTTCGGAAAAAGACACGGTGGAATATTGAATCATTATACCAATGTGACCACAAATCACCGAATACATTATTCAAATATCATTACATCTGGACCCTTTTGCTCTGGCTCATTCATTGTAATATGAAAAATGTAAGCATCTACGAACAAATGGTTCTCAGCAATAACCGCCTATAATAAGAGAAACTAAGAAAGTGCAACTTAATGAATGTTATATCCAAAGAAAAGAAATAAGACTCTGGATATTTAGCAAGTAAAAGGAATTTCTTTTGGCCCATAATCAAATAACGGCAAGGGAAAAGGTACCAGACATGAAAAAAAAAAAAAGTAGAGATTTTAAAGGTACTTTTGTCAAGGAAATGTATGGTAGATATTGTGTCATTCGAAACAAAATTCATGAAATTTTAACAGCATCTTAATGAAATTCTTCAATAAAATTCTACAAGGAACAAAAACCTGGTAAGCAGCCATCAAAATTTCGCTTATAATGAAAATTGACAGAGGAGAGAAGTCCAAAACTCTACAACAGCGAGTAGGGTCTTGGGCACACACCCATAATCACATAAAATATTATATTCAAACGTAGGCATAGTATAGCAATTAGACCCATATACTGAGTTTTGATTTTTAAAAGCTCAAGCTTCCCAAATATCTCTTAATAGATAATGGTTATTTATTCAATAAACCTTGAATAATAGCTTAACAACCAAAGACGTGAAGATTACAAATAAAAGTACCGTTTAAAGAGGCATTGAATTGGCGAAGCTCAGCATTTCCATGAGCAAAGGAGCAATTCGGACGGGGACAGTAACCTCTCCGATACAAAACACATAACTTGGTCTTAAAAAGCTTCCTTTCAACCATTTTCTTAAGACTCGGAATCTTTACAACCGATAGTCGGAACCAAGAAGGAAAAACAAATATTGTAGGAAAGAAGTCCGCATTCGGTTGTCAATGATAATTGCAGCGCTTAGTTGTAGGGCAACAACGATTCCTGAAGAAAATAAGCAAGTGTTAAATAAACAGACTTGTGTAGAAGAGAGTGGATATTTGATTTCAGAGGAGGGGTCGGCATTCGGCAAATGGCGTCGGGCCAGTGCGAAGCCAATTTTGGAGCCCTAACAGCAAAAATCTAGGAAGAACGGATTAAAGCCCAATTTCAAAGCAAAAGATCGTCTATATAAGGTCCAGTGGGACGTAAAACTAGTCCGGAAAAAGACATCCATTTCTTTCCAATTTTTTAAAATTATTTTGATGTAACAAATAATTTAAATATTATTTAAAAATCACAGCAATTCCATCCAAACTATTTATATTAAGGCCTTATTTGGTTGACATGAATTTTTGCTTAGAAAAGTAATATTTTAAAAAAATTATATTATCACGTTTAGTTCATTTTTTTAATTGTTAGAAAACTAAAAACTTTCCCACACTACAAAAAATTAATACAATTTACGACGTTTTGTAAAAACGTCGAAAATGTGTAATACTTTGTGCGACGTGTTTTTATATAAACGTCACAAAATAAACATCACCACGTTTTGCAGAATAAAACGTCTCCTGTTGTTTAATCAATGACCTAAACAAATATAAGCAGAACATCGTAAGAGAGAGGGAGGTTCAACGACTAAGCAGCGAGACCAGATAAATGAGATTTTGATTTTCGGCAGTTGGGGAAAGTAGAGAAACAGGAAGAGAGAGAGATGGGAAAGAAAGCAAGAAGGCTTAAGAAAGGGAAAGAAAGCATGGAGAGCCAATATAAGCAACGAAGACGTGGACAATTTTCTTGAAAAATCGACAAAGGATGCTCTGTCAAGCAGCTCTCTTTCCCACGTCTCTAACGATTCCCTCTTCTACATCGCAGAGGTAAATTACTAAAGAACGAAATTTACTTTGTTTTATCACAATCCTCAAACCTCCTTTTTTGAATCTTCACTGCACTGCTTGCCCTAGCTCCCACAAACGTGAACCGTCTTCCTTCAATTACCTCAAATAAATTATTCATATACTGTAGTTGTTTCAACTTTTAATTGTTGAAACTTGAAATCACGTTACCCAAC
>JANZLC010000202.1:21668444-21694777 GCA_026413385.1 Erythroxylum gracilipes | reverse complement strand
GAGTGCTGGCGGTAGAGGCCGGGCTCTACAGTAGGGGTCGCGGGCCTCTTGAGGTGCGCGGGAAACCCACCTGGTACACAAAGTTTGGGTCCCTACACTCTGATACCACATTGTAACACCCCACCCTCTCGAGACATGTACCCCACATCCTGAGTGACGTCCGAGTGCAGATCCCGCAAAGGTGGCATGCTAGAATAGGCAAACTCATTATTAATATATATTTTTTCAATAACATACTATAAGCATATGTAGAAACCAGTAATCAAAATCTGGTCCAATCTTTTCTTTCATAACATTAAAAAATCACATTTGTTGACACTACACTCCAATTAATTCTCATTTACAAACCTTTCCAATAAGGAAAGTTATTACAAGTAGACACACATTCAAATATACATTATACAAAAATTGCGAAAAACATAAATAAGAAAGTATAAATGCAAAAACCAACTGATCCCGACCTCTACCTCTTACATGAATGTAGCGACTATACTTCCATTTGTCCAACGAGGTAACTCTTCTGAGCCTAAAAAAAATAGTTGCAAATTTTGGGTGAGTTTTGCGAACTCAGTGAGTGACCCTCATCGATGGCTCACTTGGTCAGATAACACACAGTTCACATCATTTATTTGATAATCATATATACTTGATCCATTGTTTCACATTTTTCATTCAACACATTAAATCATTCATATAATGCATATGCAGTGCACATGAGACTTGCTTTTCATTTGTTACTTTGTTTTGACCGAGTGCCTAAACTGTTCCATATCTATTTTAGATATCAACCTCATTGATATTTATTCCGTATCTATTGGGGATACCGGTCTCATTGATAACTATCCCGTATTCATTAGGGATACCGGGCTCATTAAAAGTTAAGCCTGAGGCTCTGATGTGCATAATTGAGCTTAAAGCTCTTTTCACATTGGCTAGTCTAGCCACAACTAGCTTTATCTTTCATATATTCATGGAGTGAAATGTGTCCATCATATATGATCACTTTATCACTTTCACATATCATCGGACCTTAGTCCGGTATTCAACATTTATGTAAAAAAACACTTTGTGATCAAGCATTCATCTCATGAAGCATTTAGTTTGTCACATTCACATACAATTAGCACTTCAATATCTCATGCATATATCACAATCATCGGACCTTTATTATCCAGAATTCAATAATCAAATCACATTCATAATTTTTCACAATCACTCAATTCATAATATAAACAAAAAAAACAATAAAGTAAGACCATCTAGGTCTACTCACTGAATGCTCCAGATTAGCATTTGCTTCCAAATTCTGGAAACATCTGAATGCAGACGTTTATCCTAATTTGCTTGCAAAATCTAAGTCAAAGATGTCTTTTCCCTTGCTCTTGGGTAGGATTCTCTTGGTTCCCTAAAACAAAACAAGTCTCATTCAATAGGCGTCCGATGGAAAATCCCACAATACAAAATCACTAAAAATTGATTTTAGAATACTTAAACACAAGCATTTTCTAAACTCCATGAACTAAAATCCCTTCCAAAAATCCAAAAGATTCAAAATGATCTTACCTTGATTATTCACCAAATGAATAGATCTTTAGCTCAATTGGGAGCTTTTTTCTTCCTCTTCCTTTTTCTCTTCTTGAACAACTCAAAAATCTCTCTTGAAGACTAAGAGAAATTAACCCTAGCTCAACTCTCTTCTTTTCTCTCAAACCACCGAACTCTCTTTCTCTTTCTTTCTCATTTTCATTCTTCTCATTTTCTATTCCTCTATTCACGTTTTTCTTCTTCATTTAAAAGCAAGACAACACTTCTTCTTCCAATTATGCCCTTAATGATTGAGAATTGTCCAATTTGCCCTTCCATTTATGCCTTATGTCTTTTACGCTTAAGTGTCTTGCCAAAAACACCCTTGAACATTTCTATAACCTTAACACTTTAATTCAGAAAAATTTCCACTTGTCCTAAGTTTCTAATGACGCCAAAAATCATTTATTTGGGTCAGAAATCTAAAAGTATTGCCCCAAACATTTTTAGATTGTTATTAGACTAAAACAGTACACTATTCCCAACTTCAATCCAGAATTTGAAAGTCTTAGGGACTGAATTACAATTCATTTCCTTCAGAACATTTATAGCTCCATGTTGCTAGTTTATTTTGAAATAAGAATCATCTCATTGGGAGCTCTGCCGATCCAGAAATCATCAAAATACCGAAGTATGTTCAGTAAAACATCCAATTCATACTCTTCGAATCGATACCCTTAATTTGATTCGAACAATCTTTTTCGAATCAATACCAAAATTCTATCAAAATCTATGGAGAGACAGAAAAATGTGTTAAGAACCTATGGGTTTAAGAATCACTTCATTTGGAGGTCGGATAACAAAGTTATGGCCAGAGGAATCAAGCAAGGTTTGGCCCTCAATCATATTGAACCTATCTTGGGACAACTGCCATAACTTTCAATAGAGATGTCAGATCAAGATTATTCTTAGATGGTTTGAAAGAGAACTAAAAGATATACAAATTTCATGAAGTTCTAAAAGAAAAATTCTATCATCTGGGAGGTCAAAAATAAGAACAGACGACATGATGTCATTTATAGACGATGTGATGTCATCAGACAATACAAGATTGGGAAAATCACCATAACTTTCCCTACAGATATCGGCCTAAGGTGTTCTTTGGGTTTTTTGAAAGAGGACTTTACGATCTACAACTTTCATGAACTCAAAGGTAAAATCTATCATCTGAAGGGTAGAAAATGGACCAGATGAAACTAGACGGAAAAGAAGAAGAAGCAAAACACAGAAGAAGCAAAAAGCAGAAGGTACAACTTTACAAACTATATGACGTCATCACAGACCATACAACTTTATAGACTATATGACATCATCAAAGACCATATAATGTCATCACAGACCAAACGTTTTATAGACCAAACATTTTACAGACCAAATGTTTTACAGACCTAACGTTTTATAGAACAAACGTTTTACAGAACAAATGTTTTACAGATCAAACATTTTACAGACGATACAACTTGACTCTTGAACATCATCCCTTATAAGGATAAGGACCATAACTTTCGACTCAGATGTCCAAAAATTTCATACTATATACCGTTGGAAAGATAAAAGAAAGACCTACAACTTAGGCAACTTTTCCAAAAATTATCTAAATCAATCCAAAATTTCCCCTGAAGTCAGAATATGAACTTACATTCATCCACCAATGTACTACACCCAGTTCTCAACTTCATGACCAATTTTGAGATTCTTAAAGACAGAATTTAAATTCAATGTCTACATAATAAATGTAACCATATATCTCTAGTTTCATCTAAATCAAGAATCATCACATTTGGATAACTAGAGAAAGAGTTGTCGCTAAAAGACTAAAGCATACTCAGTGAATATTTTCCAAATCAAATACCCATTTTGTTTCAAAAATCATTCCTTATCATAACTCATACCAAGATCGCCTTTTCTACTTCATTTACTCCTCATTCTTAACTCCATTTCAAATCAATATCATCCATAAAGAAATTATAGTCCATGATTAATCATAAACACTAACAATAAAACATACACATATATATACATATCCTTCGTCAACTTACTGCACAAATTCAACTTCATTTTTGCTTTCATTTTATTTCTAACTTTCACCTTAATTCTTCCCATTTTAAAATCTCTTATCCACCAAAAATACCAAAACAAAACATGGATCTATCCACATTCCTCATTCACTACTTTACTCTTATCTATCATTTTTAGTTCAAAAATTTTCATTCATTTGTTCTTTACTCATGACTAATCACCAAAAATTTCTCATTCAATAGTTCTAACTTCTAAGAAAAGTTCCGGGTCTAACAATAATTGTTGTCCCTCCAAATTTTATAGATTAGAGTATTGATACTTAATTTGAATATCGTATAGTCATTGGTGTTGTTGAGTTTCAAATTCAATACCCATTTGATAGTATCTTCCATTGAGGTAGGGTTGAGTAGCTTAACTTTTTTTTAGTGCTCTTCACTAGAGGTTACAAGAATAGTTGATAGGTGTAGATTATATTATGTTTCACTAGATGGTTAAGTGTGATTTTAAGTATTTCTTAGATGATTATCATATGTATAGGCTTATAATTAGGTTATTATTAGTGTTTGTATGTATTATAAGTGTTTGTTTGGTTTAGAGCAATAATTGGATTTTAATTTTATATTGTAAAAAGTGTTTGATGTGTTTTTAAGTGTTGGAAATCAGGAATTTGGAGAACAAAGAAGATGGAAGCCGTATGGTGTTGCACAGCCTCTGTCAGGATCATGCTAGTCCTAGAAGTATGATCATGACTCCTATGTCATGATTATGATTTCTAAGCACGAATTTTTTCATCCGTTTTGGGTTTAGGGGCATTTTTGGAACCGAACAAAGTGGGAAAATGCTAGTTATAACCCCAATACCTTAATACACTATTTAAGAATATGAAATACACCAAAACCAAGCAACCATTTATCAAAGTGAATCAAAGTGGAGAGATCAAGACGAGCATCTGAAAATTCCAACATTCCAAATTAAGGAATCAATAAGTTTTTTTTTCTTTTTTCCTTTTAGTTTATTTCGTTATCCTTGAGGTATACTTGGATTTCTAAGATGTTTATCATGTCTATAGAATTATAAACTCATATTAGGAATTATTCTAGATTTCTTATGACTTATTTATTGTTGAATTCAATATATTTCTAGATATTTGTGATAATTGTTCATGCATAAACTTGACAACAAATCAAAAGAGTGAGTCAAAAGTCATTAGTGTTGGATCGTACAATGAGAGTTGGCAATTTAACAGACCCACAATTATTCAATTAAAGATCAATCGAAGAGAGTTCTTGGTTGTGAAATTAATTATCTATATTAGATAGCTTTAGGACTAATTGAAAATGTTAAGGATAGTTTGTGAATTAAGAGGTTGCAAATTTGAAATTTTTGAATTCAATTAGGGTTAATTGATTAGATCTTAAGAGAGAGTAATCAATACCTTATGAAATCTAAGATCAAGCATATAAATTGATTCATCAAGATCTAGGGAATGAAATAGAGAACGAATAGTTCCTAAATATTCAACCTTGATCAATCTCAATTTTTATTGGTAGCTCATTTGTTAATTATTCGATTATTTCATTTTGTTATTTGTTTTAAATTATGTTAGCTAATTTTATTTAACTCAATTTTGTGTTACCTTAGACAAAGTTAGGTTTAAATTGTTGGCTATTGGATAGTTCTCGTAGGAACGATAACCTCTTACACTATAAGATACGATCCATCTATAAGGTGATCTCGAAGCTCCTAGCTGAAAGACTTAAGAAGGCCCTATAAGCCATTGTTAATATAGTCGAAGGTGCCTTTATGCCTAACCGTAATATTGGTGATCATATACTTTTGGTACAAGAACTGATGTAGGACTACAAATCGGGTCAAAAACTTGATAGCTGTTTAATCAAGGTAGATTTCTTCAAAGCTTTTGATATTATTAACTGGGAATTCATACAATTATGCCTTGAAGCTATTCAAATTCCTCCCAAATTTGTGCAATAGATGATGACTTGTATTAAACCTTCATGTTTGAGTGTTCTTGTCAATTGTATTCCTTCTAAACCTTTCAAACTAGCTAAAGGAATTCGACAAGGGGATCCCCTGTCTCCATACTTGTTCACTTTTGTTATGGAAGGCTTTTCTAGACTTTTAAACAAGCTCATTGCATCCAATGGTGGCTTCAAATATCATCACAATTGTAAGGAAATCAATCTTACTCATCTCATATTTGCTGATGACTTGCTACTTCTGTATGAATCTGTTGTTGTTTCTATCAATATTATGATGGATGCTTTTAGCTTATTTGTTCAGTGGTCTACCCTCAAGCATAATCCAGATAAAAGCAGCCTTTACCTTTTTGCAGATGTGAGGAATTTGAATGTAACAAGGAGACTCATTGGTTTTGGCATTGTCACACATACCTTTTGCTATCTAGGAGTTCCTATCACAACTTCCAAACTCAAATACCATGACTATATACCTATCATTGAAAGAATGAAATATAGAATCATGGCATGGTAAAATAAGTTCCTATCTTATACCACCAGATTAACTCTTATCATTTCGGTTCTAAGAAATCTATATATTCATTGGATTGCACATACAACTTTACCTACAAAAGTTTTCAAATAGTTGGACAGAATCATGAAGACCTTCTTATGATAAGGTTCTACCAACAACTTAAAGAATGCTAGAATTAAATGGAGTGATGTATCTGTCCCTAAAAAGAAGGGAGGGCTTGAGATCATCTTTGAAAAGACCCTACCCTGATTTCCCCTTCCAGAACCTAAGTAGACCCCTCTCGGTAACCCCACAGTAACCCTCCAATCGATATCTAACTTAACCTAAGGGTTTCTACAAAGCCAAGCCGTTCAACTATTAAAAACTTTTATATTTTAAAGGTTAAAAGTGTAGAAAATAGTGAGATTTTTTTATTTATAAAAATTTGGTAGCATAATGATTTTTTTTGACATCCTCAAAATTTTCAAAGACCTACATAACATGATTTAAAATACTTCTAGTATTTCATATTCATCTTAACTTTTGAAATGGGACCTCAGGTCCACATCATAAGCAATCACAAATATATAATTCTCAACATTTTAAAAAAGTCATTGAGGATGAAAGCCCTTGTAGTTCATTAAGTAAAAGATATTTACAATGCCACAAATATTCACAAGATCACACATTTGAACCCTTTCCAAAATAATTTCAACCATATCACATACATAGCAAAAATAAAACAAGCACAGTAGCAGCTGACGATACAACTAATCCTACGACGGAGGCCCAATTATTACAACACCTATATGCATACTCGGGCAGTTTGTTAAAAAACATAAAAGTAATAGTGAGCTAAATGAGCTCAGTGAGTGTTGATCAGTTTACTAAAAATTAAACTTTTCATAACAGTATAATTGAAATAGTCCCATATAACAATAAAGCTCATGGTAAAAATATTTTCCATAACAATTAATTTGTTCATCATCAAATTTGGTAATAACATAACATTTCGTAAAACACATTTCATTTTTTTGAAATACTATTTCAAAATGCTTTTCAATATTAAACTCATAATATACAAGTTTCCATTTTCCTTTTTCCTTTTTCTTTAAACAATAAACAATGGTGACAATAAGTTTTTTGAAAACTTTTACACTAAAAATAAGCCAACCACTAGAATTGATACTATACAATACCTCTCAAATCACTTTTAAAAATAAATAGTGGTTGCATTATTATTATCAAGAACTTCTTACACGACATAACCCACCACAACCTTCTTTGCTATATAATACCCTTAGACATAAAGCTACGGAGCTGGTTCTGCATTGCTTACCCATAACAGGTTAACCGCTATTAATTGGTAGTTACGGAACTAGTTCTGCATCGCTTACCTATAACAAGTCACGAAGCTAGTTCTATATTGCTTATCCTTGACTAGTTAACCATTATTTACAGAGCTGGTTCTATATCACTTACCCTTAATAAGTTAACCATCATAACATGTATAAAGCCTAACAATGTACCATAGGCAAAAGTAACTCATACTTTTTCAATTCAACGTAATATTGAAATCAATTATGGGAGGATTTGATAGTTGTAGGTTGCATAATATTTTAGTGGGTTGTTTAATCTGTGTTTAGTTGTTAAATTGAATGATTAGTGCATGTTTAGTTTATGATTATGTTATTTAGTTAGATAATTGTGTTTTGAGTGCTTTATGGGTTAGAGCATGCTATTGAGCTTAAATTTTATGTATTTGAGGTGCCTTGATGTATTTGTTAGTATTTCAAATCAAATATTGAAGAACAAAGAGAATTCAGAGGAAACCCGGAGCAAGGCCCAGGGCCACAATTGTGATAGAAGCTTGATGGGTCTGGCAGAGAGCAAAATTAAGTGCCATGATCGTGGCACTATAGGCTATGATCATGGCCTGCGTGACAACAAATGCAAACCGACTTCTAAAATGCGACTTTTCGAGGGATATTTTCGACTTTTAGGCCTTAGTAAACCCTAATGTTTGCCCTAAATGGAAAAGATATATAAAGAAAAGAAAAAAATACCTAAAGGGGGGCTCCATTTTTTGCCACTTTGAGAAAGATCAAAGGGAGAGGAAGAAGAAAAGAGAAGGAGGAGAAAGGAAGACAGAGAAGAAGAGTTGTAGTATTGTTATCTTCTAGATCTATTCCGACCCTTCTAAGTGACATTTCATTTGATCTTTATTAATATTTCTTTTGAATGTAAGAGATGGATTTGATAGACATGGATTTGGGTTTGATGATGATGTTCTAAACTCCTTTAGGGATTTGTTCTTGAATCAATGTTAATGTGATATCTTTTGATGTTAATACATTGGGTATTATGATTATTTTTGTATTTGCATGCTTCAGTAAGAAATCGAGAGATTGAATCGATGGCAAAATGATTAGATTGGGTAATGAGAGTTAAACAATCTAATAGATCACGCAAATAATCAAATCGGAAATTTATACGAAGAGAGATCTTCGTGTGAGGACCCGATAGTCTATTAGAGGGCTTAAAATCTAATTGGATGTGTGGGTTTTTTTTAATTGAGAGATTGCAAATTTCATAATTCAATTAGGGTTTATGACTTAGGGTTTAATGATTATAACTCAAGAGAGAGCAATCCACCCTTCGAAAGTCTAAGACCGATACCGTATTAACTCAAAAGTAATTATGTTAGCTTTGATGATAGGATAAATCCCCCTTCTCATAATTGACTAATCTTCCTTGTGTGGTTTTTGATTGTTTATTGGTGGTACTCAATTTTGATTTCTTTGTGTTAATTTTATAACTTAATTTCAGTCAATCCATATTCACGAATTTACTTTTCTATTTAGTTTTTTTCTTTTTAATAATCCTTTTAGGCCTTAGATAACTTAGAATTAGATTAGTTCACCAAATCCTTGTGGGATCGACACCTTTAATACTACAAGTTTATGGTCCATATACTTGTGGATATTGGGTTTTTGTTAGAAGTAAAACTTGCTCAACAAATTTTTGGTGTCGTTGCCGAAGAGTTAGTAGGATTAGTTTAATTATTTTAGTCTAAGGAGTTTACGCCACTCTTGTCTCTGTCCAATTGCATGAACGCAAGAGTTACCAGGAGTTCGAGTCGAATAACCAAAACTTTAGAACTTGACATCACCCAGTTAGAGCAAGCAATTCGAAAAACTAGACGTGAAGAAGAAGAGAATACCAAAGCAACCATGGTTGAGGAATTTCATCAAGAGTTTCAACAAGTAGGAAACTAAGGGAACCAACTACAAATCATCATGGATTTCATAAGACCAGGATTTAATACGACCAATCAAGGTGTCACTAGACCACCTGTTCAAGCACCTTCATTGAAAATAAAACCAGCCTTCCTAAACATGCTACAAAAAAATGTGTAATTCTACAGATTAACTAACGACAATCCTAACGTGCACGTAGTAAATTTCTTAAAAATATGTGATACCTTTCGATATCATGGAATGTCGGAAGATGTCGTTAGGATGAGTCTCTTCCCTTTCACGCTAAAGGATAGAGAAAAGGCATGTTATCATTCACTCAGTCTTGCAAATGTCACAACTTGGGGGCAATTGGTGCATGCATTATTAAACAAGTACTTTCCCCTCACAAAGACTACTAAAATTATCAAAGAAATCATAAACTTCTAATAAAGTGATGGGGAGTCACTTTATGAGGCATAAAAAAGGTATAAAGATTTGCAAAAGAGGTGTCCTCACCACAATTTACCAAAAGAATTTATTTTGCAAACCTTTTATAATGGAGTGAACCCACCTACCCCAAGCATTACTGATGCAGCATCAGGAGGATCGTTGATGAGGAAGACGGTGGATGAAGCTGAGGAGTTGTTGGAAGAAAAGGCCAATAACAGTTGCCTTTAGACAATGGATAGGAGTAGACAACTAACAACCCTTCGCGAACAAAAGAGAGCTTTAGCTATCGACCCAATCATATAAATGCAAGCTAAGATTGACAACTTGACTCGACAGCTAAACAATATGAAGGCTTCTTCCTAAGCTCTAGTGAAAGTTGTTCAGTAAAAATGCAAGTTGTATGAGCAAATAAACCACGACATCATTGATTGTTTCATGATGAAGGATCATGAACTAGAATAAGTGAATTATATGGGACCGCAATATGGTCGAGGAGGGGGGAACAACCTTTAGTCAATCACCACAACCTTGGGTGAAAGAACCACCCGAACTTCTCATGGTCGAATAATGCAGGAGGTCAATTCTAACCTTAAGGACCACCTAGTTTTCAACAAGAGAAACTAAACTTAATGGACTCTAAGTTGGATAAGATTTTGGATAAGCGTGAAAGCCTAGATGATGCTGAAAAGAATTTGGAAGGTAGATTTGAGAAAGTAACAAAGAATCATGCCTTTTCTATCCATAATATGGAGGTTCAAATGAGCCAATTAGCAAGTGCTTTGTCTGCACAAAATGCAGGGAATCTCCCAAGCACTTTCAAAAAAAATCGAGGGAGAAACTAGAAGCTATCATACTTCGTAATGGAAAGGAGCTTGAACAACCCACAAAGACAAGAGCTACAAACCCTCCTCTTATTAATAAAGAGAAAGAAAAGAGAAAGATGTGGAGAAGAGCGAATACCCTCCTCATGTTGCCCCTCTGCCATATCCACCCAAAGTTCCATATCCTTAGCGATTGCAAAAGAATAAACTGGATGCACAATTTGCAAGATTTATAGAGAAATTAAAGATGCTGCAGATAAATCTTTCATTCGTAGAGGCTTTAGAAAATATTCCCAAATATGCTAAGTTTTTTAAGGACATATTATCGAAGAAGCATAGTTAGGAAGAGAACCAAACGGTAGCTGTGACTGGCATCTGTAGTTCCATAGTCATCAGTTAGATGCCATCCAAGCTGAAAGATTTAGGAAGTTTCACAATACCCTATATGGTTGTTGAATTTGAATTCACAAAGTGCCTCTATGATTTAGGAGCAAGTATCAATCTTATGCCTTTGTCAATATTTAGGAAATTGGGGCTCGATGAGGTCAAACCAACTTCAATGCTAATTCAGTTGGTTGATCAATCTATTAAAAGATTGTTTGGAGTGATGGAAGATGTTCTGATGTAAGTGGACAAGTTCATTATTCCTATGGACTTCGTGGTTCTTGATTTTGAAGAGGATAAGACCTGTCCATTGATTCTTAGGCGACCTTTCATGAACACAGGAAAAGCATTAATCGATGTTCATGAAGGAAAACTGACACTTCAAATTGGTGAAGATCAAGTGAAATTTAATATGAACAAAGATTTAAAGAATCCGAAGGAAATCAGTACATGTTTGAAAAAAACATTATGGATGAAGGTATGCAAGAACAAGTAGAGAGTTGCATTGCAGAAGTAAAATCAATAGAAGTGGAGACAGATAATAAAGATGAGAAGCTAAACAACGTTGAGTTTGAAGGAAAGGATGAGATGGGGCAGTCGGGTGTTAAACCTCATCAAGACATATTAGTCCGAACCGAAGCTCTTATAACCTTCCACAGAGAAGCCGCCCACTTTAGAGCTTAAACCTTTGCCTACCCATCTCAGATATACTTTCCTAGGTGAAGGACAAACCTTACCCATCATCATTTCTAACCAAATGGATAGGAAACAAGAGAGTAGGGTGGTAGCTATTATTATGAAGCGGATAAAGGCCACAAGATGTAAGGCCCCAAATTGTACCCTAGTCGGAATATTACATGTTCATAAAAGTACATATGTGATAGGTGTTAAAATTATGTTATGATTTGAATATGAATTGCATATGTCTAAAATTTTGGTTTAATAAGCAAGCCTATGGTAGATGCTTTACATGAAATTAAGTATGAGTGAATATATCCTACCTTTGAATGCTTGAGGGGATGGAGAGTGGAGTGAGTGTCCATCACACTTGTTGATGGTTCTTTGCGTTGAATTACTTGTTGATTTTGGCTAAATATGCGAAGAATAGCTTGTTCATGAAGTATTATGAGTTTTAAGTTCTTTAGTTGTGCTTATTAAAATTATCATTGATACCTTTCACTGTTATTTGGGAAATTTGTTGTCTTCATAAGTCGTTCTTGTATAGTCGAGTGTTCTTTATTTCATTTGAGGACAAGCATAGTTTTACATGTCACACACGTTAATTGCATGGCCATACATTTAATTACATGGTCACACCTGTGACCATGTAAGTCACGGGCGTGCGTTACATGGTCACACCCGTGACCATGTAACTCACAAGTGGACCATAGGTCAAACCATTACCATGGCTACATGGAGGTGACAATAAGTCACACCCGTGACTACCATACTCACCACTGTGACAAGTTTCTCCTTTAATTCACCAATTTATTACATGGAAACTGCAGGGTTAAGGGCTGGGAAACCTGGACCAAAAAGGAGACTACAAACAGAGAGAATGGAGGGTGGTGGCAGAGAAGGTAGACTACACACACTACATTCCATAATCTATCATTCCATACAGACCACACAGACTCATTGGAGGGGACACAAAATAGATAGAGAGAAAGAACGCAGAGGAAGAGTGAAACACAGTAGAGAAGTGGAAGCTTGGGACAGAGGCAGAAAGTGAGAGTTAAAGCTGAATCCTAGTGAACTTAAGCAACCATTCGACTGGGTGAGAACCAAGCAGAAGCAGAAGGCGAGAGTTAATAAAGAAAGTTTGAGAGTGGCAAGAGACCACCGTAACTCTCTCATTCAAACACTCGTTTGCTCATTCTGTTTTTTTTTTTAAGTTTTATGTTGTTTTATTGAACTTACTCCTCTGTTGGTTGATAGACTTATGCTCTATTAGCTTTTGATAGTTCATTTCGGGTATTCACTTAGTTTATTACTTTGATACTTCTCTTATACTAATACAGATGGGATTAAAGTATTTGAATATAATGAATCTTGTTATTTCTTGATAGGTTGATCTCTTTTTCATGAGGATTAATGTAGCTGTTTTAGTCAAATATGTATGATTGAGGAACTGTGTTGTTGTCTTATATTTGCTATAGTTTTTGAACTGAATGGATGTAATAGCATGACCAAACTTTGCATTATTTTTGTATCAAACAAAGGATCGAGAGAAGAAGTTTAATATCGAACAAGAAACTATAGACGCTTAAGTTAAGAATTAGAAATATATTAACTTAAGCGATAATTATTAGTTGGGTTTAATAATTAATTTGGATGATAAACTTGTCGAATACAAAAGTTAGATTAGTTTGTTATTTGAATTGATTTTAAAACTCAATTGGTAATTTTAGTAAAACAACTATCCAATCATTTCTCCTTAGTCATACATAGGAGATTAAATTAGTAAAATTAATTCTCAAGAGTTTTCCACTTCAATTAATCTATTCGTTTTTGCTCATAGTTAATTTCGTTTATTTTTCAGTTTAATTTTGTGATTTCCTTTAAAGCCTTCACTAAACAAATCGAAATAGAATGTTTAGGATTGGATCTGTTTCGTTTTTCTCCAAGATTAATTTGAGTAGAAAAATTTCACCTCCGTAGGAGACGACCTTGGGTAATTAACTACAACTACCTCATATACTTGCGAGTAAGATAACTTAGGTATTTTTAGAACTTATTTTAGGCACAACAGGCCAGAATGGAGATAAATTAATAGTTTGGATATTTTATTGTTATTTTTTAAAGTTTGAGTTATAATTGAAAATTTGATGAAAATTTGGGCTTTTTTTGGTAATTAACCCTAATTGAATTGATAACTTTAATTTTAATCTTTTTATTTTTTAAAAAATAAAAAATATATCAGTTTGGGTCAGGCCAATATGGCCTCGAGTCTGTGGACCCTAATGAAGCTTAGACAGGACTCGACTCTGACCCTAGTTCTTACGACCTAGGCCATTTTTCACTAGCTCGGCTCAGTCTACTGTCATTCCTAATGAAAACACCTTATGTTGGATTGATACGAAACTTCAGCACTACTTGAAGTCTAGTGGGTCGAAGCCTTGCAATAATTTTAAAAATTGTATCGCAATAAAAAAAATAGACCTACAATTACTCTTGAGAGTTAAAATATCAATGGTAAATGTTAGCAAATCACTTAATAACTCTTATTTTTGCAATTTTTAATAATTACTATTATTAAATAAAAGCTTGCTTTATAAAAATAAAATTTTTTATTAATAATAATGAGCATCAGTATTCATCAATTGTACTACCAAACTTTTTTCTTCCAATAATTGCTAATGATTTAATTTTTTCTCGATATTTTTTAGAAATTAAGAGCTTGAAAATTAATAGTTCGAAATTAGAGCTGTAATTAGATACAGTAAGAGAAACGTATTTCACTTATCTTAGGGTTGTTTATTTTTATTTTTGTTTTTGCGTTTTTATTTTTATTTTTATTTTTGTTTTTAAATTAAAAAAAATTGTTTGATTGAGTTTAGAAGGTGACAAGGCTTTGCCAAAAAGCTTTTGGCTAGAGGGGAAGAGTGTTTTAGTCTTTTTTAGTTTTATAAATTATGAAAATCATAAAAGGTGATTTTTGTTTTTACAATATGATTTATTATTAAGTAAATATATATTATTTAATTATTTAATATTAAATTATTAATTATTAATAATTTAATAATTTATATTATCTTCAAAATATATCAATTTTAAATCAGGTTTGTTTAAAATTAAAAAATTAATTTATAAATAAATTTTAATTATTCATTTTAATAAAATATAATAATTTTTACTAATAATTTTAAGATTTATCTATTATTTATTCATAAAAATAATTTATATTTAATTTTATATAATATGTAAAGAAAAAAATAAATTAAAAATAATATATATTTAAAAAAAAAACAGAAGTTAACGGCTTCTTAATCTACTTGCACATGAGCACAAAATTAATGCAGGTATGCAACGAATAAACGACGCCGCTACCTTAAATGTTTCAAAATTGGTCGACGACTTTTTATGCAATGAAGATCCGAACACAGCGATGAATTGAGAGAGAGAGAAGGAGATGAGAGAAAATTGCTCAACGAACGTTTACTCTCATACCTAGAGTACCAGCAAGAGAGACAGAGAGAGACTCCATTTTCTCAATCTCAGCTACTGAACAACATATAGCGATCCTAAGTTCTAAAGTTAATGGAATCCTTTGACTCGTTAGAAGTCCAAAACGACCATGATTCATCCAACGCAACCACCGGCCCCTTCGACGACGATGCCTACAACTCCCTCCATAATTATGAATCCTCCGAATTCTCCCCTCCGTTAAACGGCGAAAGTTTCTCTGGAAACCCACCACCATCTGTCATGGTCGATGACCTCAACATCGATCCTTCCAACGTTATCGCCTCTCGCGCCAGCATCCCACATTCTCATGATGTGTATGGTTTCGGAGTGTCTACGCCCGATCCTGAGCATGTATCACCCTTTGAGTCGGAGGCTGTGGTGCCGGATGAGAAAAAGGCGGGTGCAGGTGGTGACGTTTTTGTCTCCGATGGGCCACTTCTGCCTGACCCTAACCAGATGCGTGAGGAAGGCACTAAGTTACGGGAGTGGCGCCGGTGAGTTTTCTTTTCTTTAGTTGGTCGTTTCTTGGTTGAATGTGCTTTTTAGTTTTTTCCATTATTTCTCGTCTTCG
The DNA here is from genome assembly GCA_026413385.1 of Erythroxylum gracilipes. Lineage (NCBI taxonomy): Eukaryota > Viridiplantae > Streptophyta > Magnoliopsida > Malpighiales > Erythroxylaceae > Erythroxylum > Erythroxylum gracilipes. The sequence goes on along the minus strand of JANZLC010000202.1, from coordinate 21,679,031 downwards.
CCTCGTTAATAACTTCAGCATTAACCTGTTATTGTCAGATTAAAACGTAAGTGGGGCGTACGTTTTCAAAGGATTTTGTGTTTGAAGTCATGAACTAATTGTTAATTCAACATATATAAATTGCAATTAGTAGTCCCTTTTGATATGTAGTGCACATGTAATTTAGATTATTGCTGACGTTCGACGGTGACAATGTTCCCAACCATCCCTTCCGGTGATGGATCAATGCTGAAGAATTTTCCTGAGTTTCTTTCTAAACAAAACAAGGAATATTGAATATAAGATAATTTCCGTGCCAGCTAGGTTGCGTAAGTGGCGTACGAAAATTGACGTTTACATGTTTGAGATTAACTGCATACGTGTAGTAGCTTTTAGGACTGTATGCTATGCAGACTATTTCTGTTGAAAACTAACTATAGAGGAATACTCGAGAAAAGGTTAAGACCTAAAATCCTATACTTTTTAAGTTGGAGTAGTTTTCAGATATCTTGTTAATATAGTTGTTGCTCGCACGAAAACTTACCGTCAATTCCATTTGCTGCAGGCAAAATGCCATGCACCTTGAGGAAAAGGAGAGAATAGAGAAGGAAATGCGAAATCAGATAATCAATGAAGCTGAAGAGTATAAAAGAGCTTTTTATGAGAAAAGGCAGCTCACTTGTGAGACTAACATGGCTCAGAACAGAGAAAGAGAGAAGGTAAAACTAACCTCTTTTTTTATGTTTAAATCGATGTCCTTTTAATATTGTGGTACAGTACAGATGCATAAGCTCTCTCTCTCTACGTGGGTGTGTGTGTCTCTCTCCCGCTGCAGTTGTACTTGGCCAACCAAGAGAAATTCCACAAAGAAGCTCACCTACATTACTGGAAGGCTATTGCAGAGATCATTCCTAGAGAGGTGCCAAATATTGACATGAAGAGATCAAGGAAAGACCCTGAAAAGAAGCCATCTATTACCGTAATTCAAGGTCCAAAACCTGGGAAGCCCACTGATCTGTCGAGGCTGAGGCAAATTTTTGTGAAGCTGAAACAGAACCCTCCGCCACATATGATGCCGCCTCCACCAAAAACTGATGATAACGATAAAAAAGATGGCAAAGACTCTATAAAGGAAGCTAAGGATGACAAGAACCCTATGAAGGAATCAGTTAAATACCTGAAAGATGCAAAGGAAGGAAAAGATGGCAAGGACAGAAAAACGCCAATCCCAACCCCGACACCGACACCTACACCTACACCCAGAGTAGCTACCGTTGACAAGCCTGCTTCACCTGGAAAAGATGGATCTCCCAATGTCAGTACTGATCCTTCTAAGCCAGAGGGTCTTCCTGACTCAGCTAATGAATCAGCCACTACTCAGTGAAGCCATGGATTGACTTTTGTTGTTAACTCCTTTCCATTAATTATCTGAGTGCTTTTTTTAATTAGACCCTACGCTGAATAATAACTAATAAGTGCACTACTCTGCCTACTCTCCAATATGTGAAATTTCTTCATAATTACTATAGGATTTTCCTAGGATCTATAGGGCCGTGTGGAACAAGCCTCTTACTTCCAGTTTTATCAGATGTCCCTATGTCTTCCATATTGTCCGACTTTTGGTGTCAACAGTTGCTGCCTGTGCATGCTTTTCGTTTGAGTATTTTACTTAGTTCTTGGAACCCGTACTGGTCATGGAGCAGGTTCGTTTAATAGTTAAAAAGTTAAAACCAATAGATGAAGAAATGATGAGCATTTTCAGTGGTATTCTTGAGAACATGGAATTAAAATGACCAAAACAGTTTAACTGTCCTCTATTTTAAGTTCAACACCTTGCTCCATAATGACATAACAGCGAAGAGCTAGAGCAGTAATACGATTCCCCATTGATCAATTACCATATCCAGTAAAACCTCTTAAATTAATATTGTTGGTATCATGATATTTATTATTTTATAGAAATATTAATTAATTAATTAATTAATATTTATTAAATTAAAGAGATTTTTATAATTGATTGAAGTTAAATTTTGATTACATCAAATAGCATTGTATCTTTAAAAATTTCATGTTTCATATTAATTGAATAAATCTAAAACACAGTGCACATAATATTGATGAAAACTAATAATTAATGATCATTGTTTCTTAATAATTAAGTATTATTCATTATATTTTTACTGAAAAATTCAATGTGTACATATGTACGGTTGATGGAGATAGAAAATTCTTTATAAACAAGATAGAAAATTTCTTGAAATCACACTTAACAATGGCTCCTCATCTAAAAGGTGTCACAAAATCAACAATGATGGATCAAATATGCAAAGAATTATGTGAGTACAAGAGAGATCATTCGACATGCACTCAAAAAGATTTGCAGTTGTAGCTTGAAGAAAAGTTTCATTTGAAAGTTAGTCAAGGTACAATCTCAAACACACTCAAACGATCGGCTGAGTATCTTTCGGCCAACCTAGAAAAAGGAAGGGATATCAAGCGACACAAACTAGAAAAATTTCCAGATATGGAGAAGGCTATTTATGAGTGGTTTCTCCAGTACTAAGATAGTGTAAATATGACCGGAGAGCTAATTTTGGAGAAGGCAAGAGATACAATGAAAATTCTATACCTTCAACAAGATTCTGAGCACAAATTTTCTTAAGGTTGGCTTGAGAAATTCAAGCTACAATACGGTATCAAGTCATTTCGTCGTTTCGGACAGAGTGGTTCGGTTGATATATAAGACATGGAGAAGCAATTGGAGTCTATAACGGAAAAAATAGATAAGTTCCCTATGAAAGATGTTTTTAGTATGGATGAAACTGGTTTGTTTTACAGGTTACAAGCTAATCATTCTCTTGCTACAAAGCAACTTGAAGGAAGAAAACAAGACAAAGAAAGGCTAACAGTTGTTATTTGTTGCAATGAGGATGGCTCTGGAAAAAAATCCCTTTATGGATTATTGGAAAATATGCAAAGCCACGTTGCTTCAAGAATGTCAACATGAATAGTTTGAATTGTCACTACCGTGCCAACAAAAGAGCTTGGATGACAAGTGTGCTCTTTGATGAATATATCTGTTGGTTTGATAAAAAAAATGCATGGTAGAAGAATTTTTATTTGTGGTAGATAATTGTCCAGCACATCCAAGATGTGAAGGGCAACATAATGTTGAGTTGTTCTTCTTGCCACCCAATATGACATCAAAAATTCAACCTTGTGATGCTGGAATAATAAAAGCTTTCAAGATGCACTATCATAGGAGATTTTACCGTAGAATTTTAGAAGGTTATGAGTTGGGACAATCTGATCCAGGTAAAATTAATGTTTTGGATGCTATTAATCTTGCAGTCTCGGCTTGGATAGTTAATGTTCAGTAAGAGACAATAGCAAATTGTTTTCGACATTGCAAAATTCATTTAGGGGATGAAGTCTTAAGGAACTTAGATGAACCCACTTGTGAAAACGACATTGATGAACTTAAGCTCATGATTAATGATCTCAGCTATCGCAATAAAATGGATGTCAATAGCCTATTGGATTACTCGGGTGAAAATGATACATGTTCAGAGGTCCAGAGCTAGAAGAAACTGTGGCTACTATCCTTGAAAATAATGTTGATGATGAAGTTGTTGACGATACAGTACCTTTGGAACTAGTATCGCGTCTAGAACTCTTCACAATTTTTTGGTGCAGTTCAAGAATATAACACCAGAAATTTTGGATGCAATAAGAAAAGTTAGAGATGAGCTCCAACTAGACTTAAATTATAAGAAAAAACAAACAACACTATAACCATATTTCACTAAATTGTCTTAATTATATTTGTGTAAGTTTATATAATTATTAATTTATGATATTAATGGGACCCTATATTTACATAGGGGTATGTTGAAAATATATTATCTTATTATCTTATCGAAATTTGTTAAATTTTCAACTAGTCCAAGTCAGGACCAAAGAAAAATATTATCTTATGGAGTTTATTAATTTACTGAGTATCAATTTAAAGAGGTTCTACTGTATAATGTTCATAAATTTATACATACAATTTTCAATTAATTACATATATAATGTGTGTAAATAGTTATTTCACAAATAAACAACTTTAATGTGCATAAAATCACATTATTTAATCTTGCATGTCTAATTTAATACAAATATTAAACATACAATTTTAAATGTATAATTCTTAATACATTATACATACAAATTAAAATAATTAATATTCACAAAAAATATTAATTACAAAGAATTTTTTTATAATTAGAATCACAAAAATTAGGTTAAGTTCTTAATTAACTCAACAAAGAACCAAAACATTAACTTAATTAATTAAGAATTAAAAAATTAGAACAGTCGTCTTCAACCTCTAGTTGGGTCTATGTGACAAGATGCAGAAGAGACGTTGCAAGAGAGTGGGACAACAATGACGAGCTGACAATGGTCATGACACGCCCAGGAGAAGAAAATAAGACGCAGGTTGCATGGCTGGTGATGTCCAAAACTGCCATGCAACCTGACGCCTTCTGTCCTCCCGGCATGTATCACGCCTCCAGTTAGTACATCGTGCAACATGATGTGCCAAAACACAACCATGACATCCTGCATGCACACCAACATCTAGCTCCTCTTCAAACATATCACACATGCATGTGACAGACATCTCAAAAAAAAAAGTATAACAGAGGATATGTTTAACAGACGCAAGTTAAAGGTATACATGGCTCTGATACCAAATGATTAACAATAACTCAACTGCATGCATTTAACATAAAACATACGAGTCCTCTCTTATATGTAAACAGCATGCATGCACATACATATAGGCATCGGAAGCAAGCGAAAATAATAACTACATACCTCCAGCCATTGCTAACACTTTTACTATAATCCCTGATACAATCCCAAAGTTGAATGAAGTATTTTATTTTATTTTTTAAATCTTCTAACCTCTCAAACTCTCAAGTAATGGTGTAAACTTTTCTAAACAAAAGCAGAAGGTTAAGGGAAAAACAACCCACAACTGTCCATATATTGCTCTTCCCATTACAGAGGCAACGGACAACAACAGACCATCACAACGTTTTTGAAACATTATGATGGTTGTGAATCATATGGACCATATATACACGAGAGAGTATTCCAACATAAAATGATCTTCAACTTGATATGTTTAGACAAATAAAAAAAAGTTAAGAGTTTTTTCATTGCAGTGCACACATAGTAAATTACTATAAGACTTTCCTACTTCTACTTCAAATATGAGAGAATCCTTCTTAATCATAAAGCTTCACAAGAGACAATAGTAACTATTGTATATTCACCCTCAATTAAAGAAAGTGCAGCAACATCATACGTTTTAGAAGTCCAAGTTATTACCTATGAATCAAAGTAAAATAAACAGTTTGATGTGTTATTTTGATTAATTAGTGATCCAATCCAATCAGTATCAATGTAGCCTAATAACTTGTTATCTTCTTCCCTTTTATATTTGATTCAAAACTGTTTATTCTTTTATAAGTAACATAATATTAATTTTGCATATTTGAAATAAATTTTGTTTTGATTATATATAAATCTAAAGACATAACTTAAAGTTTGTAAGATGTCTGGCCTAATATTAGTAAGATAGATTCATGTTCCAACTAGATTTATGAACACTTTTAGATTTGCATTTTATGTTTCATCATGTTTTTGTAACTGCTCATTTAATATCAAAATAATAGATATTGACTTGTAAGACTTCATGGGAAATTTTTTTAGAATATTTTAATATAGTTCCATGATAGATGAAAATCTCACCTTTAGATTGATTTACTTGAATACTAAGAAAATATTCCATGCGTATAAGATTGTTCGTCCTAAAAGTTTGCATCATGGCATGTTTAAATTTGTTAGCATCCTTAAATTTATAGTAGTGTACATTAAATCACCTACATATAGACATACCACAAGAAAGTAATTACTCCTATTTTCCCATAAAGGGATGTTTTCTTTTTTTGCTTATAAAAAATTATTTTGTTGGAGATAGGAATCAATTTTCATGTTTTGTGCATATAGGGCATACTTTAAGTCGTATAAAGACTTTTTAAGGTGATAAACTTTGTTTTATTGACCTTTAACAATAAAACCTTATGGTTGTTCTATTTAGACTTTTTTCTTTCAGATCATCTTTTAGTAATATAGACTTCACATCAAGCTAAAGCACTTCTAACTCTAATTGTGAATCCATAAACAAAACCACTCTAATAGTCTTCATATGAATAATTGGAATAAATGTTTTTCTAAAAGTAATTCCAATTTATTATGAATAGCATTTTGCGATTAACTGAGCTCTATACTTTTGAAGCTTTCATCTTCATTGAATTTTGTTTTATATACCCATTTTAATATGACCAAATATTTTCTTTTAGGCATATCCGCAAGCTTTCATATATTTTTATTTTCTATGATGGTCATTTCATCATTTATTGCCTTTCTCCATACTCCTTTCATAGTTTTATTAAAATACTATGATTCACAATAGAAGAAGGTAACATTACTTAAATTATAAATATTAGTTAATGAATGCACATTTCTTAAAGGTGAGACAAAATCAAATATTGAGGCATCGATTTTAAGCTAATTTAGGAAAAGAGATCTCTTACTTCAGTTTTCTCTTGCAACTAACTTATGTATAATTTCATGCTACTGAACATTAATAGGTTTAAGAAGAATATAGCCTTTAAGTATGAATTCTTCATCCTTGTAAGTCCAACTTGCAAACTCATCAAACACAATATCTTTGGATATTTTCAATTGATTTATGTTTAGATTAAGAAGATGATAACCCTTAGATTATCAATATAGCTAATGAAAATGAAAAAAAAATTCTTCCATTTCAAACTTCCCTTTATTATGAGAAGTATTTAGAGCGTAGGCAGAGCAATCAAAAATTTTTAATTGATCTATCATTGATTTGAGAATCTAGGCTTCAAAAGAGGTCTTATTGTGACTACTTTATGCATAAATGATTAAGAATATGGGTATCTTTGGCTCATAAGAAATTAGGAAGGTTTTTACCTTGAAACATTCTTTTTTCCATTTCAACAATTGTTTTATTCTTGCACCAAGTCACTTCATTTTGTTGAGGTGTGTTATGGGTAATTAGTTGACTTCAAATTTCATTTTCATGTAATATTTTATGAATGGCTTGTAAATATATTCACTACCATGATCTAATCTAGGTGTCTTTAATTAATCTTCACTTTGTCTCTCTATATTAAAAACAAACTATGTAAAGTAGGAAAAGCATTTGAATTTTTCTTTAGAAAATACAAACACATCATTCTTGTATAATCATCAACAAAAAGGATACAATATCTTTTGCCACTAAGAGACAAGATCCTTGATAAGCCCTAAATATTAGTTTGTATAAGTTCTAATGGAGCGTGTGTCTTACATAAAGATTTGAAAAATGAAAGGTGATGTATTTTATCATAAGTGAAACCTCCATAAACTTTGTCAAATTTTAAGTAGACCAATTACCATATTCTTCCTTTTCAAAAGTTATAACCTTTAATAGTTATGATGTCCATACTGCAAATCCTATAAGATAGATTTATTAACTTATTTACTCTTTTTAAAACTAAATTATGATTTTTCTTTAAGGAGAATGGTAAAATATTGTTGAAGCAGTTTTACTTCTGCAACAATTTAGTTATTTTTCTTATCAATGATAGTACATATAGGTCATCATCAAATTTAGTTTATAAGCCTTCCTTTGCATATATCCAATGTTTAACAAATTTTTACAATACTGAGAGTATATAAAACAATATATATGATCTTCTTACCACCATATTTAAACTAGATCATAATGACACTTTTTTCTTCAATATTTATGATTTTGCTATGACCAATGTCAACTTGAGGAAAAAAACTTCATTAAGTTCTTAAAATGCTTGTCAATCTTCTATGATGTGTTTGCTACAATCAATTTGAACATATCAAACATCTTAGTTTTGTTGTGTAATACTAATATATTGAAAAAAAAATAATTTTTCTTTAAAAAATTAGTTGCTTCTTTGACATCTTCCTTTTTATCATTTTATTCTTAATATTAATATTTTTTTAAAGTGATTTGGGATTTTACACCACTTAAATCTAAAGTAACAATCTTTTGATTAGTGATTTGTTTTTTTGTAATTGATACAATCTTTACCATTTTAGTTAACATCCTTTTGATTTTCATATCCTTTACAATGTTGGCCTTTTCTAGATTATTAGCCCCTTTCTTCCATTGGTCCCCTTTGCTAAACTTCTTCTCTAATAAGTTAATTTTAGTGTGAAACACTTACTCTAAAGGATGCTTTTCAAGCTTGAGTATCTTATGCCAATGTGCTTCCAATGATCCTATTAACCCATATATAGAAATCTGGAATAAGTCTATTGACTCTTCAATGGCTACATCTATATGATCATATTTTTATGTTATGCTTCTCATAATCTTTTAGACTATTACATTTTCTTCAGTGATATCTCCATAACTTTTTATTTGATTAATAATTTTGAAGCTTATTAAGAAATAATCTTAAACCTTCTTAGATTCCTTCACATCTACATTAATAAAATCTCTTTAGAGCATTTGAAATTTAACCAAAATGGTTTTGTTTGATCCTTAGAACTCTTTCTATAAAACATCCCATGCCTTTTTTCCTTCCTCATTTTAAACGTTTTAAGATGAATTGGCTTGCACACACCTTTTTGGATGATTTATAAGGCTAATGCATTTGTTTTTATGATCTATTTTTCCTCTACCTCTAACCATGACTTTGAACTTCCTTCTTAAGGTGGCTTTGGACAACCACTCTCTATAACATTCCATAATTCTTTTGGCATAGATATTATCTCAATTTTGAAATTCCAATAATCATAATGTTCTTTGTTGAATATGGAAATTTTTCTATAAAGATGGAGAATAACATATTGATAGATGCTATAAATGCTTTAAAAAGTTTTTATACAAAAACTTATTAGCATTAGTGAGAGTTGGTAGGCAATTAGGATGTAAATAAATTGAGAAAAGTGTTTGTGAAAAAGTAGTGTTATTGATATTATAGGATTTTTGTATTTCTAAAATTTATGTTTTACTCTCTTACAACCTTATAAGCACATCAAGCATATTTATAACAACTAAATGAAATTTCTAGAGTACACTGAATACTAGGAAATGGAGATATAAAGAGGTTTTCTAGGAAATATAAAACGTCTTCTAAGAAATACGAAAGGTCTTATGGGAAATACAAAACATCAGTGTGAGAACATAAGATCAATTTTATGATTTCTCATATTTTTACCCAACATAAGATCAATTTTAATTGCAATTATGTCCCCTATTATTAGTATTGTAATTGTTTCCTTTTTAATTATTTCTTTGTTTGTCTATTACTATAAGCAGAGGAAACATACCTTTAATGCTTCTAGTTCCTGTCATTCATCCACGAGATGCATCTAACTTGGACAACATGGTTATGATTTTTGTTGGTAACAATTAAAACACTTCAAAGCAATTCTTTACTAACAGGGAGTGATTATGATAATAATAATGGTAGTGATATTGGTGAGTCTTATGTCATTGAAGTAGGAAATTTAGTCTTATCAGTCAAAATTCATCAAAATTTATATTTTTAAAAATGTTTCTTTAGTAAAATATATGACTCTATAATTAATAAAAGTAGCTAAACAAATAAAAGATTTTAAAAGGCTAAATTAAAAGCTTTAGAATTTACCCAACAAGTACCAAAGTTTTAGATTAATCGAAAAACCCATTCTATCTTTAATTAAATAATTAAACTAACCTATTTCCCACTTTATAGGTTAATAAGTATTTTAGCCATAAAAGTCCCAAATTCACATGTGACAAAACTATGGACACAAATTTAACTTGAAGCATAACAATTTGTATAAAACTAGAGTGCTGAAGATATATAGATATAAAAATATCATTTCACATTAAAGAGCTAGCAATACATAGATTATTCATTAAACATTAACTTCAATAAATTATATTATTCCTTTTGAGTGTAGGAAGATAAGTATATTGATGAGTTATAAGCTATAGAATTATAAGGTAAATTATTTCTTGTAAATTACTATAACAACCTAAATCTACATCTCAATGGAAAAATGCATAACATGGAATGTGATAATATATGGAATTTTTATAGAATCCTAATTATATTTTCTTATACTTTAATGATAGGGATTAATATGTGTTTAATTGTTGATATATTTAATCATTTACACTTAACGATTATTGACATGAAAATACTTAAGATACTCACTTTAATTCATATATGATTTTATGTTGGGACCTGATCTGCAGGAACCGGATCCCAACCGAAAAACGAAAACGAAAACGATTAAACAAACAGATCAAAGCAAACGAAAGCGAACCGAATACAAATTTTTGACATCCGAGGCATGAATCTTAGAAAAGCGATCACGTTGGAAAGTCAGAATTCTGAATCGAATTCGAATCGAACTAAAACGAATACAAAGCGAACGAATCATCAAACTGAAACAAACACCGACATCCGTAGCAAACACGAAGCATAGCAAACT
>JANZLC010000202.1:21643964-21668344 GCA_026413385.1 Erythroxylum gracilipes | reverse complement strand
TAATAAATAATGTTCATTGTTTCTTAATAATTAAGTATTATTCATTGTATTTTTACTAAAAACATTCAATGTACATACGTGCATATGATGGAGATAGAAAATACTTTATAAACAAGATAGAAAATTCCTTGAAACCACACCTAACAATGACTCCTCATCTAAAAGGTTTCACGAAATCAACAATGACGGGTCAAATATGCAAAGAATAATATAAGTACAAGAGAGATAAATCTACATGCACTCAAAAAGATTTGCAGTTGTGGCTTGAAGAAAAGTTTCATTTGAAAGTTAGTGAAGGTACAATTTCAAACACACTCAAACGATTGGCTGAGTATCTTTCAGCCAACCTAGAAAAATGAAGGGATATTAAGCGGCTCAAACCAACAAAATTTCTAGATATGGAGAAGGTTGTTTATGAGTAGTTTCTTCAGTACCAAGATCGTGTGAATATGACCGGAGAGTTAATTTTAGAGAAGGCAAGAGATATAATGAAACTTCTATACCCTCAATAAGATTATGAGCACAAATTTTCTCAAGGTTGGCTTGAGAAATTCAAGCTACGACACGGTATCAAGTCATTTCGTCGTTTCAGAGAGACTGGTTCGATTGATACACAAGACATGGAGAAGCAATTGGAGTCTATAAGGGAAAAAATAAGTTTCCTATAAAAGATGTTTTTAATATGGATGAAACTGGTTTGTTTTACAGGTTATAAGATGATCATTTTCTTACTACGAAGCAGCTTGAAGGAAGAAAACATGACAAAGAAAGGCTAACAGTTGTTATTTGTTGCAATGAGGATGGCTCTAAAAAATTCCCTTTATGGATTATTGGAAAATATGCAAAGCCATATTGCTTCAAGAATGTCAACATGAATAGTTTGAATTGTCACTACCGTGCTAACAAAAGAGGTTGGATGACAAGTGTGCTCTTTGGTGAATATATCCATTGGTTTGATAAAAAAATGCATGGTAGAAGAATTTTGTTTGTGGTAGATAATTGTCCAGCACATCCAAGATGTGAAGGGTTATATAATGTTGAATTGTTCTTCTTGCTACCCAACATGACATCAAAAATTCAACCTTGTGATGCTAGAATAATGAGAACTTTCAAGATGCACTATTGTAGGAGATTTTATCGTAGGATTTTAGAAGGTTATGAGTTGGGACAATCTAATCCAAGTAAGATTAATGTTTTGGATGCTATCAATCTTGCAGTCTCGGCTTGGACAGTTAATGTTCAGCAAGAGACAAGCAAATTGTTTTCGACACTGCAAAATTCATTCAGGAGATGAAGTCTCAAGGAGTTTAGATGAAATCACTTGTGAAAACGAAATTCATGAACTTGAGCTCATGATTAATGATCTCAACTATCACAATAAAATGGATGTCAATAGCCTATTGGATTACTGGGGTGAAAATGATACATGTTCAGAGGTCCAGAGTTTAGAAGAAATTGTGGCTACTATCATTGAAAATAATGTTGATGATGAAGTTGAAGACGATACAATACCTTTGAAACCAGTTACGTGTAAGGAAGTACTTATCGCGTCTAGAATTCTTCCCAATTTTTGGTGCAGTTCGAGAACCCAACACCAAAAATTTTGGATGCAATAAGAAAAGTAAGAGATAATCTCCAACTAGACTTAAATTTTAAGAAAAAACAAACAACACTAGAATCATATTTCACTAAATTATCTTAATTATATTTGTGTAAGTTTGTATAATTATTAATTTATGATATTAATAGGATTCTATATTTACATAGGGGTATTTTGAAAATATATTATCTTATCGAAATTTGTTAAATTTTCAACTAGCCTAAGCCGGGACCAGAGAAAAATATTATCTTAGAGAATTTATTAATTTATCGAGTATCAATTTAAAGAGGTTTTACTGTATATGTATACATACCTCTAGCAAAATAACGAAACTATATAATTAATTTGTGACACGAGAGAGAGTCGAATCCCCACTAAATTTCAGACAGAATGGGGGTGGACTTTTGAAGTCGTAGAATACAATTACACAGCTGTTTGAGACCCTAAACCCTAGCCCCTTCAAAGTCCAGCATAATGATGCTTAGGCTCGACTATTTTTACAAGACTCGTAAATCAAACCTAAATTCAGGGTCAGGTACCTATCTCTCTGGTTCTGATATAATTTAGCTTTGCGGGACAGCATCTATATGTATTTCGAATTTTCTGTACAATTTAATTTTATTTAATGACTAAAATGGCATTGTTTTAGTAAGTAGACAGAAGTTTAAAGACTCTATCCAATAATTAATGACATTTTAGCTATTAAACAGGATTGAATATGGCAAAATTGGTCAGAAAATTAGAGGCGATATGCCAGTGTCTTTAAATTTGTCAGCCACGGAAACTCTCTCTAGTCTTTTTGGCCCCATGATATGAAGCTGTCTCCCATGCGAGTTTTAGTAGTGCATTTTGTTGACATATATATGTTATCAGACATCATTTGGCTCCGCCGTTGAATGAGGCGCATTAACAACCTACCCCATTCAATGGACTCGCTTAGATTTAGTTTAGTTCTTCTACATTTTACTACTCTTTTCTATTGTGCATAAGAAATGTACTTTAGAGAATGGAAAACATCAAATTAACTCAGATCTTTACGTCTGTCCAGTATAATAACTCATGTCTCCCAACTTGTCTATTTTTTCTCATTAGACAACTGATTGTTCTGATGGGATTGTCCTATACTAGACAAGTATATGAAGTTAAGGAAAACAAAATGAGCAGAAGACGTGAGATTATGATTTCAAATTTTTACTTTTTGTGAAAAAGTATTTAAGTTCATAGATAGCTCATCTATAATTAAGCATGTGAAGTTCAATCTTAAGCTCATTTAGGATATTTGATTTAAGAAAAAAAAAATAAACGTTCATTTGTTTGAAATTTATGGCGTTATGCTTAAGTTGTGGTTGACGCACTTTTATCAGATCATATGGTTTTAATCAAAAGAAATAAACGAAATTAAAGTTCTAAGATAAAGTTGAAGTAACTATATAGAAGTACATCAAATACAAAGATGGCACGCTCTCTCTACATCAAATACAAAGGCAGATAGCACGCTCTCTCTCTCTTTGGAGAGGGGCTACATGATACATCTAGGTCCCAAACACCACAGGAAATACAAATCAAAACAAAACGAGCATTCCACCTGCTTTGGCTAGGGTAAGAAATTGAGGCTAGAAGTGTAAGTGGCTTTAGGAGACCAGTTTCTGGGAATGACATCCTTTGCAGAGAGTGTTCTTGCTGTTGATAGTGTTGTTAGCTTTACCGAGAATGGTCCTTTTAAGGGTCCCCCAATAATGCACCAATTTGCACCCCAAAGATGGCTCATCTCTATCCAATCGATCCCACCCACCTGCCAACTTTATTTATTAATATAAAAGTAAAAAAAGATATCGACTATAAATGCAGTTTGCTTTTCCTTATATTAATCGACACACCTGAATACATCAATGGAGAAGCGGGAAGATAATTTGTTATGTTGGACATAGTATAAGCAAAAAAGTAAAAATATTTGACATGTATAATGGACATAACCGCAGTATTAGGAAACCTTAGGCACGTTCATAGGGAATTATCAGAAAGTTTTGAGCATTAGAACATGGGTATATTCTATTAAAGAATAAGTATGCGAGCATCTTCTTCAATAGAAAAACAAAAGAGAGTAATTCTAGCGAAAGATTGGAAATTATTACTTCTCTTATGTGCATGGATCCAACGTCACCATCACCATCCTCAAACTCCACAAGAAGAGATAGCCAATAATCCGTTGAACCTTCATTCACATGGAACGCAATGTTCTTCCGTGGATACTTGCATGGGGTCCTGCAAAAGTGGAAACTATTTGAATATTGCAAGTAGAGTTTGCAGTTTTTTACTTTTTACTAAGAAAATTCTCTCTTTTTCCCCGGTACCAGACTTCCCCTCCCTTTTTACCTGAATAGTTATAAAAGATGGTCAATGAGATGAAGAAAACTAAGGCCCTATTTGGCAAACATGAATTGCATTAGCTGTTAACTGATAACTGATTATATCAGTTAATTTTACCAGTAGATAACATCAGTTGTTTATTAAAGATGTTTGGTAAAATTAACTATTTAATATTAGCTGATGTTGTATAAAATAACTTATGAGGATATGATTTAAAAAAATAAAGGCATGAATATTATATTTTTTAGTATTTTGTTGAATATTTTTATAAGAATTTAACGAATTCTTATAATTATAACAATAATAATAACAACAACAAGAATAATAATAATAATAATAATAATCAAATATTAAATTATCTATTAATATCAATGATGCAGCGAGCTACATCATATTAACATTTTTCATATAATATGTATGAATTTTATTATTTAATAAATAAAAATATCTATAATTATAGTATGACATAGATACGATATATAGTAGTTATATATTAAAAATATTAATTTGATGTCTCTTTATGTCCAAAAGCTTAATATTATGGTATTTTTAAATGTAAACTAATATTATAAAATTAAATAAAGATTTAAAATTTTAATTATTCCTTTTTATTATATTCTTCCAAACTTCATCGACATAATTGTACTATAAAAAAATTAACTTTAAAAACACACAAAACAAAAATAGAGAGTAAAATGGAGGGCAATACTATCATTAGGCAAATATCTGACTCTAAAAGCTTCTATTATAGTGCTTTTAAAAATCAATTAAATGAAATTAAATAAACTAACCAATAAATCATTTATCAAATATATCAATAATTTTTAATATAATAAAAAAACTAACGTTTATTCAATAAACTAAAAAACAGCCGTTGTCAAACACCTCTTTAAGAAACAGTGAAAACCAATGAGCAGCAAGACTACAATAAGTGTTAAAGATCATTTAAGATTTGATATTTCTTCTAACTGCAAAAAGTGCACAACGTGACAGCGAAGAATGACAGTACAGACCGTTAAAAGAGAAGGCAAGAGTCGAACAACGGCACAAACAATCTAAAGAATTTTTACCTTTTGTAAAGTACAGGTAGCTCGCCTCGGTCCCTGAGCTGACTATTCTCACCAGCAATAGCCATACGACCAAAGGCTGCACCACTGAGGTCAAAGTGAGTGCGACCATTTGCGCAGTACCCACCTGGACACTCATCTGTTACAATTATGGTCACTGCTCTCCTTGAGCATATGCTCTTGTCTATGCACTTTACTTTGTAACATGCGCCACACCCCTCTCCGTTCTTGAACAGCAATGGACTCACTGCACCCACTCTTGCCCGTAATGGCTTTACGTCCACTAATGACCCATACCCACATGCCCCTCCTGTATATGTTACCATTAAATAATTCAGGTGTCTAGGACTTCAGGTTGGATGCTCACATGTAAATCATACTTTTCAGAGCCAAGGTTTGGGCAAATACGGAAATTATCAAGAGAAAGGGAAACACGCTACAGTCCAAAAAGTTGATTACGGGTGTGAAGTTATGTAAATTTGGGAAGGAAACAACAACAGAAACCAGTAAACCTTTCTACTCGTTGTATATACACATGCAAGGGTAAATTTACTAACTTTTACCAAATTGGTTGGTTACTCTAAAAAATAGAGAAGAAAGGAAAGCAAAATGGTAGGCTCCAAAGTAAAATTAGCTAAGTTAAATGCCTGAGAAGCTTAATTGGATGACTCGGTGTTGGGTTTGACCAAACAGAAACATACGAAAACGACGGTAAAAAGGTAATCGAGCATGCTCACCGTCGCTACCATCACCGTCAGGGCTGCCGTACCAAGTGGCGGTAGCTGGATACCAATGCAGGTCAGATACCAGGCGAGGAACCACCGCATCAGCAAACAAAGAACACCTGAAGAGGAAGAGAAGCAAGAAGGCCAAGAGCTGGGTGGAACTTTGGTGGCACTGCATGCTGAAAATGAACAGATACAGTAGTACGCAGAGGAATCAACTAAGGAAGCAGGCAAGTGTGCAGAAAACGAACACAAAAGAGAAATAAAACAGAGCTACTCTCTTTGTTTAGCCGACAGTTATTATTTTTGTTCCCTAGGAGAAAGGTCTTCTTATTGTCCATTTCCCTTTTATATTGAAAAAAGAAGAAGTTATTTTTTCCCTCATGTATTGTCAAATTAGGAGAAATGCCATCGAAGATCAGAGGTCCCACCGGCCGTTAATGCGAGTCTGTTGGTTTGGGTGTAATATATTTTTAACTAAAAGTATGGTTCATTTGTCATCCAGGTAGAAAATAAGTTACCAATATACAAAATAATTTTTACTTCTTGGTAGACAACTAATTAACTATTTTTTAGTTGATTCTTTTAACTGTTTAACTTTTCAAACAACTATAAAAATTATTTGGTGAGTAGCTCTTCTAATGGTTGATTTAACGTAAACAGCCAACTAGTTAAAATTTTAACTATTAAAAGTCCATTGCATCATTTATGCAGTTATAGGTTAGAAATAAAATGTTACCCTTAAATGAAAATAAAAATAGAAAGAATTGTATAAATTTTTCATAGATGATGAAACAGTACAGGTAAACATGACTTCTCTAAAATCTAAATTCTTATAAGAATATTCAACGAAATATTAAGATATATAATATTCATATTCTTATAATTTTGTTAAAGTCATGTCCTCAAAAGTCATTTTACACATAAACAGCTAATATTAAACAATTAATTTTACCAAACATCTCTAACAAGCAGCTAATGCAATTCGTTGGTCAAATCAATTGATAGAATCAGCTATCAGCTAACAGCTGATAGAATCAACTAACAGCTAATACAATCAGCTGATTGCCAAACAAAACCTTTATTTTGTTATAATAACCAGAGTTTCTAAATGTTTTATTTTTTATATAAAACTGCTTTTGAATATAAATTTGTATTTTTAATTCTTTCACAAATTCTTTTTTTTTCTGAATTTGAGCATTGTTAAGCCAATTATCATTCTTTAATAAATTAACAAATGATAGTTAAAGTTATTTTTTAGAAAGTAAAGAGATCTCATTAATAGTAAAAGAGATGTTACAGGAAATATTCACAAACAATTCAAATAACTATAGAAAGAGAATTAAGATTCCTAGAAGCTTAAATCAGAACAATACAATAGCAGTGCTCTTCCAGACAAAATCAGAGAGAAGTCCAGGTTAACAAGCTAAAACAAGGAATAAGAACACGAGTAACTCGCAAGCAGAGCTACTAAAATATTACAGAGGCCAGTTAAATCAAATATAGTGATAGGACAATTAATCTCAAATTTATTAAGGATTTAGTTTATCATCATGTTAAGTTAGTAATTAACAAAGCCAATGCCATGACCTTTTTATATAACTTATTAGTAAAGCCCATCCGACAATCCGAGCATCTCGCGGGATCGCAAATTACGCAAAAGGTGAAGTAGTTAAAAGTGGAAAGAAAAGAAGTCGTTGGTGTTGATCTTATTTCATAAAGAAATATGATGATGGGTCCCAAAAAACTCAACGGATTAGAAGATTACATAGGAGCGTACTAGTTTAGGCAGCATATAAGTGGGCATTAGAAAAGTTGCGCAGTTGCCGACAGGACGGGTAGCTGAATCAGGCTTTTTAGAAAGGCAATATCAAAGATCCCATTCGTAAAACCTTTTTCTTTCTTTATAGTCTCCAAGTTAGTTTAACTTTTTAATGTGATCCTCGAGCCAGTCAAAATATCAGATAAATAGAGGTTGAGTAAGTTAATCCCTTTGTACAAGACCAAATGAGACATACAACAATGTCATAATTATCGAGGCATCAGATTATTAAGTCATACCATGAAGATGTGGGAGAAGATAATTGAAAGGAGAATCCGGAAAGCTGTTTCGACATTTGACAATCAATTCGGATTTATGCCGGATAGGCCTCTGTCGTATATCTACTTAGGAGATTGATGGAATGCTACAGGGAAAAGAAACGAGATTTGCACATAGTTTTTGTAGATTTGGAGAAAGCATATGACAGTGTCCCTAGAGAATTCTTATGGAGATGTTTGGAGGCAAAGAGCATTCCTAGCACTTATATTAAAGTGATAAAGGATATGTATGCGGGGGCATTGACTAGTGTATGGACGATCGGAGGTGACACGGAAGCATTCGCTATTAGTGTTGGACTACACCAAGGCTCGGCTTTAAGCCCTTTTTTGTTCACATTAGTGTTGAATGCACTGACTAAGCATATTCAAGGAGAGGTACCGTAGTATATGATATTTGCGGACGATATTGTCCTGGTGGATGAGACAAAGGAGGGGGTTATGCCAAGTTAGAACGTTGAAGAGAAGTGTAAGAGTCGAATGATTTTCGAATAAGCAGGTCTAAGACGGAGTATTTAGAATGCACCTTTGCGGGTAGCCAAGTGGTACATGAGGCAAAGGTTGCAATTGATAATGATCTCGCACCCCCCCTCCCCCCCGAAATCGAGTTTCAAATACTTAGGATCAATCATTCAGAGAGATGGTAATATAGATAACGATATAGTACATCGTATTAAATCTGGGTGGGTCAAATGGCGGAGTGCATCAGGTGTTCTCTGTGATAAGAAGGTCCCTATCAGACTTAAAGGGAAGTTCTATAGAATGGTGATTCAGCCTGTTATATGGTGCAGAGTGCTGGCCTCCTAAGCGTTGACATATACAACAGCTGCTGGTAGCAGAAATGCGAATGCTTAGGTGGATGTGTGATATTCCAAAAGAGATAGAGTGCGGAATCGAGTAGTGAGGTTCAGGCTACAGGTGGCTAGTACAGATGGCAAGTTAAGAGAGAAGAGGCTTAGGTGGTTTGGGCATGTGAGTAGGATGCCCTGTGATGCTCCGGTTCGACGCGGCGAGAGAATAAACCTTAATGACTACAAGAGGAGGAGAGAGAGGCCTTACAAGACTTGGAGGGAGGTGATCAAGAGAGATATATTAGAGTCCCTCACTGCCGTAGTGGCTAGGATTAGGACAATCTGGCGTGATAGGATAAGGGTAAACGACATACCATAGAGCCCTCGTGCCTCATCTTTTTTTTTTCAGGTGTATGAGGAGATGCCTACACTGACCGCATAAAACCGTAGAATTGCCACACTCTCAAGACACTAATTCAGGGAAGACTCATAGCGCAGATAGCAACAAAAAAAAGTTGGTCTTCGCAAGACAACAGGTAACAGCAGATTATGGGCACCATCAGGTATGTATTTGAATGTACTACTAATCTGTACGTATTTAGTCCTTGTAACCTACATCTTTATTATCATGTCATATATGCATGTGGGACTACTGGAAACAGTCTCTCTACAATGTAGGGGTAAGGCTGCTTACTATCAGGCTCCTCAGACCTTGCTTCAATGCGAGACTTCGGTTATGATGTAATGATGATGATGATGATTGTAAAGGCCCTTTAGCTAGATGTTGTAATGACAAAACATTTCATTATTTTGCGAATAACGATTTTAAAAGTTTTATTTTTATTTTTATTTTTATTTTAGCCTCTAATTTTTAAATTTTTAATTAATTATTTAATTAAAAAAATGTTTTGTATTTTTATGTATCAAAACTATTACGCGAAAGAATATTTATAAAATGATTTTGGATGTATGCTTAATAATATACTATGATACTAAAGAATATGTTACTATTAGACAAGTTCCATATGTTATACATAATATATATTGTCATTCATCCTTAAACTCAAAATAGTAAGAAGTTGAACAGCTTCAGTTTAAAAGTAAATTCCTAAAAGTGTCGAGGTGGATAAGATTTGGTGAAAATGTTTGCAATTTGACATTGTGATGAATTAGGAATAAGTTAAATAGTGCTTTGAAAAATATGTTGCGACATAAAGTGACAATCAATCTCAATATGTTTGGTATACTTATGGAAGACATTTTTGTGAGCAAATTGCATAACACTATGATTACCACAAAGGAAAAGAGTTACAAAATGCTCCTCTCCCATCTACTCAGAATGCTACCCCTCTTTCTCAGAAAATGGAGAAATAGTCCTAGAGTTAAGTAGTTGGTGATCTAGATAGCTTTGGAAAACAACATTTCATCTTACTTATTAAGGAGGGACCAGTCTCTCCTTCACCTTAGGTGTTGCAAAATAGAGCAACCAAATGGAAAGCAACTTTGGTGGGCTACTTCATGGACAAGAGAATGACCTTTCCAAGTGTTCAACACTTGGCAAACCTGAGTTAGAAGAAAAGAGGGCTAGTGAACACTATGATAATTGAGGATGATCTATTTATATTTCGGTTTTCTTTTGAAGAAATGACATAGAAGATCATGGACATAGGCCCTTAACACATTCAAGGTAAGCCTATTTTTCTAAAAAAGTAGGAAATTGACTTTAACTAGACAAATCAGAATTGAAATCCATTCCCAAATGAGTTAATTTCCATCATATTCACTTGGAATACTAGTCCTTAGAGGGATTGAGCTATTTAGCTAGCAATTTGGGTACTCTTCTAGCATTGGATGATAACACTACTAACATCAAAAGTGTAGGATATGTAAGAGTATGCATAGAAGTTGATACAAAGAAGGAGTTTCTTGAAATCATCCTTATTATGAAGTTTAATGGCAATAGAGAGCTAGTAGAGGATAAGGTTAAGCTGTCATATCCATAGAGAAATCATTTGAAAGACACTATCAAAATCTGGATTCCTAAGACGAATGAGACAAAAATACCAAGCACAGAGGAGAAGGAAAATTAAGAAATTAGTAAGGAATACACCATAAGCATTGTAGGAAACAATGAACAAACAATCCCCTATTTTAGCTATAGGAAGTAATGAACGAATAGTAATAATAGAGGAAATTCAGTCCCCCAACTCACCAAGAGAGACAAGGTAGCTACCTTCTATTGGAAAGGATGAAACTGGGAGAAAGCAGGCAATTACTAACTCATTATCAAATTGTAATGAGGAACAATTAAAAAAGATGATATATGTCAAAGCTAAAGTGGATCCTAAGAGTAGGAATTAAAATGAAGAATGGATAGATCCAGGTTTTAGTAATCGCAATCAAGGAGGAGGACCAAGTCCAAAAACTCCTGATGGTATGCACTATTTGGAATGTTCGTGGACTTAATTGTCTAAATAAATAATTACCTAACAGATAGACAACCTTATTTTGTTGGTCTTATCGAGACTAAAATAAAGGAAGATTCCTTTAAAAAAGGTTTGAACTTTCTTCAAGTAGATTAGAATACTTTAAGCAATCACTCTAAGCACTCAAATGGTAAATTGATTGTTTCTTTTGATCAAGCTCATTTTTGCTTATCTACCTAATTATGTACATATCAGCTTATCCGTTGTGATTTTAAAATTAAATCTAGTAATGAACTTATAGCTATCATAACTATGTATGTTGCTAATTAGGAATACCAGAGAGCTAGATTATGGAAAGACTTAGAGAAAATTGAGGATAGCATAATTGAAGTGAATCACACGTTAATACAAGACTTATTATACGATATGCAAATGCACAAGAAGGGGGGTTGAATTGTGTATTCTTTTCGTTAATCCCCTTTTAAAACAAATTTGTTTAAAGAAACTTGTTCTTTTTACAAGAACTACTAAAAAACAGTGTTGTAAAGTATTTTCGAAAACTTATGTAAAAACAGTAAGATCGAAAATTGATAGTTAAGAGGTAAGAGAGATTAAGAGTTAAGAGATTTCAACACAGCAATTTTTATACTGGTTCACCCCAAACCGTGGGCTACGTCCAGTCCTCAGATATCTTTCTGAGATTTCATTATCTCTTAAATGTTACAAGTATTCTTTGTTTCTGAGCCTCTTCAGGTCTCGTACAGTCAGTATTCTTTTACACTTAGCCTTTGCAGGCTATCTGATCTTCTTTCGACTGAAAGATAATTTGAGCTTCGTTACAGTAAAAAGTAGCTCTAGATTTTTCGCACAATAGTTTCTCTCAAGTATTGATAATTTCAGTAAATTTGCAATCTTCGACTCCGACTCTTATTTATAGCTTTCATCTTTAACTGCTTCTTGAATCTTGTTTCTTATTTCTTTCAAAAAAGGTTATTCAGTTGAGTTCTGTAACTAACTCAGACTGAATCGTGCTTTGCTTCCGTCTGCTTTGCTTCCGTCTGTTTTTCTTCCGTCTGCTTTTGCTTCCGTCTATTTTTCTTTCGTCTGCTTTTGCTTCCGCCTACTTTTCTTTCAGCTTCCATCTATTTTTCATATCGTCTACTTTTCTTTCGTCTGGTTTTGCTTCCTTCAGTTTTTTCATTTGGCTTCCGTCTGTTTTTCTTTCGTCTATTTTTCATTTAGCTTCCATCTGCTTTTCGCTTTAGCTTCCGTCTGCTTTTCACTTAGCTTCCGTCTGCTTTTCACTTTAGCTTCCGTCTGCTTTTGCTTTAGCTTTCGTCTGCTTTTCACTTAGCTTCTGTCTGCTTTTCACTTTAGCTTCCGTCTGTTTTTCGCTTTAGCTTCTGTCTGCTTTTCTTCATTTTGCTTTATTATTTGTTTTTCATCAAAATCATTAATCGTAAAGTCATTTTGACTTAACAGGTACATGCTAAAACGTGAATGAGTAATATGGCGGATTAATGTCTTGCTTTGTTTCTTTGATGGGTAATAGAATATGGAATGATATAATGTTGGATTAATTGAGTAAATGGTGCTTAAATTGAGTAGTTGTAGCATTTTCCATTGATTATGTATTTGTAATTTAGCCATAACTTGTTCTGTAGATATCCAAGTGAGATGATTTTTGATTTAGATTAAATTAGAGACATATGGCTACATTTTTCATGAAGACAGCGAATTCAAATTCTGTCTATAAGAGTTTCAAAATTTGACTTGAAGGTGTGTATTGGGTGCAGCAAATTAATGGATGAATACATGTGTTTGTGTCCTATTTTGAGAGAATGAAAACCATGAGTGATGAGTTATTATGTAGATGTTATGTGTTGTGAATTAGGGGTATAAGGAAAGTGAAATTTATGTTAACCAAGATGTTGAGTTATGCTCTTGAAATGAGATGAATTAAGTTTATAGTTAGAAGTGAAATGAAAGTGAAAATGAGGTTGAATATGTGCAGAAAGTTGATGATAAATATATATATGTATATGTTCTATTTTTAGTGTTCATGATCAATCATGTACTATAATTTATTCATGGATGAAATGGAGTTAGAATAAAGGGGAAATGATGAATAATTAAACTAGAAATGATGGATTAAATATAAGGTGTTGAATGTAGTAAGTAAAGAGTTAGAAATATGGAAAATAAGGATGTAATTGGATATATGTCGGGGTAAGAGGCATAAATTTTTTTGTAGAACTTAGATTAAGATCATTTAAGCATGATTTCGAAGAAGACTTCGATTTCTACAACTTTTATAAAGACCTAAAGAAGAGATTTTGCTGTCTAGAGGGTCAAAATTTAACATTTTCTATAAGAGACCCGTAAAGGTCTACTCAGCGGACATAGAAGTCCACCTAACGGACATTCAATAGTCATTTGGTGTTAATTTAGGCTAGAATGGGGCTTGAATTGAACTAGAATGATGCTTGAATCAAGTGATTAAATGTGTGATATTTTTGAAGTGATAATGGAGGTCATAACTTAGTGAATGAATGGATGATATCAAAGTACCAAAGGCAAGAGTATAATGGGAATGAAGATGTTCATATGATTGTAGTTATAATTCAAAGGAGTTGAATAATATGTATTAAGTGATTAAATGTGAATGAGAATCGGGCATTATGAGAGCATATAATGTTGGAAAAGGAATGATGAGAGATTGAGTTATGATATTAGAATATCCAAGTATTCTTGAAGTGTAAGCCTAAGAATAAGGTAAACACATACAAAGGATAAGGATTGAATGATGAACTTAGAATGATCATGTACAAATGAAGTGTAAACCTAAGTTCAATTAGACATATATGTATTATGAAATGAGAATGAGCATAAGATGTGAATTTAGGTAATATACCTGGGATTGCCATTGAGGCATTATACACAACACATATGCATATGTATGTGATTGAGTATTCATAAGATTGTGTAATTAATAATGTGTGTGCAATGCGTATATTGCATAATGTTGATGTGCAGGATAAAATGTTCGCATCAAGACGTTTCTAGATCATGGAAGTTAATGCTAATATGGAGCATACTATGAGTCGACCTAGATGGTCTTACTTTAAATGATTGTTCTGTTTAAATTCTATATTGAATGATTATGTGAATGTAATTGTACTGATTTCGGACATTGAATGTCCGAGGCATTTAATGCATGAATAATATTGGAAGCGCTCATTGAATGTGAATTGGACTAACTATGTGTTTTCTTAACTTAAATGTTGAATGTCAAACCAAGGTCCGATGACATGTAAAAGTGAATGTG
Source organism: Erythroxylum gracilipes (assembly GCA_026413385.1). NCBI lineage: Eukaryota > Viridiplantae > Streptophyta > Magnoliopsida > Malpighiales > Erythroxylaceae > Erythroxylum > Erythroxylum gracilipes. The sequence goes on along the minus strand of JANZLC010000202.1, from coordinate 21,653,943 downwards.
TAAAGTGAAATAAAGTGACTGATTGATCTTATGTGATTGATGCATTTCATTACATGAATGCATGATAATATAAAGATGAATGTGACCAAAGTAGCCACTAAGAAAGAGCTTAAAGCTCAAAAAGTGAAAAAGAGCTTAAAGCTTAGAAAGTAATTAAAAGCCAAAGGCTCACTATGTACAATGAGCCCTGTATTCCAACAGATAAGGGACAGTTATTAATGAGTGTGGTATCCACAATGGATACGGGAAAGTTACAGATACTCAGTCACAACAATAATAAAAGAAAATGAGTCTAATGAGCATTGCATATACATTTAATATGTATACTTCGAATAATTTAAATTGATTGTTGAATTGTCTTGAATGAGAACATGAAAATTGTGAACAAAGTATTATGTGATACTAAATGATTACTAGTGGATTGATGTGAATTACGTGACTATACGAATTGATGTGCTATATGATATGAGTGAACCATCAAGGATGGTTAACTCACCGAGTTCGCAAAACTCACCAAAATTTCAACATTATTTTTCAGGCTTAGAGAAGATCTCCAATTAGACAAATTGGAGTTAAGCCACTACATTCTAGTAAGAGATAGAGGCCAGAATTAGTTCGCATCTACATTTGTATTTCTTTATTTTTGTATCAAACTGTCTATTCCGCAATTATTGTATCATGTGTATTTGAATAATTCTGTTTGTAATAACTTTCCAAATTTGGAAATGTTTGTAAATGAGATTGATCAATTAGTGTAGTAACACATGTGAATGAAAATGATTACGAATAAAGTGGGCCCGATTTGTTTATTGATTTTCCGCGTATACGTGCATTGTTTTGAAAATTTTGTAATGAGTTTGATTGACTAAATGTTCTAGCATGCCACCCTCGTAGAGTATATTCTCGAATACCGTCGGTATGTTTGGGGATATGCATTATAAGAGTGGGGTGCTACAATAGAGGAGTGATCCAAACCATTTTTCATGCTCTTCTACCTCCAATCAAGCATCTAACAAGATTTCATGGCTATCCAAGTGAAGAGGAAGAAGAAAATGGGTAGGTAAGCTTAGTTATCTTGTTGAAAAAAATTGATTTGTTAGGTTATAAGTTAGATTTGGTTTTGATGGTGTAAATTGCACCCTTTTGATGTAATATCAAGGTTTTATTACATTGGAAGCAATTGAGAGAAGAAAATCAAGAAAAAATAATGTGTGAAGCCTTGGTCAAACTTAGTCAAAGGTGAGATCTATTGCCTAAGTTGTTTTATTGTATCATTTGATGATTTAACATTAATGAATGACATTAGGAAGTTAGTTTAATGATGAAAGAATGAAAGAAAAACCATGGAAATGATTAGATGAATTTTAGGCCAAGGTTAGGTTTTTAATGTGTTATGATCCAAAATTCTATTTTGATGTTTTATGATGTTCATAGCATTATTTTGATCCTAATGGATTAAAGAAACGAAAAATAATTGATTTGGAATTGGTTTTGGTTGAAATTCGGCCTAGAGCGTTTGATTTTGTAAAAAAAAATTGTTAATGAAATTTTATGGCTTAAATGTGTGTATTAAAATGTCATGGGAGTGAATGTGGATTGGTTTAAGTGTTAGAAATCAAATGAAATTGAATTGGAAGAGTTTAATGTATAATATGTTAAGTTTAGCTTTAAGGGCATTTTTAGTATAAAAATATGGTTATGAAGTAATAACCATGTGAGTGTGATTAAGGATGTTGAGTGTATGTGGAGAGTAATAAAGTTGATATGGTTTATGGTATATTTAATTGAAAAATGTATTAAGGAGTTAAATGTATTGGTATTAGGTTTTCGGACTGAAAAACAAAACCAACCGAAGGGTTTCGAAGTGATGATGAAAAGGAAACTAACAAGCTATGAGTGTATTTTAACTGTTTTATATGACTTAATTCTTTGTAAATGAATTGATGACATATCAATGTTCTTTAAATTGAGTTTATGCAAACGATTTTCATTTGATCATGATATGAATATTTATACTGAGTTTGATGGAAATGATGTTTTATAATTGAATATTGCTAGCATAAGTATATGCTTTGGCAATATATGAGTTTTAAATTGAAAGTTAAATTTTATATGATTGAGAGTTACATTGAAATAATTCAATTATGAATCCTTCCATACTTAATTTAGAAAATAAGATGAGTCATAAATGTAAGAGTTGCTTTTGCCTATGGTACACTGCTAGGCTTTTATATGTTATTATATCGGTATATTTATAACAGTTAACCTATTACGGGTAAGTGATGTAGAACCAGCTTCGTAAATAGTAGTTAACCAGTAACGGATAAGCGATGTAGAACCAGCTTTGTGACTTGTTACGAGTAAGCAATGCAGAGCTAGCTTTGTGACTTTATGCCTTATGTACCGTATGGTAAAGAAACTTATGGTGAGCTATGTTGAGTAAGGAAAGTCATGAAAATAGTAATCACGCTACCATTTATGTTAAAGTAATTTAAAAGGTATCGTATGGTACCAATGCTAGTGGTTGGCTTATTTTTAAGTATTAAAGTTGTCATAAACTTATTGCCACCACTATTTATTGATTATGGAAAATGGGAAATGGAAACTTTATATGATGAGTTTAATTTTGAAAAGCATTTCGAAATATTTTTTCAAAAAAAATAAAATTGTGTTTTACGAAATGTTATGTTATTACCAAATTTGATTATGCATGAATAAATTGTAATGGAAAATGTGTTACCATGAGCTTTATGATTGTGTAGAATATTGCAGTTATATTGTTATGAAAAGTTCAATTTTCTTGTAAGCTGATTACACTCATTGAGCTCGTTTAGCTCACCCTTATTTTTATGTTTGGAAACAAACCACCCCAGGTATGCTTATAAGTGCTGCTGCTCTACTTGTTTCATTTTGCTATATGCATTTGTGTAAAGAATGGAAGTTTATAAAAGCTTTTAAATGAAATGCATGAATTTGTTTTAGATTATAAAAGTTTATTGTACTAATTGTTGAGAATCATTTGTTTAGCTTGTTTATGAGTGGAATTAACGTCCAAATTTATAATTGAGAAATTGGTGTGAATATATACGTATTTTCAAATTTTACTGGGCTTTTAAAAATTTTGGGAATGTCAAAATGCAGTTGTTATACTTTTGAAATTTTTGATAGAATGATAGAAAAAATGTTTCCACTATTTTCCGCACTTTTAATTATTAAAGTATAAAAGTATTAAATTGTTGAAAAGCTTGGCTTTGCGAGAACCCTTCAGTCTACTCAGATATTGATTGGAGGGATACCGTAGGGTGATCAGGAGGTCTCCACTCGGGTTCTAAAAGAGGAGTTCCAGGATAGGTCCTTTCACTTGAGTATTAATATTTTTTTGGTAATTTAATGAATATATAAATAAAAAAAAGAAAGATATGTATAATCAAAAGATTTGCAACATTGCAATCTCTAGTATATACAAAGAACCTAACATGTGTACACGAGGAACCCTATAAATGGTCCCCTTGCCTACACAACCAAATAACAACCTAATATGTATCAGCCCTCAAGATGTCCATAATAAGGAGCACCTCACCAAAATTACAAAAATTCCTAACATTAGGTTCTGCCTCCAAACTAATCAAGATTATCTTCACTACATAATCAAGGAGTTTCATATTAGGAAAGAAGACATCGCTTCTACAGATCACAGAGTTTGCTGGATTGCAAAGAATTTCCACAATGCTACTGTTCTGTTACACAAGGAGAGAAATGTTGATATTTGTGACACCTTGCTCTTCAATACTTCTTGGAGATATCATCCTCTCTTGCCTGAAGTTAGTGTCCGGTGTGCCCTCCTTCCTAGCTTATACTAGTTTACAACTTATTTTTTGTCATTTTGATTAACAACCTATCTCTTAGTAGGTAACTAGTATTGCCCTTGAATTGATTGCCAACGAGGGAGTGTGCTTATAAGTGACCACCTCAACCAATACTTGCAATTACAAGATAGAAGAAAACAAACCAAAATCACAAATTACCTACTCTCGGTGTTTGAGCAAAGCTATTCCATTACTTCGAAGATCATTTTAGTATTGATGCTCCCCACTTCCATGGCTTTATCTTTGAAGATTCTGAGGTTTCTCTCGAACCATATGTTATAGACAACAATAGATAGCAAGATAATAAAGGTGTTGAGGTCAATGTTTCTGTGGCTTGGGGTTTAGTTGAACCAATTTTGAATGGATTGAAGATTTGAAAGGTTTGGGATGTTTATCTAAAAGTGACTGAGGCAGTGTAGCCACACTGATTTATCTAAAAGTTACCAATTGAATGGATCAATGATTCATATCAGGAGATAAGAAGAATTGACTCTTGTTAATATTCATTTCCAAACTAGAGAATTTAGAGAAAGTGTTCAAGCAATAAAACAAGGTAGTCACCGAGGTCATATCAGTACGACAAAACATTAACAAGTCATCAGCAAACAAAAGATGGGAAAGTTTGAGAGTTTTGCATCTCTAATGGAATTTAAAATTAAGATTTCCTACTATCGAAGTATTCAGACTCCTAGAAAGGACCTCTATATAGATAATAAACAGGTACGGAGAGAGAGGATCACCTTGTCTTAATCCTGATTTCCCACAAAAAAATTTTGTTGGCTCCCATTAATGAGGATAGAGTATGAGGGAGAGGTTAGACACTCTTCAATCCACTTAATAAACATAGGAGTGAATCCTAAAGCTAGGAGCACCTTGAGGAGAAAATCCCACTGGATAGAATCATAAGCTTTTTCCAAGTCAATTTTAAAAGCACATCTCTTATGGCTATTAGAAAGGTGATAGTTCTTGAAAATTTCTTGAGCTAAGAGAATGTTGTCCCCTATACGACGATTTTTAATGAAAGCACTTTGGTTTGGACTAATGATGAGGGGAAAATCTGTCTAAGTCTATTAGACTTGATTTTGTGATCGCCTTATAAATCATGTTACAACAAGAAATAGGTCTATAGCCCAATACAGTGAAAGGTTGGTTCTTCCTTGAAATAAGAGAAATAAAGATTGAGTTAAACTCTTTGAGGAGCTTCCCATATTAGAAAAATTCTTGATTTGCCCTTGTGATCTCATTACCAATAATAGGACAAGTATGTTTAAAGAAGAATCCATTGAACCCATCTGGGCCAGGGGCCTTATTCGGGTTGAAGAAAAGAAAACTTCCCTAATCTCCTGAGATGTAACATCAGCTACAAGATTGTTTCTAATGTTCTCAGGAATTGGGTGGGGAAAAAGAGGTGTCACATAATCCTTTGCAGATGCTACATCTTTCTTTTTACTAAGAGAGTTTTGGAAGAAATTTAGAAAGGTATTTTAGATTTCTATCAGGTCAGAAATTCTTTGTCCATTGCTCACCAGTAAAGAGTGGATAGTGTTTCTGTTCCTATTTGACAAGATGGAATTGTGAAAGAACCTTGTGTTCCTATCCCCCTCCCCAAGTCATTTAATGCGAGAGGCTTGTTTATAAAAGGATTTTTGATCATTTAAAGCATTAAACAAACTGGTCATAGCCTCATGCTCTTCGGCAACAAGTTGAGTCCTATTAGGCAAAATCCTCATTAGGTCTTGGATGTCATTCAATTCAACTTGACAAATCTCAACTCTGTCATTAATATCACCTACTTGAACTGAATTTAGGGATTTGAGAGCATTTTGACTAGTTTAAGCTTTGACACAACACAGAACATAGGGGTCCCTCAGATTTGGGTGTTCCAAGACTCTTCTACTGTCTAGAGGAAGTTGGGTTGAGAGACTAGGAAGTTTAAAAATCTGAAAGGAGAAGATCTTCTCTTAAGGAAAGTAGCATTCCTTATCACTATAGGAGAGTGATCTAAAATAATAAGGTTGAGGATCTCTCCAAAGGATCTAGGAAATTGGGAAGTCCATTTCAAGTTTATAAGAGCTCTATCTAGTTTTTTTAACTATGTGGAGACACCAGATTGCTTACTCGTCCAAGTAAAAGTAGGACCACTAGAGTTAAGATCATACACACCACAATCCTCTACACACTTCCCAAAATCTCTCATATCACTTATAGCCGAGGAGCTAAGGGGATCAGCTTCATGAGAAAACGTAATGGTGTTAAAGTCACCAACCAAAATCCATGGTTGGTTCCCAATAGTGAGTTTGATGTTTAAAAGGTTAGCCCAAAGATTTTTCCTATAGTTGAAGTTATTAGAGCCATAAACACAAGTAACAAAGAAAGCAGAATCAAAATTCACAGGAGACACTTCCAAAAGGATCAATTAGTCAGTGGTAATAATAGGAGTGCACACATAACAATCTGGATTCCAAAATACCACTAACCTTGCACAAGAAGCTTGGTCAAATTACTACAAAAATGCCATCTATGAAACATAGAAAAGCAAATATTATTTAAAAGATTAAGAGACTTAATCCCAGATTATATCAAGCACACAAAAGAAACTGACAACATCTTAAGGAAGGACTTCACAGCTAACTATTTTTTATGGTTATTAAGACCTCTAACATTCCACAAACCTAGATCCATAATAAAAGACATAAAGACAACACTATTGTTTTTGTTTTCTTCTAGATTTCCTACCTCTCCTAATGGTAAAGTCCCCCTCTGCCCCTTCCATCAAACCTGAGCTCTGAACTTCATTAGAAGCAACCACATCAGATTTAAGAGAGGCAATAGAATTACCTGATTCCCTCATACCAAGACAGTCAACATCTTCACTTTAGGATCATCCTGCTTCTACTGCACTTCCTTGCCTTTACTCTGCTCAATTGGGGTTTCAGCTAATCTTCTCTCCTTAGGACTAGCTTGTACCTTTTCAGTACTTTGCTCCTGGCCTGTTGCCATCTGTTGGCTTCCATTTGCAGGTTTAGAATTAATATCCTTTTCTAACTCTGCTTGAGTCTTAGTTTCAAACATCCGACAAGTTGGTTGTCATTCTTTTTTCTGAGCTACATTATCAGGTTTCCATTCATATTCTAATGCAATCTCATTAAATGTCATCTTCCCCTCATCATCATAAGTTGCCAACTGAAATGACGAAGGCCAATTCTTTTCCAGATCTAGTTCTACACACATTCTAGCATATAATATTCTGGACATTTTTGCAGTGTGAGAATCCATCAGCAAAGGATGTCCCACCGCACTAGCAATCCTACCCAACCCCTCATTGTTCCAACATTCATAGGAAATGTTGTGGAATCTTATCCAGATAGGGGCATATCAAACATACTCCTGCTCCCCTACATTCAAGCTCCATTTTCGTAAGAACAAGGGCTTCCCTTGGATATGACAAGGTCTCTTTTCCAACACTTCATTCAGCCCACATTTGGAATCAAACTTGAAAAAAAATTTGTTTAAGCTAGTCACTAATATTTCTGTTAAACCGCAAGCTAACCAAGCCTTGGACAGGGCTCTCTAAACTATGGGGAAGGTAGGGCGCTTACTAATAAAGAATCCGATTAGGGCATGCCGAAACATCCTTGCTCCTTTCTGTGCTAACTCTAGCGGCAGAATAACGAAATTTGATCCTCCTTGATTTTTGGGGGGTAGTACGCCAAAGCCTTGACATTAGAGGCCTCCTCCACACCATCAGCAACCACTGATTTCTAGGTTTTTATAAGAGCTTTAAGCGATTTTTGGTCTTGGTTGGTTAAAGGAATCTCTAGGTCAGAAGGTGTTTCGGACAACTTCTACAATCCTATGGGTATCTTAATAGATGGAAGGTTGGGGCAATTTGGGTCGATATTTTCGAAATTTGGAATTGGAGAAAGGGTCGAAAGGGGTTTTTTTTTTTTGGAGATGGGGTTGAGGCTAAGGGTATACAAGAAGTGGATGGGGGAGAAGAAGAAGAAGAAGCCATGGATGAGGGGATCACAACTCACCGGTTATCTGCGAAGTAATGAGCGAAGCTGCTCTCGCTCTCTCTCTCACATCGCTCTCTCTTTATGGCTTCCTATTTTAGAGTACGTAATATTCGAAAATTTATTAATGGTACTAATCATTTATGTTTATTATGTAGTGTTGAGCATTAATCACCTATTTTCAAGTGTTGGACTCATAATCTACTAGAACTAGTGTGTGATTGGATTATTATAGTCTATTTTCAATGTAGATATCAATTATAGACATACTTACTTATGTTTTTAGAAAACGGGGAGTTAGACAATAGATTGTATTTGCTAAGGTTGCCGCTATTGTGCACCACTATGGATGGAGAGAAACTATAGGATATTCAAAGACAAAAACTAAATGGTGACCACTATAATTTACTTGTTTTAGCATTCATATGATCATGGATAGGATTTGACCAAGTCTCCCTTAGTTTATTTATATTTTTATTTTCTTTTAAACTGTGAAGCTTTAGCGGGATGAGAGGGAATCCTTCCTTAATGGTTACCACCTATCTTATTCTCCCTCACAGTTTGTTGCGCATAGATCTTATTGTTGTAAGTGTTTTGTAGGTATTCTTGCGTTTTACCAAGAAACAAAAAAAAAAAAAGTACCTAAGTTACTATTAAAACGTTAAATGTATAAAAATAGAGATGATAACTTTTTTTCGTCGCAACTCGAATTTAACGAGATAAGTTCATGTTGACTGAACATTAGAACAAGTTTAAATTTAAAAAAGCATACTCAAACTAATTCAGACGAAAGCATATTATTTTAGTAGTGCAAAACTCGATCAAATTAGATTCTATATCTTTGATTTGAACCCACCCAATTTAATTTCAAGTCAAAAGCAAAAGAACAGAAGGTAAGAATTTAAACCGATCCGTTGACATCCTGGGCATATTTGGTTTCTCTGTCTATAACCACGTCTCTCAAACTTTTTTTTTCTTCTGTATATGATTCATAATGATCATAATAAATAATTATTTATCTATATTATTATTACTTGTTTTAGTTTTTGAAAGTTGTGTTAAAACTAATTGATAACAATTATATACCTGATGTCGGATTTATTCTAAAATGGATTGAATTTAATAACTAAGTGTAAAGTTTGTTAAAAAATTAATTCATTATAATTACTTAAAAATTTTTAATTTGTTAATTATTCTTTAATTTGAGCCAGAGTTTTAGAGGTGTATCCCATTGTAGTTTCAGAAGTGTATTGTTATGTGATTTGAAGGTTCTATTGTAGATTGTAAATTTTGCTTAGACCATAAACAGACTAAAAGCACTATCAATCCATTATCTGAAGACTTCCAATCCATTTAATGAAGGACATTCGTTCATCATTCTGAAATAAAGACGATCCAGTTTTGGAGAAGCTCGCAGAAGCCAGCAGGTTACATAGGAACTCTTTTTCGCAGCAAAATGATGCCAAAGTCCACAAGTTCACGAGCTAAAACCTTTTGGTGCAGTATTTGGTTAAGTTTAGAATCTAATATTAAAAATCTTCCTACCCCGTTTTGTTTTCTAAAATTAATTAAAAAGATGAAGGATACGAAGAGGAAGATGAATTCAAAAAGCACATATATATGTATATGTGTGTGTGTAAACATACATGCATAAAAGTATAGTTTAGTATAGTTTGATATTCCTCTCCGCCTTCTACGTTACAGTGAAGAGATTTAAGGAAAAGTATGGAGAGAACTTATTTGGGAAGGAACCATCTTGTCTTGGTTAGTAATGAGGACATGAAGGATGAGTGTGAGGGGGTGAGTAGTCTATTTGAAAGCCGTCGTCCTCAGTTGGAGGAGGTGGGCAAGGATGTGGAGCTGGAGGTGCTCTGCTGTCTATGGAAATAGCTGCCCCTGTAAGTGTTAGAAAATAAACGCAAGATCGAATATAAATGAAGCGGATTGAATTTAAAATTTTTCACATAATCAACTTTAACATAATTAAAATCGAAACATAAAACTAACCTTTTTTTGATTTCCAATACAATTTCTTACTTCTCCGAAAACGTCAACTCCACGAGCCGTTCAAACGTCCGGCCTCTAACGGTATCCACG
>JANZLC010000202.1:21610582-21625255 GCA_026413385.1 Erythroxylum gracilipes | reverse complement strand
ATTATGTGTTGGGTGAGCCATCGATGATGGTCACTCATTGAGTTCGCAAAACTCACCCAAAATTTGCAAATATTTTTTAGGTTTAGAAGAATACCCCGTTAAGCAAACGGGAGTATGCCTACAGCTTTCAAGTGAAGATTAGAGGTTGGGATCAGTTCGCGTCTGCATTGCATTTCTTTATTTTTTGTACTAGATTGTTATTCTGTAACTTTGGATAAATTTGCATTTTCAAATGGCTTAACTGTTTTGTAATTGTGAAAAGGGCCCAAATGGCCATATGGGAGTTTTGTAAATGGCATTGAATGATTGAAAGGGCTTATGCCCTATTTGATTTTGGACTTCCGCATATTGTGTTTTTGTGCATAAAAAAAAGTATACCAATTTATGAGCGATTGAGTGTTATAGCACGCCACCCTCGCGGGGCACGGACTCGAATATCACCGTCGATATCGAGTTCGGGTCGTGTGAGAGTGGGGTGCTACAATATATATATATATATTATATTTTTAATGTAAGCCTATCAAAAATAATTTTTTTATCAGTCAAAATTAAGGTTGCATATTTTTAAATCTTCACAAAACTCCGATTATCAACGAAAGTTGAACCCGGATAATATTGTTACTATAACTATATCATATTTATTTACACGTATTAAATTATTTCCTGCGAACCAGATTAAAAACAAAGCCGCAGTTTCGACGAATTCAATGCTTGCACCTTTCTTCACATTCTGCATAACTCGTCAACTGTTTGGAGCCCAAGTTTTCTACTTTGTTAATGAGCAGTCGAAAGAAACCGTGGGCCGACCGCAAGTATCACGTGGAATTGAAGCGATTCAATGGTCTGTAAAAGTCGCTTTTTAAGCAATATTTCCAACATATTTAAAGGAGGCGCGCGTCTCCTCAAACTCCCCTCGAAACAAACAAATTATAACCATGAACTCCGAACTACAACCTTGGCAATCTCAGCCCAATATTTTTGAGCAGTTACTTCAATCGGCGAGTACCTCCTCCAGTTCTAATCGTAACAACAATCACTCATCTACATCTTCTAACATCATGGATTATGGCGTTCTCAATACCAACGGTGGTTCTCTTTCCAAACCTTCTTCTAAGACAACACCTCGGTCATCTCATCCACATTTCGATCATTGCTTGCACGAAGCACCATCTGGGCTGCCTCCGCTCGTCTCTTCACAAACTGGTGAGTTTAACAAGCTCTTCAATTTTAAATGTCTTAGTTTGCTGGAGAAAATTAGACGTATGAAAGAAAAGGAGCTGTTTATGTTTTAGTTTTTTAATTTTTATTAGGATATAATCCTTTAAATATGAGTTTTTGTTATACCCAACACGGGACCATGTTTTCTGCTCACTAACTATTGGAATATTTCGGACAGTTGCTCTTCGTAAAGAGTATGAGTCTTTGGCAGATTCGGAAAGGAAAGAAGAATATAGAACGATGGTTGTTGAGAGATTGATGGAATTATGCGTAAACGATGCACTGGAAGCGAAAACAGCTGTTGGAATGGAAATAGCTCAAGGAGTTGATTTCTTGAGATTGTTGGATTCTTCGCACCCTAAATTGGCTGAATTTGAGGAAATAAGTGACAACAGCCGAGAAGGAGTTGCTAAGTTGATAGATGGCCTAAGGCTAGTGGAGAGAGCACAGAACAGGTTGCGATATATTCTCTTCAACGAAGGTGCTTCCTCTGCTAAATGAATTTCTTCCCCCTCCCCCACCCATTTTTTATGTTCTCTTAAAGCTTAACATTGTGAATGCAAGAACTTGTGCCATTTTGTTGTCAGATTTCTCTTCCGATTTACTTGCAACTTCACTTGGGAATACATTCGGTTCCTTAGGGGATGAAGTTACGTCCTCTCAGTTTATCTTCCTATAGGTTGTGATTTGTAACGTTGAAGTTTTTCTTTGGTCATCTCTAATATTGTTCCGTTGAAATTAGGATTGAGTTAATCCCCGTTTAAGTTCTTACCTTCATCAGATTACAACGAGAAACATCAACTAATAAGATGGAACTAGTAGATCCTTAGAAGAGTTGTTGAATCCTTGTAAGGACAACATATGAATCTTCTGACCCAAAATCTCATTTTCATCCAGCAATCTGATAATTGGAAGTTGAAAATTAGGTGAGCGGATTGACTTTTTTGGTCTAACAGATCTTGGGTCAACATCGAGAACCATACGAACATAGGCATAGTTTTATTATTGTCGCATTGTGATGGTGTTGCGTATTTACAATGGCAAATAACGCTAAAATTAAATTGTATATTACTGATGCTATATGGACGTAAACTTCTTCAATCATACGCAATATATTTTATTCTCAAGATATGTTATATAATAATAATGATATATTTATCTTTATAAATAATGAAATTTATTTTTTTATAAAAATTGTTTATCAAATGAAAACTGAAAATTTCATGAAATAAGAATGTTAACAAGAATTCATAATTGTTTTACTATTTCAAAAGTGATTAAACAAGTTTCCCTCTTAATTCGTATAATTGTATCTTATTTATTATAAATTATTATAACAGATTTGGTCAATTAAGTCTGAAAAATGAAATACTTTTTCGGGATACCTTGTGCTTTCAATCTGTAAAGTATCTTTATGAAAAACAGACGTAAAAGCTATTTTAGTGATTTAATAAATACTAACATAAAGTCATAAACATCTCATCTTCGTCAATAACTCGTCAGCGCCAGTAGCCACTCTTCCACCAAATTTTCATCAGAAAAATAACAATTACGATGATTTTAGTTTGTCATTCTTTTATTCATCCAATTTCCTAATCACTTTTTTTTAGGTTTATTCTAAAAAATAGTATTGTAGGTCATCTTGACTGTAATATCAAATCGCAGTAACTACAAACACAATGTGAAATTATAATTTTTCTAAAACGTTAAATAAATTACAACTACAAGGTTCACAATTTTTCAATCTAGGACTTTCAAGGCTTAAAAACAGAATGAAAGAGTGTAAGTTTAGCTCTATAACTAATCAGTTAGTTTTGAATTTTTGACACAATCAATTAAATGCATTATTTATCTTATCATACACAATCAATTAGATGCATTATTTATCTTATCATATGCATCATACTGTAATTCCTCCAATTCATCAAGTTGTAACAATCTTTTCTTGCCCGTTAGCTTTCACTTTATGTTCAATTTTCTAATTGCTCAATAGGCTCTATGCTCCAACTCTAATGATAAATGGCAAGTCTTGCCATATACAAGTTGATATGGTGTTGTGTCTATCGGAGTTTTAAAAGTCGTCCTGTAAGCCCACAATGTATCATCCAACTTCAAAACTGAAGTGTTCACTACCTTCTCCAATATCTTCTTCAACTCTCTATTCACCACCTCCACTTGGCCACTCGTTTGCGGGTGGAAAGGAGTTATCACTATCAACTCTATGATGAACATTAAGAGCTTTAAAGGATTTGTTGCAAGACTCCCTTCATCACTTATGATAGCTTTAGGCACCCGAAATCTAGTAAAGATTTTCTTGATGAACTGTTACACCACCTTGCCATCATTTGTTGAAGTAGCTATTGCTTCAACCCACCTAGACACATAATCAACTACAACCAATAAATAAGAGTTAATTAGGAAGGATGGGAATAGTCCCATAAAATCCAAGTGCCCCCCACATCAAATATCTTCACTTCCATGATGTTTGAAAATGGCGTCTCATCTCTCTTCGAAATATTGCCCACTTTTTGGCACCTATCACAACACAGTACAAAATCTCAGGCATCCTTAAACAAGTTTAGCCAGTAGAATCCACACCCCAAAATGCAGGCAGCCGTCTTGTTCGCTCCATAGTATTATGCATAAACTAAACTATAACACTAAGCTAAAACTTCAGGCATTTCATCTTCAAGGACACACCTACGAATCAAACTGTTAACACGTATTTTATATAACATAGGTTCATCCCAAATATAACGAGAACACTGAAATAAGAACCAATTCCGTTGTTAATGTGAGAGATTAGGGGGAAGAATACCACCTGAGAGATAATTAGCAATATTTGTAAACCAAGGAAGAAAGGGATTTTCTACCATCATTAAGGCCTTGTCAGGAAAATGCTCTTCAATTTCCTCTTCTTCTTCATTTTGTACCCCTTCAAGTCTCGATAAGTGGTCCGCTATAACATTTTCTGCTTCTTTCTTGTCTTTAATCTCAATGTCGAATTCTTGAAGTAGAAGCCATTTGATGAGTCTAGCCTTAACATCCTTCTTTGCAAAGAGATAACAGAATGTCGAATAATCTATTAAAACAATAACTTATATGCCCAAAAGATAAGAATGAAATTTTTTACATGCAAATGGCGCTACAAGCAACTCCTTTTCAGTAGTGGTGTTGCTCAATTATGCTCCCATCAAGGTCTTGCTGACGTAGTAAATTGCATGTAGCATCTTCTCCTTCTGTTACCCAAGTAAACAACCAATGGCATGGTCACTTGCATCACACATGATCTCGAAGAAAAGTGACCAATCTAGCGACGTCAAGATAGTGCTATTGTAAGCGCCTTCTTTAAGCTATTAAAACCATCTAAACAATCATCATCAAATACAAAAGACTTATCTTAACTAACAAGTGACTCAAGGGTTTAGCAATAAGAGAAAAGTCCTTGATGAACCGTCTATAGAACCCTACATGACCAAGAAATGCTCGGATGCCCTTGATGTTGGTAAGAGGTGGGAGCTTTTCATTCTCTGTCAGTCTTTGCTCGATATACCTCAATCCCCCTGAATGAGATCTTATGGCCTAAAACAATTCCCTCTTGGACCATGAACTAATACTTCTCACAATTCAAGACTGAATGAGACTCCTTGCATCTTTTAATCCAAGGATTGCAATATAGGATACAACCCCGAGTCGTTTCACTTAATCAAAACCTAAAATAAATGAACCTAAGTTAACCTATATGTCATGCTATGCAAAATAATTGGGAAAAAGGGGGTTTAAATCTTTGAAATCATTAACTGAACTAAATTAAATTGTAAAAAGTATGTAAAATATATTTTTGGATTTTTGGGATATAGAAAACGAAAAGATGAAAACAAGTGATTAAAGAATGATAGAGTCCTCTTGAAAATGAGCTTTGGCCATCATAGTTCGAAATTGATTTTTAATGGGAGTAGAAATCACTAAGCTTCAAAATGATAAACCTTAAAGGACTCTTTAAGTCCAGGATCTTAATCAATGGGACTCCATTTCTTAAGATCCCGTTAAGTGCTCTTAGTCTGTTTAGTAGAATCACCCAATGCAATAGGTCAAATGAAATCTCAACTAACTCAATATCAAACATAACCATACAAGATAAAAGAGAATCAAGAAGATCACAAATGGCCATATATGAGACTTAAAAAATTAAAGATCAAAGTTCTACATCAATTGATCCAAACTACATATAATGAATATCCAACATTTGATTAAATGATAATCAAGTAGCTCAACTACAAATTACAAATCCTAGACCTAGGAATTCATAAATTATAGCTGAACCATGGATTGAACTACTCCCCTTTTTAGCTCATTGAACTCTAGCCATTGCTACATCTTCAAGAGGAAAGGAACGCCTAGCCACGCATTGCAACCGGAAGCCTCACAACTAGGAAGGAATCTGAGTTTGCCATCGTGGGGGTGTTGACTATGAAAAATAAAGTGAAAAACATAAGAGAGATGAGGGAGATGAGAGAACAGTGATATCCTCAGTGTTAAAGATCAGTAGATGTCAGCCCATTCTGCCTTTGTCATTTATCCCGAAATAGGGTTTCTATAAAAGCAATAGTTTGAAATATCATTTGTCCTATAAATCAAGTGAGTGCAATTACTAACTAATTATGACAATTTTACCCTCAAACTACATTAATTCAAAACAAGCACTCTTAGGCTAAATAAAGCACAATATCTAAAAAAATAGCCAAAAAGTATAACAAAAGCCATGAAAATATCACTAAATAATATAGAAAACTTGGGTTCAATCACTCATATTAACATGGCACATCATGTAATCATTGCGAATCAAAACAGTTATATATACAAATACAAATGCATATGAGAATCTAGATTCATTATTATTGTTGTGACCGAGTGCCTTTCACATACATATATAGATACTGGCCCATTGGGCTCAGACAGAACAGAATCACGGAACACAACTTTATGTGCAAAAACAAAAATCACAAAGTAAAGCTCTACATGCAAGCACTTTCATGCTGGCTACTCTGATTACAACATCTTTATCTGAGCATGCATTTTATGTAATGCACCAAATACATAATAAGTCATGTATAACAGTTTCATATGATGCACAGTCAGAAATCTCATAGTCATCAGACATAAGTCTGGTATTCAACTTTCGTTGAGAATGTTCATATGATTCAGAATTTCAAGGAAATCAGAACACTTCCAATACATTCCTGAATATTAAACTCCTAGGACCTTAAGTCTAAAATTCATAAACATTCACAATCAATAAATAATTGGAAGTTAAACAAATTCAATCAATCCTAGGAAAATCATCTAGGTTCACTCACAGTCTGCTCCAAAATGTTATTGCCTGGATGGTCCAGCAATATCTGACTGGCGTCCAACGTGCTGCTCTATATCATACAAAACACATTTACTGATATCACATTTTTGCACAAATGTAATTATTCCTTTATGCACATCTATGTATAGTAAATATGCACAATATATGTTCAATGACAATCCCAGGCATCTTATAGTGATTCTTATCACCATATCATTCATATATCAAAACTATCATAATTATCATTTCTACTTAGGGTTCGAAAAATAATAAAGCAAAGTGAAACTAATTCCATAACCCAATTGATCATTTCAGATTTTTCTAATAACATGCTTTCGGGTCAACCTTGCATGATCATTCAAATAAGGTAAATGACACAATTAGGCAACACTCTCTTCTAGAAAATTGTTCTCCTGTGTCTTAAGTTTCTAATAGCACTAAGATCATACAATTTGGTTCAGAAATCTGAAAGTTATACCTCAAACATTTTTGGACTATTCTTATACTAGAACAGTATTTTGTGCTCAACTTCCATCCAGAAATTGAAATTCTTAAAGACTGAATTAAAACTCGTTTTCTTCAAATATTTTATAGACTTATGTCTCTAATTTACTTTAAATCAAAAATCATTCCATTCGGATAACTACAGAACATGTTATACCTAAACTACTGAAGCACATTCAAGATGTGCAGGAAAGACTTCGCCGCAGTGAATCAAGAAAAGTTGGCCACGGCGAACTTTTCCAGAGAGGAAATTCCTCTTGAAGTCTTACAAGTTGCCCGCGGCTAACCAGGGAGAGTTGGTCGCGGTGAGCTTTACTGCATTTTATTCATCTTCTTTCTTTTCTTTTTCACCGAATATCTCCTTCCATTTTTTTCCAGATTTCTCATTCCTATCTCATTCAATCTATGACTCCATTATTTTCTCCTCTTTTCGATTCTCATTATAGTTCAAAACCATCCACAATAGATCAAAATTAAAGATTACACACTAACACTAAAAACAGAACATATACAGAGATTCACCAATTTATGCACTTTTCATTTTGTCAACTTTATACCTCGACTTCACCAAATCTTCATTTTATATCATTAAGATTATTTAAACTCATCTCTATAAACACTTCACATGTTCATGCAAGAACAGTAAAAACAACCATATACGTATTTCTCTAAACTATAATAGAGACATCAACTGTTGTGAACTCATATCTAAAACAGAGTATATCTCATACCTTTCTGGACATTCCTATTTCACAAAGCCATCATCTAATTCATTCATCACCGAAACTACACTTCTCAAACCCACTCATGCATGTATATATTTACACCCTAAAACATCATTAGAGTTCCTTACTTCTTTCAGCAACTAGTTCTAGCAATGAGAGGGAAATCAATAACATAAAAAGAATAACAATATGTTATTTGGTGATGAAGAACAGGGAAGAGGATTGTGGTGTTGAGTGTTTTAGTGAAGAACAGAAGCTACAGTCGTCTCTTCCTAACCAAAACATAATAATATGTGTATTCTTTGTATGTAATACACGTGTCACTCAATTAACACTCCCACATGTCACCACACATTTAAGCCATTTATCAAAATCTATTTAGTCCACGTGTCACACTAGGATTGGTCCAAATTTCGATATTTTTCCTAAAATTCACCAAAAATTTTAAAATAATTATAATATTCTCCAAATAAATTTTCACCACAAATAATCCATAATTCATATTTTAATCGCATTAATAACTCAGTTATACCCGAAAAATGTCAGTGAATGCATGTACAATCATATTAATGTGTAAAAATATGCATGTCATAATTAGCTTAAGCTTAATATGCATTTTCCTAATTTCTTAGTACTTTCTCATATTCACTATTCAAGTCTTATCATTGGTGTGTGTGTGTGTGTGTGTGTATATATATATATGCTTGTTGAAATAGATAGTGTGTGTGTATATATATATATATATATATATACTATCTATACACTATCTATCACTATCTATACACTATCTATTTCAACAAGCACAATATGAGTACAAACATATCATATAATCATCTCATAATCATCCCAATCACTAATCACAATCATACATATCATCAACATGCACACAAATAAGTCATATCACTATTTCAACACATTTCAATAATTCTTCTCAACCATTCTGATGATGTATGTAATGATGTATATATGCAAATGCACATGTGACTCCAATTTTATTTTTACTTTATTGTGACCAAGCACTTATTTAACTGTCCTCTATCCATTGTGGATACTGGGCTCATTTTAGATACTGTCCCGTACCCATTATGGATACTGGACTCATTTTATATAATGTCTTGTATCCATTGTGAATATTGGGCTCATTTATAACTGAGTATGTGGCTCTTTGTGCACATTTTAGAACTTTAATCTTTTTTTTCACTTTGGTCACTCCAGTCACAACTCCTTTATCTGATCATGCATATGAATGTGATGGAATGCAC
Organism: Erythroxylum gracilipes; assembly: GCA_026413385.1. Lineage (NCBI taxonomy): Eukaryota > Viridiplantae > Streptophyta > Magnoliopsida > Malpighiales > Erythroxylaceae > Erythroxylum > Erythroxylum gracilipes. The sequence continues at coordinate 21,616,193 of JANZLC010000202.1, read as the reverse complement.
TAATTCACACATTATACTATCAATAACTTTCATTCAGTGTGCACAGTCATTTATCATATTCATCGGATTTGAGTCTGGCATTTAACATTTAGTTGAGTACACAATTTCCATATTCACATACACTTCAAAAGCACTTCTAATACAATCTCAAATATCAGACTCCTCGGACCATCAATGTCTAGAATTATCAATATTGTAATCATATCAATAACAGTTCAAAATTTCAAAGTTAATCAAAACAATTCAAACATAGTGAGAAAACATCTAGGTTAACTCACTACATATACGATTCAAATAGAAGCATATATAGTTGAATTTACACATCTAGGTTGACTCACAGTATGCTCTAAAAATAGTTACTGCATTGACGATCTAGCAATGTCTGGATGTTGTTGGCTAATTTGTGTTTTTATTGTCATGCAATACATACATAATTCATATATTACTAGATTCATCAATCATTCATTCACCAATATTTTTTAATGTTATATATTCATAAAATTTCCCAATTCTTATTTACTCATACCTAATTCACATTTCTCAAATCTTTGGATCACATTTGCATCCATAAGAATACCTTGATTCCTTTAACAACTCATAAATTTTAGATTTAGATACATTGGTCTCAAACAATCCATTCCTTAAGTTATAGCCTCAATTAACAACCCAAACTTATCAAATCCTTAACTAATTAATCCAACAACAATCTAAGTTCATTTCAAACCTGAATCAAATCCAAATACACCAACGTAAGGTAACTTATCCTTAGTTGGTTCAACAATCACACAAAACTTAATTCTTTTTCGTTTAAAAGCATATCCCATGATTGTGGGGTACCTTTCCATGATCGTGGAAAGACAAAACAGAAAGTTTTCTCATTTCACTACATTGCCCACGATTGTGGAAAGACAAATCAGAAAGTTTTCTCACTTTACTACATTGCCCATGATCGTGGGAAGGAGCTTATGCAGCTTCCATGATTGTGGGATGGGTGAACAGAAAGTTCACCCATCCATTTCCTTCAACTTTTCTTCCATATTTCAACACCTTTATGATAGTCCATTAATTATTCCTCAATTATTCCTTAAAGATACTTCAATTCCTCATCAATTCATCTATAATTCCAATTCAAAGTCATTAAATTGGTAACTCACAATTTATGATCTTTCATGCATCAAAATCAAAATAGAAACTATCATTCCAAACTATCATTCCCTGTCATACATGTAATCTTAGATCTTTCCCATTTCCAAAACACTATATTAGCACCTTTCTTTAACATAATTTCACCTTCATTATACCTCAAATCCCAATCCAATCCATCCATGATACAACCTATAACCTACGATTTTTATTCATCAAAAACAAGATAAGAAAGTATCCAATTCAAGTATCAATTTCCAGCACAATTCTTCATCAACCCTACATTTATTCCATCTCAATTTAATCATCATAAATTTTATGCTAACATATGTCACAATAGATCAATAAATCTCTTACTTGTTCAGCTCAAGGTCTCCTCAATTAACAAGCTAACCAAGCCTTCCAAGAATTCAAGCATACACCAAGAACAAGTGGTAGAAAACATTGCATGGAATGGATTAGAAACAAGTGTTGTTGGCTGCCAATTTGGTCATTAACTTCTCAAAATTCCATTAATGAATGTTATTCATGGTAAGTAACTTCCCATAACTTCCATTAATGCATGCTATTCATGACCAGTAACTTCTCATAACTCTCCATTAGTGATGGGGGTTATGGAAGGCCAAATGGTGCAAAAAATAGAGATGATTTTTGTGCATCTTGTGTGAGACATAAGTGAGAAAGAAAGTTTCTTTCTTACACACACACTCTTTTTTCTCTCTAACTTTCACAAGAGTTCTTATCTTTGTTAGCATTAAGAAAGAACTCTAGTCAACTCCTAGTGAGGTTTCATCCTTCTATCTTCGTATGGATTTCATTAGAGACGGTTTATAATAATCGTTGTGGTTTACAACAACCCAACGTGGAGAAGATTAAAGAACGAAGGAGATCGTCTGAAAAGAATGTAAACATCTTACATTTCATGTTTTTGTTTTCTATATCTATATGCATGAGTAGATTTGATTTTTGAGGTTCTATTTTATTTTCCACTCGTTTTATTTGATATATATTATGTATGAGATGCATGATCAGAACCTTACACTTCCGACACTTGGCCTCTACCACTAGAATAGATAAAGCCACCTTTTGGCCTAAACCCTGACAGTCGCGATCTTAACTGTGATCGTGATGATCTACTCTGGCGTTTACTGAATCTTCTACCTGAATCAGCTTGAAATTCACTAGGCCTCTTCATTTTGAACTCCTACCTATATTTTCCTTCTCCATCTTTCAATAACTATTCAATTATAATCGAAGCACTACTCAACTCAATAAAGCCACTCAAATTGGTAATTGCTAGCCTCGTTCTGATTTCCATATTCAACCCATCTTTAAACCACCTACGTTTGTCTTCCTCAGTCAGGACCAGAGCTGTACATACCCCAATAACTCATAAACTGCACTTCATACTCAGTTACAGTAAGGTTCCCCTATTTCAGATCGAGGAACTCCTTTATCTTTCTATCCAAGTAGATGTTTGGCATGTAGTTCTCCTTGAAGACCCTCAAAAAATCTTTCCACATCAATTTACAAGGTCAGGTTGACCTACCAGAAACAGTTTTCCACCACTGGTAAGTCAGGCCTTGGAGTAACGAGATGGCATAATAAAACCTCTCGTCAAATTCACAATCCATCTAGTCTAATATCCTTTTTGTCCTCTCTAACTAACTTTCTGCCTTGGTAGAGTCTGTACTTCCATAGAAGTCTAAAACTCCCTGTTTCCTGAGTTTGTCATACCTCCTTTCTCTCCTCTTAGGTACTCTCAGAGGCATTGACTCAGACTGGGACATAGAAGACTCTCTATTGGCTTCTATTGACTCAAGGTTAGCTAATTCGACAACTTGGTCTTCTACGGTGGATGACTTATAAAAAAACAACAATTGTAATCACTATATGAGACTCTCGCTAGATATCATATTACATTGCTCCTGTATGTCCCTAAGGATGCCAAACTATGTTCTGATACCAAAATTTTGTAACACACCACTACCATAGAGCATATGCTTGAACATCTAGAGGAAATTCAAGAACATACCCTATGAGAATGGCGTATTAGAGCAATCACATTATCACATTCAAGGCCTCATACATAACATAATGTTTCAAAGACTAATTCTTCCCATTTCATTCACAAACATAAACATCATTGTGCTATTACTCTCATGATTCATGTATATATATACAATACACAACATTTGAGATCACACAACTCTATATAATATGTACAATATGAAACAAGATGCTGGACTAAAATATTCTAACTAGACTCTTCAGTATTAGCTAACCAGACCATTGAGTCATTCTTAATTCTAAAATTGACAATACTAGACTGTTACTAGATTGTCTTAGAGCTAGGTCTCCTCAGTACCTGAAAATTAACATTGCAATTCTAAAATTGACAATACAAACATTTCATATAATCATCTCAGAATAATCTCAATCATTCATCACAATCATTTATATCATCAACATACACACAAATAATTCATATCACTATTTCAACACATTTTGGTAATTCTTCTCAATCATGCTCATGATGTATATATGCAAATGCACATGCGACTCCACTTTCATTTTTACTTTGTTGTGACTGAGCACCTATTTAATTATCCAGTATCTGTTGTGGATACTGGGCTCATTTCAGATACTGTCTCCTGTACCCATTGTGGATACCGGGCTCATTTATATATTGTCTCGTATCTATTGTGGATACTGGGATCATTTATTATTGGATCCCGTTTTCAGAAGCCAACTCTTACTCAGATAACATAAATGTTGGGTACCATTTCTGGAACCCAACTCTTGCGAAATCATAACCACTGAACTTATTCCAGTGAAGTTTCCTTAACCATCATCGAATCCTCTTCTTGCTTTGATACCATGCATGGTTATTCCCATTGAACCCTTATTGGTCATCCTCGGTTAATCTTCATTATCTAATACTATAATGTCGATGTCAGGCCCTAAATCAGATTGCACCTATCATGGGACCAAAGACATAACTTGCTCTAGGGTTTTCAGATCAAGGTTATTCTTAGAAAGTTTGAAAGAGGACTTTAATGTCTACAACTTCCATACAGACATTGAAAACAAATTCTATCATCTGAAGGGTCAAACATGGACTAGACGATAGCATCAAACGAATAGTGTACAGAAGAAGAAGTTTCGGTCACATAAGCAAAAAGAAAACGAAGCAAAAAACGACGAAGCAAAAGTAGACGAAACAGAAAACAGTTGAAGCAAAAAGGCAGATAAAACAAAGTAAACGATAGCATGAGGCAGACGAATGCAGAACATATGGAAGTATGAGGCAAATGAATACAAGAAGTAGACGAATGCGGAACAGAAGAAAGCATGAGGCAGACGAATGTAAGAAGAAAACGAATGCAGAACAGACAAAAGGCAAAAGCAGACGAATCAAAGAACAGACGATAGCATGAAGCAGACGAATGCTGGGTCAACTTAAGATGAAGCAAAGTCAACTTAAGACGATGCAATGCTTAAGACGAAGCAATCAACTTAAGACAATGCAAAGTTAACTTAAGACAATGCAACGCTTAAGACAAATTGAAAGACAAACGAAGCAAAAGTCTTAAGACGAATGATGTCATCATAGACGAAGCAAAAGTCTTAAGATGAATGATGTCATCATAGATGATATGACATCATCACAGACAAAGAAAAAGTCTTAAGACGAAGCGAAAGATAGACAAAGAAAAAGTCTTGAGACGAATGACGTCATCACAGAAGAAGCAAAAGTCTTAAGATGAAGCGAAAGACAGACGAAGCGAAAGTCTTAAGACGAATGACGTCATCACAGATGAAGCAAAAGTCTTTACAGACGAAACAACTTGACAGACGAATGCATCCTTACAGATGATGCATTCTTAAGATGAAATGACGTCATTACAGATGATGTGATGTAGTTACAGACGATATCACTTATACTCCTAAACATCTGTCTTTCTAAGGACCATAACTTTCCACTCCGATGTCCAACAATTTCCTACTGTAAATCGGTGGTGTAACACCCCACTCCCGAGTGACCCGAACCCGATATCGTTGGTGATATCCGAGTCCGTGCTCCGCGAGGGTGGCGTACTACATCAGTCGTTCGGTTAAAACTCAGTATACAGTATTATTTTTTTCTTAAAACTATACATTCCACGTTAAAAGGAAGCAGTGCCAGTCATTTCACAATTACGCAGAACAAGCAGTAAACAGTAGTAAATCTTTTGCGGTAGATACAATCATTTAATAATATGTTACAGGATAAAAATACAAATACAAATGCAAATACAAATCAGTTTACAACGATTGCGGACTACAAACTTAGGAAACACTAATGCAGACGCGAACTGATCCCGACCTCTATCTCAACTTGCACCAGACATACTCCCGTGTCAAACGGGGTACTCTTCTAGTCCTGAAAAATAGATTGCAATTTTGGATGAGTTTGCGAACTCAA
>JANZLC010000202.1:21551955-21565805 GCA_026413385.1 Erythroxylum gracilipes | reverse complement strand
CCATTCTCTCTCTAATCCCTTCATTAACAAAGCAAGAAGGAAAAAGATGATTAACTTACCTTAACAAGCTTGATTTCTTCTTCTTTCTTCTTCCTTCCAAGCTTCTCTTGCACACTCTCACAAACTCTCTTTCTTCTCCTCTCTTCTTTCACTTTTTTTTCTCCTCTCTTTCTCTTTTCCACGATTCTTTCTTCTTATTATTATTTCAAGACAACATTTTAGTTGTCTTTCCCATTTTGCCCCTCATTTAACTAGTCTTTCTATATTTACCCTTCTTTTGTCTTTTAAAACCAACATCTTATACTTCTAACTCCTTAACTAATGATCATGGAAAAATTGAAGGAATTTGATAATACTTCCTTCTATAAAAATGTTCCTCATTGTCTCAATTTTCTAATGACACCAAAATCATTCAATTTGGCTTGGTAATCTGAAAGTCCCCAAACATTTCCGAACTATTCTTATACTGAAACAATATTTTGTGCTCAACTTCCATCCAAAAATTGAAATTCTTAGAGACTGGATTAGAACTCGATTTCATAAGACAATTTGTAGCCCTATGTCTCTAATTTAATCCAAATTAAGAATAATCTTATTTGGATAACTAGAGAAAAAGTGGTGGCAAAAAATCAAAGCATACTCAATGAACATGTTTCAACTACATTTTCCAACTTTTAACATCCAACATTTCACATATCACCCGTCTTGTAACTAAACCATTTCCTACTTCATTACTAATTCAGGAATTCTCCCTTTTTTTACACATATTTAGTAGTTCTAGCTTCCAAGAAGATTTTGGGGTCCAACAACCATAATGGCATCGGTATGGCTCTGTATGGGCGTTATATGGCAGAAAGTGTCGATCGCCACTATATTGGGATGAAAAGGGCCTAAGGATTGCTGAAGGCCTAGAATTGATCCAAGATATTATTGATAAGGTAAAATTGATCTGTAGTCAAATTAAGGCAACTCAAGATATGTAGAAAAGTTATGCAGTTCAACACCGAAGAGATCTGGAATATCAATTAGGGGACAAGATGTTTCTGAGAGTATCACCATGGAAAGGAGTACTAATATTTGGTAAAAAGGGAAACTGAGCCCTAATTAGTCCATATGAGATTATTGAGAGAGTTGGACCATTAGCATACCGATTAGTATTACTAACAAAGATGGTAGCCCAACTTTATTCACAAATCCATCAAATATTTCAAACATAGCATTAGCCTTCCTAACAAGGCCAAATGTATCAATAAACTTTAAAAACATTGTCCTCTTTATAAAATAAATAAAAAATTAATAATATGTCCCTGTCTTCTATTTGTCCAACCATCATACATGATTGAACATCCAAAAGTAGCCCAAGTTATTCTTCTTTCATCCAAATAAATTTTTATTTCATAAGCAGAGCCACTCAGAAGTTTACCTCTGTAATCATCAATTAAAGGAGCCTTGTATCTTGAACTATAAGAGGTAATAATATCTACCATAGGCTAAAAATAATAAGATAGGATAGGAGTGGATTCTATAGCTAAATCATACCACCATCTAGTCATTTTCATATCCACATTATGATCTACTTTTTTAGATTATAAGGAACTAAGGATTGAAGGCTTAGCTCTAGGAGTTGTTCGTAGTGCAAAAAAATTAGACACTTGTATTCTTCTTTTCCTAACATCAGGTTCAACATTCCCTTCTTGTTGGATAGGAATACTACCAGCTTCAACATTCCCACTATCATCTTGACCACTAACTAAAAAAGCTTCCATTACTAATTTTGTAATTCAATCTTTGGCTTCTACCATTTCCATGCTTATACTCTTCAAGTGAAGTCTTCATTTGTCATTTCACATTATAGCTCTCTTTTTTACATGACTCCATATCACCTTTGACCAAAGCTAAATGTTTCTTTAATCTGGTGATTCATCCACCTATCAAATGCTTATTAAAAAATAAACAAATGTTATAGTTCTTTCTTTCGGGAGCCAATGTAGTATAAGCCCAATTTGGGTCATTGAATCTTCTTGAAGTGGTTGACTTATGAGGAGTACTTGGAATTCCTTCCACTTATCTGTAAAAATAAATGAAGCCCTATATCAAAATTAACTTAATAACTTCATATCAAAACAAAGTTGTGTGAAAAAAAAAGTTAAGAAATAGATCAATAATATTTTTCTCAATAACTCATATTTCTTTCTAAACCCAAACATCAAATATATACATTAATTGCTAAACTTTCAAAATTATAACTCATTTTTGTTTGATTACATAATTTAAACTTAAGATCATAACTATAAACTATTTTGTTTAATTATATAATTTTAAAATAAACTTAAAATTACCTATTTTGTATGATTATATAATTCAATTATAAACTCACAAGTCACAATTGTAACTCATTTTATGTTATTGCAAAATTCATTTATAAACTCACATCTATAATTCAATTTGTGTAATCACATAATTCAACCATAAACTCTTAACTTAACTTATTATGTGATTTAATCATAAACTCTTAACTATAACTTATTTTGTAATATTATTGATCAGTTGATTAAATATCCAATCATAGACATAAAGTCACGACTATAATTCAATTTGTATAATTAGTAATCATATAATTCAACCACAAATTAACTAATCCATTTTGATGATTACAAAATTTAATTTGTAATATATACCCAATTCATAATAAAGACTAACTTTTCATTCAAATTTCAATATATCTCAATCTAAAATTTCAGACAAGAATAACCTTAAATTCATAATTGAATTCCAAACTTCAAATAACAAATGAATAACCTCAAAGTCAAATTCATAATCTAATTCAAGATTCTAGTTCCCAATCATCACAAAAAGTTAAAATCACAGCTAGTTTTAACTTCCAAGTGAACATCGTGTTAATTTTTATGAATGACACAAATTGAAACTTCCATTTCACTGTTCCACAAATTCAAAATTCACAATTTACAAGCCATGCACATTCACGTCCACGAGTCCACAAGTATACAACACAATCAATCACACACACACACACAGAGGGTTCAACAATCCATACACACAAGCAAATTGCAACCTTGACTTAAGCTTACAAGTGAAGAATCACAATTCAAAACACTGTAATTTTATAGCACAATAATACAACACAACACACGAGGGTGATTAGTGGTGACTAGAGTTAGGCAGAGGAGAGGAATTGGCACCTAGTTGGCGAGTTTTTGTGGGATGGGGGGCTTATTATAATGCTAAGTTGGTTTAGGTCCTCATAGACGACAGGCAACGTGTAGCGCCTCCTTACCGCAGGGAACCCACCGGGACGCCCGAAGGTAATTCCGGTACATATCCTACGATAAGAGCGAGGTACAATTGATCACTACATTTACTTCATATGGCATCATATCATTGATCACTTAAAAGCATCATAAGAAAAACCACAATATTTTAAAATTAACTTTTTCCTCACTTCATTTCATAAGACCCGAATGTCTACATTGTCTTTCAACAAGTTCTATATGTACACTTACAAAATCTATTATAGGAATACTACATGGAAAAGGAAAATACATCAAATCTATCTAAGCCACCCAAAAATCCCAGCTGACCGACCTTTAAGCCATGACTTCTCTTACCAAACCACAATCTACAAGGTAGTAGAGCCTTTTAGTAGCTAGAGTTGTCTCTCGGCCCTGAAAAGACAACGTTGCAATTTTGGTGAGTTTTATGAACTCAATGAGGTAACCATCATCGATGGTTAACTCAATTCACCCATCACATCAATTCATATAATATCACATTTCACTTTTAGAACAATCATCACAAGCATTTCACTTATGTAAGTTTTCGCATACCCAAGAAACAAAAACAAATATAATGCACATGAGACTCTCTTTCATTTATTATTATCATTGTGACCAAGTGCCTTCTTTTTATTTCTAGCTCATATCCCTTAGTGGATATCGAGCTGTGTCAAATTATGTCCCATATCCCTTTGTGGATGTCGGGTACATTTTCAACTGAGCCCGAGGCTCTTTTCATATTCTGAGCTTTAAGCTCTTTTTTTATAGTGACTCCGATCACAACTTCCTTTATTTTACATGCAATCGTGCATGGAAATGCTTCACATATTATTTTCTAAATCAATCACACTACAGAATCTTTGGACCTTCAGTCCAGAATCCACAATCTCGTCACATTTATTCATTATTCGAAATATAATTATAAGCAAACAATAATTGAGAGAAACCATCCAGGTTACTCACTAGTTGCTCCCGACGCTAATGCCTGGAAGTGCCGACAATGTAAGGAGGTTGATGTTCCAATTGCTCCTCTATAACAAATAACATAGACGATATCACCATTTGAACCATCATAAGTATTCGATAATGCATATGTATGAAATGAATTATGTACAATGCATGTTTATGACAATCCCAGGTATTTTACCATCAATTAAGTATAATTTATACTTAGTTTATGCCTCACTAAAATCATTAAAATTACAATTCATTTCTCATTGAATCACTTCAGATTTTTTTAAGACACCCTATTTGTGCTTACTGTTCACATTCAATCTATCTCCCTTCATTTCAGATGGCCATGATTTTTTTGGTGGAGATGTAAAGAAATGTCATACGAATCCAATGGTTTAAGAATCAGATCATTTAGGTGTCTAGAGAAGAAGTTATGACCAAAAGAATAAAACATGTTTTTGTCCTCGATCGTCTTACTTTGCTTCGTCTTACTTCTGTATCGTCTTATGTTTGCTTTGTCTTACCTTCGCTTCGTCTCACTTTTGATCATCTTACTTCGCTTCGTCTTACTTTACTTCGTCTTACTTTTGCTTCGTCTTAGTTTCCATTCGTCTTACTTTACTTCGTATTACTTTTCCTTTCGTCTTAGTTTCCATTCGTCTTAGATGAACATTAACTAAGATGATCGGATGAATAGTAACTTCATTTTAAAACTTCGTCTTAAAACTTCGTTTTGGAATTTCATCTTACTTTGCTTTCATCTTGCTTTTGCTTCCAGAGTATCTCCATTTATAAAGATCATAACTTTTGACTCAGATGTCTAAAATTTTCATACTATATACCGTTGGAAAGATAAAAGAAAGATCTACAACTCTCAATAAGAAAACTTTGCTAAAATCTATCTAGATCAATCCAGATTTTCTCCCGAAGTCAGAACACAAATTTTACAATCAGCTCCCAAAGTCCTACACCCAGTTCTCAAATTCATGACAACTTTTGAGATTTTTAGAGACAGAATTGAAATCCAATGTCTTCATAAGAAATGTAGGCATATGTTTCTAGTTTAATAAAAATCAAGAATCATCTCATTTGGATAACTAGAAAAACATTGTGGCTAAAAGAATGAAGCATACTCAGTAAAAATCTTTCTAGATTTTCAAACTTCCAATATTTTACATCCAAATCATCTTCTACCTAAATTATCTCCTCCATTACAACTCCATAAATCACTTTTACAACACCTAATCACTAATAATATTTCAAAACACTAAATTAACACTATATAAAAAATTTTCATCCCTAACAACACAGTATTTATTAACAAACACGTAAATGCCATTTTTCCATGCTGATGATAGTAACTTGTCAATTTTATTTCATAAATCCCCAACTCTAAAGGATTTATTCACTACTTACTTGCTGAAAACTCCAAAATCTTCAAGCCCTAAACTCCACATGATTTACGTACTTCATTAAGCACAATGACCAGCTTCTGATTTTTTTCTTAGGTAGAGGACATAAATAGCAAAATGGGCTTGGTGTAGGAAGGAAATGCATAGAAATCCCTTAGAAGGTGTTTGATGGAAAACTCTGTGTATGGGAAGAAAATTTTGGAAGAAGATAATAATGAAGAAGGGACTTAGACATAACTTAACCTGTCAACTCTCAAAGAACAGTAACCTACTTTTAGCAAAAGCACAAAGAGCCTAAGTGACACTTGTCATTTTCCTAATACCAAAGCTCTAACTTAGTTTCTTTTGAAACAAATTCCCTTAACTATCATCTTTACAATCTAACTTTCTCCAATCTTCATTTGATTTCTTTTTCCTACTTTCTAAAATTTCCAAAATTTATTCCTAATTTCACGAAAATTCATAAATACAATATTCTTACTAACCAATAGAATTTCCACTATAAACAAATTTCAAATTCTTAAAACTCTTAAAAATCTCAACTCAATCTCATTATACCCGGAATTATTCATGAATGCATGTACAATTATCTTTATGTGTAGATAAATTCACTATTCATGTTTAAGTGTGTGACATATTATGCATGAAAATGGAAGGGCATCCCTAACTCTCATTAATCACTCACCTTTACCATTCCAACCCTCCCACAAGCAATAAGATGTTACATTCTGGATAAGGTGTTTGTTAGACCTAGTGTGTCACCGTGGGGAGCACCAGTGTTATTGTTAAGAAGAAGGATGGCACACTACAGATGTGCATCGATTACAAGCAGTTGAATAGAGTCACAGTGAGGAATAGGTATCTATTGCCAAGGATTGACGATCTATTTGATTAGTTGAAAGATGTAATAGTGTTTTCGAAGATAGATTTGGGATCAGGGTATTATCATCTTTTGGTAAAGGAAATGGATGTACCAAAGACTGCATTTAGGACCCGTTATGGACATTATGAATTCCTAGTAATGTCATTCGGGTTAACTAATGCTCCAGCAACATCTATGGATCTAATGAATAGAGTGTTCAGGCCTTATTTGGACCAGTTTGTTGTGGTGTTTATTGATGATATTATGGCCTATTCTAAAAATGAATAGGACCATACTGAACATCTTCGAATTGTATTACAAACCCTATAGGAAAGACAGTTGTATGCTAAGCTAAGTAAATGTGATTTCTGGCTTTAGGAGATATCATTTCTAGGGCATGTTGTCTCTTCTGAAGGAATTAAAGTTGATCCTAGTAAGATAGAGGCGATTGTTAATTGGAAGCCACCATGGAATGTGTGAGAAGTGAGAAGTTTTCTGGGTCTAGGTGGTTATTACCGTCGGTTTGTTAAAATTTTTTTAGTAATAGCATCCCCTTTAACTAAATTATTACAGAAGGGAGTGAAGTATGAATAGTCTGATAAATGTCAGAGTAGCTTTGATCAGCTGAAAAGTATTGAAGCTCCTGTATTGGTCCAACCTATTTTTGGTAATAAGTATGTTTTGTTAAGTGATGAATCTGGAACTGGTTTGGGTTGTATTTTGATGCAAGAAGGAAAGATAGTTGCTTATGCCTCTAGGCAATTAAAGACTTATGAATAGAATTACCCTACACATGATCTGGAGCTTGCAGCAGTAGTATTTGCCTTAAAAATTTGGCGGCACTACTTGTATGGTGAAAGGTGTAAAATTTTCACAAATCATAAGAGTCTGAAGTATTTGCTTACCCAAAAAGAACTCAATCTGAGATAACAACATTGGTTGGATCTATTTAAGGACTATGATTGTATTGTGGATTATCATCCGGATAAGGCTAATGTTGTGGCAGATGCCTTGAGTCGGAAGACAATTTCAGCATTATCAGTGAAGCGGGGTGAATGGGAACTTGAATCTGATGGAGCTTTAATAGCTCAATTGAAAGCAAAGCCTAAGTTAAGGCAAGAAATTTGCGATGCTCAGAGAGCTAATGATAAGTTACAACAACTTATCTTGGCTTCTGAGGAAGGTAAATAGTCTAATTTTTCTGTGCAAGGAGATGGTGAATTGTATTATAAGGATCGGTTGTGTGTGCCAGCTAGTGATGAATTGTAGAATAAGTTGTTGTTTGAGGCTTATAATATAGTGTTTACTATACATCCAGGTGGGAACAAGATGTATCAGAATTTGAAGCAGTATTACTGGTGGTCAGGTATGAAACAGGATGTTGTGGATTATGTAGCAAAATGTTTGACATGCCAGCAGGCTAAGGCTGAGCACCAGGTTCCATCTGGTTTGTTACATCCTATTCCTATTCCTCAATGGAAATAAGATAACATTACTATGGACTTTTTCACTGGACTTCCTCTTACTCAAAGGAAGCATGATGCGGTATAGGTAATTGTGGATAAGTTTACCAAATCTGCTCATTTTTTTCCTATTCGTCCTAACTATTCTTGGATAGGCTTGCAGACTTGTATGTGAATGAGATAGTAAGACTGCACGGAGTACCATTGTTGATTATTTCTGATCGTGATCCTCGATTTGCTTTGAGATTCTAGAAAAGTCTACAGAAAGCATTGGGTACTCAGGTTAAGTTTAGTACTGCATTCCATCCCTAGACAGATGGACAATCTGAACGAGTTATACAGATTTTGGAAGATATGTTACAGGGTTGTGTGTTAGAGTTTCCCAGAAGTTAGGATAATTATCTTACTTTGATGGAGTTTTCTTACAATAACAGTTATCAGACGAGCATTAGCAGGGAACCTTATGAAGCATTGTATGGTAGGAACTGTAGAACTTCGGTATGTTAGACAAAGTTGAGTGAAAACAAGATGATCAAGCCAGAAATTGTGAAAGATACTGAGTAAAAGATTTAGATTATTCAACAAAGATTGAAAGCTGCCAGTGATAAGAAGAAGTCTTACGCTGATCTAAAAAGGAAAGATATTGAGTATCAAGTGGGTGAGAAGGTATTCTTAAATGTGTTATAATGGAAACACATACATCGGTTTGGGAAGAAAGGTAAGCTTAGTCCGCGACACATTGGTCCTTATGAAATTATAAAAAGAATTGGACTAGTAACTTATCAGCTAGCTCTTCCTGAAGAATTGGCTAGGTTACATGATGTATTTCACGTTTCTATGTTGAGAAGATATCGTTCTTATATTACACATAAGATTCCTGTGCAAGAAGTTCAAGTGCAACCAGATTTGTTGTATGAAGAAGGCCTACTTTCTATTTTAGCCAGAGAAGTTAGGCAACTTATGAATAAGCAAATACCTTTAGTAAAAGTACTATAACAATACCATGGACTTGAGGAAGCAACATGGGAACCTGAAGAAACCATGAAAGCTCAGTATCCTCAACTATTTTAATCAAGTATGAATTTCGAGGAAGAAATATATTGGACCCCGTTTCTGGAGCCCAACATCTAGAGTTATGAGCCTTGTGCTTCTTACCCTACAGGGTTACTTGCCATTATTACACCAGGTCAGTGTGCCCATACCAATCAATCACCTGAATTACAACTATCCTTCTTCAAAGAAATTGTGGCTCTAAGTCTCTAGTTTTTTTAGATGGTTTGAAAGAACACTTCTAGATCTACAACTTTCATGAAGAACTCGAAGTGAGATTCGGACTATAAAAAGATAAAAAATGGAACAGAATATAATGATACAAACTAAGATGATGCAGAAGGTCAAACTAAGATGACGTACAGTAACTAAGACGAAGTAATCTAAGATGAAACAAAACTGAGACAAATCGAAACTAAGACGAAACAAGACCAAGACGAAGCAAAAAGTCAAACTAAGACGATGAACAACTACTGAGATGAAGCAGAACTAAGACGAAGCGATTCTAAGATGAAGCGGAACTAAGACGAAGTGATTCTAAGATGAAGCGAATTCTAAGACGAAGCAAATTATAAGACGAAGCAGAAACTAAGATGAAGCGAATTCTAAGACGAAGCAGAAACTAAGACGAAGCAAATTCTAAGACGAAACGAATTCTAAAACGAAGCAGAAACTAAGACGAAGCAAATTCTAAGACGAAGTGAATTCTAAGACGAAGCAGAAACTAAGATGAAGCGAATTCTAAGACAAAGTGAATTCTAAGACGAAGTAGAAACTAAGACGAAGTGAATTCTAAGACGAAGCAGAAACTAAGACGAAGCGAATTCTAAGACGAAGCGAATTCTAAGACAATAAAGAAGTCAAACTAAGACGATAGGGAAGTCAAACTAAGACGATTCTAAATCACTTTCTACACTCTTCAGAGCATCTCCCCTCCTAGAATGTCCAAAAATTTCATGCTATATATCATTGGAAAGATGAAAGAAAGACCTAAAACTTTCTAGATGATAATTTGGCCTAAGTTAGCCCGGATTAACCCAGATATTTCCCTGAAATCAGTACACAAATTTTCTCCTGTTATGCAAACTTAAGAATCATGGGTGAAAACAAAATCATAAACCATTAACATCAAAAGATCGCAGTTTTACAAAGCTTTAGTGGGCATTTCAAGCCCCCAATACATAAATTGTTTCAAAAAAAATCCCAAAATACAAAAGATACTTGAACCATAAATTGCTCAAAATGCAACTAAAGCTTTGGTTTACAAGATCTGCTTAAATACAACAACATTTCAAAAGTGGAGTGATGCCTTGGCCCTTGACTACTCAAATCTCTTTCTCATCACCTGTTTGTGGGGAGGAAAGTGGGGGTGAGCTTAAAGCCCTTGGGTAACAATTTTTACAATCGGTAACAAGAAAAAATCTTTACAATAAACCTTTTCATTGTAAATCACACATGAATGCATAACACGTGTACAAACACTATTTTAAACATATCATGAACACATAGGCACATCAAAATGGTTCGGGTGGATCTAAAACAGAACGTACTTTGCAATTCCACATAATGGTCTTGCGTAGCTGTGAACTTATGGGAGTCCATAAGGAGCTTTATGCCACTTGCGGGCAGGCGGGAGAAGCCTTTTTGTCAAAGTGCACTTAACTTCACTTAGGGGACCACCACAAACTCACATAACATGTATTTCCTGACTTGTCAAACGTATTTCCCATAAGGACATATTTCATAAACTTGTTTTCTTAAGCTTGATACCCTTTTTTTTAAAGGAGAGAAAAGTTCATTTTCATGATACATAAAATGCAACACATTTTCATAGTACTCAAAGAATAGTATATGCACATTTAAAAGTAGTTGAAACTCATTTATTTCCACTTCTTGAAAGAGTCATTAATGGCTTATTACTAAATCACAAAAATGTAACCCACCTTGAAGTCCTTGACTATGGCTTGTTCAAAAAAATGCCTCTCCTCTTGCTCCTCTTGCCCTTCTTGATTTTCTTCAACACTGACAAAAATCCCTAAAATCAATGGAATGCAAGATGGAAAACCAAAAAGACCAAAAGCATGAAATAGATCCTAGAATACTTTTACCTATACATCTCCTAAGCTCTTTGAAACAAAAATCTTTCAAAACTCCAAAAGATTAAAAATAACTTACCTAAAATCTTCACCAAATGAAGAAATGCTTAGTTCAAAAGAAAGCTCTTATCTTCCTCTAATTTTTCCCTTCTTGGTCACTCTCAAAATCCCTCTTGAAGGCTAAAAAAAATCAAAACCTAGCTTGCTCTTCTTTCTTTCTCTAAACTCACGAAACTCTCTCTCTCCCTTCTTTCTTCAATTTCGTTCTCTCTCTTCCAAATGCAAGACACCCCATTTTCTTCTCTTTTACACCCTCAATGATTGTATAAAGTCCTTTTTTGCCCTTACTTTAAGGCCTTATGGTTTTTAAACTTACACGACTTAATAGTTCAAAGCCACTAGCCCATGTGATATTATCTTACCCACATTAACAAGCTAATTAATTCCAACATGGCTAATCTAACAAAAACCCCAAAATAAATCTAATCATGCTTATAGTAAGGAAAATTTTTAGGGGCCAACATCCCCCCCCCCCTTTTAAGAAAATTTCTTCCTCAAAGTTCTTGCCTGAGTTATTGAAAAGGTGTGGATACTTTTCCCTTATGGCCTCTATGGGCTCCCATATGGCCTCTTCAACTGAATGATTTCTCCACAAGACTTTGACCAGTTGAACCATCTTATTCTTAAGGACCTTTTCCTTGGTGTCTAAGATCTCTACTGGAATCTCCTCATAACTCAGATCATCTCTCAATTGAACCTTTGTGGTCTGAATGATGTAGGATGGATCTGATCTATACCTCCGCAACATGGATACATGAAAGACGTCATATATCTATGACAATTCTGGTGGTAGCGCCAACCTATAGGTTAGCGGTCCAATCCTCTCTACAATCTCATATGGGCCCATATATCTCAGACTCAACTTACCTTTCTTGCCAAACCTCATAACTTCTTTCCAAGGAGATGTCTTAAGAAAGACTTTCTCACCGACCTCATACTCCATCTCTTTTCGGTGTGCATCAGTGTAACTCTTCATTCTATCTTGTGCTGCCTTAAGCCGTTGTTTAACTAGATTAACCTTATCAACTGTCATTTGAATTAACGCGGGCCCTATCAGTTTCCTTTCTCCTTCTTCATCCCAACATATAGGAGTTCTACATTTCCTTCCATATAGTGCTTCATATGAAGCCATCTGAATGCTCGAATGGTATGAATTATTATAAGCAAATTAAACCAATGGCAAATGCTCGTCCTAAGTTCCCTTGAAATCCATAACACATGCTCTAAGCATTCCCTCAAGTGTTCGAATGGTCCTCTCAAATTAACCATCCGTATGGGGATGAAAAGCCATGCTAAAATTTAACTTGGTTCCGAGAGCCTCTTGTAAGCTTCCCCAAAATCTCGAAGTGAATTGAGGATCCCTATCAGAGACGATTGAATCTAGAACCCTATGTAACCTTACCATCTCATCAATGTACTTCTTGGCGAGCACATGTAGAGAATCGGTTTGTTTAATTGCCAGAAAATGGGCTGGCTTTGTCAACCAATCCACAATAACCCATATGGTATTATGCTTACTATTGGTCTTGGGCAAACCCATCAGAAAATCTATGGTTACTCTTTGCCATTTCCACTCAGGAATGGACAATAGCCTTAACTTGCCTGAAGGTGCCTAGTGTTTAGCCTTGACTTGCTGACACACTAGACACTTGCTCACATATTTTGCTACATCTCATGCCTTTCCACCAGAAGTGCTCTTTTAAATCTCTGTACATCCTGGTACTACCCAGGTGCATGGCATAAGGTGCATTATGTGCCTCAGCCAGTATTTCATCCTTTACTTCCTTGAAATTCGGGATGCAAAGTCTATTTCCTACAACCATAAGTCCATCATCACTTACTACCACTTTAGATTTTTTGCCATTATAAATTTCTTTTCGGAGCTTGCTCAATTCTGCATCCTATGTTTGTAACTTCTTAACTTTCTCCCTGTGTATTGGTCTCACTCGGAAAGTAGCAACAATACATTCAGGTTCTTCCTATTTCAAACTTATCCTAAGCTTAGCCATCTCCTCTAATAGCGGTAGATAAACTGTTTGAGCATAAGCTATAGAGGATTTCCTGCTTAAGGCATCCACTACCACATTCGCCTTTCTTGGATGGTACTCAATCAATAGGTCATAATCCTTGAGTAACTTTAACCACCTTCTTTGTCTCAAATTCAACTCCTTTTTTCTTAAGAAATACTTAAGACTTTTATGATCGGTGAAAAACCTCGTTTGAACCCCATATAGGTATTGCCTGCAAATCTTCAGGGCAAAAACTATAACTGCTAACTCCAAATCATGGGTCGGGTAATTCAATTCATAAGTCTTTAGTTGGTGTGACGCATAAGCTATTACCTTATTTTCTTGCATCAATACTGCTGGACCCCATTCCCGGAGCCCAGCTGGACGGTGCCGAACCCCGTTCCCAGAGCCCAACTATCCAAGACGGGAACATAATCGAAGACCGTTGGGCCCGAGTCCCGACCCCCAAGGCTGAACCCAGGGTGATCCGTCGGGACAGACAAAAGTAATAAACTACGGAAGCCGCACATTCACAACTAAACAAAAACATCCATATTACAAACTTCAAGTCAACACAAAATACATCAGAATGTTTAATAATGATATGCTCGATGAACTATCCAAAATACAAGTACTAACTTAATACAAAAG
>JANZLC010000202.1:21517350-21534030 GCA_026413385.1 Erythroxylum gracilipes | reverse complement strand
AATTCACCAAAATTAAAAATATTACAATTTCACTAACCCGTAAAATTTCCAATGTAAAACATGCAAAATTCTCAAAAATTCACAAATCAATCCAATTATACCCGAAATTATTCATGAATGCATGTACAATCATTTTCATTTGCAGAAAAACTCACTATTTATGTATATGCGTATGGCATATTATGCATGAGTATGAAGAAGCATTTCTAAGTCTCTCATAAATCACTCACATTTACTATTTTAGCCCTTCCCACAGGTAATGAGATGTTACAACTGGAGAAATCCCACATTGGTTAGGAAGGAGAACGAAGCACCCTTTATAAGGATGTGGATACCTTCCCCTTACAGATGCGTTTTTCATGCCTTAACGCACCGGATCCTATCAGAACTCTAAAGTTAAACATGCTTGGGCAAGAGTAGTACCAGGATGGGTGACCTCCTGGGAAGTCCTGCGGGAGTAGTGTCCTAAAGCGGCCTACACGCTGGAAAAGCAAAACCGTGAGGGTGTGGACCACGAGCCACTTAAAAAGACCCAGAGGGTGTGGACCATGAGCCACTTAAAAAGGCCGGACAATATCTACAAGCGGGTGGTCTGGGCTGTTACAGAGAGAACTCTGTAACTCTTACAAAGAGAGTTAAGTAAGAAGTGCTAGCTCTATAGAGCTTAAGCCTATTTATAATAAGCTTTGGATGTTTTAGTATTTTAATTAAAATTAAATTCTAATTTCAATTAAACTTTAATTAGAATACAAATAATTCTAATTAAATACCAATTATGCCCATATAAGATTCAATTTTCTTATTTATTAAATATCTCATATTTAATCATAAAGTTTATCAAACTTTACAATCAAGTCCAACTTGATTAAATTAACTTTGCTCTCTTCAACCTATTCTATATATGAGACCCATTAGGTTTCTAAATATGTTGGTAATGATTATAAAATCTAATTTTAATTCATAATTAAAATTAGATAAATTAAATCTCCTTTTAATTTATCTTTAATTCTCCAATTAAATAATTTATAATCATAGATTAAGATTGGCGTCTAGCAACATATCATGACCACCCAAATATTTAGGAATGTCAAAGTAGTTTTGACTAACCTTTCCGTGCATAATTTTTTCGTATAATTCAATCCTTTTATCATACAATGTTTCGATTAGACATAGAGCATAGAATTAATGTCTACTCTATTTTTAAGTCTAATCATATTAGTTCTCTGCCATTAACTATCGATTCAATTAATGACATTTGTAAACTATTTACAAAACATCATTTCACCTTGGCCAAGGATTTCTTGAATTAATACTAATCAAGAACAACGAAACATTCTCCCTAATTACTTTAGGGTGATGAATCCTATCTTGATCATTCAACTATCTTCATATAGTTCATGCTACATCTAATGAATGCCGATTAAATGACCTATGATTAAATAGATCATAAGTAGTATCAAAGCATAGCAATCTCCATACAAGATAACTTTGATGACCTCAAGTTAAAGGATCACTTATACAATCATCACAATGAGAATTCCATAGTTGTACAAGTAATATTTCAAATGGATTTCTTATATCGAATTTGTTTAGTGAACTTTTTCTCTAGCAAGCACCCACACATTTGTTTAAGTATCTCTATACTTTAGCCTATGAGATCAATTACATCCTTTATAAGGAAAAACAAAACGTGTGCTAGTTTTTTTTTACATTTTATTAATATCCAATCTTAATAGAACAATGACTAGGAAATTACTTCCTTTATAAGGAAAAACAAAACGTGTGATATTTTTTTTACGTTTTATTAATATCCAATCTTAATGGAACAATGATTAGGAATATTTACGAATAATACATAAATGGAATATAAATCTTATAATTATAATCTCATTATAATTTTATCTGCAATGTATAATTATCCTGTGGATTTTATCATATACATCTAAACATGTACAAAATAAAGAATGCCATTAATAATTTGTCACTAAACTACAACCAAAGCGATTGGCTGTAGGGTATAAATCAACAGATATCAATTATTCTGAATCACTGTATGTGTTGACTCCATAATCTTCAACCTTATCTTTCCTTTTTAAAGATCTTATGCCGCCTACAGGATAGATAATTTTTGTATGCTTACGAAGGTGACAAAATTGTCATTAAACTTCAGGACTTTATTTTATCTTTCCTCTTTCAATCATTCCTATCTTCATTTTAACAAAATTTTCTACAGCCATGGGGTCTTTTTTGTTGCAGTTATCATTAATTAAGAGAAATTGTTCTTCCCAACATAGGCTCTAAATCCTTTTTTGAATGAGGCTTTTAGGGCAGAGATAATAGTTCTCATACCAATTCCTCTTTGGTAGTGGATATCTGTTTCATTGAATTTGGAAAATTCTTTTTCTTAACTTTGAATCAATAGTAATAAGAAGGTTTTCAGATTTTCCTACCATGATAAAATGATAGGCATCATATCTTTCATCTTCGTAAAAATCTAGTCCAACAAACAGAATTTTCAGCATCAATATATCATTTGGAGTTATCGTTGGGTTGTTCAAATAACAATCTCTGACTCCTTGAATCCATTTTGGTAGTGAAGAAATCTCAAGAAAATTTGGATTGGTTAAATAAATTGCATTTATGGCACTGAAATCATACCAACCGTAGATTGCTTGAG
This sequence comes from Erythroxylum gracilipes, assembly GCA_026413385.1. NCBI lineage: Eukaryota > Viridiplantae > Streptophyta > Magnoliopsida > Malpighiales > Erythroxylaceae > Erythroxylum > Erythroxylum gracilipes. Next base: position 21,531,353 of record JANZLC010000202.1, on the reverse strand, counting down.
GATGAGCTCCTATAAAAATTCAATCTAGGATATATCACAGAAATGTCAACATAACAAAAATCAGCATTTTGTAAAGAGTATAAGTCTTTCATAATCTCATAATATGCTTGAACAGTAGGATGATTTTTGGAAATCGTGCGTCCTTGAATCGATAAACATCTTTCGGCTAACCTAGCCTGCTCTATCCCTCGGGACAAACGTGACTGAATTTGTCCTAGTTACTCTTCGGGACAGAGTGGAGGAAGGGAGGAGCTTCTCGAATACCTATGCCTAGATCCCGTATAACTGGAAATTTTTTTGATAAAACCTTTTCACTTCTAGCCAATATCTTATTACAAATAATTTTGACAACTTCTTGACAAAAAGAAGCATTTACCTATTACAGAGATGGTGTGATTTAATTTTTTAATTTCCAGCTTCAAGTCTTAGAAGAAAGATGCAATAGTCAGGATAAAAAGATTTGAAATAACTCTACACTCAATGAAGGTGAAGTTTGAGAATAAAAAACAATTCTTTTTGTCATGTATCCCCGATGATTTTTGGAAAAACTCTCCATCATAATATTTCTTAGTATCTAAGATTTTCGAGAAGTATTTGGTCGTAAATAAATATTATCTGGAGTAAAAGCCTTTGGCTGAGATATCGGAGAAGATCTGATAGACTCGAATTCCTCAGTTATCTGAACTTTGTTGAGCAATCTATAAAGTTTTTGCTCAACATAAATAAAATGATTTATCTTGGCTTGCCATATATGACAAAAAGAGAGAAGCAGTTCAGCTATCTTATGATATATTGAGGAAAATTTGGCAATATCTAATAGATCTTTTATCTGTGCTTGACACGTATCTATATCTTTAAACATTTGATTTAATATGCTAAATATCTCTCCTTAGGGCTAACCATCCCTGGTTAGAAAATCTGCAAGAACATTATTGTTAAATTTAATTATTTTAATATTAAGGAGTATTCAGCTAATAGTGTTTGCCATCTTATATATCTTTTATATTCAGGCTTAAAGGAAAGATTATTTTGAATGAATGCTTTCGCGTGAGCATTATCAATTCATAATTAAAATCAATTTGGTAATAAATAAAATAAAATTTTTGACAACTTTTGACTACTATCAATAACTCTTTTTCATTTATATGATATCTCTGAGTATCTTTAAAAGTCCAAGTATACCTGCAAAGAAAGCAAAGATATGCAGGCTGAAATAGAATTTCTTAGAATGAAAATAGATGGTAAAGGAGTTAAACTTCAACCACATATTCTTGAAAAAATTTCTCAATTTCCATATATATTACAAGATAAAAGCCTAGTTCAAAGTTTTTTAGGTCCGTTGAATTATAAGTTGGCAACTAAGTCCCCTCGAAATCATCAGTTCCTTTTTATCCTTCTAATGTTACAAATTCAGTGCGAGCCACTCTCAACAGTACCTCAAATGAGGTCTATAAATTTCTATAACAGCAATGTCACCACTTATGTGCGTAGGACTATCATCCGTTCATGTTGAAGAGGACTTAGAGAGGACTGTTCTAAGTATTGTCTGGCTACAACAATGCTTCAGAGGATTGCTGCACGAATTGCATCTTTTTAATATGCTGTCGCCTGTCACTGCAATTGACAAAAATTAGAGAGAAGAAAATATAAAAGCCGAGTTTGGACATACTAACTGTTCCAGTTTTCGACTAGTGGCTCAAATGGCAGTGTTTTGCATGGATATTAAACAATAGAAGTAATGATCTAGGAGAATCCAGTGTACAATTCTTAACTAATTTGATTATGTTCTTATAGTTTAGTCTTTTTTAAATTTTCCTTTAGCTATATTCCTTTCTGAAGTATTGACACCTAGGTTTGGTTTTCATTATTGGCTAGAATACTGTCTTCCTGTCATAGACAAAACTTTTGCAGGACAATACAACAACAGACATTCTATTTTAGATTCTTCTATTTAAGATGATTCGTCTATGAACCCATTTTCATTTATTTGTTCCAGTTTCAATTAACCTTATTATAATCCTAATTTGTTAAAACATAACAGCGCTAATTCATTCTCTACGTCAGGACATCTGGATTTAAGATACATCAAGAGGAAGTAGCTTGCCATTCCACAAAAAGATAAGAGGTGAAGAATATGGTGCACAACAAATTCTAAAACCATCATGATTCATGATGCCTCCTATTTCATCCAATATCCAATTCTCGTCCTCTAAGGTGTCTTGAAGCTAGGAGAATTACGGGAACAAACTTCAGTTAGTGATGTCAAAAGCTAAGGGAATGAAATTGTCAGGCAAGTTGCTGAATAAGATGCGATTTTGAACTCAATCTGCTTTATTAATGACTTAGATACTGTAAAGAGCGAAATTGAATGCATCCGAAATCCTTGTACACAGAAAAAAATTCGAAGCCCTTGCATCTCACGATCCGTGTCATTGCAATTACAAAGGTAAATATTAAAGTTTTACATCTTACAGTACATCTGCAGAAGTAAAAATCAGAGTAGAAAAGCTCAACCTTTCTGGTTTAATGTGCACAACTAGCATTCCTAGTGCATATGCTTAGGCTACAGAACAAAATACAGAATTTTGACACGAAACGTAAATAACTGCAATTTTGTTTGTTTAGAGAACTACAGACAAGTACACAGGTGCCCAATTTCAGAGATATCAACAATGATGGTTTAAAATAGGAAACGTCCCAGTGTTTTTACTAAAGCTTTGGGAGACATACCTGAAGCGGTGGCGACATTTGCCATAAAATTTGCAGAATATTTGACCAACAGAGGAGGTGTTTCTTGAACCTCTGATTCAGAATCTATTAGTTGTCGTCCATCTGCATATGATTCAGTCCTCGTTAATACTTTGGAGGGCTTGCTGGCACGAGTTGGCCTGAATTCATTTACCGCTTTTGGCAACTGAGATATAAAAGTTACAGCAGAATACTTGGAACAGTTTTCTACTAAAGATTCATCAATGTTCCCAAACTTAAATAGAAACTTGGAAGATCCTGATGCAGGCTTTATTGTTGGCCTTTTCTGCGAAGAAGCGCTCGCGACAATCTCTTTGCTCCTGTCTTGAGACGGTTGAACTTGCACAGACGAAGATAACTGTGTACTCGGGTGTTGCTTCAAATTGGTAACAGAAAGAGCTGCATCAAGATAAGATTTCTTCAGCTCTTGACATTGTAACTCCGGCGGGGATGAGGAGGAAGACGGTTCCGATGTCGTCGAGGAGGTGGAAGAGCAGGAAATCGATATACAAGAAGAAGAAAGACCATTTACTAAGTTAAGATCAGTCAAATTTGTAGTAGAGTATTGAGTTTTGGAGTCAAGAAGCTCCTGGAAGTTGGGTGGTGCAGATCTCCTCCCATCAAGTAGTAACTCTTCAAACTCAGCAAGATTAGGATAAGAAGCACATGACTCGGGTGTTATTGACAATGAATTTGTCGACTGAAGAGATTGCCCAGATGAACGTTTCTTGTGATCTCTATGAATGGCTGTGCCGGATTCGAAGAGTAGCTTCCAGTAATCGGACTGGTCATGTGAGCGAGGAACAGGACTGAATTTAGGAGACCCGAAAGAGGATTTTCTCTCTTGATGATGGTTGGAGGATGACTCCAAGATGTTTCTAAAATATTCGTTGGGGTTGCTTGACGGAGGATGATGGTGGTGGGTTTGCCAAGAAGATCTGCTGACCGTCGGAGATGTAGGATTCGAAGGTCGATCATTTTGTTGCGGTGACTCTCTCTTCACCATTATTGCTTTCGCTTTGGATTTTTGACTTTTGCTAATAGTGTATGGCAAAAATGCTGAGGTTAAGTTGTTTAATTTTATAGATTATTAAAAATGCTGGAATGGAGTCGTTCTTTACTGTCACAGTCAGAACCTAAACTAAATAAAAACTGAAGAAGCATATTTCTGGAAGTGAGAAGGAACTAGCCGGCAGGCTCCACGTCCCCAGACCACGACCGTGCTTGCGGGTCTAATTTCGTACTTTATTTCTTTTCCTATTTACATATTAGGCAATTTGACGTTGCGGATAAGATATTGTCAAATTTGGTACAATGATTTTCCTCCGATATGCTTATAACTGAGGCAATGTCATCAAATTTCAAAATCTGTTGGTGCTATTGAGAATGATTGTTTTTGAGCTATCAGCCGGGGGAACCAGTAGTACTTTCTGCTGTACTTGTGAGCAGCACAACCATTCACCATTTGACACTGTTACACACTATTTGATGATATTGTTCAGCTTTAATGAGAATTTTGGCTAATACCACTTGATTGAGGGTGAAATATTTAGGTCATCTTATGGGGCCGCAAACTAAAGGTGTTCGCCCGTTAGCGAAGGGCAATTCTTCTCCCCCTTTGCATTTTTAACTATGTTACTCTATTAACTTGCTAAAGCTTCATGCCACTAAATTTAGGTTTTATAAATAGTTTAAGTAAAAAATATATTTTTAATCACAAAGACACTAAAATATAAGCTAGAAATTAATATTTCATAATATTTTATAAGAACCATAATAATGTGTGCTAGACATATATTACTTTTAGTATTATTTTTATAGAATATGGCTTGCATTTTAGATAGATTTCAAAGGATTTAATGCATAATTTGAGATGTATTGTCATTTTAGGTCTTGTTTCAACCCAAATAGGAAAAGAAGAAAAATTAGAGAAGAATTGAAGCAATTTTTTAAGAATTAAAGAACAACTTTAGAACACGGCGATGCTATGTTAAAGATCGTATTTAAACGTGGTCGCTTTTGTTTCTCCTACGCACCTATACACCCCCATGTCGCCCCTTTGATGATGAACGCATTTTTCTATACGCTTCTATATATTTCCTATGTTGGTGATGATCTTTTTCAAAGAATTTCCGAGAAAACACGACCAACTATATAGACCTATGTTTGGAGCCATGTGGCTCATTAAAGTTAGACTTTCAAGTTTTAAAGAGAAAGAGAGACGGAAAAGAGGGAGTTCTTTCCACCTAGAAACATTCCAAAGTCATTTTAAAGCTATTCAATATTGGTTTTGATCAAGGCAACACCATTCTTTAAGGATAGATCAAGATTTTAACAAGAATTCTTTGGAAAATTCAAGAATAATAATTTCTTTATTGTTTTTGTGTTGATATTTTTTGTTTGATTATGAACTAAATTAGAATATAGATTTAGGTGAAACGAACCTGGGATATAATATAATTTTATTGATAATGGATTTAACAAAATACTTAGTTTTCTTGTAGTTTATCCATATTTTTATATTGATTTAATTAAGGGAGTGAAAGTGAAAGATTCGACTATACTTGATTCATATATAAAGATTAAAGAGGTGAGATGTTTTTTTAGGTCACAACATGGATAAAAGAGTTAAGTGTGAGCTATAGAAGAGAAAGTTATCAGATCATTCTAGGTTAGGGTAAGATCTACCAATAGAATTCGTAGAATAAATTAAAGCACTCGTAGGTTTTCTAGATTCAAAATGGATTTCAATTGATTAACATATGAATAGAAGTTGTATGTCTTGAGAGAGAATATGACCTAGATTAGAAACTCTTATTGGTCCAAGAAGCTAGAGTAATTCACTAAACTAAATCTAATTAAGTCATTGATTGATACATTCTTGATCATTTCTCTGCTTAGTGTTTAGACTTGTTATCTATTTTGTTTTCTTATTTAATCACCTATAATCATCGGTATAGCTTGTTAAGTTTGTGAATAGTAGGTAGTTAATAAACAACTCTCATGGGATTTTCTCGTACTCGTCTACACTACCTACAGTTATGTTGTAAATTTATAGTAGCAAAAAAAAAAATTGGTATTGTTGTTGGGGACTAGCATTAAATATTTGTATATTTGCAAACTAACTAAGGTGGATTTTTGTTTTTTTGTTTTGTTTCAATTTTATTATTTATTTACAGAATTTTATTTATTCTTTTTCCTTTGCAGATTACTTCTTATATGCACATTCCAATAATTATGGGAATCTTGTTAAGCCAAACCTTAAGATTAAATGAACACTACATATAAGAAAAAGACTTTAAAGGAGAATAAAAGCTATGGAAGCAAAGATGGTTATAGAAAATATGAGATCATTGAAGGATTTTGTTGTCCAAATGCCAAAGGCATCATCTCAGGCATTGCGAGGCCCAATATCAAAGTTGTCAACTTCGATCCCTCCTTATTGTCTTTAGTGTACCATAACCACTTTTGGAGGTTCACTGTCTGAAGATCCCAACCTATATGTATATATATGTATACATATATGTATACATATATATATGTTTACGGAGTATCAAGAAGCATTGAAGTTAAATGGCAAATCTTCTAATGCTATCTAGCTTCAAGTATTCCCTTTATCTTTGAGGGATAAAGCTAAAGCATGGCTATATACCTCTACTAATATGGTCAATTACCATATGGGATCAACTCTCTCATGAATTTTTGGTGCAGCATTTTGTTCCAGGCAAGACCACGTAGATAAGAAATCATATCACAAGTTTTACATAGAGGGAAGATGAGTCCTTATATAAGGCATGGGAGAGATCAAAAAAAAAATTTGTTGAGATCCTATCCATATGACTAACTAGAGAAGTGACTGATAGTTTAAACCTTCTCATAGAAATGACCTACAACATCAAGATCTCTATAGATACTACTGGTGGTGCAGTTATAATAGTAGATGAAGCATGTTTTCTTATAGAGGACATAAATTAAAACCATTTTCAGTGGTCAAGTGAAAGAGCCACTCCTAAAAAGATTGCAAGTAAGTATGACTTAGATGCCTTGAATCTTCTCGCTACTAATGCCTTGTTTCAAAAGTTCGATCATATGAATGTTAATTTTTTTAATGCTACTAATGTAGTTCGTGGCATCTGTGTGGACCTTTAGGATACTTAGTGTAGAACCTCACTCCCATAAGACCCGAACCTGACATCGATGGTGATATCCGAGTCCGTGCCCCGCGAGGGTGGCGTGCTAGAGCACTCATTCAGTCATAAATCGGTGTACTTTTTTTTTAAAATCACAATACAATATATGCGGAAGTCAATAATCATATAGGGGCCACATTCATTCCTAAACATTTTCACTTAACACAATTTTCAATAACTATTTGGGCCCTTTCATAATTTACAAAACTCTTGAGTCATTTCAAAATACAAATTTATACAAAAGTTACGGAATAAATAATTCAATACAAAATAGAGAAATGCAATGCAGACGCGAACTGATCCTGACCTCTATCCTTCACTTGAAAGTAGAAGGTATACTCCCATTGACTTAACGGGGTAATCTTCTTATCTTAAAAAATAGTTGCAAATTTTGGGTGAGTTTTGCGAACTCAATGAGTGACCATCAGCGATTCAACACATATCACATTTCACATTCAGTTTCACAGTTCACAACCAATACACTTAATCATTCATATTATGAATATGTAATGCACGTGAGACTCACTTTTCATTTGCTACTTTATTGTGACCGAGTGCCTGAACTGTCCCATATAGGGCTCATTGATAACTGTTCCATGTAGGGCTCATTGAACGTTGAGCTTTAAGCTCTGATTGGTGGCTACTCTGGTCACAACTCCATTATGTTTCATGAATTCATGAAATGAAATGCATCACTCATATTTGCATGCAATTTCATATTCAGAAAACACTTAGCAATCTATGCATTACACTTAGTTCATCCAACTCACATTCAATGAGCACTTCAATATTTCATTCATATATGCATTCAGTAGTCAATTTATATAAAATGAAACAAATCAAACAATAAAGTGAGACCATCTCGGTCTACTCACAGTACGCTCCAAAATAGCATTTGCTTCCAAATTCTGGAATGCCTGAATGCGGACACTTGACCTGCGCAACTCATGTATGCAAAACACATATTTCACACTCATCAATAATTGCACACGGATAAGCATTTATTTATGTACAATTGTATAAATGGACTATATACAATGCATGTTCAATGACAATCTCGGGTATGTTCTAGAACACATTTTATGCTTATTCCCATTTCAAAATTCATACATGTCTCATTGAACTACGACTTACACTTCATTTGTATATGATCAATCTAAATGCTCATTCCAATCTTTACCCTTTTTATAAGTCTAGCTTCAAGAACACTTGGTTACTTTATACCATAACTCAATTTCTCATCCTCTCTTTTCTAACCTCATACTATCTCATAATATCCAATTCCCCTTCATAGCTTAGCAATTTAAACATATGTACACATTTAGGCACATTGCCCATTTACACAATAACCATAAATATTTCACCCACCTAGTTTGTGTGCCAAAACTCTAAGTCACAATTATCTTTCCCCTTGTTCTTGGATAGGATTCTCTTGATTTCCTAAAACAAACCAAATCTCATTCAATAGGAATCCACTTAAAAATTCCACAATGCAAAGTCACAAAAATTGATTATAGCATATTTAAACCCAACCATTTTTCTAAACTCCATAAACTAGAATCCTTCCAAAAATCCAAAGATTCAAATGATCATACCTTGATTCTTCACCAAATGAAGAGATCTTTAGCTCAAATGGAAGCTCTTTTCTTCCTCTTACTTTTTTCTCTTCTTGAACAGCTTCAAAATCTCTCTTAAAGGCTAAGGAAATTAAAACCCTAGCTTGTTTTCTCTTCTTTCTCTCTTTCATTATTTTTCATGCTTTCTCTCTCTTATCTCTTTTCTCATCTACTTATTTTGCTTCTCTAGAATCTTCTCATCATGTTTTCTCCTTTATTTATAAGCAAGACAACACTTTTTCTTTCAATTATGCCCTTAATGAATGAGAATTGTCCCATTTGCCATTCCATTTATGCCTTATGTCTTTTATACTTAAGTGTCTTGCTAATAGTACCCTTAAACAATCTAACATAAGACTTTCTTCCAAAAAAATGTCCCCCATTGTCTTGAGTTTCTAATTCCACCGAAATCCTTTCATTTGGTTTAGTGATTCAAAAGATATACTTTAAACATTTTTGGACTGCTCTTGTCCGAAACAGTATACTATGTACAACTTCCATCTGAAATTAAAACATCTTAGAGACTGAATTAGGTTCTAAGTTCTTCATACCATTTGTAGCTCCATGTCTCTAGTTTACCATGAGTAAAAAATCATCTCATTTAGACCTCTACTGGTCCAAACAACATCAAAATACTGAAGTATGTTCAGTGGAATAACACTAGTTCATAATGCTTAAGAACACACTCATTGAACCCGTCCCATGCTTTTCACTCAATCTTTCTCCATTCATTTCAGATAGCTATGATTCTTGTTAGAGATGTATATCACTGTCTTATGAATCTAATGCTTCAAGAATCTGATCATTTGGATGTCTAGAGAAGAAGTTACCAAAAGAATCCAACATGTTCATGTCCTTACTCATACTGTACATGCCTTGGAACAATTGCCATAACTCTCACTATAGGTGTTTGATTTTTAGACCATTGGAAAGAGGACTTCGAGATCTACAACTCTTATGGAGACCTCTAAGGCCAATTCTATCTTCTAACTTCTGTATCATCTCATATTTGCATCGTCTCACTTTCTATCGTCTCACTTTCTATCGTCTCACTTTTATCGTCTCACTTTCTATCGTCTCACTTTCTATCGTCTCATTTCCATCATCTCACTTTCTATTGTCTCACTTTCTGTCGTCTCACTTCCATCGTCTCACTTTCTATCGTCTCACTTTCTATCGTCTCACTTTTGCGTCTCACTTCTTCCGTCTCACTTTTGAGTCTCACTTTTGCTCCAGAACATCTCCACTTATAAGAATCATAACTTTTGACTCCAATGTCTAAAATTTTCATACTATATACCTTTGGAAAGATAAAAGAAATATCTACAACTTTCCAGAAGGAAACTTTTCTAAAATCTATTTATATCAATCTCAAATTTGCCCCTAAATTCCGAAGATGAATTTTCCACTCATACACCAACTTACTGCACCCAGTTCTCAACTTCATGACAAATTTTGAGACTCTTAGAGACAGAAATGAAATTCGATGTCTTCATACAAAATGTAGCCATATATCTCTAGTTTAATCTAAATTAAGAATCATCTTGTTTGGATGACTAGAGAAAAGGTTTTGGCTAAAAGACTGAAGCATACTCAGTTAATATTTTCCAGATCACTACCAATCTTATTTCTAAATCTTTCCTTATCACAACTCATACCAAGATCACTCTTTCTACTCCTTCTACTCCTCATTTTCAATAAAATCACATTTAATACCATTTATACCCAGAAGTTGTCAATGAATGCATGTACCACTTTTTGTGCGAAAATATTCCGTATTTATGTGCCTATATGCTAACATGATGCATGAGCAAGAAAATGCATTGTCTTAATCTTTCTTTGATCTCACAGGTACTGAAATTTCAGGTCCTCACCCTTAATATGGGGACGAGATGTTACACTTAGCTACAAATTTCCGATTAGGGAAAGAGTTTTTACATGATTATTGTAACACCGAAATACCCCCAAAGAGGATATATGAATGCCACAAAAAAAACTTAAATATATCAAGATATTCCAGAAAGTCCTTGAAAATAAGGCAACATATTTCCCATTCAAAATTCCTCACATGCATTTCCAGAATATCAAGCAAACATACATTGCATATCATTAGATGTTGTTTGAAAAATATAACTTATCATACAATAGTACTTATCAAAGATATGTCATAAATTCAAAATCCAACCTATATTAAGGTTATTACAAACCATTAAACAAAATACAAATTCTAATATGTCTTATTACATTAAATACATCACTAAAACAAACTAAAAACATATCCGAAACAAAACATAATCTTCTTGGCCACTGTGGTTGTCTTTGTCCCAATCTTTAAATCTTCTTATCAAAATCTACATGGAGACAAAATCATCCGTGCTAAGCATAAAGCTTATTGGAGAATAACTAAACATAATGCATAATGGCAACTGTTTCTAACAATCGTCTAATATTCATATATACAGATTCAAATCATATCACAACAATCTTTAATTGTTCAAATTAAAGAACAATCCAACATTATTTGCATTAGAACAAAATATAACATATCATAACAAGATATACTTTCTTCAGAACAAAACTTACAAGTATCCGAATAGAATACCATAATATCAAAACAGAACTTTAAGGTATCAGAACAGAACTTGATTGTGTCAGAACAGAACCTATTTATATCAGAACAGAATTTAGATGTATCAGAACTGAACTTAGCTTATATCAGAATTGAACATATATCAGAACACAAAACAAGTTAGACTGCTAATCCTTTTTACATAAGTGGGTAATGGGACCAGAACAGAAGATACCCATGTTTGGTATCTGAAACAGAAGAGACTTAAGTCTTTGAAATAGAAGACACATAAGTGCCTAAAATCAGAAGACACCAGAGTATCTAGCACAGAAGACACCGAAGTGTCTAGTTACAGAAGACACCTTAGTGTTTGGTTATAGGAGCAGCTGCAGACCCTTCTAAGCATGCCTATTTACCCACGACTAGAACTTGGCAGTTTTAAAATAATCCATTTCAGATTTCATAATCATAAGCAAATAATGTAGTGTATAACATATGTCTTTCTTCCATTTTTCTCAAATTGAACATATTCACTCCCTTTTGATCAAACTCAATATACCTTACAAACACAAGCATTTGCATCAATATATTAATAAAACATTAAGTCATTTCATATTACATAACGTCATAGAAACTCCCTGTTGGACCCCGATCTTTGAGTGGAATTTAGAATTATAAAATGAACATAAATGAGTGTTTTTGTATATGTATTGTGTTTTAGATGATTTTGTGCTTTAAGAAAATTAATGAGAAAAGAATTGATTCGTTTTGATGTTTTTGATATTTGAGTAGATTTGTATGGGTTATGAGAGTTAAAGTGAATGAGTTGATTGAAAATTAAGTGGAAAAATCAAGAAATAAAGAGAGAAAGTGTGAGAATATGATAAATTGAGAAAGTTGACTTTTTGGGTCATAAAGAGTTGACTTTTTGATTTAGGCATAATTTGAGAAAAAGATCTTCATGAAACTTGTAGCTTCTGTTGATAGCTTTCTGTTACCATAAAGTTTGATATTTTTAGATATCGAGAGTGAAAGTTATGAGCAGTCAAAGTTAAGTGTTATTTGACTTTGTTTTGTGAAAATGTTCATAGGGTAAGTTTGCGTGTACTATGCTTTGAAACAAATCGTCGGACTGATGATGTTTGAATTAGAGTAAGTGGTCTTAATGAAAGTTGTAGCTTATATCCCCAGATTTTTATCTCCATAAAGTGTGCAATTTTTTGATATCGGAGATAGAAGTTATGATCTTCCAAAGTTAAGGTTATGTTTCGTTGTTTTTGAAAAATGCTCTTAAGTGTAAGATTGTGTATGCTGTGCTTTGAGGCTAATCGTCGGACAGATATGTTTTAAATTGAGTTAAGTGGTCTTCATGAAAGTTTTAGATTATATTTTGATCTTTCCATTTATGTAAAGTTTGGAATTTTTGGACTATGGAATAGGAAGTTTTGATTTTTAGAAGTTCTGTTACTATCTTGAGATGACAAGTAGGGGCAGTAACTTTGATTAAGTTTTTGACCCCTTTAGAGATGGAATTGATTTTCTAGTTCTTTATGGATGTTGTAGAGCTTCCTTTGACCTTTCCATTTATACCAAATTGTCAAATTTTGAGTTCTAGATCAAGAGTTATGATTTTTGGAAATTTCGGTTATATATATATGAAAAATCATTTTATTTTTGCTATTCTCCTCCCCTAATCCGACCCTTGTTCAATCTTTTGTTTATAACTGTTCCGTCCGACATCTGATTGACTTTGCTTTCAAATTTTTGGATTACTAAGACAATTTTCTACATTTTCATGTGAATTTATAATTTTTTGAGATTAAATTGAAAGAGATTGATTTAATCAACCTGAGTTGAAAATTTTATAAACATGGTTCAGTATTTTGGTGAATTCTTGGTCTGTGGAGATCCAATTGAATTGATTATTAAGGTGAACTAAAATAGAGACTTGGGGCTACAAATCATATGAAGGAATTGAATTTTAATTTAGCCCCTAAGACTTCCAATTTCTGAATGGAAATCTGGTTTAGTGTGCAGTATTGGATTAGAAAAATCAGAAAGTATTTTGGCCATAATTTTTGCTCTAGTTATCCAAATGAGGTGATTATTGATTTTTATTAAACTAGAACGATAAGGATACAATTGTTCTGAAGAAAGTGAATTTTAATTTAGCCTCTAAGAATGTCAATTTTTGGATGGAAATAAAGTGTGGAAAATGTTTTAGCATAATGACAGTCCGAGATATTTGGACTATAACTCTTGGTGTGGTGCACCAAATTTAATGATTTTGGTGGCATTATGAAATTAAGACAATGATGAACATTTCTATAGAAGTAAGTTTTGGAAAATTCCTTCAAATTGATGGTGAGAAAATGTCCTAAAATAAGTATGTTTTGAAATGAAAGTTCAGGGGCAATTTGGAAACATCACTTAAAGAGTTAAGGTTTTAAGGCATATATGGAGGGGCTTAAGGGTCATTTAGACTTCATTAAATAAGCAAAAGGTGGGCTGTCGTTTGTGTAAGAGGAGAAGCACGATATTTTTCAAAAGGAAAGAGCAAAAGGAAAGAAGAGAGAAGAAGGAGAAAATCGGTGAAAGAAGAAGAAGAAGCAAAGATTAGGGTGGTTTTTGATTTTATGAGCTTCCAAGCACGATTTTAAGAAGATTCAAGAGGAAAAGGGTGGAAGAAGATGAAAGCTTCCTATGGAGCCAAGAAGTAACGAAAATGGAGAAGAAATAAGGTAAGAGAAAGTTTTGAGTTTTGAGATTTTGATAAGTTCTTGGTTTAGATACCTTAGAAATATTATGGGATTATGTTTCCTAAGCTCAATTTTGGAGATAGCATGGTTTAGATTGTTTAATTTTGGATATTTGTGAATT
>JANZLC010000202.1:21373906-21405372 GCA_026413385.1 Erythroxylum gracilipes | reverse complement strand
GATAAATGTTTCGGTTTGTTTGTTCTGTCTTGGGTGGCATCCATGTATCCTCCCAGGAGGTATTTGGGTGTTACAACCTGTCCATTTAACCTAGCTGCCACATTGTTAATCTAACTTTTTAAGGTATAAAGAACATGTTAGGTGACGACAAAAAGGGGGGATGGAATAACGCAACAACAGTGGAAACAATAGGGGAGAGACCTCCAAGATTCCATTCATCAACAAATTTTCTTGGTTTTTCAAAATGGAATGAGGAGACAGCAGTGGAGAGACGCCATTCATCATCATCTTCTCATCAATTTTCAAAGTAGGGAATAACAAGAACATCAAAGACAAAAGTGGACAACAACTATTCTTCATCATTTTCTCTTGGGTTTTTAAGATGGAAAAAGGGAACAACAACTATTCTTCTTGGAGATTAATGGAAAAAATGGAAGGCTAACATCCTGACCTCGATTCGAAGGTGAAATCGACACCTAAGTTACGGTTAAGTTTATCTCATCTTGTTAATGTTGAATCTTTCTTTTCGAATTGTTATCGTTGTTTTGTGTTGATTGAATTAGGTTTGTAAAGATGATCTTGATACATTTATTGGATTACTCTATTACGAACCTATTGCTAGAATGTTGAATATAATTCATAATTGTTATATTTGATGTTCGTAGTAGCCACTAATGATCTTGAATCGTTAGAAACAACATAACTTAGGTTAAATAACCAGATGTGTGAGATTACTGCCTATATTGATCGATTTTCCACTTCATAATGCGACTTCCAAATTGAATTTAGAGATCGTATCCTACATTATTTGGTGGCTAGGATTAATTAATGAGCGTCTCTTAATTAAACACAACCTAAGGAAAAACTAGGATTAGAAAAGCGTAAAGTTAATCCACGATCAATAATTCGAGGAGAGGTGTGAAAACATTATAATGATGAGATAAGTTTAATTGTGTTTAGGCCAAGATTGATTCTAGAACTAGATTTTACACAAATTCATCACTTTTATCATTTTCAATTATTTTATATAATTTGTTTTTGCTAGTTTAATTTTAGTTTATTTTCTCAATTGCATTAAACCCAAAACCCCCTTTTATTTCCTCTGCATCAATTATTGTTATTGCAAGAATTAACAGAAAATTCCTTGTGGATACAATCCCAACTCACGACAGTTACAAAATTTTTTTTAGTGTGTAGAGTTAGGTAAATTTTGCAGTGCACTCAATACGTGCTATCATATCTCCTTCAAAAAGTTATCATAGGAAGGTTTTTTTTCAAAGCATCAGGGAAAGGAATATCAATGTATAGCTTTTAAAGAACATCTAAAAACTTCCTGAATTGCTCATCTTATTTTGCCTTGGCCAATCTTTGGGGGAATGATATGGATAACTTATATAACATAGGGGGAATATATATGGACTCTTCTTCTTCGCTTTCTTCTTTCTCAGAATTATTCTCCTCTTTAACAAGTTTCTTCCTTCCCTAGTCTCCCTTATTTTCAATCTTCTCTAGATTAAGAATCTCAATTAGTTCATCACTCCTCAACATTACAACATTACAGTGCTCCTTAAGATTCTTAGGTTTGCCAAGCAACTGATTAGGTGGTCTAATGATGAAACTGGCATACTAAACTATTTCAAACTCGAGCATCTTATTATGTATAGTAACAAAGTCTACCTTTGAGTTGAGCTTCCTAATCTCATTCTTGAATTCTTTGTTATGTTTGACTTGATTGGCAAGGAAGTTTTCTAAAATGGACTATAAGTTTGATTACTAGGGAGGGGTTTAATGGTTTAGGCTAGAAACTAGGGGGTTGCCTATTCTAAGTTACAAAGTTAAACATTTCTCATGATTTTTCTAACCAAGATTATATATGTTTGAATATATGTTTGAAAATAGGTCACTCTTTTAGCCGGGATTACTAATGAAGTTAACATGCTTTAAAGAAAGGTCACGTACAAACCAGTTCTCAAACTAGCTATCTGTAGCTAAGTGTCTTTAGGATCCATAGACGTTATAAACCGTGTTATTATCATTGACAACATATTATTAAACATTTTAGGACAAATTATCCTATTAGGTTAGTGAAAGACCTCTATATAAAAGTAGGAAAATTCATCAACCTTACTAGTTTTTTGTAATATTTTTATAATGGATTATGACATTAGAGTTTCTATTATTTTAAGAAAACCATTTGGTACCACTGGAGGAGCAACAATTAATGGCTGAGGGTAAGTTGATACTTAAAGTAGGTGGGGGAGAAGGTGCAGTTCATTATCTTTAAAGCCTTAAAAGACATGCCTTTTTTTTCTTAAAAAAAAAAAAAGACATGCCTTTTTAAGGATGATATTTATTATAAGATGGATGCTTTTGATTTTATAGTACATGATAAAGTACCTAAAGTTATTATGTAATGAAACTTAAAGCACGTAGAGATTTATGACTTAACTTAAAAAAAGGAGGTCTGTTTGAAGAAAAGCCTAAACCTTTACTATTAATTAAATAAACATATAACCTAGAATTTTTAAATTTGCCAATTACAATCATTTAAGAGATAATAATAATATTTATCCTATTAATATATCATCTTCTCTGGGTAAAGGAAGGTACTTATATCTTGTATAAGTGAAGAGTTAGAATAAGAAATTCAGACCAATGCTTTAACTATATATTTCTTTTATGTTAATTAATTAGTTCTAGTTTTGTACTCAAATCTTTTTTTTTTCTTTTGTAGGAATTTTGTAAAAATTCTCATTGTTACATTCTACTATATTTTTATACCCATACATTTTGATGTGATAAAAATGCATTTAGGGAAGAAATTGATGGCCTTAATTGTGGCAGGAGCAACCTGATCAGTCTAATATTTAAGTTACCATTAAGCATACGCAAGAACATTAAAGATTTGCTTGGTTCACTTGAATAATAATAAGAATTATAATGAATATTGAGCTATAAAATATTATTTAAAAAATATATAAAATATTTTTTATTTAAGTATAATATATTATCTATTTTTTCGTACCAACTATCCAATCATCCTTAATATTAATTTCTTTATTTAAAAAAGCTTTGTCCATTCTTCCGCCGGTGTGACGACCATCGATGCTGAAGTTCTTAAAAGTGGCGACCCATTTAGTTAAATACCTAACTAATTAAACACACCACTTGTCTCGTTTATTTTTTTTTCTTTGGTTTCGTTCGTCTGTTAGTGTGATATCCGATCGCCAGCCCCTCAGGCGATTCCCGATATCATCTTCCTCCAAGACAACGATCATTACTCACACAGCAAAGGCGCAATTAGTGAACGGTTCTCGTAGAATTTGAGAATTTAATAATAAATTATTATTATAATGATGCCTATGGAGCAAGCGAGGCAGGTGTTCACTGTAGATCTTCTAGAAAGATACGCCGCAAAAGGAAGAGGTTCAATCACCTGTATGACTGCCGGAAATGATGTAATTTTGTTGGGAACCTCCAAAGGTTGGGTCATCAGACACGATTTCGGCGTCGGCGATTCTTACGGTACTTTTCCAGATTTCATATGCGTTTTTTTTTTCTGTACTGTTTGTCTTTCTTTCTTTTCGGTTCATCCTTTTTTGAACCCTTCATGATTGTAGATATTGATCTATCTGCTGGTCGAACTGGAGAGCTATCGATACACAGAGTGTTTGTTGATCCTGGTGGAAGCCACTGTATCGCCACCGTTGTTGGCGGCGGAGGAGCTGACACATACTACACTCATGCCAAGTGGAATAGGCCTCGCCTTCTTGGCAGATTGAGAGGTCTTATTGTCAATGCTGTTGCTTGGAATAGACAACAGATTACTGAAGGTAGTTTTCGTTGTTGTGTACAGTATTCGGTGGCATTTAAATAGAAGGGAACGCTTTGATTCTGATTGAGTATTCACGTTGCAGCTTCTACAAAAGAAGTTATTCTTGGAACTGAGAATGGCCAACTCCATGAGATGTCTGTGGATGAAAAGGACAAGAAGGAGAAGTATATAAAGTTTCTGTATGATTTGAAAGAACTTCCCGAAGCTTTCATGGGTTTGCAGGTACGTTCTTAATGTGTAGTGAACCACTCAAAGCTTTTACTTTTTTTTTTTAAAAAAAAACTTTTGATTCGGTTTAATAACTACTAGAACTTCCATTCATTATTCAGGTTCTTATTCCCCATTTAATTTATTGATTTTTTACTTTCATCCTCTTGATGCATGCAGATGGAAACCGCTAACTTAAGCAATGGCACCAGATATTATGTGATGGCTGTTACTCCTACACGACTGTATTCGTTTACAGGAATCGGATCATTAGAGGTAACTTAGTTCATCGTGGAGTTAACTCTCATCTATTGCATAACTTTTGACTACATCATCATTGTAGTAAAAAAATTATATTTCTTTATTCTTAGTAAAGACTTGAACTTTGTGCTTAGAGTTCCTTTTCTTCCTTCTTTCTTGTTCCAAGAGGGTTTTACTATAATTTTATTTGATTGGGGGGCACTCTTTTGAAATTTTCAATTTTGTCTGATGTGCATTTTAGCCATCTCAGTTACAATTGCAATGGATGCTCACATAGTACTTACGTGTATTAATCATTAATATATGTGGCTATGCTGAATTCATGCATGCAATTTGAATGTAATTGTTGCTAATTGAAAATCTTTGCTATTGGTATAACCCATTTTTTTTTGCAGTTATCCTTCTTTAGATTTCACTTGGAAGTAAATTATTTGTCTTCTTGTTCAGCAGTTTTTGCTAGTAATCTAGATCTTGCAGTTCATTTTGTGTAACTGCCAAGGGAAATATCAATCAAGATCTTTTGTTTAATGAAACGCTAATTATTTCTTATTGAAAATAGTAGCTTTTCTTCTTAGTTCTAACTCTGTTCACTTGACTTATTTCCTTATGTACTTTCCTGTTTCATATAGTTTCTATCTGCTTGGTGAAACTTAGTTTGAGTTATAATTTGGTATGATACAAATTTTAGAAATTTCAGATATGATTGCAACAGATAGAGTCTACTTATCTGTTTTCTTCTATTTATGTGCCTGTGCGGAATTTGTGCCTGAAAATGAAAGTCACCCAATTGATTGAAAATGTTCCCCATTGGTATAACCTAATTTCTTTATGGTTATCATTTATTGGACTTCTTGAGGAAGTTAATTAGTTGTTCGTTGTTCTTAGACAGTTTTTGCTAGTTATCTAGATCGTGCAGTGCATTTTATGGAACTGCCAGGGCAAATACCAAACAGGTAAGTGCTTTCTTCATGCAGAAACTGTTTTTAGCTATTTATTGTGGAAAAGGTTAGGAAATTTAACGTTAAATCTAATAAGATTTTGACAAATTGTACCCTTTCTCTTGTGCTCCAAAAAAGTTATATTCTTATATAGGCTTGATGCTACTCAATTTTGCTAATCATTTTTGAAGTTTCTGAATAAAGTTTCCTCCTCATTTGATCATTTTATCAGTGAACTGCATTTCTTTATCAAGCAAAGAAGAGCTGTACATTTTGCTTGGCTTTCTGGAGCAGGTATCTATCATGGTGGCCTGAATTTTGGGGCACAACATAGGTAGCACACTCTTGGCTCATTTGTTCCTGTATATTTATAGATTTTTCCATATTTTTGCACCTATTTTAAATGGTGAAAGTTTATGTTGCTTTTTCATCTCTTGAGCATCGTCTGAGATATATGCAATGCCTTTGATATGTTAGGGTTTGTGTTATTAAATTTTCTCAATATCCATTTATGAAGTCATTCATGTATTTATTTCTTGGAAACTTTCTAGTTACCCCAATGGTGATGAGAATTTTGTGGAGAATAAAGCTCTTCTGGACTATTCTAAATTAAGTGAAGGCTCAGATGCAATTAAACCTAGTTCCATGGCGCTTTCAGAATTTCATTTCTTGCTTCTTATAGGGAACAAAGTCAAGGTGTGTGCTAATAATACTCACAGCATCTCTAT
This sequence comes from Erythroxylum gracilipes, assembly GCA_026413385.1. NCBI lineage: Eukaryota > Viridiplantae > Streptophyta > Magnoliopsida > Malpighiales > Erythroxylaceae > Erythroxylum > Erythroxylum gracilipes. The sequence continues at coordinate 21,399,403 of JANZLC010000202.1, read as the reverse complement.
TTCCCACTGCTTAATTCTGTCATCTCTTCTCTTTACAACCACTTTTTCTTATTTATATGGTTATATCCAATGAAAACATTTCCATTTATGATTCTCGTTTTTGAGAACAATCTTGGACTAGTAATGAGACCTATTATTGTGCTGGGCTTCCTTGTATATGTAGATGCTCATGATCTTTAGTAGCTGCGAGTTTTTTTTTTAACATTAGGTTGGTTTCTGTTAATATTCATCTGAGATTTGCTCGAGTGAGTTATTTCATATATCTTGCTATTTGACGTGCATTGCTATTTTATTGAAAACTTTTTTAGGTTGTCAACAGAATTAGTGAGCAAATTATAGAGGAGCTTCAATTTGATCAAACATCAGACTCACTTTCAAGGGGTATTATAGGACTATGTAGTGATGCTACTGCTGGCTTGTTCTATGCTTATGACCAAAATTCTATATTTCAGGTCCATTTCTAATTACAACTTAGTCTTCCGTTTCTATGTCCACCTGGGTGGAAATTTGTTCATTTGACTCGTGGGATGGAAATAATATAGGTAACTGTTACTGATGAAGGGAGAGATATGTGGAAGGTGTATCTGGACTTAAAAGAATTTGCTGCAGCTCTTGCAAATTGTCGTGATCCACTCCAGAGAGATCAAGTATATTTAGTGCAGGTACGGGTGATAGCTGCCTCAAATATTGGTGTATTTGTAGGTTCTAAACTATACTATTTAGAATCATGTCACTTGAAAACCTAAGAGCATCTACAGTGATATTTTATTAATGTAGTAGTTTTACATGCAGGCTGATGCAGCATTTACCTGCAGAGATTTTCAAAGGGCAGCATCTTTCTATGCCAAAGTAATTTTTTTTTCTCGCCTCATTTTTTATGCAACAAATTTCTTACATCTTGCGGGCAATATCTTTTTCATGTTAATACCGTTGATCACAAAAATGAAATATCCTCAAGAGATGCTTCGATGTGCTCTACGTCCTAAAGATTTGCAAAAGCTAATCAGTCTTGAAATTATCCACTTTACTCTTTTATTATGTTATGACATCATCTTTGCCTAACAAGGAAGATACCAACCTTTGCCACAACAATAAATAGAACTCCTCTTCTTTGAAGCAGGAAGGGTGAAGAAAAATGCAATCAATGAAAGATGCATCAAACTTCTATCCTATTCCAGAAATTGTACATGTATCTACTAAATGCTTACTGCTGGTTGAACAAAATTTCTGCAACCATAATGCCAAGGAAGATAGGAGACTTGGCAGCTGTTTCGGGATATGTATTTCTTGATGAAGTTCTCTCTTGTTTGGAGATTATTGATCTTCAAAACTTTCTTAAATTGTGTTCTAACAACAAAAGGAGAATTTCTCTCTCATTGTTGCTGGCATGGCCTTTACATTGGAAATTATCCTTGTAATCATGAAATATTCTCTTCTCATGCTGCACAATAAAATTTTTGTCATCTACAACATCCCTTTTCCAGCTTGATACCAATTTTCTTCCATATTTCTCTTCATCTTATTACGTTGAGATCTCTTTGTAAAGAATGCCTTACTCTTTACAAATCAGCGCCATTGGTCATAAAACCTATTGTGGCTTTTAAGTCAAAATGTAACTCTTCTGACCTTATTTTTTCCCAAATTCTTTGTTGATGAAAATTTGTGGAAACTAGTAAAGCCCATAGATTATTTCATCTATGATGGTTTGACAAATAATCCTTTTTCGTTTATGAATTGACACGAAATAGTGACGTAAGAGCATATTCGTGTTTAGTATTTATATGTTTTCTTATTTAATTAGTCTTCATAATATTTTTGTTGTGGGTAGGTTTCCTTTCCAATAAGTTACGTTGTTACAATTGCGATTTGTTTTTGCTATTACAAATTGGAGGGCTGCTACTATTGGTATAAATTCGGAATCATGCAGCCCATTACAAAAGATTTGTTATTTTTTAATTTTGTTGAAAATGTTTTCTAAACATTTAAGATGTTTTCTGAACTCTAATCTTCTTTTTATATTCCTAGTCACAATCACCAAATTCTTACCCTAATTTGTTGAAACTTGTGATCTTAACCTTGCTTTACATCACATCATAACGACCTATTGAGGAGAGATGAATTCTAGACATAAGTTTATCCCTATTCTTGCATAAAAGAAGTGTGTCCAGCATCAACTGCTATTGAAACTTATCCTCTAGTTCTCCCTTTTTGAAATTGTTTTGAATATAACTTTTTGTTCCATTCATACTGTTTATCCTAGAAAATAATATCAAACATAGGATGTAAAGAATATGAATAAATTAATTGTTGGACTCTCTTACTCATCATAATCCTTGTGGGCATGATGTTTAACATGTGGACTACTAATCGTCTCTACTCAACTGAATCTTGCCATATCTCTCACTTGTGTTTTATCTTCAAGTTTGATTTTGCAACCACAACAATGTGTTTATTGATCATGAGGACAATTGACAAATATATTAAGTGATTTACTTTCCTATTTCGCCCAATGCATTTTGTAGATAAAGCTCATGTCTTGGTTTTCCACATTGATTTATTCATTTTAATGAGTATGTATGTAAGAGAACAGTGGAAGTGAAGGATTATGATTTAAGAATACTTAGGTTAATGCATTATTTGCATGGATGAGGTCTCTAAATTTAAGAAAACACATCTAAAAATTGGAAGACTGATATCTTCACACTGTTTTGTGTACGCAAATAGTGCATATTTAATGCATTGGTGAAACTATGTGTTTTGAAATTTCAACTTATGGTTGTCTTTTTCAAGATGACCTTGGACTGATAATTTGTTTTGTTTTGTAGATTAGTTATTTGTTATCCTTTGAGGAAGTCACTCTGAAGTTTATTGCTGTAAATGAACAGGTAAATTTATAAAATGTTAATTTTTTTTATGGCAATATGATTCATGCAATTATTGAAATATGAGATCATATCAATCTCCCAACTTTTATGTCCTTCATTTCATTTATGACTTTACTTTACTTTTCTAAATATTCTTGTATTTAAAACCAAGCTATTCAAAATTGATGTGAACACACTTAAAAATAAAACCTAGGGAACCCACGAATAAGATTGAAGTATTACTAGAAAAGCTAAGTCAGAATTTTGAAAAACTTATCCATTGATTATGAAGAACCAGGTTCATAAAGTGTGTTGAATGCCACAAAGAAGTAATTCTTTTACAAGTCGTGAAGTTTGATGAAAAGCTAGACATAAAGCACTCACAACTCTTAATAATTTGTAACTCAAATTTGTCTTTATTGATCACCAACATTCTCTTTATATATGGGTGAACATTAAAACAATATAAACGTCCTAATTGCAAGTCTAACAAATATTCATACTTAAATTAAAGCACTAACAACTAATACTTTTTGAATTGAAACTCTAATAGTTCGTATTTGACTGGGAAATTAACTACTTGTTCTACTTTAACTAAGACTCTAATAGAATACTTTAATTATGATTCCAGGAATCCTATTTCAGTTTAGATTCCGGAGGTGATAAGGAAATTACCACCTTAGGACTTTTACTAATTAGATTGAAATTAGCCCTATAACAAGTCTTAATCCAAATGGGGAATTGAGAACAACTGCAAAAATATATTAGACATGTCTTGGGATTTATGTTTAAATAAAGGATAGCCCACTTACAATTAAAAAAAGAATAAAACACTAAATAAGCAATGATCCACAAAATTAGCCTAGTGCCATCGGTTTATATGCTCAAATGTTCTCCAGGCTTAGTTTGGATCATGTTAACTAGTGCTTGGTGGTCTTCTTTTGGGTCCAATAAAATCCCTCAAATGGCTTTTGATGTGCTCTTTGAAACTTGATGATGTAAAGAAATTAAAGTTTAGAAGAAATAAAAAAAGGAAAAATTAGTCGACCACGAGCCTTAATTTGGTGGGCTGAGGATTAAGAATTGTGTTGACAACAAAGATAAGGACTGAAATTTAGATTATGTTAGGATTCCTTATTAGATAAATAGTAGTAGTGAGTTAACTATGTTATTCTATTTTAGATGTATTATCTTAGTTGTTTAGGACTTAAATCTATAGAATTTTTATTAGAATAGGATTTAAATTTGTTAGGAACCCTTTCTTACTAGAATAAAGGTTTTAATATCTTATTTATAAATGTGTATACTCAGCCTTCAAGAATAACAATATGAAAATTTTCTACAAACTTGAGTTTTCAACTACATGGTGTGATGCCTTTGTTTTTTGACAGTGATTCTTAGTTTCTTACCCTCCATTGTTTGTGTTTCTCACTAAATTCTAGTCATATTAAATCTTGAAATTTTGAGCCTAAATTTTCAGCAATCAAACCCTAAAAACTCAACTATAACAAATTTGAAATTTCAACATTTTTGGTCGAAATCTAGACCTAAAACTTGATATTCTAGCAGCTTAATATCAGTCAGATTTTCTAATTTTGTGAGTTTTAGCTACTAGTTAATACTTCTTCTATTTGTGCTACATCATTTTGGTATCAGAGTCTTAGTTCACAATGAAGAAACATAGTGGAAGGGCATATAGAAGAATTCAACAAGCAAGAGCTAGTTATGAAATGATTGGACGTTAATGACCCTTGATCACAAGGTGCTCCAAGAACTAGTCCAAAAAACAACGACGAACAGTAAACTAGAATGAATGTGGAGGGTGGAGAAAGTGAATCCAAGATAAAGAGGTTGAAACTAATCAACAACGAGTGGGGTTAGGAGATCAATGCCTACCGAGAGATCCAAGACAAAGAAACCTACTAGCAGCACATGAAGAGCGCATGCGAGCCTTTAGAGGCCATGAGCTCATTGCAGAAAGAAAAGGCAACGACAATGTAATTGGATCAATTGAGTAGGAAGTTTTCAGTTCTCCTGGCTTTCTAAGAAATAGAGAAAACTTAAGAGTTGAAATGCACAATGAACTCAATGATATTACTAAAGTTTGTGTTGAAGCCCTTGATTTTGTGGAAAGATGGATCCACACTTGCTCTTAAATTGGATAGTAATAATGGAAGATTTCTTTGACTGGTACCACATGTCAGAAGATCAAAAAGTTCGATTCGAAAAAGCGAAGCTAGTTGGACACGCTAAAATATGGTGTAGGTAGAGGATAGACTTTGGAAACAGGACAGTCACCAATTGTTGATTAGGAATAGATGAATCCAAAATTATTGGAAACATATTTACTGTTAACTATCAAGATCTTCAAAATTAGCTCACAACCCTTAGACAAGGGATTATGTCCGTAACTAAGTACATAGGAATATTTGATGAATTTTCTATCCGATGTGAAGGTATGGAGTCAGAACGACTAATATCTCACTACAAAAATGACTTAAGGGTATAAATTCACAAGGAGCTGATAATGCAAAAGATTTACAACCTTGAAGATGCATATCACTTAGCTTCAAGAGCGGAACAATATTCAGGAAAACAAGTAACTAAAAAGACTGAAGCTATGTTTAGTTGGACGTAAGGTTTTTAATGGAATTAAATGGAATGAAATCGTTTATAATGGGATGGAAGGTAAATGGATGTAATATTAGAAAATTGTTGTTTGGGAGGGATGAAAGAGTTCATAATGTAATATAGTGAAATATTGTTTGGAAGAAGGATTTATAATGTAATATAGTGAAAAGTTGTTTATTATTTTACATTCCATCCTAAACTTCTCAAATCTGAGGTTTCTCATTTTTACTATTTAGGATAGAATGAAATGTAATATGAAACCCTTCTCTTCCATCTCATCCCATCCCATTTTATTCTATTATAAACCTTCCTCCTAAGTGATGGAATAATATTATTTTACATTCTATTTCATTAATAAACTCCCAACTAAACATGGCCTTAGCTTTAAGAGCGGAACAATATTTAGGATAAGTAACTAAAAAGTTTCAAAGTCAAGCCGAGGAGTTCGACGTGAAGAGAGTTATGATGGTGCAAAACTTTAGACCAACACCTAATAAATCAAAATCTGTACCATATAACAACTTCAAAACTTCTCAAGGAGCTGATCCTAAAGGCAAGGCCATAATTGAGATTGGGATGAAAGGAGGTAACAGTGACAAGAAATACTTCTGATGCAATTGGAGGGGCCACTTTGCTTACAAATGTACAAATGGAGGTTTGCACATAATGTAAGAAGATGAGGAAGAATATGATGAATATTTGTGTGAACACGAAGTTGGAAAGGAGTTAGAAGGAGACTTTAGTGATGAACTAGCTAGTCTTACAAATAAAATGTAGTGAGGCCCATCCTTACAACCCCTAAGGTGGAAGAACAAGAAGAGTGACTTCATAGTGCTATTTTCTTTATGCAAGTTAGATTCTGAGATAAAATATGCAAGCATATCATTGATGGAGGAAGTAGTATGAATGTGGCATTGGAGAACATAGTGAAGCAATTGAATTTACTTTTGGAGAACATCCACATCCCTATAAAGTTGCTTGGGGGTAGATGATAGTACTATCCTATTTGTTTGAAAGTACGTGTTGTCTTTCAAATTAGGAATATATGAGGACTTTATTTGGTGTGATGTCATTCTTATGAAAATATTTCACATTTTAGTTGGGGCCGTGGCTTTATGATCAAGATATGCAGCACTTTAGAAAAGCTAACACTTATAATTTTATATTTTATGGAAAGAAGATAATTTTGAAGTCTATTAAGGTAGATAAGGTAGGGGGAAAAAAAAGGAAGTAACAAGACAACTATAAATGCCAAAAAAAAGTCTCTTAATATCTTTAAGGAGAGAGAATTTGAAGCTGTTAGTAAGGAGAAGGGAATTGTGTGTGTAATGGTAGTGCAGCACCCCTCACCTTACTAAAAGAAGTGGTTGCTAGCTGATTTTTTAGACCTTACATCGAATGATTTCGAGGTGAACTACATCCTTTACAAGATATTCAGCATGCTATTGACTTGGTACTTGGATGTACTCTACCAAATCTTCTAGCCTATTGCTTTGATCTTATTAAGAATGAAGAGCTAAAGAGACAAGTAGAGGAGTTGTTGATAAAAGGATTTATTCAAGAAGTCTTAGTTTGTGTGTAGTTCTAGTACTATTCTCCTGAAAATGATGGAAGTTGGCAAATGTGCATTGATTGTTGGGAGATAAATAAGATCACAATGAGGTATTTATTTTCAATACCTCACCTTGATGACATGTTAGACATGTTGACTAGAACCAATATTTTTCCAAGATACACTTATAAAGTGGGTACCGTCAAATTAGAATCAAACTTGGAGATGAATGGAAAACGACTTCCAAGGCTAAAGAAGGACTTTATGAATAGTTGGTGATGCCATTTGGACTTTCTAATGCACCTAGCACTTTTAGAGTGATGAATCAAGTGTTTTGACCATTTATGAGCAAAATTTTTTATGGTATATTTTGACGATATATTAATATACAACAAGATTAAAGAAGACCACTTGTTATATCTACAAGTCTTGCGAGTTTTGAAGCAAGAGTAACTTTATATCAACTTAAAGAAGTGTTCTTTCATGCAATCTAAGTATTGTATTTTTGAGTTTTATTGCATCTTACCTTTGAGTGGAGATGGATCCTGAGAAGATTAAGGTCATCCTTGATTTGCCTATTCTAAAGGATGTATATGAGACACGAAGTTTCCATGACTTAATGACATTCTATAGGCGATTTATTCTTAATTTTAGCATCACAATAACACATATTACTGATTGTATGAAGAAGGGACAATTTACTTAGACCAAGGCAACAATTAACGCATTTGAAGAAATTAAGAAGGTGATTGAATTTCCTATTTTACAACTTCCAGATTTTTCTAAGGTATTTGAAGTTGTTTGTGATGTATCTCATGTGGGAATTGGAGGCATAATCAGGCAAGAAGGATACCCCATTGCTTACTTTAGTGAGAAGTTAAGTGTAGATAAACTACGATACTTGGACCAATGACAAGGAATTTTATGCAGTAGTACGTGCTCTTTATAATTGGTGTCACTATCTCTCATACAAGGAGTTTATTCTATATTTGGATCATGAATCTCTTAAACACTTGAAATCCCAGAAGAACTTGAACAAAAGGCACTCCTTATGGAGTAATTTAACTTTGTTATTAAACATTAGACATGAGTTGAGAATAAAGAAGCACATGCATTGAGTAGAAAGAGTCATTTGGTTAGCACTTAATTGTTGTGGGATTTGAAAAATAAAAAGAGAATATGTTTTAGATTGAGATTTTGGAATAATCTATCCAGAAATTGTAACTAGGCAAAGAGACCATCATTTTCCTTTTATGTGGATGACTGTCTTCTCAAAGGAAATTGATCTAGCCTACCCAATACTTCTATAAGGGAGTGTGTGATTTGGGAATTACATCGAGGAGGGGCAATGGGACACTTTGGAAGAGATGAAACTATTGCAATGGTCCAAGATGACTTTTATTGGCCCTCTTTAAAGTAGAAGTGCTAAGATCATATGACATTGTCAAACATGTCAATTAGCTAAAGGAAAGAAACAAAATTTTGGATCATATACACCATTGGCCGTGCCTCATGAACCATGGTACAACATAACTATGGATTTTGTCTTCGGAATTTCTAAAACTATACGAGGTTATAATTCTATTTTTGTGGTGGTGGATAGGTTTTCCAAGATGAGTCATTTTATTCAATGTTCAAAGACTTGTGATGTTTTCCATATTGTTAAACTTTTCTTCAAAGAGGTAGGACATCTCTATGGATTACTTTTAGCCATGTCTAATCATGATGTGAAGTTTATGAGTTATTTTTCGAGAACTCTACATAAAACATTAAACACTGAGCTTCAATTTTTAAGTTCTTTCCATTCCCAAACCGATGGACAAACGGAGATGGTGAATAAAAGTTTGGGAGAGTTGTTAAGATGTTTGATTGGAGACGATGTGAAACATGTCAAAATTTTCATAAAATAGTTTTACAAATAGGTCAACTAATAAGTGTTCTTTTGAGATAGTCTAGGGAGTTCAACCAAAGAAGCCCATTGAACTGGTTCCTTTATCACAAACAACACGGGTTAATGTTAACGTTGAAGGTTTTGTCGAACATATGAGGGACATCTTCGATGAGGTATGAAGAAAGATAACAACTAGCAATTTGTCTTATAAAGAATTTGCTATTCAATATCATTGATTGGTGGAATTCATTGAAGGGGATATGGTGATGTTTAAAATTCATCCAAAGAATTTTCTGAAAAGAAAATATAAGAAACTTCATTCACGAAGTGCCAGACCTTATTATAAGATCATCAAGAAGATAAGTGTTGATGCTTATGTTTTGGAATTACCAAGTGACATGGGAATTAATCATTTTTAATCTTGCAGATTTAACTATTTATCATGGATATTATAATATGCAATCTCCTACTACAACTTTGAGAATTCCAACCATTCTCCATCTTAAAGAAGAGATAGAAGATGTTCTTGATGAACAAATTGTAGCCATAAGAGATGGAGGATATCGACAATATTTTGTTAAGTGGAAAGTAAGACCAATTTTTGACAGTGCTTGAATTTTTAAATCCAAATTTCAGAAGTTGAATCCGGATTTTTATGATCAATATTCGCCACATTATACGTCAATGATGAATTCAGATAAGTTGGGAAGAATTGATGCAGAAGAACTTAAAATCTATAAAAGAAATAAAAGAGAAAAATTAATCAACCACAAGCTTTAATTTGGTGGGATAAAGATTGAGAATTGAGTTGATAACAAAGATAAGAGCTTAAATTTAGATTATATTAGGATTTTTTATTAGATAAGAAATAATATTGAGTTAAATATGTTATTTTACTTTAGATATGTTATCCTAGTTGTTTTGGACTTAAATCTATATAATTTTTATTAAAATATGATTTAAATTTGTTAGGAATAGTTTCTTACTGGAAGAATAGTTCTGCTAACTTCTCTATGAATATGTGTATACTCAGCCCTCAAGAATAACAGGATGAAATTTTTCTACAAACTTGAGTTTTTGGAAGGTGTGATGCTTTCTTCTAAGAATGATTCTTAGACCCTAGGAGTGATTCCTAGTTTTCTACCTTCCATTGTCTGTGTTACTCATTAAATTCCAGCCATCTTAAACCTAAATTTCAGCCATATTAAACCCTGAAATTGTAAGCCTAAATTTTCAGCAATCAAATCCTAAAAAATTAATAATACCAAATCTGAAATTTTAGCTTTCCTAGCCAAAATCTAGACTTAAAACTTAATATTCAAGCAGCCTAATATCAGCCAAATTTCGTAATTTTGTCATCTTTAGCTGCTAGTAAGTACTTTTATTTGTACTACATCACAAAAAAAAATAACTTTAATTTGATCACAGAATGTAGAATGTGGCTTTCCAAGTAAATGTTATATTTTTCATATTACAATTCATTTGTGGCTTTCCAAGTAAACATTATACTTTTCATAATTCATTAGTTTGTCTTCGGGATTTGGAAAGAAATAAAAGGAGATTGAGCATGTTAATAAATTTTATCTCTCAGTTGTCGCCATTTGGAGCCTTGACTCTTGCTTCTAGCAATTCATAAGCTGCTTTGCTCTTTGTAGGATGCTTTGAGAACTTTCCTCTTGCGGAAGCTTGATAATCTTGCAAGAGATGATAAATGCCAAATAACAATGATCTCTACATGGGCAACTGAGTTGTACTTGGACAAGGTAATGATTACTTTTGCAAACAAGGCTTGGATTTGTAGGCAGTTATCAATTTGATTGCTCATACTTTTTGTGCTAGTTAATGTTTTAAAGTTGAAACTATTATTGGTTCAATAATGTATAGAGGGGGCGCTTTACTTCAATAGAGTACATATTTTGGAGCCTTAATGACATCAAACTTATATGTCTATATCATTATGAGTAAAATAAATGCTAAAAATTAACATACGGGGTGTGCAACAAAATTCTTGCTACATTGTGGAATCATTTTCCTCATCATTTATGACATCTATCTCATATATCTATATCATTAAGAAGTAAATAAGTGCTGAAAATAAACTGGATATGCAACAAGTTAGTTTCGTTTCTTCATTATTTTGGGCAGTACTTTGCATGTTAGCTGTAAATTTCCTTTTATCAGTTGCACGTGGACTCTTTCTCTTTTGTGTGAATCTATGTTTCAAGAATGTAGAAACCAACCACATGTAGCTGCTTCTATTTTGCAGCACTACTATGATTTGGCATTTTGTTTTGTTAAAGAAAGAAGTTGAGTTGTCGAATGATTTATTATATCATAATGCAAATTAATGCAACAAATTATACAACCATTATTTATAGTTGATAAAAATAATATTAGATTGACTTATAATTTGTAGATAAATCGTCTACTTTTGGAGGAGGATAATGCTTCAGAGTATCGTAGTTCTGAGTACCAATCAATCATACAAGAGTTTCGTGCTTTTCTCAGTGACTGCAAAGATGTCTTAGACGAGGCAACAACAATGAGACTTTTGGAGAGGTAATCTACCTATAAACTTTGGTAGTTTCTGCATTAATTATTTGGTTAATAACCTATGAACTTAGGTATTGACAAAGTCTTTCCAACTTTTGTAATCCCTCCTCCCCAAAACCCTCGTGTTATGAATGTTGTCAATGCTTAGCGTACATATTTATTTTGATAAGCATACACATGCATGCACAAAGGTAATCATAGACAGTATACATGCATATCAATCACACGATATTGTTAAATGATTCAAAAGTTTCTAGTCATTCCACCTTTCATTGCATAGTATGGATGATTAGTCTCGTGTTAAGTGACCACTCTAATTCATGAGATTGTGTGGTGCAACATCCTACAGTACCAATTGTGGAGCCTGTTCTTCTGAGAAGCTCAAGAAAGAATTAGTTTGTAATATAGAACTCTCAAACTTTTTTTAAGATGAGGAAATAACAACCAAATTTGCGGTTAATCAATCCAACTTTGGGATTTGGATCATTTTTCTACCACTGTAACAAATATATTTTGTCTAGAGTTATGCAAATTTATGTGAATTTATGCCATTGTAATTAGAATTAATCTTGAACAACTAGATGTTGGTTGCTTGTCTCTTTGAGGTAGTTTAGTACCTTGCTATAAGTTGCATATATGCTCACACAATACAAGAATTAAGTCCATCTACTTAGGGTGTATTTGTTTGTATGGTTGCATTTGGGCCAAAAATACAAGCATTTCGTAAATTTGTAAAGATGTGTTACTCAAACTCAACACAGTTCCAACTGCAGGTTTGGCAATGATAGCTATTTAGAGCGGTGGGCAACTTGAGGTTGAAAAATGAATTCATTTAGAATATAAAAGTTTACAACTTTTAAATATTGAATCTAATTCTACCAAAATACATTAATTTTAATTCACCGTCTTTTTTTAATCATTAGCTAATGACCAAACCTTACGATTATGCCTCTTAACAAGTTTTTAACAACAATTTTTCAAAGTGCAACCATAAAATTTAATTGCAATATCAAGCAAACCTTGGGTTTAACCAACAAAAAGCCATCGTGATCACTAAATTCTAATCCACAACTATGCAGTCACTGTAGTACATTGTCCTTTACTTTTGGTCACCTATTCTAACCTCTCCAAATTATTCATGATATGCTTAAAAGTGTGTAATATATGTATCTTGCAGCTATGGGAGGGTTGAAGAACTGGTTTATTTTGCTAGCCTAAAGGAGCTGTATGAAATTGTAGTCCATCACTATATTCAGGTGCATTCTTTTCTTTGTGCCTGATCAGTGTAATCCATTCTTAATTTGAAATTCTACATGTTTGTTCACTTAATAATTCAACCATGCAGTTGAAGTTTTTTTTTTTTTCCATTTCTTTTGAACATTTTGTTGCATAATGTTTTTCCTCTTCTTATATGCCAAATATAAGGTTATCTTAGACATAACATAAAGTTTTTTTCTCTTCAGTTATCCAAAACTTGAGGTTATATATGACAACTATTTATTCAAAAGCTTTCAGCCTTTCAAATTCTACAAACATTGTTCCACACATTTTATTTGCTTCAGTATTTGACATTGTTTGAAAAGTCTTTCCAAGTATACTTATTCTGTAAACTACATTGGCTTTTAATAATTTTTAACATGGTAATGAGCGCTTTGTATATGTCAACAATTATTTAGTTAATGTTGTAGTTTCCATACCATCTCTATTGAGATTCAATTTTACCTTGTCAACTTGGGAAAGATATTGAACTTCCAATTCTCTCTCTGTCTCTCTCTGACACTTGTTGTGTCTAAATTTAGCAAGCGGAAGCCAAGAAAGCATTAGAGGTTCTTCAAAAACCTGCTGTTCCCATTGATCTCCAGGTATCAATTTGATCAAACAATTAGACTAGGTCTTTTGTTTTCAGTTATTTACTGGTTCCATGCGCATGCTTTTTGTTAAGAAGTGATAAATGAAATAGTTGTTGCCTTGCAGTATAAGTTTGCTCCAGATCTTATTGTCCTTGATGCGTATGAAACTGTGGAGTCATGGATGTCAACAAAGAACCTTAATCCACGGAAATTGATACCTGCTATGATGCGATATTCAAGTGAACCTCATGTAAAGTAAGACACATATGAATTTGAATCTATATGCTCCTACTAATCATGAAAATTCTTTTTCCACTAAGTACAGTAAACCATTAAATATGTGATATAGGACAAATAAAAAAATTATTAACTAGTAGTTACAACATACAAAATTAAGAAATATGACTGATATTAGGCTGTTAAAATATCAATTTTCAGGTTTTATTTCAACTGGGTATGTTGAAAACTTAAAATTTATATATCTGGATTTTAGGGTTTGTTTGCTGGAAATTTTATGCTTGGATTTTAAGGTTTTGATTGCTGGAACTTTAGGTTAGAATTGTTGGAATTTAGTGAGGAACACAAACGATAGAGGTTAAACTAAGAATCACTCCTAGAAGAAAGTATAAAACCTTTTAGTTGAAAATTCAAATTTGGGTTGAATATATACATATTTTTAGAGAAGTTCTTAGAATCCTTGAGTAAGGGGTTTATAACAAATTTAAATCCTATTCTTATAAAATTCTATAAGTTCTAAACGACTAGGACAACATATCTAAAGCTAGAATAACTTAGTTATTTTACTAGTACTTGCTATTTAGTAAGGATTCTGAACATAATCTAAATTTTAGCACTTGTTTTTGCTATCAACTCAATTCCCATCCTCAATCCCACCAAACTAAGGCTTGTGATTGACTAATTCTTCCTAGACTGTAGGCTCTTTTGTGTCAATTTTCCCCCGACTTGTTTGAAGTCGTCATCGACATAGAATGTGATAAATACTGATCATATAAGTCTGGATTCAACTTCTGAAATTCAAAATTTAAAATCCAAGTACTATCAAAAATTGGTCTTCTTTTTTACTTAAACAAAAAATTGTCGATATCCTTTATCTCTTGTAGCTACAATTTCTTGTTCATCAAGAACATCTTCTATCTCCTCTTTAGGAAGGAGAATGGTTGGAATTATCACAGATGTAATGGGAGATTGCGTATTATAATATCCATGATAAATAGTTAAGTTCACAGTGTTATAGATAAGACTAATTCTCACGTCACTTGGTAATTCCAAAACATAAGCATTAACACTTATCTTCTTGATGATCTTATAATGTCCTGCATTTCGTTAATGAAGTTTCTTATATTTTCCTTTTGGAAAATACTCTGGACGAATCCTAACCATCACCATATTCACTTCATTCAATTCCACCAATCGATAATGTAGATCAATATTTTCTTTGTAAGACAAGTTGTTGGTTGTTATCTTTCATCACACCTCTTCAAAGACATCCCTCATTATGTGCAAAACCTTCAACTTCAACAATAACCCCTATTGTTTGTGGTAAAGGAACCAGGTCAATAGGTTTCTTTGGTTGAACTCCTAAGACTATCTCAAAAGGACTCTTACCAATTGACCTATTTACAGAACTATTGTATGCAAATTTTCACTTTTACCTTGTCTCCAATCAAACATCTTAACAAATCTCTTAAGTTTTTGTTCATTCCTCCGTTTGTCCATCGGTTTGGGGATGAAAAGAACTTAAAAATTGCAGCTTAGTGTTTAATGCGGTTTGGGGATGAAAAGAACTTAAAAATTGCAGCTTAGTGTTTAATGTTTTTCATAGAGTTCTCTAAAAATAACTCTTATACTTCATATCATGATCATAGAATGATGGTTAAAGGTAACCCATAGAGATATACAACCTCTTTAAAGAAAAGTTTAACAGTGTGGACAGTTTCATAATTCTTGACTATTATATTTGCAAATGGTTTCATAACAAAACCTCATGGCATCTCTACCACAAAGGCATCAAGAACATACATATTGTTGCTTCTTGTAGTCAAATCCTTTAATTTTGTAATTGCTGAATAATTTCACCATCCATAACTAACACTTCCTCTGAGATAGTGACTGTTAAATTTGACAAATGAAAATCAGAATATGATTTTTCAGCAAAGATGTTCCCTTGCACTATATGTTGTTGATTAATATCAGTCCCTTCATCTTGCTTATTACCACCTTCTCCATGTTTAGCATCAAATATAGCTTTTTATTTTGAATAATTTTTTCATGTGGGAGTTTTTGACTTTTAGGAAATGTATGTCAATGCTGTCTAATCTCTCCAAAACTTGTTGAACATACTTCCTTGTAAGAGTTGCTACATGGAAGTTGGATTTTGGAGCACCTTGTGACCGAGGATCTTCGATATCCAAATTTTGCGTAATTCTCAAAAGCATTTCATCTTGCTCTTGGTCATTAAATATTCTTCTATACACCCTTCCACAACATGTTGCCATTGTGAACCAAAGCTCTAATACCAAATTGATGTAAGAAAAATAGAAGAATTATTAACTAGTAGTAAAAACTGATGTTAAGCTGCTGTATTTCAATTGGGAATGTTGAAATTTTAATTTGATATAGCTGGGTTTTAGGGTTCGTTTGCTGGAAATTTTAGCCTAGGATTTTAAGGTTTTGGTTGCTGGAACTTTAGGTTAGAATTGCTAGAATTTAATGAGGAATACAAATAATGGAGGTTAGGAAACTAGGAATTGTTTCTAGGGTCTAAAAATCGGTCTTAGAAGAAAGAATCATACCTTCTAGTTGAAAATTCCAATTTGTAGAAAAATTTAGGATCCATCATTATTGAAGGGCTGAGTATATACATATTTATAGAGAAGTTAGAATCTTTATTCTAGTAGAAAAGGGTTCTTAATAAATTTAAATCCTATTCTAATAAAAATTCCATAAGTTTAAGTTTTAAACAATTAGGATAACATATCTAAAATTACAATAACATAGTTAACTTATTACTACTTCCTATCTAATAAGGAATTCTAGCATAATCTAAATTTTAGCCCTTGTTGTCTTTGCTATCAACTCAATTCCCATCCTCCATCCCACCAAATTAAGGCTTGTGATTAACTTTTTCTCTTTTATTTCTTTTATAGACTTTAAGCCCTTTTTGCATCAATATGCATAATCTTGAAAAGTAGGACAAATGTGTTGTCAATGGCCTTGGTTGATCAAAGTCAAATGCTTCATATTCAAAAGTTAGTTCAAGATTTCTTATGTATGATGTTCATATATTCTAACACATTTGGTTCTCTCTAAAGATAACCATAGTTACTATCCAAGAGATACCAATGTGCTTTTCCTATCAGGAATTAGAAGTTGACCAGATTTTGGAAGTTTTTTTTTTTTATTTAAAATTCTTGATGTATGGATATTGGGACTAGTTTGTCATCTCTTAGGATTTTGGATCTTTTTGATTGTATACATACCATATGCAGGAATGAAACCCATGAAGTCATCAAGTATTTGGAATTCTGTGTTCATCGATTGCATAATGAGGATCCTGGAATTCACAATTTACTTCTTTCACTGTATGCTAAGCAGGTAGGGTGTGTCATGAGAATTCCAAAATGAATTTAAGTTGGATCTTCTTTTATATAATAGAACTGTATGACATGACAATGTTGTAGAAGTTTTCAATTTTCTTATTGGGATATTCACTATGTTACTTGAATTTTCATTATCTTCTACAAATGTAATCAATTAACCCTAAATCCTTTTATCATGTTTTTAAATCGTCAAACCAATGAAATCTTTCTATTGAGATAGTCTACTTTCAGTATTATTGCTTTCCAGCACTATGGTTTTCCATGTTATATTGAGTTTGGTTTGAGATGATGGATTTTGTTTTCATTTGACAATTTCTTGTGAGAGATTTTGTTCTTATTTTTAACCAGGAAGATGATGGTGCACTTTTGCGTTTCCTGCAATGCAAATTTGGAAAAGGACACGAACATAGCCCTGACTTCTTCTATGATCCCAAATATGCCTTGCGTCTTTGCCTCAAGGAAAAGCGTATGCGTGCTTGCGTTCACATATACAGCATGATGTCAATGCATGAAGAAGCAGTTGCTCTTGCTTTACAGGTGAAGATCTACTGTAATATTTTACAACATGATATAGCATTGCAGGTTTCATGTTAATTACATTTACTCATTAATGAATTGCTTAGAGTAACAAAGAGACAGTAAAGAATTTAGCTTATTCTAAAATCAATTTCCATAAGTCAGCCATTATAAAATATGTTTGCCCGGCTTTATTATGTTGAACTGCGAAGCACAAAAGTTCCCTATTCTTTTGCCAGTTATGTTGCTGGGGAATTATTTAACTGAAAATCATATGTGTTAGTCTTTTGTTTCAAGATCATACGAAATTTTGAGATAGAGATAACCTTCTGAATAACTTGTAGAAATACTTGCTTAAGCTACATTTCATGAAGCTAATTGAGATTTCAACATCTTCCTACTCAGAAACTTCTGTTGTATTAGAAAGGTTTCGTTGTTTGGTCAAGCTATGAAAGATTAATGTTTCTTAGGTCATTTTGATGACTTCAGACTTTATCATCATGGCGTGATTCTTCCATTTGTTGTTCCTCCTCTCTTTCACTAGTCATTGCAATTTTTTCTTTGTTGGTTTCTCCAAGATCATTTGGGATAGCCATTTGGATGCATTGCAAATTGTCAATTGCTATTTCTTGCAACTGTACACTCTTTCTAAACTTGGTGTTTTTTTTTTTTTGGGGCTTCGTTAATAAATTCTTGTGGAAACATTTTTATTCTATGCTTACTGTTATGTATTAG
Source organism: Erythroxylum gracilipes (assembly GCA_026413385.1). Classification (NCBI taxonomy): domain Eukaryota; kingdom Viridiplantae; phylum Streptophyta; class Magnoliopsida; order Malpighiales; family Erythroxylaceae; genus Erythroxylum; species Erythroxylum gracilipes. The sequence continues at coordinate 21,381,191 of JANZLC010000202.1, read as the reverse complement.
AGTATTTAATAAAGTTCACCATTATCAGGAGAAACTATTTCACTTTCAGTGCAGTTTACTTTTTGTCTCATCAAGCTTAGGCATTGGAAGTAAAATACACATAATTTGTAACCTTCGCCGAATTTTCTGCGTTGTAAATTTTTTTTTCCTGAAATCAAGAATAAAAAGATCCTAAAGTTGAATATGAATTAAAATAACTTGGGAAAGATAAAAGCTTTATTATTTTCTCCTTGTTGAAGATCATGTAAATTTAGTATTTAATATAAAGATATTATTTTATATCCCATAAAGGAATATTTTTTCTATTTCATAGTATATAGTTTGTGAATTATTTAGTATGAAAAAATATTGTACATTAGTACTTTTAAAAATAGATGGTTTAAATTTAATTAATAATGCACATTAAAGCCCTTTATTTGGAAAAGTCGTATTTATATTAGGAAAAGTTAGATCTATATGATTTCCTATCTATTCCTAAGATCAACTTTCCCTATGTAATTGGTAATTCCCTAATGTAATTGGTTTTTACAATTGTATAAAGGCTACAAGGGTCTTGAGATTGTATCAAGCTCTCAATTGACATTCTCTGATATCGTCTTTGACCTATAAGAAAACTTTCTAATTTGTCCAAAACTCTTATCTCCACTCACTAAAACCAAAAACCAAACACACAAAATCTACCAGAAGTTGCCAACAACCATCACAATATCGGCGGCGTTGTTGGAAAATTGTCCATGCATTAGTGCATGGGTAGCACACATCATCGTTTAGCGACCATCGGTGATGATAGTCTAATGGGTTAGCTTGCCTTTTTATCGTAAACAAGGTTTTGGTCTTGTTTTATGTCAAATCAGACTAGAAATTAGGTATCTTGTCATTAGTGTAATCTTTCATATGTTCTAGAGAATTGTCCATATTATTACCAGTGTTTGTTAGTCAACAAATTTGTCAAATATACCAGGAGTATGTCAAACTCCAGCAATAAGTTATTGACGACTATCTCAGCAACTGGCTCAACAATATGTTCTTCCAATTTACAAATCACCAAACAATGTTTAAATGATAACATCTATTCTTTCTAGTCCAAGAATGTAGAATTATTCTTCAGAGGTTATAAAGTTGTCCCATCTCACATCTGATCCCTCAACTGATAAGAAAATATTGGAAAATTGGCAAGCTGATGATGCACAATTACTACATATGCTTTTCGATCATATGGAACCTGAAATCACAATTACTATATATATGCTTGTAAGCAAGCTTGGGACTAGCAGCTTCTTTATTCCAATAATATGCTTCACATGTATGACATCTTTGTCGAGTTATTTCAATCCAGACAGGAAAGAAATTTGATTGAATATTTTTGGAAAGTAAAATGTGCATTTGAGTTGAATTCTCTACTGCCCATTACAGCTGATGTTAAGGAGATGCAAATCTAAAGGGAGCACTTGGTGACTATGATGTTTCTAGCTGGATTGAAATTTGATTTTGAGGTTATACGAGCACAAATCTTGGGAGTAGACCTTCCTTTGTTGAAGTATATTTTAGACTCTCTTGATCTGTGGCTAAGGAGACTCTACCCGAGAACAACACTGATAGGTTAACACTTGTGCCATAGTCTGGTTTGCAAGCTAGTAACTGATGGGGATGTGGTGGTCGTCTAGGTAGAGGAGGACATGTAGAGGCTCACGACTTCAGTGCACACATTGTGATAAAGTTGGACATGATGAGAAGACTCATTTGCGTGCACATCGTTTTGGCCGTTAGTTTGGGGATGGTAGGCGGTGCTGTGTCGTAGCTGAGTTTGTTGTAGGCAAAATAGTTCCCTCCAAAAATGACGTATAAGAACCTTATCTTTGTCGGACACAATAGATCTTGGAAATTCATGAAGTTTGACCATGTGTTGGACAAATTATTCAGCCACGATGGATGTAGTGTATGGATCTTTGAGAGCGACAAAATGAGCATATTTACTGAGTCTGTCTACCACCACCATAATTGCACTCAACCTTGCTGATTTAGGTAGCCTTCTATAAAATTCACGGAGATATCATCCCACATTTGTTCTAGAACAGGAAGAGGCTACAATAATCCTGCTGGAGAAAGTGACAATGTTTTGTTTTGTTGACAAATTGCACAACTGTCCACATGTTTCTTTATATCAGCCTTCATCCCTTACCAATAGAGTTCTGTAGTCATTCGCTTGTAGGTCTTCAAGGAGCCCGAATTCCCTCCCACCAAGCTGTCATGAAATTTAGCTATAATTTTTGAAATTAGTTTTGAGGTTTACCTATGCGCTTCTTCCCGGCGCTACGTTCATCCATGCATAGGGTTTTCCGATGTAGCTGGCTAACGAGCTTAACTCCTAAGTAGTCCAATACTCAAGCGGGATACTATAGAAGTTGATCCAGAGGGGTACGTTTTGGACCTTGATTGAGTCGAACCGTAAGCTAGGTTGCCATATTTGCAAGAATATAGGCTGGTTGCCAAAATGCCAAGGGTCATCTTCCAAAACTTTGTTCGCTTCAGAGGTAGTGAAGAAAATTAAAAGAATGAGGTTATCCTCTGAGAGCAAGACATCGGTGAGTCCTCTTTGTTTCTATAGTTTGTTGGCCGAACGTTGGATGGGAGGAAAAGTTGGCTGATGATCAGAAAAGAACCTCACAATAGTTGTTTTCCAACTCCTAGCGCCTTAAGTGTTTCAAGATCCGGACAAACCACCAGCTTACCGTCAATCTCCTGGGGTGGGCTGAAGGCAAGGGAATATTTAAGTTTGTCTCCGAAGACTTGCTTCCTTGTTTTCTGGGTGGGAGGTGCAGTAAGAGATGGTGAGGAGTCATGTGCTGGGGAGGGATCAGAGATGAGGGGTAGGGGTGGAAAATCAGTAGGATGAGGAGTGGTCATATCGCTGGAAAAGGAAGACAGCAGATTTGCAGGGTGAGGCACTGTAAGGAACAGTGGAAAGAAACGGTAAGTAGTTGTGGTGGGAAAGAAATATTGTGGAAAGAAATGACCAGAGAGCCCCTGGATAATCCAGAAACGGGTAAGAAGAAAGTAAGAATTGGTGGAGATAGAAAGTGGGGTAGGATGAGCCAAGGACTGTAGTGGTTGAGAGTGCGCCTAGAGAGATGGAGGAGCCTCTCTCTCTAGCCCTTGAAACTTGAATCCCCAATCTTTGTTTCTTCTTTTTTAGATCCTCCATTTCTTCATTTGCTATTGCTACATTCTCTCTTCCATATGATATATTTCTTCTATCTTTCCTTTTGATAGCACATTGAGGGTGTTGTCCATTTTTTATCCTTTCTTCTGGTAGCTCTTCGCGAGTGTTATTACTCTTCATCCTTTCTTCTGATAGCCCATTGACAGTGCTGTTATCCTTGTGTCTTTCCTTCAGTCAGTGCATTGAAAATGATGTTACCTTTATTCTGTTTTTTGTTCTGACAGCTGATTGAAAGGTTGATTACTCATATCAGGTCATTCCTTTTGGAAACCCGTTGAGATATTCTTTTCTTTTTCTCTAGTTTCTTTCATATTTTCCTCCTTTCTTCTTTTCCAATGGTCATATTTATACTGTCTTTGTTTCAATCACATCGTCATCCTTGCTCTCCCTTGGCAGGTGTCCCCCTCTAGAGCAGTCTGTGTCCTTACCATCAAGTTCATGTTTTTGTGTATATGATTTTAGGTTTAAGAAAAACAGCCAGGAGAAAAAATCAAAATCAAAAGATTATATATATATATATATATTGATTTTTTCAATAATAAATATCTATTTGCAGTTCACAATTCATATTGGATAGACATGCAAAACATTCATATAACAACATAAGGAAAAACATTGAAAATTATGAAATTTAGTACATAAATGTAGGAATATTATTATGTAGTGTTCCATAATATAATAGTTTAGATATCATTTAGTGATACTGTATTCTCATATCATATAATCTTTCTCATGAATGCATGGATAAAATATAGAGGAATTTCAGCACATATAATTTAATTGCTATTTTCATTTGGACATTTATTTAACATTTCTTCCAAAGATTAACCACAATAATGTGTGTGTGAGAGCTGTAGGAAAACTAGTATGTATGAGCGTTGTAGGGAAAGTAATGGTTGTCTGCATGGGGTATGGTGTTGTCTCCACATTCCTCCACTTTGTGTCATCCTAAACAGTTGATACAAGTTTACAATTTTTAAACTCAAGGGCATTATACCTATGGATCGATAACAAGGATATTATGATTTCTTGAATTGTTCTGAAGTACAGTCTGTTGCTGCTATAGGTCGACCCTGAACTTGCTATGGCTGAAGCTGACAAGGTTGAAGATGATGAAGACTTGAGAAAGAAGCTCTGGCTTATGGTGGCTAAGCATGTAATTGAACAGGAAAAGGGAACGAAAAGGGAGAATATACGCAAGGCTTTAGCTTTTCTAAAGGAAACTGATGGTCTTTTGAAGATTGAGGATATATTGCCTTTCTTTCCAGACTTTGCTTTGATTGATGACTTCAAGGTAAGCCTCGTTACTCTATTCTTTGTATCGTTTTAAGGGATATAATTGATTACGGTGTAGCTCTTACTCAACATTCTGTAAAGAATTGCTCTGTTTAGCTTTACCTGATGTTGCTATTTGATAATTTAACATTCTCCTGGTATAATGGTTCTAGATGTAGTTATCTTAGGCATGTGGATTAATTTGGGAGCAACATTCTCCTGGTATAATGGTTCTAGATGTAGTTATCTTAGGCATGTGAATTAATTTGGGAGCAATTCTTTGAAATTTAGTATTCTAGTAGTGCCAAGTCTCTTCTAATTCTGTTTCTTCTTTCCAGCCGTCTAGAATGAAAGGTGAACTATAACTTGCAATATAGAGTAATTGGTCTAACTTATTTACTGGTTTGATTTTGTTTCCTTCTCTTGCAGGAAGCAATTTGCTCATCATTGGAAGATTACAACAAGCAAATTGAAGAACTGAAACAAGAGATGAATGATGCAACACATGGTGCAGATAACATCAGAAAGGATATTAATGCACTGGCTCAAAGATATGCTGTCATTGACCGTGATGAAGAATGCGGGGTATTGATCATCCAAATGTTTAGTCGATGAAGCAAAAATCAAATTCTTTTTAGATGATTATTTGTTACCGTGCAATATCCTTTATCTATGCTGCGTGGAAGAAAATGAATTCCATTCTCTACTTCTTGTCTCTTAAAGTCCTCCTTTACTTTCCTAGAACTCTTGAATTTAAGAGTTAGGTCTTGACTGCTACAATGTGCCTATTTTCTTACACAGCCAATTTTGGCTAGTATAGTAGTATAACATTTAATTATCATGCTTTCATGATGGAAATCTGAAAAGAAGTCTTCTTTCTGTTCTTTAGGTTTGTAAGCGCAAAATTTTGGTTGTGGGTGTGGATTATCGCATGTCTCGAGGCTATACATCAGTGGGAGCGATGGCTCCATTCTATGTATTTCCTTGTGGTCATTCCTTTCACTCACACTGCCTGATTGCCCATGTAACTCGTTGTACCACTGAAATTCAAGTAAGTGTTTATTCTGTTTCTTTTCACATTGATTTTTATTCTGCCAGGTGTTAGCTTCATCTCATGCTATTATATTACTTTTGGCTTTGTAGACAACCTTTTTCTTGTAATGATGTTGAATAATTCCAGCCTTAGATTAAAGCAAGAACAATAACTCTAATTAGGTTTCAATAACTCTAATTAGGTTTCAACCCATCAATTTATAGTTGGAAAATACAAGCTATCAGTCATATTCCAATATAAGAAGCATCATATTGATAGTAACTCTGACATCTTGAAATTGTCCATATTATGGTCAGGATTTTTCTGGCAAAACCATTAAGAGATATTTGCCAAAATGCCATGAACAGTTAATTCAGTTGAAGAAAATGTCATTGTGAAATCTGACTGTTATTCATAGAACTTCCATAGCAATTTTTTGCTCCATCCATGTAATTATATCAACAAATTTCTATTATCAAAGTTTAACCAAGAAAAAGAAACTGGAGACCTACAAAAGGTTTTATGTTTACCTTCTGGGGCAGAGAATATAATAGGATTATTAGGGGGTACATTTATGAATGCTAATGATCAACCAAATAATGACCAGTGATGAGCCTTGCTTTGTTAAAATCGAAGAGTCTATGACATGGTGCAATTAGAGCAATCAAAATTTTTGCAATTTATGATGGAAAGGAGAGGCTGTCCTTGTAGCTGCATCAAGTGTTACTAACTAGATGTCTAATATGATGGAACCGACAGCTTTTCTGGGGATATATTGAAGCTCCTCTTTTATATACTGAAAAGAATTGAAACTATTTCCTTCAGATGCTGTTAGTAGTATAATTCACCAACTTCAAGTTTTTTAATTTTCCTCGTATTTGAAATAAATGTTGCAGGCTGAGTATATACTGGATCTTCAAAAACAGCTTAGTTTATTAGGTGATGGAGTGAGGACAGACTTGAATGGTGGTTTGACTGAGGACTCCATTGTTAGCATTACCCCTGCAGATAAGGTATTCTCAATGTTATCATTAGCATGGTTTTCTTTCTTAAATGTGAATGAATTGTTTGTACTAATTGAAACAAAAGTTTGTATCACCTTTCATAGGTTTTCCATTAGTTTACTTTTCATTTGGCCTTTGAACATAAATCTGTCAAGTGATATTAGCACTAGTTCTTTTCAGTAAGATGAAAACTTCAAATCATATAAGAAAGCAAGGTTACAAGTTCAACTCAGAAAAGCAACAAAACAAAAATCTAGATTTGGATTTACTCGCAAGGAGCTATAAAGTCTGAGTTATACATGCTTGCTGTGTACTTTTGGACATGAATCTGGCTTCATCTCAATAACCTCATGTTTACATTTTGTTCCTAGCGAGATGTTTTGTTTTATGCTCTCGGTGAACTGTGGTCCTTCCTATGCTATGAACTCTTACATTTTTAGCAAAGCAGCTGTTAAACATTGGGCAGATCTTTTTATTGTCGCGGTGAACTGTGGTCCTTCCTATGCTATGAACTCTTTATCATTTTTAGCGTAAAAGCAGCTGTTAACGATTGGGCAGATTTTTTTATTGTCATTAAGATCCTCGAGTTCCTTGTCCATTCAATAGTATAAACCAAGCATTCGAATGATGGTTTTATTAGAATGTTTTCAAGAGAGTAGTTTGTTGCGAATATGTTACTGTGGGAAACTTAGTTCCTGATTTCTAGGGATTTGCATATGGGAAATCCTGATTTCTAGGGATTATATTCTGCAC
>JANZLC010000202.1:21363201-21373806 GCA_026413385.1 Erythroxylum gracilipes | reverse complement strand
GTATAAATAGAGATGTAGTAGTCTTGCAAATCAATTCAATATACAACACATTATTGAGTTCCTTTTTTTCACAGTTACTAGAGTTGGTATAGTTTTTGGCATTGGTATGATACAATACCAGTATAAGTCAATATCGGATATAATTTTAAATAATTTTTAAAATTATAAACTAATTTCGTAATTTTATATAATTAAAATTTTGTCCTTTATTGTAATTATTATACTAATTTTTATTTTTATTAGTTAATACTAAATAGTTTTAATTTCTTTAATAATAAAATTAGATTATGAAAATTTAAAATAAAAAACTAAAATTATTCCATGTTATAAAAAAAAATTAAACCTACATGCTTATGTTAGAAAATAAAATAATTATTTAAAGAAACACTCAAAAGAAATTGAAAAAAATATATAAAAACAATGTTTGAAGGATGAAAGTGGCTAATAAACGTAAAAAAGATTAGTTGTATAAAAATATAGTTCCCTATTAAAATTTAATTCTATATTATTATTAAAATTGAAAAATATTTCAAAATTTGACCCAATAACTTTTAATTAAAATTGACATAAAAATAATTTTGAACTATTTTAATTTTTAAAAAAAATATTTAAATATAAATTATAAAATTCAAATTTTCTTAATTCACAAATTTAATGTGGTGTTGTTCGGTATTATAGTATATCGGCCAATATTGGTTGGTACAATGGGTGTAACCCGAAATTCTGGTTCAATTTGATGCCGTAAAAAGAAATTTGGTATCGTTGTGTAACTGGATCCGCCCGAAATTCAATACATTGGATTGGATGTAATTTAACAAATCCATAGTATGATATGTTTCCAATCCTAGTGGGAATCATTTGGACATAATCTGTATAGGATTATTTGCTACACCTTTGGTGAATGAACGTTTGGAAAAGAGATGCCCATGGTTTTCTTTCTCATGGTTGCATAAAGGGTAGTATTTGTCATTGATATATGACGCGTCCTTGATTGTAAATTTGATGAGAACATTCATCCATAGAATGGAACTTAACTTTGGGAATTTAATGTTCAAACCATAAAAGGTTAGACCATTGTACCTTTGATACTTCTGCTTTAAAGGGATTCCAAGCTGATTGTTGTTGAGTGCCTTAGAGGAATGCAGAAGTATGAAAGGTAGAATGATCTAACCTTTTATGGAAATGCTGAGTCCAAATGTTTTTTTTTGTGTCCATTGTTGCTGTTGGGAAAGGAGGTATTTAATTCCTAATGTGTGTCAAGGTTCTGGAATTTTTAGGAGGCTAATTCCAGTCTTGATTACTGATTATAGAGCTGACTTTTGGCTTTAATGATTGATAATTTCCAATTCTAGATATAGGTGATGATTTATTAGTGATCATAGGGGAATACTACCAATCATTCCATAAAGAAGTCTTGTTGCCATTTATTTTATGAAAGTTGTATTTTTTATTGTTGACCTTAACTTGAGAAGCTTCTTTTATACCCATAAACTGTCTATTTTTGGATTAATGACCCAAATCATCTTTAAGTATATAAGAGTGGATCCATTTGACCAAAGAGATTCTTCATATGTGAACATCCAAATACTCTTGGAAAGTATCGTTAGTTTTGCAAGAGATATATCTAGTTAATTTCATCATTATAAGATATTTTTTCAGAAATTGCTACTTAATGGCATCTAATTGATTTATTATTTTGACTTCACAGCTCCGTTCACAGTTGGATGATGCAATAGCTAGTGAGTGCCCATTTTGTGGTGAATTGATGATCCGTGAGATCTCTTTGCCTTTCATCCTCTCTGAGGAAGCACAGCAGGTTAACTCGTGGGAGATAAAACCGCACAACCTAGGAAACCAAAGAACCTTTTCTTTATCTTTATAATCATCCTCTGTTTTGTTTATGAAAGTGATGTTATTGGAATTCGTCATGTTGGGTCAAACTTTCTGGCATTGGTTGGGCATAGATAGTGGTCTTCTTTCACGTTTGAATGTTCTTTTCGTGCAAGGCTTGTGGTACATTTCTCGGCACCAATGAGTCTTCCGCTCAATGGGAGTGGTGGTCGGGTTTCAAATCTTGATTTGGGACACTGCGAGTTTAAGTAGGAAGTGTACAATACTGGGCCGAAACGGCTCCCTCTGGATCCAAAACATGAAAAAAAAAAGAAAAAGGAAAATAATGGATTGTGACTACTGATTAGTTAGTGTAAATAGTAATTATGGTGAGTGCCTGCAGTTAGTACGGAGAACGCAAGATAGAATGAAGTAAGATAGAACGAAAAATAGACGAGATGGTTTTATTCCTGAAGTCCATGCTGGTTGTTATAATGATAGAACCGTTTAAAATATCAAATAACAACTATATTTGATTACAAAGAAAGAGTATATTTGACTATAACTTAAAACTTTCGTCTCAGGTATCATTACTTGGGGGGTTATGCCGATTATATTTGATTGCAACGAAATGTAATGCTTGACTTTACGATTTTAGTATCGCTCCTGTTGTCTTCCATCATTTTGCTTTCTTTGCAACGACGTTTTATTTATAACCTTGGTAGGAGTTAATCCTTTCCTTCCTTAATTCCTTGAATTCATCTGGAAAGCGCTTTTGTAGTTCTAATAGACCCCTAAGTTGCGGCTTTATTTGAGCCATCTACTTAAATGCAAGAATCTTGTTTTTGTGTTTGGTTGTTGGCAATTTAGTGGAAACCACTTTCCTTCCGGGTAAACAGTTCTTGAGTTGGGACACTTAAAATGTTGGATAAATGGATGTCTTATTGGCCACCTTGTCCAACTTCTCTATAATTTGGTAAGAACCATAATATAAGGGAGAAGATTTTTTATTGGTCATCCATGTAGCGAGTGTTATCAATAAAGTTGAAGCTTACTGATAACTCTCTCTGTTTGTCGATTTTTTTATTGGTCATCCTTGTAGCGAGTGTTATCAATAAAGTTGAAGCTTATTGATAACTCTCTCTGTTCTTTGTCGATTTGCTGCTTGTTTTATGTGATTTTGAGTGTTGATGGAATTTTGTTGAAGTAAGAGCAGTCTTTCTGTTACTCATCACTTGATCTACCACCAAGTTTTTGGAATTCTTAGCAAAATATGATAAGTATATTGGAGGAAGTTACCCATATAATATCTCAAATGAGGTGGTGTTTATGGCCATATGACATGATGTTATATCATCATTAAAATGCCATTAAACCAGCTATATGATCCCCTAAGATAGAAGGAATGCAACAACCTTGAAACTTCAAATGGAAACTTGCTATTAGACAAGCTTAACATTCTCAAACTTAAGACAAGCCACGATAAGATTAGGTTTATGAACCTTTCAACTGAAGAAAAAACGTGTGCCAAAGGCCCTCTAATTGTGATCATCGACACACCATATACTTGTTCTTATTATCCTATCCTATTTTATAAACATTCATCCATCCTTCTAATAAATAAGACCCACAAAAATTAAATAAATAAATGCTCATAAAATAGGATAGGAACAAAGAAAAAAAAAACAGAAGATCTAAACCCAATACAATGATGTATTATAATTTCCATATCTAAATTAGAAAAACAAGGCTAAGATAAAAGTAGGGTCGTATAACACCCATTATTTCTCCTAAAAATAATTTTCTTTTTCAACTAAATCAAGAATCAATCTTAGAGCAATCATACAAAAAGCATGAACGAGAGTTCTTCGTACGAAATGTTAGGGATAATTTCGGAATTTATTATTTATAATCTTAAAAAATTATTCAAAACAATATACCATAATCGATACACATATAATCTACCAGAATTAAAACTGGTACCATAGTTTCACAATCATAATTATTAGGGTAAAACTAAAACCACGGGCATATATATTCTTATGGTCAAAAATCATAATATGCATATATAAAGTAGAATATAACCACATATGGCTAAACATTTTTCTTCCGTGGATTTATTCTTCCATAAAGATGCCGATCGCACCACCCTCATCCTTAAACTTGAGTTTTGGCACTTGACCCAAGGCAAACTTCATCTTCTTGAGCCGTCTTTGTAGAACGGTGGGGCAAACAATGGTCTCACCCAGAACTGGAGGAACCAAAATGATCTTTTCCAGAACTTCTCCGTGCAATATTAGAAGTGTCAGTAAAAGCGTCACATTCTCAGAAGCCCTAAAATCTTTGACTTTAACTTGTTTGAGACTTGGCAGGATGAGATCAATTGGCTTATTCAAAATCTCTTCGGAGAAGCTTTCCTAGAAGTTGAAAATTGCAGTTTTAAACCGGCAAACTTAAAAAGACAATAAAGATAACTGAAGAGTCTGATGTCGTACTTACATCATCATCTATTTTGCAAAGATAGTCAAGGATCAATGTCTCAACATTGGGTGATAAAGCAAGCAATGCAGCTATGCCAAGCAAATCACGCTTTGAATACACTGTTCGTAGCTCTAAATGCTTGAGAGTCTTGAGTGAGCTTCCGGAAAAGGCAGGCTCAGCTGCAAACAACTATATATAAAAACAAACAATGTAGAGAATTAAGTTCATAAAAGAAACCATTCAAGACAAAAGCAAACGTACAGGACATAATTAAATATACACAAGTTTCAGACTGTTTCGATGAATATAAGGAATATAAAACTACCATGACGTATTCAGAGTTAGTCGATAAAAATTGACAAATGTTCCACCTTACGCTAAAAATATCAAATGCAAAGGCAGAGTTAATACATTACATGCAAATAAAAAAGCATACTTGTCAAACACTAATTAAGATGTAATTGATCAACTGAAAAGTTACAGAAACTATGTGCATACAAATTAGACTTATGGCTCAGTAGGCAAGGAGATTTCAAAACCAACCCCACCATCTAAATTCAAATTGTATGAAGCCTTTATAGTTTCTAATGCACCAAAAAGGGGAGGCAAAAAAAAGAAGAAGAAAATGAGAGAAGCTACAACCTCAGAACTAAGATAAGTTCTTTCCAGTTACTCACATGCTCACACATCCATTAGTTCAATGTCAAGCACATAATTATGTACATAACTAGTTCACAATCTTATTCAAATCAGGATCAAGTCTATCCATCACTCGGCAGTTACCATAGACAAAAATAATAAACCTAATCTTAAAGTAAAGACTTCAGTCTTCAGAAGAGCCAACCTTGTCCTTCATTTAAAACCATTTCATCATTCAATAATTATGAACTAGACTTCAAAATGCTGCTTGCAAACACCGCACAGGAAGACTTCAAATGACATATGTTAAATGATCTTTGATATTATGTGAAAGTAGAAACATAAAGAGATATAGGAGAGAAAAAAATAAAGAAGAATAAATAAATTGATTTCACATGGTTCAGCCATAAAGCTTAATGCAAGCACACGAAAACCAAAGGATTTTCAGATAAATTATTCACCAAGTTTATAACATCTACTAACAATAGTAGCGCAACATAATATTGCATAATAAAAAAAATACAACATTACTAAATAATATCATAATTATATTACGTAATACACAAAATATTCCTATATTAGATATGTAACACTACTTTCATATTAAATATTAATGCTTCATGATTTTTAACATTTGCATGTAGTTGGTAAAAGAATCCTAGCTTGCATATAAATTTTAACAAATAAAAATGATAAGTATCTTTTCTGGTTTTTCTTCACTTTTCCCCTTTCTTTTTTCTAGCTTTTTTATAAATAGTAAAATTACAACAAAGACAAAACCTAAAAATAAAGGAACTACATTGTTGGTGGTACGATTGACAGGTCACCTGCCGAGAGAGAAGAAGAAAAGAGGAAAGTCAAGACATTTCTAATACGAGGAAAGTCACAAACTTTATAGGTAAACTAGTAAAAGACTGTCCCATGATCAAGAGCAACAATCAATATCAAAGATCAAGTACTGTACTTCATTATGTGAGTCCAGGAGACCGGCACAAGTTAGCGTAAACATAGCATCTGAATTCCTAAGACCAATCCGATATATTTTTATTTGTAAGCAAGTACAAGGATATCGAGGGAAGCAGACTCTTTCTAAGACATGTGAATACAACTTCAGATTTTACATTAATAAAAAACTATGCAGCAGACTCCTACCAATTGTCAGCATATAAAAATATCGACGCCAAATTGTAAGGCTCAAAGTCTAGCTTAATTCTCTAGACCATAGTAGGCTTAGAAACACCTTCCAGCAAGGTTACCGCTACTTATAATCAATAGGAAAGCATGCTAATCACTGCATTTGCTAACTGTAGATACAAAGAATCGCAATTACTCGTGATCATTAAAGATATTGTTTAAAGGCGCTTGGTGTGTCAATTTCAGATGACATTATATAACAATCATAAAAACAACTCGTCTACCTCTTGCCAATGAGCAACGAAAGACAAGTTACCTTGAACCACCAATTCTGGATAGCAAGACGCTTGACATGAAGAAGTGACCTAACAACTTTACTCCAGTGTTCATAATACTCCAATTTGTGCAAAAAGAAAACACTGCCTTCAGTCAGAGCCGACAACTCCTTGAAGTCATAGTTGGCGACGTCGAAACCGATCATCTCTAAAGACCCAAGACTGGGACACGAAATATGAACCGACCCACTATTATTGAAGAAATAATTAAGATGAAGTCGCTTAAGTTTCAAAGAACAAATCTTTACATCCTTCATCCCAAAGCAATACTCGAGAGACAAACACTCCAAATTCACACACCCAGAAATCATATCAGACAACGCAATATCACTCAAATAAACCTGATCAAGGAAAATCGATCCAAGAGACTTAAGTGCCAAAGAAGCCATCGCGGAGGGAAAAATGATATCACACTTGATAAGCCTCAAAACCTTAACACACCCATTTGTAAGCATAAAGAAAGGGAATTCATAAACGAAATCACTTTCTGGGAAATTCTCAGATTGGAACTGAGAACTGATGAAGAAATCGAGCTTAAGCTCATGGACACGGTGGCTAATGGCGTAACGCAGCCAAGTGTCGACATGAGAGGAGTAAAGAGGGTCTCTGAAAGGGAATTCAACGTAGAATGAGCGAAGAGGTGAAGAACTAGGGAGTCGTCGGAGAAGGGTTTGGTGGACAAAGTCGGAAAAAGTGCGAGAAGAAGTAAAGGTGGGATAATATGAAAAAAGAAGATAAGGTAACTGACACCAGAGGTTTCGCCATTTTCGAGAAAGTAGAGAAGCTTGGATTGCTGATTTGATGGGAAGAAAAGAGAGGATGTTGATAAGTATCTCTTCAGGGAGATCGTTAACGCTTCGAGTGGCGGCGAAGATGGGGGCGTTGCCGGTGACGTCCGACATCTAACCAAAATCGAAGAACGATGTTCTTAACTTCTTATTATTGACCCTATACCGCTTACTTAATAATCGTAAAATATAAGAACTAAACTACAATATAGATTAAAGAAAAAACAAAACAAAATAAGAAACTTAGGCAAATATGAAAAGGATTCTGAATTTTGGAAGAAAATTGCATAGTAGTTTTCAGCTAAGGAAAGGTGGGAGGGAGACTTCCAAGTTTGGTGTTAGGTAAGAATACCTGATTTGGATTGAAATTTGGGAATGAAAATATAAAAAGGAAAGGAAATGTATTAAATTATATAGGTGCAGATCATGAAAGAAGACAGGAATGTCTGTAGGGAAGAAGAAATCACAATCTTGCTAATCTTGGACGAACGTTAGATATGTTAGTGTTTCTTCCTTACGGTGGAATATGGGAGAGAAACACCAAGTTAGTAGTTGACTTTTTCTAACTTTTTTTATATTTCAAAATAATGAAATATTTTGAAATATAAAATATATTAGCTTAGTCAATAGTAGCTTAGTCTATAGTCTTTAAATATAGTATAAAATATATGTAAATAGTTGAGTTATCAATAAAGAATTCATCACCCTAAAGTAATTAAAGAGAATATTCCTTTGTTTTCAATTAGTATTAATTCAAAAAATCCTTGAATAAAATGAAATGACACTTTAAAAATTGTTTTCAAATGTCATTAATTGAATCAATTGCTAATGATGAAGAATTAATATGATTGGACTTAAATAAAATAGATACAATTTTCATACTCTATGTCTAGTCAGAACATTGTATAATGAAATGATTGAATTATAAGAAACAATCATGTACAAAAATGTTACTCAAAATGACTTTGACATTCCTAAATTAGGGATACTCAAGATTGGTGACGAATAAGTGAATTTTAATATGAATAAAGTATTGAATAATTTGAGGTAAAGCAATTTTTGCATGAAGATGGATATAGTAGATAAAAGCATAAAAGAGCAAGAGGAGAGCTAAAAGGAAGAAGTGAGTGTTGGGGAAGTATAGGATAAAGGAGAGCTAGGAAAGGAGGAGCTAGGTGTTAAATTAAAGCAAGAGATCTCAATGACAATAGAAACATTCGTGATACCCTCCTTTGGGAAGCCACCCTTTCTAGAGTTGAAAACAAATGCGAAACAAAGAAAGAGAGTGGTAAAGACAATTAGAAAGAGACTGAGAGATATAAGATGGAAAATAGGAGTTGTACATGATTAAGAGGAGTTGGTTGAAAAATAATGGCTCAAAAATGGTCAAGTTAGTGACCTTAAAATTAAGCGTTGATTTATGAATGTTCAAGGCATAAAGTATGTCTAAGCTATTTCTATAATGATTATATCTCTCAACTCCGATATCCAAAATTTTCATACTTTATATCATTCGAAAGCTGGAAAGATAAGCTACAAATTACAAGAAGACATCTTTGTCTAATTCAGCCTAGATTAATATAGTTTTTCTCCTGAAGTCAGAACACACATTTTTACCTTTATGAAAGACTTGAAAATTTTCCCAAATTCACTTCCTCTAATGGAACATCATTCTTATCCATTTATAATTCCTATTTTCTCTTCCATAACATCTCACATATATGTATATATATATAACAACAATTTATGTTCAAAAATCATCAACTCAAGTTGATAACTTCTTGAAGTATATCTAATTTCAACTCACATCATCCATACACAATTCATATTTCATTAGTACCAAAGATAAGAGTTTACAAAGCTTTAATGGCATTCTAAGCCACATTACATCATCGGTGTCAAAATCCAAGATACAAAAGATTCAAAAACAAATAATTCTCGAAATGCGTCTAAAGCCTTGTTTTTATAAAATCTAACTTAAATTACAAAAACATTGCAAAAGTGGAATGATGCCTCGACTCTTGGTTTTTCGATCTCATTCTCTTCACCTGAAGATGGGACAGAAAGGAGGTAAGCTTAAAAGCTCGTAGGTAATAGTTTATAACGGAAAAATAAGCAAAACCTTGAAAATGTACATTTGCCATAAAAAATCATATTGAATTCTTAAAGTACATGTTTTTCAAAAACTCATCATGTAATCCAATTCTCAATGACACAAATTATGTATGCATCAAACTTGTCAACATATCATGAGCATATAAGCACATAAAAATGCTTTGGGTAGGTCCATAAATAGAACGAACTAACACATTCCCACATAATGGTCCTGTAAAGTCGTGAACAGAACGAACTATCGCAATCCCACATAGCAGTTTTGTGTAGTTGTAAACATGAGGGAGTCCATGAAGGAGCTCCGCGCCACTAACAGGCAGGCGGAAGAAGCCTTTAACTTGGTCAACGTGCACGTGACATAACAAAATGGACCACACCAAACCCATATAACATGTAATTCATGACTTGAAAATAGATTGCCCAAATGGCAACATTTCGGAAACTTGTTTTTCATAAATATGCAATTTTTCGAAAACCCTTTCCATTAGCAATTCACAGTTCATCAACAAAATTTACATACTAAGCATATAGTAAATTCTCAAATCATTCAAAGAGCAATAAATGCAGCATTTATGAAGCAATTGAAATCAGTTTATTCTCTTGATTCAAAAGAAAACATTAGTGGCTTATTAACTCTATTATAAACATGTACCCACCTTGATTTTCTTGCTTAAAACTTTACTAAAAAATGCCTCTCCTCTTACCTTTCCTTGATTCCCTTTATCAAAGAAAAAAATTCTCATTCAATAGGAATTCAAATTGGAGAACCCATAAGACATATATACTAAAATTAATCCTAGAAAGCTTAAACCCATATATTTTCTAAACTTCTTGAACCAAAACCCTTTCAAAAATTCAAAAGATTATAAATGGGCTTACCTTGAATCTTCACCAAACAATGAGTTTCTTGGCTAAAAAAGAAGTTCTTTTCTTCCTTTTCCTTTTTCTCTTCTTAAACAACTTCAAAATCTCTTTTGAAGGCTAAGAAAATTTGAAACCCTCACTTGGTTTCCTCTTCTTTTCTCTCTTCTCTCTCTTTTTCCTATTTTTCTCTCTCTTCTTCACCCCTCACTCACGTTTTCTTCTTCTTAATGCAAGACAACAATTCCTTCTTCCTTTTATACCCTTAATGAATGTTAAATGTCTAATTTGCCCTTCCTTTTGTGCCTTATGTGTTTTTTACTTAAGTAATCTTCCAAAAATGCCCTCATACATATATACTCTTACTACTTTAATTCTAACTTACCAAAGTAATAAATCCTACTAACATTAACATAATAATTAAC
>JANZLC010000202.1:21266680-21292321 GCA_026413385.1 Erythroxylum gracilipes | reverse complement strand
TTATTTTTTTCATTTCAAAAATCCAAAACCCCCCATTAGTGTAAACACCAGTTAATTTCATTTCTTAGACTTTACACGCACTCTCTGTGGGATCGACCTAGACTCGCCACTGCTACAGTAGTAGTCTAGTTATTTTAATTAGCGTTACGATGCGCGGTCACGTAGCTAGTGCCCAAAATCGCTTCCGATAATCCAGAATTGTCCCCTCTTGCTTGATAGATAATAATCTTTGGCATGTACTGCCCTCATGGAGTGGTTGAAAGTGTCGAAATAGTATTCCTTTCAGTTCTTTCCAGTCTAGAATCACACCTGTGGCTTCGACCGTCCAATACCATGCCAAAGCTTCTTCATTAAAACTCAGTGCCGCTAGCTCCACTTTTCTTCCTTCGTATACCTCCCAGTAAAAAAAAAAAGCTGTTATGCCCGGTTGACCAATGTGTCTGGATCTTGCCCCTTGAAAACGAGCATTTCAATTCTCTTAGGCTTGCAGTCGCACCTCCAATCTGGTGGCCGAGGATCGTCGTCTGCATATCCCCTTCTCCAGCGCTCATCACGCCTAAACCCCTCCTCTTCTCGGTTCCACCCCCTCACCTCTGGCTCAACTCTGGCGTCATCGACACCTCGATCATCCCTTCACGCGTCTTCTCCATCACGTTGATCATCTCTTCGGTATCATCCCCCTTCCAGATCTCTATCAATCCATAATCGTTCCTCGACTAAATTTTTAATAGTCAGATCATACCCATCCTGCATCTGGAGCCCCGCGGGTTGCCCACGGTTATTTGGTACAAACCCGACCTACCCACCTTCTCCTTCTTCGGGACCCATTTCTTTACCTATATACACATCCTCCTTATTCTCCTCTTTCAACCTCTCTTCATTCCAGTCACCGAAGACTCTCCTTCAAGCATTTTCACCCGGTCATGGTGTGTCGGGTTTGGGCGTACTTAAAGGGTGGTGATCACTTGCATCAGCTGATCGAACCTCCTACTGATTTCTTCCTTCAGCTCCCCCTTTACCCCTTCAAGTTTTTGGTTAACTTTCACCCTCAAGGATTCACGCTCCACTTGCAGCCTTACTTTAATTTCTTTTACTTCTTTTTCCAACAAATCTAGCCTTATATCCTGCTTCTTTGCTGCTATGCCCAGAAACGTATGCTCTAATACCAAATGATTGAACCTACAATTGTTCTCCAATCCCACAATACACACACAAACACACAGCAATGGCAGAATATAGTTTCTGTATTGATTGATCACTAGGACTAGTAAAAGACAATGATAATGTGCTAGAATTTGAGGTTCTAGCTCCTCCAGCCTTAGGCTTAACTATACGTAAAATGACAGAAAATATGCATGACATTCCCCTCACTGCTCCCATACTGTTTTATTCCTCTGTCAGCTAACTAACTCTTCATTCCTTTGACAACTTTGCCCACCCCTTGTCCTAATATAACACAACCTACCCCTCCAATGCCTTGGTCTTTCTTCTATAGTAAATGAACCTAATTTCTGGATTCCTATGGGTCGTATCAAATTCTAAAGCATATTGATTATGTATTGGATTTATAGAGTAACAAAAGATGATCTACAAAAAATAATTTCAATAGATAAAGTGTTTTTCCTTTATAATGATAATTAAACTTCCATTCCTATTCAATGTTCTTATCCATTGCTTAATTGAGAGCTTCAATACATATAGTAGAGATATGGGGAGAGGATGATGCCCTTGACTTTATTAAAGAGTTGAGTTAATTCTTTATTAACCAAAACAGTAAAAGATATTGTTAAGATATATTTCTATAACCATCTAATGAAAGACAAGGGAAGTCAAAAAGTTGTTAAGATGTAAAGATGAAGCTCCTAACTAACTAAATCAAAATCTATAGAAAAATATATTTTCAAAGTACAACTCTTGATATATTTCTTCTTATGGTAATTCTTGAAAATTCCTAAGTTAATAAGATATTATCCCCTATATTGTGACCTTGAATTAAAGCATCTTGGCTAAGATTGATAATGCCTTTTAGAATCTTCTTGAGCTTTATGAGAAGCATCTTTGAAATGATCTTGTACACAATATTACAATAGGGTATTGGTTTGAATTGTATTAAAGATAAAGGATTTGGAATCTTTGGGATGAGGCAAAAATAGGTTTGCTTTATCTTTCTAAGGAGCTTTCCTTTGGAAAAGAATTCCAAAATTACATTTGAGACTGGGTCTTTATAATTATGTTTCAAGAAATGGTGGCCTTCTAACTTATGGGAGAATATGGTGTTATCAAAACACCTAGTATAAGACAAGGAATGATAGCAAAAATAGTGAACAAGGTGATATCCTACTAAAGGCTTTCTTTAAGATACCATAAAAAAGGCATAAACAAAAGTGATGTTTATTTTGGTCATGTTCTAAATTAGATTTTCCTTAATATGAATGTACTACTCAATGAAATGACTATGCTCTATCAGAATAAAGTTTGGTTTAAAATCCACTATAACTTTCCCATTAAAATGAGTATGAAGATTACTGAAAATATGTTAGCTCTTCTCTACGAACTAAAGCTCTTCCTTGAGTCAATTGGACTTTATTTATTTTTTATTAAACCTACCATAAATGGTTTCTTAGTCTTTAAGTAATCATAGACACCTATTATTTATTAGGATAGTTCAAACCCCCTATATTCTTTGTGCATTAAGCAAGAGTGTAGAGGCTATTTAAAGCTTTCTTCTTTGGCCTTCTAGGCTTCTTCTTGGTAGTGATAGTGAAATTTTCTCTCTATGATCTTTCAATTAAGGAAGATAAATCTATTAAGGATAACTTATCTACAATATTGCAAGGTGACTTGTGTTATCTGAGCATGTAAAAGGGGTCCCTTTATTTGTCAAAAAACAATAGTCATTTTTTAATAAGTGTTGATTACTTTTTATTATATTGAGGCTTCGGTTGTTTCTAGCTTGTCTATAGTTGTATCTTATGTGATATTTGTATTTACCTCTTAAATTTTGTCATCTTTAGACCTAATACCTAATTATAATCGCTTATCCTAAAAAAATTTCTTGTAGGTCTCCAAGCTATAGTTTGTTCCAGTTTATAGGGTTTTAATTGATAGCTTACAACAATGTCAGCCTTAACTAACCCCCTCCTTCATCCAATTTTAGGATCTTCCAACTCCCAAGCAATTTTTCTATCCATAGCTACCTCATTGCATATATTTGTATATCTAATTTTGCTTATGGCTGCTATAGTTTTATCAAGACAAACTGGTTTCCTTAATGAACTAGTCGGGTAACTTAGTCTTCTTTTGATCAATATGTATGTTATAAAAGCTTACCAAAATAGGTATATGCTTCATTTTCATCCTCTCTAACTCAATACTTGGTTTCCATTCTTATAGAAAGAGTGGTTTTCCATTAATGTGCTAGGGTCTTACTTCAAGAATCTTCAATAGATTAACATCACAATTGAATTTAAATAAAAAGAGGTCCTCCTCATTAATAAGAATGTTCTCTAAGCCCAAATTTTTTTACTTAGCTTATGCTTATTATTGTATATGAGGGAAAGAAAGAATCATGTCCATAAAGTAGCCAACTAGGATAGTTTTCCATGCAAAGCTCCTTATAATAACCTGTTTCCACACTTAAGGTTTTAATTGTTAGATCGAGTTATATCATATGAGAATTCATGAAGTGTATTTCATTTGCATTCATCATATTTGCATCTGTACATGAATTATGATTTAGAGACATTGTAAAAATAGTATATGCACTTATTTGACATATCTCGGGGTATGAAAGGTATTAAATGATTATGATGTAATTGTGTGTTAATTATGACTTGAATTTTGTTTGATGGATTATAATTACTGAAATGGGAATTTATTGTTACAATATAGTGATTGATAAGGTGATATATGCATCTAGTCTGGGAAAAATGTTAAAGGACAAGACAAATTAATACATGAGAATTTAAGTTGATGAGGCCTATGAAATGGCGAAATGTGGCATTAAGAATAAGTGACAAATGGCTTAGCTAATTGGAAGATAAATGGCTTGAGTACATGAGTGACTAGTGACCTAGGAATTATGTGACAAATGGACCAAACATTAGGTGACAATTGGTAGCATAAGAAGAAGACACATGATATAGCTCTTTATTGGACAAATGGCAGGATATATGTCTCACCCCTCTCCACACATTTGCACCCCACGACCTCCACACTTGAAAGACATCTTCTTTCATATTTTGGTTACTTGCTACCCTCTTCTTTCTTTACACCAACGACACTCTCACACCACCTCCATAACCCTTAAATTTTTGCCAAAATTTCGTAGCCATTACCTTGTGTTTTACCTTGTGTTTAGAAATCCTACTCACAATCTTGTTCTTGGAGTATGCTTTATCCTTGTATGTTTGGAGGGCTAAAATTATCTTGATGATTGAGGAGGTTTTGAGCTAAACAAGTAAGTGATTTATTTATCTATTGTAACACATGTTAGCATAACATTCATGATGATTATTTAGGGATAAACTTGGTTGTGGTATTGATGATGAAGTTGTGCTAGAAATTTGATGGATGAATTCATTTTGTTTTGATGTATGAAATCGTAGGTTAGAGGCTGTTCAATGGATGATTTTAGATTAGGATTTGAAGTACAATTAAGGTATAATTGAGGTATAATCAATGGACTATTATGATGGTGTTAGCATCTGGAAAAAAATTAAAGGAAATAAATGGTGAACTTTCTGTTCACCCATCCCACGATCATGGAAGCTGCATAAGCTCCTTCCCACGATCGTGGGCATTGCATTGAAGTGAGAAACTTTCTATTTTGTCTTTCCACGACCATGGAAAGGTACCCCCACGATTGTGGGAAATGCTCTGAAATGAAAAATTCTATTTGGTGTGATTGTTGAACCAACTAAGGATAAGCTACTTTACCTTGGTGTATTTGGACTTGATTGAGGCTTGAAATAAACCTAGATTGTTGTTGGAACAATGTATCTAAATCTAAAATTATGAGTTGTTAAAGGAATGAAGGTGTTCTTATGGATGCAAATGTGATCCAAAGGATGTGAGAGATGTGAATTGTTGGACACCGAACCTTTTTATTAAATGGGAAATTATTGGCATTTATTCATGTGTAGAGAAAAGGAGAATTCTTGAATTTGCAATGAAATGGAAAAGATGGTTTAGATATAAGATGAGTTATATGTGAAATGTTGGAAGTTAAAAGCTGGAAAAATATAATTAAAACATGTTCATTGAGTATGTTTTGGTATTTTAGCCATAACTTTTTCTCTAGTTATCCAAATGAGATGATTCTTGATTTGGATTAAACTAGAGAGATAAGGCTATGAATTATCTAATGAAATCAATTTTAATTCAGTCTCTAATAATATCAATTGTCTAATGAAATCGATTTTAATTCATTCTCTAAGAATATCAATTTTCAGATGGAATTTGAGCACAGAATATTGTTTCAGTATAAGAGCAGTCTGAAAATGTTTGGTGTATAACTTTTAGACTATGGAACAAAATTAAACAATTTTTACGTCATTAGAAAATTAAGATAATAAGGAGCATTTTTCTAGAAGGAAGTGCTATCAAATTCCTTCAATTACATTATTAGAAAAAGGTCTTAATTTTTGGAAGGAGTTAAGCATGATTTTAAATAATTTTGAGGTCTTGCTAGATTGATTATTTTATTTGGAGTTAATTATAATGTTGGTAGGATTTTAAAGTATGGTTTAGTTGAATTAAGTAGCAAGAGCATATATGTGTGAGGGCTTTTTGGGAAGACCACTTAAGCATTTAAGTTATAAGGCTTATAAGGAAGGGTAGAAGGGTCATTTGGAGGTCTATAGAAGAAGTTATAACAAAAGGATCAAAGTATGTTCAGAAAATAACCTCCCTTGGACAAATAGGGAAGTCGCGATCGTGCACATGCACGATGGCGCGCACGATCACGACTCTACAGGACCATCCAGATATCGCGATTGTGCATGCACGACCGCAACACCGCAGGATCACTAGGATCTCGCGATCGTGCATGCCTACAGGACCATCCGGGTATCGCGGTCGTGCATGTGCACGATCACGACTTCCCTGTTTGTCCAAGGGAGGTTATTTTCTGAACATACTTTGATCTTTTTGTTATAACTTCTTCTCTAGACCTCCAAATGACCTGATTTTTGAAGCATTGGATTCATAACACATTCCTCTATCTCTTTACAAAAATTTATAGCTTTCAGAATTAATTTGAAAAAGATTTATTGAATCAAATTGAGAGGATCGGTTGAAAGAGTATGAGTTGGATATTTTTATTGAACATGCTTCAGTATTTTAGTCATATCTTGAGCTGTAGAACTCTGATTAAGATGATTCTTGTTCAAAACCAACTAGAGACATAGACCTGCAATTTCTTTGAAGAAGTCAAATTAAAATTCTGGTTTGAAGATTTCCAAATTCTATTCACAAATAGGAGAAATGAGTTCAAGTATGGTGACTGATTTATGTGGGCACTCAACTTTTATGGGATGATGGTTAATTAGGGATCTTGGAAATAACCCTACAAGGTAATATGCACGCTGAAGTTTGGGCTCCGAAAACAGGGTCCAACAGTTTTGGTATCAACGCCAAATTATGAATCGATGATGGTTAAGAGTTGGATTCCGGAAATAAGCGGATCCAACATATTTGGTATCAAAGCAAGAGTTGGATTCTGGAAACAAGAGAGATCCAACATATTTGGCTTCAAAGCAAGAGTTGGATTCCAGAAACAAGCGGGATCCAACATGAATTAGGTATGAATGAATGAGATTTGGGAAATTGTGTGAATACGTAATGCTAGAAAAGGATTAGGGAATGAATGATTGATGAATCTAAAGTAACCAAGTTTTCTTAAGGCATAAACCTAATCGTAAACAGGATAAATACAAGCTATGATGAATGAATGAGCAAGATTTGTGAATAAGATTATATACCCAGGATAGTCAATTGAGCATTCATTAAACATAACACATATACATGTGTATGATTAAGTACTCATTTGATTAAACAAGTTAGTAATGTGTAGATATGTGTGCATTGCATGATATAGAAGCACAAATTGATCCACAACATCCAAACATTGCTGGATCGTTAAGGCAATAGCTAATCTGGAGCATACTGTGAGTCAAGTTAGATGTTTTCTCATTATATTTGATTTTTTTTGTTTAAATTCCAATTATTGAATTGTTACCTATGAGATTGTGATAATTTTGGACATTGATAGTTTGAGGAGTTTAATATTTGGGAATGTATTGAAAGTGCTATCTACTTGTATGTGAATGTGGGAAATGAGTGCTCAACTAAATATTGAATGCCGAACTTAGATATGATGAATGCGATAAATGCCTGTGTACACTGAATGAAAGTTGTTGATGACATATTAAGTGATTTGATGCATTTCAAGATATTGACATACATGATCAAATAAAGGAGTTGTGACCAGAGTGACCAGAAGAGGAGCTTAAAGCTCATAAATATGCACAAAGAGCCACGTGCTCAATAATTAATAAGCCCGACATCCACAACAGATACAGGACAGTTAAATTAGTGCTCGGTCACAACAAAATAAAAAGAAAATGAAGTCACATGTGCATTTTCATTTATATATATCATGTATGTGTCATGTGGATAGTTGTGAAGAATTACTGAATTGTGTTGAAATAATAATATGAAATGTTTGTGTACATGTTGAACTGAATGATTGAGATGAGTGATTGCATTATTTGAGATGACTACATGAAATTTTTGTGTTCATAAGGTGTTGGTTGAAATGTGAGATACATCCAAATTTCTCAACTAAAATTGATACAAAATTCTAAAAATTTTAAAATAAAATAAATAATCAAATAAATTAAAAAAAAAAGAAAGAAAAGGGTTTTCTCTCTCAAACCGTTTTTATAAACGTATAGAAGTAAATTAGCCGAAATTTGTGTAGTTATTTTATATAGTAATATAATCCGACCTGACTTTTTATCATGGCCAATAATTTTTAATTGCTCTTCCTTTAATGCTGCTTTTCCCAGATCTGCAATCACAAGTTTTGCCGCATCACACAGTAGGGAATTGACCTCTACGTTCAACTAGAATAAATCCTGGCGACCCATCTCTTAAAAAAGAAGCCTTTAATCATTTGATGTAACAAAGGTCTCACACGTAAGTGTCGAAAGGTACTTGAGGTGGAATATATACAAAAACCATGGTCTTACTCTTATATATGTTCTTTCTGACTATGATCGAACTCACTGAGGTTTATATATTAACATAACATTTGCATAAAGATTAAACACACAAAAAGGAAAAAGGGTTTGACCGCCCAAGGTTGCACATAAGGCCATTAGTTCCATAGTCCACGAAAATGAGTTTTTTATTCAATTATAGAAGTTGGAAAATGGAGCACTAACGACGGATGCCAGGAACCAACAGAGGTGAGCCTCATCCGATCCGCTTCAGATACACGTCCTCTTGGAATTGTTATCTTCTGATCAAATGCTCTTCAGCTTTTTAAAAAGCCTAGCGTTTTGTCTTCCTTTTTAAATTGCGTTTCCGTTATGTGGGTTTTAATAAGGAAATGACATCTTTCATGCTTAGGTTTTAATACTATACTCAAAAGTGACATTTCTTCATTGCCAAATAATAATATCAGTCGTGAATAAAGATCTAAGTTCATTTAATCTTTTTCTAGTTTTTTTTTATATTTTCAGGTTCAACCATTAAAAAAAATCATGCTAAAAATTACAGGAATCCTGACGTAAGTGCTTATGTTTCTAACATACAGTTGTATATACAGGAATCCTGACGTAAGTGCTTACGTTGTTGGTGCATTTGGAAAATAAGTACAAAATTAGATAAGTTAATTTCATACCTTTTAAAAGTTTACATTATAATACAGAGGAAATCATCGGTCACAGTATCAATTTGTCTTGCATAAAATCACATCTATGTATAATAAGCACACATCTTATTATGTGTGCTTATTAACATATATACACTTATTGAAAAATTCAGGTGGGATATAATCTCATGCATAGCATAACAAGCCCCTCTTTACTTTAAACTTGGCGACCTGGCTTAAACATAGAAGAAAGCAAGCAATCCAACATCCTATTTGGATGTGCGTTCATGGCATTCCTTTGGAGTATTGGGCATCAACAGGTCTAGGTCACATTATAGTTTTGTAGACAAACCTGTACAATTGGATGAAGCCATAACTTAAACCAAAAGAATCAAATTTGCTAGAATTTATATGCTAGTCAATGCAATTAAAGATCTCCCTGAAGAAATACCAATTCTAAAACAAAATGACAATTATAAGCTAGTGGAAGATGTAGTGAAAATCACATATGTATGGAAGCCTAACAATATGAAGATATAGGGAGACCTATGGGGAAAATGTTCAAGATATGCCATTTTATGGAACTAATGGTAGAGGAATAAGAAATAAATGAAGAGTATGTTATTCCTAACATTGAGCACAATCAGGAAAAATGAGGAATTGAATTCTAATAATAACACAATAGATACCACACCGTCGGCTCCATAAGTAGAAGAGAACCATAATGCATTTATTCCAAAGGGGAACCAATGCCCCTTTTAAATAATATGTTCTTAGGGACTTTATTTGACATAATAAGCCTTACAGTATAGGCGTTTTGGAATCTAGGATGAAAATCGGAAGTTGTAGCTTGCTAAAGCTCTTCTCAAGCTAATAGAGAATAATCACACACTACTCATATCATCCCAATGGAAGAATTCTAGTCTTGTTCAATGAGGAGAAAATAAAATTTCTGAGCTTCCTGGTGTGTGACCAAATGATTCAAATGGAAGTGAAATTGAAAGCCTAAAATCTTATAATTTCCATATCATCCATCTATGCTTTCAATTACCCTTTCCAAAAAACTTTTTTATGGTCAAAGATCAAAGAAATTTTAACCAAAATCCAAATAAAGCTAATGGGAATAATCATTCCAACCTGTTATGATAAGTTAAGAAAATGCTTGAATGACAGTCAAATGATTGATATACCTTTTGGTAGCTGCTTCTATATATGGAGCAGTAAATAGAAGGAGCATTTGTACCTAAGGGAAAAACTTGATAAAGGTTTGCCTAATTTGGATTGGTTCCAAACATTTCCTCATTCTAGAGCTATATTTTCATAATCCAAGTCTTTTAGATCACTCCCTAATCATCAATGTACATCACTTGTAAGTCCATCCACTAAATCTCCTTTCAGATTCAATGACCTTACTTGTTGAGCTCTTTGGATTTTCTGATGTTGTGGTTACAAAGCTTATCTCAAATGTCTATGGTACCAAGCAGTTCATACTAACTAGAAAGTTAACATACATAAGGAAAGTGCTAAAGGTATTGTATAGAAAAAATGTGGGAAGCATCTATCGTCTTCTCAATACTGTAAGAATTGCTCTAAGAAAAGAACAAACTGATCTCAACAATAATCCACCCAACCCTTTGTTACAAAACTTTGAAAAGCAAGCTCTACCCAACTTCGCTCGATCTTTGAACTTTTGATCACTCCTTAATGAAACAAAGATCAAGAAGTTTATGGTTAAAGGAGGGGATAGAAATTCTTCCTTCTTCCACAAATCTATCATTTCCAGGAAAGCTTGTAATAGAATTGTCACAATTGTGAAAGATGATACCATTTTGACCAAGCAAAGACGATTCCTTGAGGAAGCTAAAGAGTATTTCTCTAAATCTTTAGTCTCTCCTTCTTCTTCCATTTCCTCTATCTCCATTATTAAAGAGATCATTAAGGATCATCTATTTTTTTAAGGAAGTGGAAATTCTATCCAAGCCTGTCATAGTTTAGGAAGTTAAGAACTCATTAAAGTCTTTGAGTCCTTTTAAAACACTTAAACCAGTTGGCTTTAATGCCAATTTTTTCCTTAAAACTTAGTCGTTAGCAAAAAACAAATGTAATAGTGGAAGCTATACATAAATTCTTTATAAATAAGCAATTTTTGAAAGAGATTAACGGAACTGTCATATACTTTATCCCAAAAGGAAATGAACACAAATCCTTAAGTAATTTTTGTCCTATTCCATATTATGAAACAACATACAAAGTCATTTGTACAATAATTGTAGATAGACTTAAATAAGTGTTATAAGCTCATATTAGTCAGTCATAAGGAGCTTATATATATGGGAGGCAAATTGGGAACAACCTTCCCTTAGTTTAAGAACTTTTTAAGCATTACACTAACAAAATAAGTAGATGGAACTATTCCCTTAAAATAGATTTTTAAAAAATCTATGATACAGTGGATTGGAACTTTATACTCAATACAGTTGAAGGTTATGGATTTTCAATTGTATATAAAGTATGGATAAAACAATGATGTACAACAATATCCTTTAATATTCTAATTAATGGTGAATTTATAATGTAATAAAAGGTGTTAAAGGATTAAGGCATAAGGATCCTATATTCCCTTACCTTTTCTTAATTGTGATGGAGGTCTTCAAACAAGCTGGTCAGAAGAGTTGTAGAGAGAAACAACTACTTCAACTATCATTATAAATATAAGAAGCTTAAAATTATGTGTTTGAATTTTGTTGATGATCTCTTTGTCTTTTCCAAATATGATGATAAATCCATTTCCTCAATCATCATTGCTCTAAATATAGTCCCAAAGCTCTTAGGATTAAAAGTTAACTATTCAAAGAGTGGATTGTACTTATCTGCAAGTGCCACTGATCAGCATCTAAAGTTGTCTTCCATTATTGGCTTTAAACATGTTCATCTCCTTATTATATATATTGGTATACCTATATCATCAATAAAACCATCTTATATTGATTTTAAGCCTATAGTTAAAAAGATACATAATAGGTTGAATAGTTGGAGCTCTAAGTCTCTATCCCTAGTTAGCAGAGTTCAGTTGAGTTCTTAGCTCCATTAATATCTACTAGTCATCACATCTGGTTTTCCTTAATGCCATAATGAAAATCATAGAGAGATTACTTGGGAGATTTCTTTGGTTCAGCTTCAAGGAGAAGGAAATAAAACCAATAATTGAATGGTCAGGTATATGTTATCCACAAGCACAAGGTGGTCTAGGAGTTAAATCACTCAAAACTACCAACATGGTGATGCTTCAAAGATGATTTGGAGATTAGAAAAAGATAAGAATGCATTATGGGTCAAATGGGTTCATGCTTACTATATGGCATAACCTTTAGAACTTTAAACTAGCCTTGAATGCGTAATTTACAATGAAGTTTTTGACTGGACTAAAAGACAAGATAAGAATGCAATGCTTCATGGTGAAGGTCTCAACTCTTCTTTTTGCTATGATAATTGGACACCATTTGACCCTCTAGAAAACTTAAGCCTTCTTTCACCTCTCAAGGCATATTGCCCACTAAATGCCACGTTATCACAAGTACTCATCAACTACAACTCCATTAGTAATATCCTTCCAACCTCAAACATTATATAATTTCTTACAAGCTTTTCTCCCAGACATGAACACAAAGACAAACTTATCTAGAAAGATTCAAATTCTGAAAACTTCACTAATATATCATATAAGAACCTCTTTAATCCACCAATACCTAGAGTTGCTTGGTATAAACTGGTTTGGATTAAAAACTCTCTTCCTCAATCTACACACACCTTAGATAGGGTTGTAAGATTTGTGAACATTCCCAACTGGTGCATCTTATGCAGGTCATTAGTTGAAACACTATTCACTTACTATTTTAGTGTAATTTATCTAAATTTTATTGGAATGAGATCGTAGAGAGATACCAAATAGTTAATCCATTAAGAACATGGCTTGAATAATGGACTAGAGCCCTAAGATCAAACACAACAATGGAGGTGACGCATAAATCTATTGAGTAGCCCTCTCATATCTTATCACTTCTTTATAGGATGAAAGGAGCAAGATAGCCTTTTCCAATCAATTTCTAAAGAAAGGAGGTAGTAATAAGGAAGCTAATTAAGAAATTCAAGTGCCACATATACACATTGAAAGATAAGCATAAGTGCAATCAAAGTCACCTTACAAGCTAGAACATCACTTAATTTGATGTAATCCTTATACTTTAGCATAATTCTTCATAGAATCATTTGTATGCATTGGTTTGAGTTGTAAAATTCAACTTTTCTTTGTCCACCTATATCAACAAACTTGTACTTATATTTCCTTTTATGATAATTTATTCAAAATTTTTAGAAAGATTGGTTAAGAGAACAATATAAGTAGTATAAAGCAGGTTAAATTAGAAAATTTAACTCTTTTAAAGCTATGCATATTTATAATAAAGTTTACACCTTTTAGTAATTTACTTTAATTATAATTTAAATTAAATTAAACTTTAATTATAATTATAATTAATTCTAATGAAATACTAGTTATGCCCAAATAAGATATAATATCTCACATTGATCCTTACTAAATATTTCATATATAACTTCTAAAGTTTCTCAAATTTTACAATCAAGTCTAAATTGATTAAATTGCCTTTTTCTCTTTAATCACTCTTTATTTATGACCAATTAGACTCTTAAATATGTTAATAGTTGATATAAATTATATCCCTAAATTATATTTAGGATTAGATAAATTAAACTACTTTATTTTATCTGTAATTATCTAATTAAATAATTTATATCCATAAATCAAGAATGATATCTAGCAATGTATCATAATCACCCAAATATTAGTAATATCAAAGTGATTTTTGACTAACCTTTCTATGCATGATTTTTTTGTATAATTCAATCTTGTCATCGTATAATGTTCCAATGAGATATAAAGTATGAAAATATTTTCTACTTTATCTAAGTACAATCATATTAGTTCTCTATCATTAATAATTGATTTTATTATTGACATTTGAAAACTATTCTTCAAATGTCATTCTACCTTATCAAAGGACTTTCTGAATCCATACTAATCAATAATAAAAGAACAATTTTCCTAATCATTTTAGGGTTACGAATCTTATATTAATTACTCAACTACCTCTGCCTTGTTCATACTATATCTAATAACTACTAATTAAGCTATCATTGATAATGATAAATAAGTTATAAGTAGTATCAAAATATAAAAATCCATATATGAGATATTTAAAAGATTTTAAGTCAAAAAATCACTTGTACAATCATCACAATAAGAATTTTCATATACATACAAGTAATGCTTCAAATAGAATTGAGTTAAAATAGGTGGTGTATCAGATATGAGTGGTGGATTTGAGATAGATTAGGAATTTCTTCACTCGGAACAATAGGTAGCAAGGAATGATAGGACAAAATTGGATAGAGAAATGGTGAATCAACTCTAGCTAACTAATTTTCCTAATTCCTTTGCATATTTTGGTGCTTTAGTGTACTTAAATCATTCCAAAATTAAGGTACAAAAGCTATTCGGATGATAATATTCAAGGGCATTCGTTAGATTCTTCAACTTTTTATAAAAAACGAAGGAGTTTGATGAAAATGTGAGTGTAAATTAAGATCCTTAGGTGAGAGGATACAAAGCTTTCCAGTTGATGAGGAAACTTTAACGAGTAAGGAAGGACTGAAGGGTTTCTTGAAAAACTTAGATTCAATTCTACATTGAACCTCTAACAAACTAAGAAAACCTAAGAACTAATAAAACCTAAGATGAATGTTACAAATATACCAAATTCTTCAATAATATCATCCTTCCAAAAAGGAAAAGAAAATAAGATCACAATCTTGTACAATGAAAATGTAGTACCCTACACAGATAATGAGGAAATTAAGGTAACTGCTTTTGAGTACTTCAAAAAGCTAACATGTTCTAGTCCCAGTGAGGATAGATGAAGCTGGGGGTTGAGAATGATTATTAAAGATAGGCTAAAGTAGGAAATGAAGGAGTATCTAACTAGACCTATCTTAAACCAAGGGATTAAAGAAAACTTATTTAGTTTGATTATTTCCAAATTTCCTATTCTCGATGGTTATAGTGCTCATTTCTTTCAATTAACCTAGAACATTACTAGAGCATTATTAGAAGAAAATGTCCAAGAATTTTTTCAAACTCAAGGATTGCCGAAGGAATTAAAAAATACTCATATATGCCTAGTTCCCAAGATTATAAACCTAAGCTCCATGTATGATTATCATCCTATTCTATACTGTAACACATCTTACAAAAGCATATCCATGATTATAGCTAACAAACTAAAGGTATTACTCAAGGGTCTAATTAATCAATCTCAAGGTGCCTTTATAAATGGTATGTCATTCAATGATAGCATTCTCCTAGTGCAGGAATTTATAAAAGATTATGACTTTAGAAGGACAATTAAGGGTTGTGTTTTGAAGGTGATTTTCTTTAAAGCTTTTGATACAGTTAATTGGGATTTCATCATCAACTGTTTGTAAGCTTTTAAGTTTCCTACCTTGTTTGTTAGTTGGATTAAAGAGTGTATTTTCTCATCCTTCTTTAGCATCTTAATCAGTGAGAATCCCTCCAAGGTTTCAAATCTTGGGAACTAATTCTTAATCCTTTAGATTACTTATGAGAATATTGAAGGAGTTCTCTGATATGTCTAAACTAAGAGTGAATTCCTATAAGATCAGCTTATATGTCTCTTATGATATTTAAACTATTAAGCAATTAAATAAAATCTTAACCTCCGTTCAAATATCTTGGAGTGCCTATTACTACTAAAAAGTCTAAATATGTGAATTCGATCCCTTTGTTGGAAACTTTCAAGATTATAATTAATGTTTATCATAATAGATTCTTGGCTATTGATGGAAAACTCTAAATAATCTCCTCATCTTGAGGAATGTCCATATTCATTAGAGTGCTCATCTTTTTATACCAAGAAGGATAATTAATGAGATTGAAAGATGCATAAAAAACTTCTTACAGTAGGAAAAGTTGAAGATTTTAAAATGAGCAAAGGTGAAATGGGATGAATTATGTTTACATAAGAAGGGGAACTTGGCTTAATCCCTATATAAGTAATGTAAAATGTCCTTTTTCCTAAGAGGGTATGGAGGCTAATTAATGATAAAGACACCTTATGGTCAAAATGGATTAATGAATAATACATAAATGGAGCCAACTTTTGGTAAATAAGCATAAATAGGGAGCATTTATTGAGCCTTATTCAGAGGCTAAAGATGAGACAGTACATTTACCCCCTGATTAAAAACCATGATGGAATGGCAATAACACATATTTTTGGTTTGATAGCTTGATTGATTTCAGTCTTTTATGCAAAAAGAGTTAGTCAAATCATCTTACTATCAAATTCCCTCTAAAAGCTAAGGTGTGTTTTATCATTCAAGGAGATAACTAGTTATGTAATTTTATAGGGTTTATCAGTATCACTAGTCATATACCTCAATATAATCCAGTTTACTTGGAGGAGGATATGATTGTATGGATGGGAGATAGCTCACATAAGTTTACAAATGCTTCATATGTTCAGATCTTCAAGTCTCACTTAGCCAAGTTACCTTGTTTTGATCTGATATAGGACAAAAGTCTCATTCCCAAAGCTTCATTCATCAACGGCTTAGTGGTTAAGTAGAGGATCAAGACTAAAGACATAGGTTCTAACAATATATACCCTTTATTTTTGTTATGTAAATCTTATCTTAAAACCATTATTCACCTATTTTCCCAGTGCAGCTACTCATAAACTAGTTGGTCTAGACTACAACATATGATATAAGTTTATTGTGTGGCAAAGGACTAATAAAGGATATTAGAATGGACTAAGAAAATAGTACGTTTCTTAAAATAGGATGACATCATATTTAAGATGACTTTCATTTATTCCTTATGAACTGTATGGAGGGAAAGAAATGCTAGAATTTATAAAGATATTGAAGTGGAGAAGTATGTCCTAGCTGATAAAACAATCAATTAGATAAAGGAAATACTCATGGAATATGGAGATCACGTAAAAGCTAGCTTTGGGATGAGGAACATATGGAACTTATAGGTTAGAGGCATATGTTTTAGCTTAATGCCTTGAAGTAATTCACTTAGTTACCAAGGGAACAGGTGTAAAGCTTGATTCAATGTAATGTTGTAGAAGCTTAGCTTTAGTAAATAAATTTTATTTATATTTTAAAAAATGCTTCAAATAGAATTCTCATATTGAGTTAGTTTAGTGAACTTGATCTCTAATAAGCTCCTAGAAATTTTTTCAAATATATCTACACCTTAGTCTTTGTTTAGGTATCTACATACTTTAGTCTATGAGATTGATTACTTCCTTCAAAGAAAGAAACATAATATGTACAGTCTTTTTACTCTATTAATATCCAGTCTCAATAGAATAATGAATAAAAACAATTAAGGGGTTATACATAAATTCAATATAAATTTTATAATTATAATTTTATTTACAACATATATTTATCCTATAGACTGTGTCTCGTACATTTATTAACTAAAAAAATGCATAAAATAAAAAATGCCTTTAAATAATTATATCATATAACCTATAATAAACTAATTGGCTATAAGGTATAAACCAATAATCTTCCATTTATACTAAGTCAATCGTTTAAGTATCTTATAAAATATCTCTATATGATGATCGTGCTACTACTGGAACAATGGTTTAGTGAGAGATTTTATAAGATTCTCCTTGGTGAGAACTTGTTTAAATCTTAAAAATTTTATCTTAATTATCATCATAATTAAACTAAACTATTTAAATAGATATTTAAATCTTTGATGAGACCTTCAACTCCTTTAGCATGATTAAGGGTCTATTTGGTTGAGGGTTTTGTTAATGGAATGGAATGGAATATTATTCTATCATTTGGAAGGAGGGTTTATAATGAAATGGAATGGGATGGGATGGAAGAGGAGGGTTTCATATTACATCTCATTCCATCCTAAATAGTAAAAATGAAAAACTTCCGATTTAGGGGGTTTATGATGGAATGTAAAATGATACACTATATTACATTATAACCCCTTCATCCAAACAACATTTCACTATATTACATTATGAACCCTTCCATCCCTCTCAAATAACAATTTTCTAATATTATATCCATTTATGTTCCATTCCATTAAAAACTTTCCAACTAAACATAGCCTAATGGATCTAATGTTTTACCACTATTTAAATAATACAAGGAACTATACCAAGTATTTTAAAGAAATTCTAATGATCATTTCCATTAAAGAAAAATGTATTATGACTTGATTAGTAATTGATGCTACCTTTCTAACTCAAGATAATATTATTCTAAGTGAAATATACCTTAACTATGACTTTAAACTAAAGTTTATACCTATATAACCTTGAAATCAAATATTAACACATACATAGAATAATAGATATCTTTAGTATTTCATAAGTATAATATTTCTTAAATAATAAATAATTTCAGTACACTGTCTATGTACCTGGACTAGAATAGGGAAACAACTTTTATATCTATCTTTATAGATATAATTTACAAGATTAAGTTGTTACCTTTTCATATCCAATAAGAGTTTTTTTAAGACCATTATGTTTTCAGAAATTGAAAATATGAAAAATAGTATGTCATTACATACTCCCACTAACCTTCTTGTAGACATGATAAATCTCACAATCATCTCTAAAATAAACTCTTTAAATATATCATAAAAGTGAATGTTTCAATATTGACAAACCTTTCAACTACACATTAAATGTATCAATAAAAGCACTACTTCCAATTGGATATACGATCATGAGATTTAAACTTTTTTGGACTTTTCTTAGTCTCATAACTTATCTTAAATTTTTTTCTCCTATATGTATTCATTGAAACGAACATTTTGTTTATTGGATTTGTAAGATTATATCCTACCTTTTGGATATATCATAACTTTCTACTTTTCAAATTAGTTCTAGATAATATATGCTTCAACTAAGCACTATATCCAAAATCATTAATTTTGACTCTTTTAAAGTCTTACCAGTCCATATCTAATATGAAATCTTGCTAACTAGTTTAATTTGGAACTGTCAAAGGTAAGTTTTGCTTTTTTTAAAATGAAAATTGAATTAAGCCATAAAAGGTTGACATTCATAATGTCTTACAATAGATTCTTAATAAGAGAAAGTTCAACTAAATAAGGTAATCAGGCTGCTAAGGATAGTGAAATTTGTAAAAACATACATTAGAAAACAACTACATCACCAGCTGCTAATGTAATTTGAATCTAACATAAATTTGATATGAAAAGTAGCTATATGAATCCTAATGACATTAATAAGTTCAGCTATGAAAAGTTCATAGCTTCTTTCAATATTGTGGAAGATACTCCTATTCTTTCATCCCATATATGTAGGAACAAATAGGATAATGATATGTAGAAACACCATCTGTACTTCTTTCTAACATGTTACAAGTTCAAGTTCCATGTTATGATCTGTTGCCACTCCACTAGTGGGTTACTAATTGAACATTTCTAAAGAATTGTTTTACAAGAACCACTTATGAATTTACATTGGAAAATAGATGTGAGGAGATCTCCAAATGGCTTTTACAAAGACTGCACCAGTATGTCAAGTAGTTAAACCTAGTTATTCTATCAATAGTGGGTAGTTTTTCTTTTATAACTCTCCATAAGGTTGTTGCAGTTCTAAGAAGATTATATTTGCACAATACTATTTTATACCAAGACACATTCCTAAAATTTAGCTAAAAAAGCTTCTTACATTATGTGTGATGTTAAAATTCCCATTCGCACTAGGACACTATCAATTCTTGTCCTCTATATTAACCTTCAACTCCATATTATTGAACTGTTGATAGATGCATATTTAATTATATTTATACCCCATATTTGATGTCTTTTTGTTTGATATATTATAATTTTATTGTATATTTGGTATTAATTTGCTTCAAGTGCTTTTATAGGTTATAATTATCTTCACGGACTTAAAAGAGAAGAATTAAGATGAAAAAGTGGCATAAAATGAGGATTTGAAGGACAAAAGGGATAAACGGCCATGCATCAACCCATATACTTCTCTTAGGCCTTGCAGATTCATAAATTCTAGGTATTTTGGGTTATACA
The DNA here is from genome assembly GCA_026413385.1 of Erythroxylum gracilipes. NCBI lineage: Eukaryota > Viridiplantae > Streptophyta > Magnoliopsida > Malpighiales > Erythroxylaceae > Erythroxylum > Erythroxylum gracilipes. The sequence goes on along the minus strand of JANZLC010000202.1, from coordinate 21,272,228 downwards.
CGGTTTCATATACGATCATGTATCAGATTATGCATCTCCTAGAACCTACAAATTATTATAAAAGACATGTTCGGAGGCAAAATAAAGGATGGGATGGATAGAGTTATTTAAAGACTTTTAGAGTCGACCCAATAGGCGATTTTGATCCAATGAAGTGGAAAATGTGAACAATTCATTGAAATTTCTACCTGCAAGAATATTCGATAGGAGATAAAAAGGGAGATTTAGAATTATGAACACTTTATTTTATATTCATTTTTCTTTATGTTATTGTTTGATTTTATCTTCAATCATATATAATTAAATTTGTTTAGTGTCTTGGTAAGATGAACCCTATGTTTATGCTTTAACATATTTTGATTAACATATTATGATTGACATATTATGATTCGATTACGTGTTTAATTTATGCTCTAATAGATCCAGAATATTAGATCATAACCTGATTTCATAACATAGAAATTGAGAAATGCTTGTATTAATAAATCTATTGTAACTGAAAGAAGTTTATTGCAACCCTAAAGATAGGATGACATAAATCCTTTGGATTAGGTGAAACCTAATAGCAAAATTCACAAATCGGTAAAGCAATCCTATAAACTTTAACCTAAGTAATTCAATTATAGCCTTAGGATTAGTTATTAGACTTGAGAGAGCTATTAGGGTACCATAAGAGTTTTCAAGGTTCAATAGTCAATAAAACAATGATATAATAAAAGATTAGCTAGTTAAGGGTTTTAGGGGTATTTTTAACCTAGACACTAATTTTTGATATTGATAGTTTTCTAAAAGATTCGTTAATTCTCTATTCAGTCTTATTGCCTATTTTATTTTATTTGCTTAAATTTTATCTTCTTTAATTAAAAATTAAAAATAAAAAATTAAATTAATAGACTAGATAAGAGAATAACGATAACTACTAGTATTCATCATCTTCGTGGGATTAACTCATACTTGTTAGTATTAGCTATAGCTATATTGTGCACTTATGGTTATTTCATAATTGACGAACTACACTTAGGTCAATCAAGTTTTTAACGTCATTGCCGAGGACTTTAGTATTAGGAACACCTGAATGTTATTACTCTAATCATTATTTTTATATTTATTTTATTTTATTTATTTTTACTACATCTTGTGTATTTTTGGCTTATTCATTTAGTTATCTTTTGAACTTCTTTACATGTATAGTGGTTTGGATGGATGGATGGGGCGGACAATACTTTTATGAGAGCCAAAATATGTCTTCGCAATCTATAACCTCACTAAATGGGAGAGAGGTTTCCTCACATGTTTTCGGAGGCTCAACCAATGTCTACGTTGGGTTGCAACATTTGTGTGAGTATTTATTATAATTATGAATGTCGAGCACCAACTTATATATGGGAGAAACTGAGCATGTACAATCAAGCTCCTAGAAGTGGAAACAAGCTCCTAGAAGAAGAAGAAGAAGAAGAAGAAGCAGAAGAAGAAGAAGAAGAAAGCATTATAAATAAAATAATGGAATGCCTTGCTGTACTTAAAGCTAATTGACATGAATTTAAAGGCAGGGTTTCTTCACCTAAATATCATGAGCATAATACAGAATACTATTGGAGCCTATTAACGCCATTGAGTGAAGAAAAAATAAAGGTTGGCTTCATGGATGAAGTGGAATTCTAAGAAAATTTTGAGGTAGTTGTTGTTGTTGTAGAGGAGAATGTAGATATGACAAAGGCAACAAACGTAGAAGAAGAGGAAGTCTCCATCCAAGAAGAGGAAGTAAAGGAGTGAGAAACGATAATTGAAGAAGAAGACAAGCCAAAATCCTTTATCCATGAAGAGAAAGAAGAAGAGTGGACAAAGGTAGTTGAGGAAGAACGGACAGAGGATCCTAATAATGAAACTATCGTTGAGTCATTGGTAATCACTCTGAGTACAGAGGGTTTCTACTTCCTCGAAGACAAACTGTTTAAGTCAACTGGTGATTCAGGGGGTTTTGTTATTCCCTCTTTTATTAACATTTTGTCATTAAAAATGGAATTAGTGCATGCAGTTGGACTTATTAATTTGATAAATTATGTCCTTATTGTTATCTTGCAATAGGTGACTTACTTATAGGGTAAAAAACCCTTTCGCGAAGAAATAGGTGGAAGCATGCCACTGATTATAAACCTATAATGAGGGCAAACATGCAAGGTACGTCGAGCTAATGACATTAAACAAATGTTGCATGGGAGGTAACCTTTGAATTAGGATAGATTTTGTTTTATGTTATTTTATTTTCATATTTTTAGTTATTTTCATTTTCATTTTTATTTTATTTATACCTTTTTCTTTATATTTTGCAAGGATGTAGTCTACTATTGGAGGGATAAAAAATTAGAAAACTTGTCTTATTCACGAAAGTATCAACTTAACCTTCTCACTTATTTTTAAATGCTTATATTGCGTATATTAAGGACAATGTACAACTTTAAGAGTGGGGAAGAGGTTAATGATTTTTAATGATTTCTTTAAACTTATTATAATCTTGATTATTAAATTTTATTAAATGATATCTTAAATTAATTAAAATCTGTCCATCAATACTTTTTGTTGTTGTTGCATATTGACTTGAATTGGTATGCAAAAGGATGATAGTTAGAATAAAATTACTTTTATAAGTAATATTTTTATATTCATAGAAATAATCAAGTTGAATAAAATTGCAAACTATTTACACACATATAACCTTCTCTTTTATGAGTTTTTGAGCCTAAAAGCAAAATTTAAAAAAAAAAAAGCTCTTTTATGTCTTTCATGTGTGTTATCATGCATAGTTGAATGATTCTAGAACTTGCTTTTATTGTGCATATTGATATCATATTTGTTAAATTTGAAGCATTGAAATGATGATGGCACTTAGGTTCAACAATTTATGTTAGCCTATTTTATTTATATAATTACCTTACTTTAAAATTATCTTTAGGAATAATCAAGTGAAGCCTTAGTCTTTTTCATTGATTAAACCCACATATTAACCTTTATCCTAATTTCTTTGAAGCCTTTTTAACTGTTTTGAACCCTGACAGTTATTTATATCATGTGATTTTTTTAAACATGGAAATTTTTTTAAGGGTCTATTATTTCTTTAATTATGATACTGAATGCCCAAAATTGTTTTTAAAAAAACAAAAAAAAATAGTATACGAGCATAAGAAAAGTTATGAATAAGTATATGGTACCAATGTAGTTGTAATGAAAAGACCTGTATATTTGTAAACAAGTTTCTTAAAATTTCTTTAGTAAATTTCCTTCAATTTAACCCTCTTTGTTATCTCAACCATATCATATCTAAAACTCATTACAACCTTTATAAAGACCTTTTAATTTTTGGTTTTAGTTTATACATAAGTGGTGGAGATGTGATAATATTGCAAGCTTATACTAAGAGTTATACTATGCATTGATTAAGAGTTCTGATACTTTTCATTCTAAACACTTGAGTGTATTAAGTGAAATCTTGGTGAGGGAGTAAAGGTTTATGCTTTTGATCTCAATGTGATTATTAATGTGATCACTATTAATATTAACTTAGGAAGTTAATTTTAGAATAACTTGACTCCAATTGTATGTTAATTTGATTAATATGACATGATGATTTACAGTAAGAATGGACATATCAAGATTAATGAAGGGTAGATGTTGTAAGATTTATAATTTTGAATCTGTCTTGCTTAAGGATAAGGAAAACCTTAAGTGTGGGGATGTTTGATAGATGTATATTTGATCATATTTATACCGCATATTTGATGTATTCTTGCTTCATATTTTACACTTCTATTGTACATTTGGTACTTAATTTGCTCGAAGTGCATCTATAGGTTATAATTATCTTCACAGACTTAAAGGAGAACAATTCAGATAAAAAACATGACATAAAAAAAGATTTGAAGCATATAAGGGATACATGGTTGTGCATCAGCTCGTGTACTTCTCTCAAGCCATGCAAATTCGTGAATTCTTGGTATTTTGGGTTATACATGGTTTGGTAGGCAGTCGTGTATCAGACCATGCATCTCTTAGAACCCTAAAAATTACTATAAAAAGACATGTTCGAAGGTAAAATAGAGGAGGAGATGGGCAGAGACGTTCAGAGACTTTTAGAGGCTACTCAAGGGGCCTTGATCCAAAGAAGTGAAAAAACACGAAGAATTCATCAAAAGATCCCAGAGAATACAAGATCAAACCTCTACCTTCCAAGAATATTTGATAGGAGAAAAAATGGAGATTTAAAATTATAAACCATTTATTTTCTACTCATTTTTCTTTTTGTTATTGTTTGATTTCATCTTTAATCATATGTAACTAAATTTCTTTAGTGTCTAGGTAAGATGAACCCTATATGTATTCTTTAACATGTTTTGATTCTTTTATTTAATGCAATTTTTTGATTGACATATTGTGATTCAATTATGTGTTAATTTATGTCCAAATAGATCCAAAATATTATATCATAACCTGATTTCATAATATAGAGATTGAGAAATCCTTGTATGAATAGATATACCGTAATTGAAAGGAGTTTATTCCAACCTTAGAGATAGAATCACATATATCCTTCGGATTATAGTCAAACCTAATAGCAAAATTCACTAATCGGTAAAGCAATCCTATAAACTTTAACCTGAGTAATTCGGTTGATAACCTTAGGATTAGTTGTTATTAGAATCGAGAAAGCTATTAGCATACTATAGGAGTTTCAATGGTCCAATTGTTAAGAAAACAATTGCATAATAAAAGATCAAATAATTAAGGGTTTTTAGGGTGATTTGTAATCTAGTTACTAATTTCTGATATCGACAATTTTCTAAGTGATTCGTTATTTCTCTATTCATTCTTGCTGCCTATTTTATTTTATTTGCTTAAGTTTTATCTTCTTTAATTAAAAATGACAAATCCAATCCATAGACTAGATAATATAATAACGCTAATTACTAGTATTCATTATTTTCGTGGGATTGACTCATACTTACTGGTACTGACTACAACTATACCATACACTTGTGGTTATTTCATAATTAACTAAGTTTAGGTCAATTAACTACATCTGCCAATTATTATCATTTATTCTCAAGATGCTTTCATCATTCAACAACATTGCATTTGATAGGTTCAGATTGTCTGGAATGAGATTTTTCAAAACATTCAACTCAGTCTTGTGAATAAAAGGACCATCTGATAACCATTTACCATGCTAAAATAGTGTGTTCATCCCATTTCCCACTACTTTCTTGATATAGGTTCTGATGAAGCTTCTCAGCTTGTGTTAGGCATGACTATAGAAGGAAATGAATATTATATCACGCAATATCCTATATGTTATTTTCCTCCTTACTTGAAATTGTACAGTTGTGGAGATATTCATTAGAGAATCTCATTCCCTATAGATAACTAAAAATATTAAATCTTATCACATCAATCTCTTCGAAGTGTTTTAACATTCATAACACTAAATTTCGACTTAGATTTAAATACTTTGAGCCTTTAAAAGACTTAAACCAATCTTTCATTTTTTATAAATTGT
>JANZLC010000202.1:21251245-21266580 GCA_026413385.1 Erythroxylum gracilipes | reverse complement strand
TGTAATAACCCATTTCTACACTTAAGGATTTAATTGTTAGATTGAGTCATATCATATGAGAATTCATGAAGTGCATTTCATTTTGCATCATATTCGCATCTATACATGAATCATGATTTAAAGACATTGTAAAAAATAGTATATGCACTCATTTGACATATCCGGAAGTATGAAAGATATTAAATGATTATGACGTAATTGTGTGTTGATTATGTCTTAAATTTTGTTTGATGGATTATAATTAGTGAAATGGGAATTTATTGTTACAATAGAGTGACTGATAAGGTGATATGTGCATCTAGTCTAGGAAAAATGTTAAAAGACAAGACAAATTGATACATGAGAATTTAAGTTGATGAGGCCTATGAAATGGTGGCATGTGGCATTGGGAATAAGTGACAAATAGCTTAGCTAATTGAGAGATAAATGGCTTGAGTACATGAGTGGTAAGTGGCCTAGGAATTATGTGACAAATGGACCAAACATTAGGTGACAATTGGTAGCATGAGAAGAAGACACATGACATAGCTCTTTATTTGACAAGTGGCATGACATATGTCTCACCCCTCTCCACACACTTGCATCCCACGACCTCCACACTTGAAAGACATCTTCTTTAATGTTTTGGTTACTTGCTACCCTCTTCTTTCTTCACACGAACGACACTCTCACAACACCTCCATACCCTTGATTTTTTGCCAAAATTTCGTAGCCTTCATCTTGTGTTTAGAAATCCTTCTCATTCCATTTCGTTCTTGGAGTATGCTTTATCCTTGCATGTTTGGAGGACTAAATTAGCTTGATGATTAAGGAGCTTTTGAGCTGAACAAGTAAGTGATTTATTCATCTATTGTGACATATGTTAGCATAACATTTATGATGATTATTTAAGGATGAACTTGGTTGTGGTATTGATGATAAAGTTATGGTTTTGTTTTGATGTATGAAACCTTAGATTATAGGCTATTTAATGGATGATTTTAGATTGAGATTTAAAGTATAATTAAGGTATAATTGAGGTATAATCAATGGACTATTATGATGGTGTTAGAATCTGGAAAAAATGAAAGAAATGGATGGTGAACGTTCTATTCACCCATCCCACGATCGTGGAAACTAAATAAACTCCTTTCCACGATCGTGGGTAATGCATTGAAGTGAGAAACTTTCTGTTTTGTCTTTCCACGATCGTGGAAAGGTACCCCACGATCATGGGAAATGCTTTGAAACAAATAATTCTACTTTGTGTGATTGTTGAATCAACTAAGGATAAGCTACTTTACCTTGGTGTATTTGGACTTGATTGAGGCTTAAAATGAACCTAGATTGTTGTTGGATTAATTGGTTAAGAGTTTGATAAGTTTAGGTTGTTAATTGATGTTATAACTTAAGGAATGGATTGTTGGAGATCAATGTATCTAAATCTAAAATTGTGAGTTGTTAAAGGAATGAAGGTGCTCTTATGGATGCAAATGTGATCTAAAGGATATGATAGATGTGAATTAGGTATGAATGAATGAGAATTAGGAAATTGTGTGAATAAATAATGCTAGAAAAGGATTGGTGAATGAATGATTGATGAATCTAAAGTACTCAAATTTTCTTAAGGCATAAACCTAATTGCAAACAGGATACATACAAGCTATGATGAATAAATGAGCAAGATTTGTAAATAAGATTACATACCTAGGATAGTCAATTGAGCATGCATTAAATATAATACATATGCATGTGTATGATCAAGTACTCATTTGATTAAATAAGTTAGTAATGTGTAGATATGTGTGTATTGCATGATATAGAAGCACAAATTGATTGATAGCATCTAGACATTGCCAGATCGTCAAGGTAATCGTTAATCTGGAGCATACTATGAGTCAACTTAGATGTTTTCTCACTATATTTGATTTGTTTTTATTTAAATTCCAATTATTGAATTGTTACCTATGAGATTGTGATAATTCCAGACATTGATAGTCTGAGGAGTCCAATATTTAGGAATGTATTGGAAGTGCTATCTACTTGTATATGAATATGGAAAAATGAGTGCTCAACTGAATGTTAAATACCGAACTTAGATCCGATGAATGTGATAAATGACTGTGCATATTGAACAAAAACGATTGATAGTATATTGTATGAAATGATGCATTTCATGACATTAATATGCATGATCAGATAAAGGAGTTATGATCGAAGTGACCAATGTGAAAAGAGCTTAAAGTTTAGGAAATGTGCACACAGAGCCATAAGTTTAGTTATTAATGAGCTTAGTATCCACAATAGGTATGGGACAATATCTGAAATGAGCTCGATATTTGCAACAGATACGGGACAGTTAAATAGGTGCTCGGTCATAAAAAAAATAAAAATGGAAGTGGAGTCTCATGTGCATTTGCATATACATATCCTTACATATATCCTGAGAATGATTGGAAAGAACCATTGATTTGTGTTGAATAGTGATATGAAATACTTTTGTATATGTTAATGACATGAATGATTAAGATAAGTGATTGGATTGTTTTGATGCTTATATTCCTAATATTTGTGTTTTGACATGAGTGAGCACATCGATGATGGTTTACTTACTGAGTTTGCAAACTCATCAAAATTGCAATCTTGATTTTCAAGTATCGAGGTGACTTAGCTTTTAAGGCAATCTAGTAGTAGCCTAGTATTGTCTGTTTTGGAACCAAAAATGGCTGAAGGGCCTGGTCAGCTGATTCTGAAGAGCCTAGTTAGATTATTTTGGTTCAACACCTAATTTTATGTTGTATGCATTATATAAAGCTGTAAGCTTTCACATGTTATGTATTGTATAAACATGAATTATGAGTGTAATGGACATTTATGTTTTTGAATCAAACGCAAAGAATCTCAAATGTCTTTGGTAATGTAAATAGATGGATTATGGAATGTAATGACAATGTAAGCTTATGGCTATAAATGATATGAGGAAATTTAGTTCTTCAAATTGCCTATGTTCTATATGATGACATGATAAATTAATGTGACTGCTCTAACATGTCACTTCCATGGGGTATGTGCTCGGATATCCTCTGGAATGTCAGTATATGCTTTATGGTAGTGGGATGTTTCACTTCATCATCGAGAAAAAGTTACAAAAATTGTTTTTCACTTATAGAAAAGAAAGATGATGTATAAAGCTCCTTTACTTTTTTTAAGAAAAAGTTAGTAAAAGAATCCCAAATGGAACTTGAGAAGTGGGGGGTAGGTTAAAATTTTTGATCCAACATTATAAAAATTCCCGTGTACTATCCATTCATATACTAATTTATTGTTTTATAAAAATTGTTTTTCACTTGTAGAAAAGAAAGATGATGTATAAAGCTCCTTTACTTTTTTGTTTACGAAAAAGTTAGTAAAATATCCCAAATGGAACTTGAGAAGTGGGTGTAGGTTAAAATTTTCGATCCAACATTATAAAAATTCACGTATACTATCTATTCTTATACTAATTTATTGTTGTTGTTATTGTTATTGTTGTCGTTGTTATCGTTGTTGTTATTGTTGTTGTTGTTGTTGTGTTGTTGTTATTATTGTTATTATTAGATCCATTCTATATAATTCATATATCCGTAGGTAATTGATGTGGGAAAAAAATCACAAACATCAAATTCACGCCCTTTTAAGTGTCAAACTAAGATTAGTACTTAAACTTATTATCATTATTTTCTTTTACGCATTAGTGCTTAAGCTAGTTTATAACTATGAACAACTCGATTTTATTTATGCTTTCAAATTATTATGTACAAAACCTTAACAGTTATAAAAAACATATTATATTCTTCTCCTTAACAAAATTTTAACCTACAAAATTAATTTAGAGCAAGTTCACTATTAAATATAACCTTTAAAATTCATATTACATTATATTCCTTACATAACATGGCTAGATTTATGTCAAATGTAATTAGAAGTTAAATCAATTATGTTGATGTTCATTAATAAAACTTATTACCTATAAACAAAACCTTTTCAATGTTCACTAATGCTTATAGAATTTGTTAATCTTAGACATTTCAATTTTTTCTTAAATTGGCAAGAATTCTCTTCCTCTCTCCTTCTCCTGATTTATCTACAAAAATAGTTCTTAAAGTAGTTTAATGATTTATAAAACCATATTTTGAAAATCAAATTATCTAATATCTATGCTTTACAATTTTTTTTATAACTAGCTAAAAACTAATTTTGATTGAATTAATATATTTTTATTTCAAAAGAGATTTAAACATTAATTTTTTACTTGTTATATGTAACTAATAACTTTATTTGTCTTTCTTATTCATTATGTTATTGAAAGTTCACTATTATAGTTATCTCTCATTAAAAATGATATAAAAATAAAATGAATTAGATATAAAGTAAGGTTTCATAACCTATCATGTTAAGGTTTAAGTTATAACAATATTGTTTCCTAGTTGCATCAATGTCTCAAATGTACATTAAAAAAAACAAAGTAGATGTAGTTGTCATTTCTCTTTCGCAATGTGAGTTAGCATTGAAGTTACAAGTATGCTCAATAAAACATTTAACAATAAAAGATCATGCATTTACTCTTTAAGGAATTTGATTTCGTTTCACACATAAATTAGTTCAAAAATATTGTTAAAGTGAAAACGTAAAAAGAAGGAAAATGATGGAGTTGTATATAAAATTAGAAGAGGCAATGACATGATACTATGCTCATATTAGCAATGAAAATTTTATGCCACTAATTTATGAAAATGTTTAACCAAAGCAACATCTTCATAGATCTTTTTAAATACTTGGCAACTAGAATTTGTACAAATTAGTAAGATATTTGTTACTAGTACATGATTAGTACAAGATTTAATTAAAAGCAAAAGCAAAAAATCTTAACACTTTTATTTTGTCTTTTGTCCCCTAATGATTTATCCCTTTTAGTTTTATTTTTTAAAATTCTAATTAGTTATTTCCTTAAGATTGATAAAAAAATATAATATTTAAATATCCACATACCTCTATTGCAAGATTGATAGAATTTTCATCTAATTCATCAAGATATAAAAAAATAGGTAATATAATAGCTTCTAATTGCTTTGACCAAGTAGTTATTAAAATTTTCATATTTGAGTTTATGGAATAACCTAGTATTGATTGTGAAAGTCTTAAGCAGTAAAATATTACAAGTTTCATATAACTTTTTTTTGATAATTAAGTTTCATATAACTTTGATATGTGTAGTTATATTTTTTCTCTTTGTTTTGTACGTATAGGAGTTTAACTTGAGAATCAAAATGTATGAGTTAAAAATTCAACTTATTAATTATGAAATCTTATGGTATATATTATTTAGAGATTTTAAAAGCTAATATTGAGTACATTATTGATATTTGTAGGTTGAATGATATTTTAATAGGTATTTTAGTATGTTTTAGTTGTTAAATAATTGATTAATGTATGTTTAGGTTTAGAATTGTGTTAATTGGTTAGATATTTGTGTTTTGAGTGTTATATGAGTTAGAGCATGTTATTAAGCTTTAATTTTGTGCATTTGAGGTGCCTTGATGTGTTTGTTAGTGTTTGAGATCAGATATTGAAGAACAAAGAAGATTTGGAGGAAGCCCGGTGGAAGATCCAGGCCAACGATTTTGAACATAGTGGGAGTCAATTTAGGTGTTTAGTTAGCAATGCAATTTAACACTATTCTATCTTCTAACAAAAATTTATGTCTTGGTTCTCTTATCACTCATTTGGCTATTTGTCTAAATTTGCTTGATCTATTTGACACTAGTATGCATATAGCTTGTGAGATCGAACATTTAGAGAAGACCTGTTTAAGTAGGATGGGAGTAAGTGAGAACCAGAGAACATTTAGTAAATGTGTCTAGAGAAACAACATCTTCAGATATATATATATATATATATATATATATATATATATCTAATCCAATTCTTTGGTGTAAAAGTTAAACTTAATAATAAATTTAAATACTTGGCAACTAGAATTTGTACCAATTAGTAAGATATTTGTTACTAGTACATGATTAGTACATGATTTAAGTAAAAGTCAAAGCAAAAAATCATAACACTTTTATTTTGTCTTTTGTCCCCTAATGATTTATCCCTTTTAGTTTTTTTTAAAATTCTAATTAGTATTTCCTTAAGATTGATAAAAATAATATAATATTTAAATATCCATGTACCTCCATTGTAAGATTGATAGAATGTTCATCTAATTCATCAAGATAGAAAAAAATAGATAATATGATAGCTTCTAATTGCTTTGACCAAGTAGTTATTAAAATTTTCATATTTGAGTTTATGGAATAACCTAGTATTGATTATGAAAGTCTTAAGTAGTAAAATATTACAAGTTTCATATAATTTTGATATGTGTAGTTATATATTTTCTCTTTGTTTTGTACATATATGAGTTTAACTTGAGAATCGAGATGTATGAGTAAAACATTCAACTTATTAATTATGAAATCTTATGGTATATGTTATTTAGAGATATTAAAAGCTAATATTGAGTATATTATTGATAGTTGTAGGTTGCATGATATTTTAATAGGCATTTTAGTACATTTTAGTTGTTAAATAATTGATTAATGTATGTTTAGGTTTAGAATTGTGTTAATTGGTTAGATTTTTGTGTTTTGAGTGTTATATGGGTTAGAGCATGTTATTGAGCTTTAATTTTGTGTATTTAAGGTGCCTTGATGTGTTTGTTAGTGTTTGAGATCAGATATCGAAGAACGAAGAAGATTTGGAGGAAGCCCGACGGAAGATCCAGGCCAATGATTATGAACATAGTGGGAGTCAATTTAGGTGCTTAGTTAGCAATGCAATTTAATACTTGTTCTATCTTCCAACAAAAATTTATGTCTTGGTTCTCTTATCACTCATTTGGCTATTTATCTGAATTTGCTTGATCTGTCTGACACCAGTATGCATATAGCCTGTGAGATCGAACATTTAGATAAGACTTGTTTAAGTAGGATGGAAGTAAGTGAGAACTAGAGAACATTTTGTAATTGTATCTAGAGAGGTTCATCATCCACACAACGAGAGCATAGTGACGTTTGATAGACTCTGTATGTTCTGACTCCATCAATTTGACATGACTATCATTCTTAACTAAATATATTGGAACGCAAAATTTTAAAAGTGGAGAAGAATTTGGATGCTCTACTTCAATTCACAGTGGTTGTCCCTCCATGTCCTCCAACACCATAGTACACATCCTTTCCGATGCTCACACCTTAGGGGAGTTCTCTATTCTTTACTTTATTTCTCTGATCAATGTTATTAAGATGTGAGTATTTTATGCATGCATTAGTGACAATGTATGATTTAGTTGTGGGGGAGTGAGAGTTCATATTATGATGAACGTTGTGATTTGTGCTTGAACTCATAAATACTATGATTCATATATTAATTATTCCTTATAATAGTTTAATAATTTTTTAATTATTGTTCATAAATAATTCTTAAGTTAGGATACATTTTCGATTTAAGATCTAATGCATAAGAGAGACAAACATGATTAGTGTTTTCATTAAATTATTTCAAGTATCTCACTGATTTTGTTGAATGAAAATGAGCAAGACTTGATGCATTTTTTACCGACGTGAGCCTTGAGCCTAAGAGCATTAATCACATTTATGCTTATATATATCTTTTTGTTGCGTGTTATCAAACATAGTTTGTTTATGCTAGAACTTACTTTTAAATACATGTTGAGATCACATTTTGATGAATTTGTGTATAAAAATAACAATAGCATTTTGGATAACCATTTTTGGCCTAAACAAACCTACCTTACGTTTTATCCTTAGATAAACAATTTGAGCTTTACCCTTTCTTTTCTAGCAAAATAACCTTGTTACAAGCCAAGTTTACCTTTTTGTTGTTGATATCCTTAATGATTTTGAAACCCTAAATTGAAGGAATTATATTGAGTTTATTTGTATAGGATTTTGACTATTTATATGAAAAGTAAATTAGATGATTCAAGTTGCATTGTTTTGGCTTTTTATAGAATGGAGGAGAAGTATTAAAAAAAACAAATCTCCTCTTTGGTATTTTGAAAGAAAAAACCAAAAAACAAGAAAAAAGAAAAAAAGTAATTAAAAGGGATGCTACTTGAATTAGGTGAATTTTGCAATGACTTAAGTTGAAACTTGTGTGGGTAAGTTTGTATAATTTTCTTCAATTTATTTTGCCAAAAAACTTCATTTTGTCATACCTTTCCTAAGCCACGTTACAACCTTATTAAGTCCTTTTGATTTATGCATTAGGTTCATTTTTTGTTAGGGGTGGAGATATGATTTTTGAGCAAGCTTATAGAAATAACTCACTATGTTTTAATTTGAGATCTTAATGAACTGTAAACAGTTTGAGCATATAGAGTGAAATCCTTGTGAGGGTGTCAAGTCTTGTTTCTTTTGATTTTTATGGAATTGATGAGATGTTATGTTTAAACAATGTGTTCTATGAGTGCATGTTCTCTCGATTGTTATTTTATCTTAACCCTTAAATATGAATTAATTTTTGGATATTTCTGGATAACATGAAAGAAGATGAGAGGTTGTTATGAAGATGGTTAATAAATTAAATTGATTTATACTTGAGGATAAGCATGAATCTGGTGTGGGGGAATTTGATAAGATCTTATCTTGATATATTATTTGATGTTATAGATTTATTTTGGTACTTAAATAAGAAATTTAATGTTTGTTTTGTTATAGGAGATAAAAAGTGGAGATTGAATCAAATTGGGAGAGATTGTTGCAATGGATAAGGCTGATTACTTGAAGAGTTAAAGTTTAATTAGTAAATTTCTTTCTATCTCTATCATGTAGGAATTTGAATTTGAATTTTTTTTTAGATAGATAGGTAGAATTAGATTAGGATTAGATCAGGAAAACCCTATAAAAGGAACGTTCTTCACAATAGAAAGAATAGTTCTCTTCATACTTTTCTCTCAAGTCTTTGTCTTTCTTTTATTTTTGTTATTGGAGCAAAAGCCATGTTTGGCTAAACTTAATTATTTTGATTTAAGTGGATTCGATATTCTAGTTGTAACCTTATAAGGTTTTGTGTTCTTAACTTTTATTCATGTTTTAATTCAAGTATTTCTTGTTTTGGGTTCTTATATTTGATGAATAATTAATATTGATTAATCTAACAATTTAATTTAATATTAATTATTCTATCGCTATTCATGAATTCAGTGATTTGTAATTATCATAAAGGATTGATACAAGTAGCAAGTAGATTATTTATGAAATTGCATATTTAACTTATGATAAACAAGAAAACTAAGTTGAATAGTTGCATCTATCTTGATTGTTTAATTTAGGGTTTAGTCTTTTTCACTCAGCTTATTGCTATCATTTATTTGATATGGAATGCTATCATATACATTCAATAGACGATGAGTTTTAGTTTGGATGCTAGGTTTGAACTAATTAATTTAGGAAAATTTGAGACTTATTACGACTATCCTAATATGTTTCGGACTAACTGCTTAAATTGTGAAAGTATTCTTTTTAGACCAATGATCACTGTTATAATTAGATGAGATCATTCCCTTGAATCGGAATTACATATTCTTAATTTAATGCTTTTATTCAATTGACTTAATTTGATTTCTCATTAATTTTAGTTAATCAGTTATTTAATCAACCCCCTCATTGTATTTTATTAATTGAAGTTAAGAAGCTATTGTTTAGTTCTCTTGGGATTCCACTTAGTTCTATGACTAATACGAGAAGTTGAAGAATCGATATTATTTTGAGAGCTTCAACAATCTAATCACATTCCCAATTTGTAGTTTGATGAATGGATAGAGAATGAGCCTACTTCTCAAGATCTAATTAAAGGGCCAAGAGAACTCTTTCCTTTCAGAAATTTGCCATAGGCTAGTTTCCTTGAGATAGAAATCATTAATCCATTTACTCTAAAGTGATTCTTTATCTTTGAACAATCTCCAAGTTCTTTTGGCTACTTGTATATATTGAAAGCTATGAATTGCTATGAAACCAAGCCTCCCTTTTTGCTTCTTCCAATATAGCTGCTCCCACTTGGTGTTAGCACCTTTAACATTGTCAATCTTACCTAACCAGAGGAAATTTATGATACATTTTTTAATCTGCTTAATAATTCTTTGGGGAAGTAGAAGGTGAGAAATCTAGTGAGTATGGAGATTGTTAAACATAAAGATGATTAGTTAAACTTTACCTGCCTGAGACAAAGCTTCGTTATGCCAAAAATTGATATTTTTCTTGTATTTCTCTAATATATGCAAAAAATCATGATATTTTACTTTTTTTTACTGAAATGGGAACCCCCAAATAAGTGAATGACATACCCTAGATGTTTAGAAAAAATCTACTGAAAATTCTCAATGTTAGTTACATCTAAAGAGAAGTATATTATACTCTTGAAGTGATTGATTTTTAATCTTAAGATCCTATAGAATCTTATGAGGAATTGGTACAAGATAGAGGTGGATTCATAGTGGGCTCTATAAAGCAAAATTAGATCATCTACAAAACAAATATGGGATAGAGATAATTCCTTAATTACACCTATGATGAAACTTGAAATTAGGTCTTCTAGATAGGTTGTAGTAGATAATCATGTTCAATATTTTGATAGCAATGATAAAAAGAAAAGGGGATAGAGGATCCCCTTGTCTTATGCCATTAGATCTTTTAAATTGCTTAAATGGAGTTCCGTTAATGATAATATGATATAAAGAGGTTGAAATGTAGGGGTGTATCCATTTAGTAAAGAAGATAGGGAAGCTAAACAATTCCAAACATATAAGGATGAAATTCCATTGAAGTCTATCAAAGGCTTTGGAGAAATCTATTTTGATATAACAACTATTGATGGATCTGCCTCAGTTATAATTTATTTTGTTTTCTATGTTTATGAACTATGTTTATTTGGTGCCTAGTATGATGAACCCTAAGTTAGGATAGATAATATGATTTGATCTTTTATTTTATTTTATTGATTCATTCATTGTGATTCAATTATGTGTTTTTATTCTTGAATTAATATGTTTGGTGTATTAGTTTAATGTACCTTGTATGATTAAGATTGAGAAATCCTTTATATAAATATATCTACCATAATTGGAAGGAGTTATATGCAAACCAAGAGATAGGTCAACATAAATGCTTTGGATTAACGTCAAGCCTAATAGTGAAATTTACAAATCGAGTAATGCAATATTAAGGTTTCAACTAGAAATAGAGTTTTAGTTAATCAACCAAAGATTAGTTGTTAATATTCTTAAGAAAGATATTAACATAAGATAGGAATTTCCATGATCCAATGATCAATAATTAAATTACACGACAAAGGGTTAATATTTAAGAAATCTTAAGGGGATTCATTACCTAGGTGCTAGTTATTTGATAATTATTAATCTATGTTTTAATTTATTATTATGATGAATTTTAGTTTAGTTTGGTTTTAGTTAAACCATCATCTTAAATTGTTAGTTAGATAATAAAAAGGGGTTACTACTAGTACTTATAGTCCTTGTAAGATCAACACTTGATATTCACAAACACTATATTGTACATCGATAGGTGCACTTACCTATTAGATCTATAGAGTAAATATCAAACATCATATCAAGTTTTTGGTGCCATTACTGGAGACTAGAATATTAGGAAAACCTTGCTTTTATTAATCAAGCCATCATTATTTTATTTTTATTTTTATATTTTATTTATTTGTTATCCTTAGATCTCTATCTTGATTTTATGTTTTGGATTGTTTTTAGAGTCCGGGACTCATTGTCATAGCCAGTAACCATAATGGAAGGATGGAGATGACAATATTCTTATAGGGAATATGGTATGCCATTGGTTATGACAGTATTGGAAGCTTGGAACAAGAGGCATGGTGACATGTATTTGGAAGCTCAACTGATATCCATGGTGTGTTGTGACATTTATGGGGGGTGATCACCTTACTTAAAAATTTTAGGCGTCAAACTATATGTGGGAGCATCCAAATTACATAGAGAATTGGCCTTAAGATACTTATTACTAGAATACTTATAATTTAGGGAATAACAATTACTATGACTTTGCATGGAGCGATTATGTTTCATTTGGATTTTTAGAACAATAGTAGCAAAAGGAGTATGAACGTCTAGCAGATGTCCTCATAAAAGGCATTTCTTTACAAGAGGCTACCCTCTAAAGATTTAAAGAGATGGGTGTTCTATTCGAATGCAGTAAGTCAAATTTTAGGGAACAAATGAATAATATAACATTATGAAATGGAGAGGAGCTAAAGGTTTAAAAAGAGAGAGGAAGACATTAGTTTAGAAGAGAACACAAAAGAGATAATAGACAAGATAGAGGTTGAATATATGGAGGAAAATGTTGTTCAAGAAGAGAAAGAAGAGGAGATAGAGAAAGATGAAGAGGAGAAGCTAAACATTGAGGCTATCGAATAATCATCAATAATGGTCTTAAGCATAAAGCGTTCTTACATCCCATAAGACAAACTATCAAAATTAATTAAATATCTAGAGGGTTTTTATTATTCCTTGTTGTATTGATAATTTGTTACTAAAAAGGGAATTAGTGGAGTTAATTAGTTTTATTAGATTGATACCTTTTATCCTTATTATCTTATAGCATATGGCTGTAGGCTGAAAAAAAGCTTGTTGAGAAGTCCATCTAAAAGACTCATAAATAAGCATCACTTAGGGTGCAACCAAAGAATTAGTATAATTTTAATTAATGTGATTGTTTTATTGTTTTTAGTCTAGTTTAGGGTTTCATTAATTTTTAGTATGTTTTATGTTAGGTTATAGAGCATCATTATGTAATTTGCTTAATTTTCGTGTTTGTGGTATGTGTTATTTGATTCTTTTGATTTTGAGTGAAATTTATAAAGTTTTTAGGATTTTTAGGCATATATGGTCGTGTACATGCTCCATGTCTATAAAAATATCATTCTTGTAGGTTTTACAAATTTGCACAACAGTCATAAGGAATTACATAAGCATATGGGCATCCTCTAGAGCATGTCAATGTCACACATCGCTATGTAATCGATTAAGTCCATGATCCTTATTAAAAACTCTAATATTCTTCTTCTTTTCTCTCGTATTTCCCTTTTCTCCCACCTCTCTACTATGCCCCCTCTCCTACAACCTAAACAAGTGATTTTAAGTTCTTGTGCGACATCTAATTGGAGGTTCTTGCATATTACATCAATTTTAAGTTGGATTTTAGGTGTTTTGCAATTTTAGGGTTTATTCTTCCCCAAATCACCAGGTTTTTGTAATTTCTCCAATCTAATGCATGTTTACCTAATTTTCTTCTTGTTTTATAATTATAAGTTGAATTTCGTTTGATTGATGGATTGCTTGTGGATTAGATAAAATTTGAAATTAGGAATCTTAATTTTTCTTACTAGGTTATGAGTTGTAATAGGTTTTGTTATATTAAGCATAATTTGTTGTTTATCCATCAATTAGGTAAAATGTTTTTGTTTAATTTATGGCAATTTAGTATTTTGCATAATTTAGGTTTTAATTGTGTATATATTATAGGATTAATTGTTTAATTTAATTTTAAATAATACTTTATGCATTGAGGAATTGCATAACTAGTTTAATTTTGTTTGTTAATTGCATTTTGATTGTGTTATTAATTTTTTTTCCATTATTTTAATTTCTAATTATTTTGTTAAATTTATTGTTTTAATTTAATTTGATTTTTAATATGTGCCTTTTTGCAATTGCATAACATAGTGAGTATACAAATTAAGCATGGGAAAAATTACTTTTTTCATATTGATATTCATTATTTTCTCCTTTTTTGTTTTTGGTATAATGACAAGAAGAATGGAAGTCGTGAAATAACAAAGAGCAAAAGAGGTACTAAGGAAAGGATAAAGAGGTGAAGGGTTATTTAGAGACCCAAGTGGAGCTCAACCACCACCAGTATGAGAAATTACTACACATCCACCAAAGTGACATGAAATGCTACATTTTAATGTCGAGGGCTATAAGCAACAATTTCAGAGGCTGGTAGATGCACAAATTGGGAGGCGTTGGAGCATAATGGGATGGCCTAGTAAGTTCGAGAGCTTCTTAGTGTTAAAGTATGATCCTGATTCTTTTAGATTATAGAGCCTACATATTTGGAGCTTACACTTAAGGTGTGCTCCATGTTATTTTAAAAAAAGGGACACTACCATTAGGGCCAACCAAGAATGATACAATTTAGGATGCTCAGGGATATGATGAGGATGAGTTACACGGAATTTTGATAAGGCTTTACGATTGAGACTTCATGGAGACATAAGAGTACACGACCTTATGAATTGATTTTCTATATGGGTTAGATGCCTATCACTTCTAGCGTAACATCAACGAAGAGGCATATTATGAACCAAACAAATCTATTAAATTTATCATACAACATCCCAAACTCAAGTACATTTACAGGATCTTGTATCATAAACTAAGTGGGAGGGTGATAGCTTTGGTGTAGTTGGGAACTTGGATGTGATTTACTTGTGGAGTATGGCAAGAGGATGTCGATACATCTGAGGCAATGGCTTAGCCCAGTCTTTTTGGCATTATAGCAAGAAGAAGAAGGTAAGGATGATATGCATCAAGCCTTGTATGAAACAATTAGTGAGGAGGATGGGAGTCTTTAGCTGATTACCACTAATGAGGTTGCTCGACACCATGGTCTCCATCAACTTGGACATGATAAAGAATATGTTAAGTCAAGAAGACTTCACTTCTTCTATTAATTTTGATGAAAATCAAATAATAATAATCATATAAGTGTGTGAATTGTTTTAATGAATTTGTTAAGTGCGTAGATAAATGTAAGTGACACAAATCGTCAAATCAAAAAGATACTTAAGTAAAATCTGAATAAGACAAAGTGTCTAAGATGGATCAGACGAAGTGCGAAATGCTTAGTCTAAGACACTAGACGAAGCATACGAATCTATACAAGATGATGTAATTGAAGAATGTTCTAGAACATCAGTTAGTTGAAGTTGGTTATAGGACTCAACTAATAACGGTTTTTAAAAGGCTTTACAAGTAGATTTCTCAAAGAAGATCGTTGAATATTTAGGTTATAAATATTAGTTATAGTCATAAACTAAATAGATATAAGAGAAAAGAAAATCTGATTGTACAAAACATACTTAGAGAAATTCTGTATTCAAGTGCTTAAGTGCTCACTCAGTGAAAAAATATTCTGAGAAAAGAAAGAAAGAAAGAGAGCAAATACATCTGTAACGTGAAGCTCAAACAATATCTTTTC
>JANZLC010000202.1:21227958-21251145 GCA_026413385.1 Erythroxylum gracilipes | reverse complement strand
TTTTGTTCATCAACAAAAGTATATCAAAGAACTTTTAGTCAAATATAAAATGGAGAATGTTAAACCAATGTCAACTCTTATGCATCCTTCAATCTTCTTATCTAAGGATGAAGTTGGTAAGAAGATTGATCAAACTCTTTTCAGAGGAATTATTGGTTCTTTGCTTTATCTAATTGCAAGCAGACCTGATATACTGTTTAATATCTGTTTGTGTGCAAGATTTCAAGCAGATCTTAGAGAATCTCATTATATTACTGTCAAAAGAATAATGAGATACTTGGCAGGTTCTACCGATCTTTGCTTATTGTATGAGAAAGGTAAAGATTTCACGTTAATTGGCTACTGTGATGCTGATTATGTTAGAGATAGGATTGATAGAAAGAGTACAAGTGAAGGTTGTCACTTTCTTGGTTATAATCTAATTTCTTAGTCAAGTAAGAGACATAGTTCAATTGCTCTATCTACTGCAGAGGCGAAATATATGTCAGCTGCAAGCTGTTGTTCATAGTTGTTATGGATTAAGTATCAGTTAAAGGACTATTCTATCCAAGAAGATTAGATTTTAATCTTCTGTGACAACACAAGTGCTATTAATCTCTCAAAGAATCCAATATAACACTTAAGGGCAAAACATATTGAAGTTAGACATCATTTTATAAGAGACTATGTACAGAGAGGGATCATTAATCTATAATTTGTTGAGATGAATCAACAATAGGCAGATATCTTCACCAAACCCTTAAATGAAGACAAATTCAAGGAAATCAGTCGAAATCTGAATATGGTAATGTTAAATGACCATTCATCTGAAACTCTATGATCCAGACGATTCATTTTGAAGAAGCTGAAAAGTTGTAAGTTTTCAGATTATATAGTAACTATAATTTTCACTCGGTAGTTTCAACTTCATGATTACCAGAGGATCAGTTAAAAATGTTATAAATGGTAATTTTCCAAGAGTCTATATAAAAAGGAAATCATCTCAGAATCTGCAACACCTTACACTCTAGAATTTTCTTAAAAAACTTCGAAGCCGACTTGTTCAAATTGCTCTCAACAAAGACAATCAAATCCTCTATTCTAAACTTCAAATCCTTTTCATTTCATTTAATATCTTTTATTTCATTTTATATACTAACCTCGCTTCTTTAAGCGAAATACATCTTTGTGTTTAGTGCTTATCTTTTACAGATTAAAAATGCTCTTGTCTATGGGAGACTCGTCGATTTTACTTCTTTGAAGAATGATCAGATGAATATCGAACCTGAGATTGAAGCACTTGGCTGGAAGAATTTCTTAAACATCCAAGAGACGATGTATTTGAATGAAGTATATAAGTTCTGGAAGAATGCAAAGGTGGTAGACAACACCTTAGTATCGATGGTAGATGGGTTGTCGGTAATAATCACACAAAATTCTATTGTGAAGGCTATTGGTTGTCCAAATAAAGGAGCAGAATTGTTCAATAATACAGATTGGATTGCTCAAAATCATATAGAAAAAGCCAACATCAATCGACAACTATATGGATCTAGTAATCCAAGAGTCAAGAAGTATTCAACTCTCATTCCGAAGGCTAGGGTTCTTCATTCACTTCTTCTCTATTGTATCTTACCATGAGCAGGATCAAAGGACTTGGTGATAATGAATGATGAACATTGTCTTTTCATCTACTCACTCACCAACCTGTTAATCTTCCGTTCTTGATTCTGAAGTACATGATAAAGGCTAGGGAGGATTATCATCTGAAGAAGAACAAAAGAAGACGAAGCTTATTCAGAAGAAGGTTTCATCATCTGATGTTCCATAAAAGACACAGACTGTTGAACACCAGCTAATACCTTACAACCCTCCTCAACTGATATAGAAAGAAGATTTGAAGATGAAGGTCATAGAAGTTTCAACACCTGATCATAACAGAGGTTCAATTATCATTAGAGAACCTTCTAACGGGCAATTCAGGTTCAAGTTGAGCCTATAACAGTAAATGATTAGATGATACATGTTCTAAGCCCTGAAGAACGAAGACTACATAGTATTCTACGAGATGAAAAGACAGAACTATATCCATTGAAGATTATGAAAAATCCTTATACAATCTATCCGGTAACAAGCAGAACGACAATCAAGATTGTATCAGATGTATAACCTAGACGTCCAACACTGGTAATAAACAAAGAAACAGGAAAGAAGAAGAAGTTTCCTAAAGGATATGAAGATGATCTCACAGAAGAAGAGATTTAAGTGGCAGTGAAGAACATAGACGGTGTATGTCATGCAGCTTAACCTGTAGGTGTCTATATATCACATCACTTATCAAGGGAATCAAGAAGTCATTTTAGAGCACCTACCAAAGACAAAAGTTTCAAGGAAGTTGGCACAATATCAGAAGGAAGGTACAAAAGTATCATAATTGAAGGTATCAGTTTTAACTTAGAAACCTTTGTGCATTTAATCATTCATTTCAAACCCTTAGGTTTCACTCCTTCAGTAAAACTATTTTACATCTTCTAGGGCAACCAGTTTACAAATTATCCAGACCTGATGATCTTAATATCCCTGAAGGAAAACAACCTTTCTAATTACCCTCAATTAAAATTATATAACTAGACGATTCACCTAGAAAACCATCTATTTTTGAACACACTCATCCACTTAGTGAAATACTACAAGATGCTACTATTAATTCATAGTTTTTGAACAATTTTATCAAATGGACTGAAGCTAGTCATAAGCATACGGAAGTTCAAGAAACCTTAGCTAAAAATATTGAAGAAATTCATTCTAGGGTTAATAAACTAGGTGATGCAGTGGCTAATCTTCATGAGGAAATAACACTTCTACGTGTTTCTATAGAAGAAGACCTCAAGACGATCCACACTGATATTCAACACATGTATTCTGAAATTTTGAAGCATCTAAAATGAACTATCTTTTTGATTAATAACAAATAGGGGGAGAATAGTGGAAAGAATTCATTGAATATCTTATGCATATCTTCATTGTATATCTTGTATATCTTACTTTATTCGTTTATTCGTCTAAATATTTTTACATCTTCTAATATTATGATTATTTGTTATTATCAAAAAGGGGGAGATTGTTAAGTCAAGAAGACTTCACTTCTTCTATTAATTTTGATGAAAATCAAATAATAATAATCATACAAGTGTGTGAATTGTTTTGATAAATTTGTTAAGTGCGCAAATAAATGTAAGTGACACAAATCGTCAAATCAAGACAATGCTTAAGTAAAAGCTGAATAAGATAAAGCGTCTAAGATGGATCAAATGAAGTGCAAAGTGCTTAGTCTAAGACACCAGACGAAGCATACGAATCTATACAAGACGATGTAATTGAAGAATGTTCTAGAACGTCAGTTATTAGAAGTTGGTTATAGGACTAAACCAATAACAGTTTTTAAAAGAATTTACAAGCAAATTTCTCAAAGAAGACTGTTGAAGATTTAGGTTATAAATATTAGTTATTGTTGTAAACTAAATAGATACAAGAGAAAAGAAAATCTGGTTGTACAAAACATACTTAGAGAAATTCTGTATTCAAGTGCTCAAGTGCTCACTCAGTGAAAAAATATTCTGAGAAAAGAAAGAAAGAAAGAGAGAAAATACAACTGTAATGTGAAGCTTAAACAAAATCTTTTCAAGTGAAAGAAAGGCTAGAGCCTAGAGAGGCTAAAGAAGCAGATAATGAATACTTTGTGAGAGAGACTTGAAGAGGCTCTATAAGTGTAGAATTAATACTTGTAACATTGAAGGGTATAGTGAAATCTAAGAGAAACTCTAAGGACTGAACGTAGCACAAGGTTAAGGGCGAACCAGTATAAATTGTAGTGTCATATTCTCTAACTCTTATCTCTTTAATTTTCTTGTTGTTAGAAGAATAGATATTAATTTTCGCTCTTGCATTACTCATCAAATTAAGTGCATTGTTTTGTAATCGTTTGAATTTGTAAAGAAAATCAAGAAGATTTTAAAGATTCTTAGACGATTTAACACAATTCTACCCCCTTTCTTGTGTATTTTACATATTATACGTGATTTCTATATTAACAAGTGATTTACTTCAGAATATGCACATGATTATGAGGAGGTACATACTTACAGGGGATGCTTATTGACTAGTAGGAGAATTGAATGAGCAGACTACTATAAAAGTAGATGGGGATCACCTTAATAAGTCAAAGTTGTTGTCGAGACAGAATTCATCACTACCACAGACGAGAGAGAAAAGCATAAGGGCGATTTATAATTTTTGGATGGTACAGGATCGCCTAGGACACAAACTGTAAGCTTTTCAGACTATCATTATGCAATAATTTTTACCATCATTTGTAAATTCAAAACACCAAGAACAATGTGAACATCAAAATCAAATCCATATCAAATTATACTTTTCATAGCGAAAATAACAATGAAGCTCATAATGTCAAAAGAGCTCGTCAAATGCCGCGTGTCTACCGATATCCACACCGTTGCGAGACCGAACAAATGCTTCTGGTGTGCTAGCACCACTCTTGAGACCTCTCTCTCTCTCTATCACTTGAGAAGGAGGACGACTCTAGGGTTTATTTTTAGGCAGATGAGTCTTACTTAAAACAAGTTATACTATAACCCAAAACTTATTAAAGCCCAATAAATGTTCAGTCTTTTAGTGTGTAACCCTATAGGCTTATTTAATAT
Source organism: Erythroxylum gracilipes (assembly GCA_026413385.1). Lineage (NCBI taxonomy): Eukaryota > Viridiplantae > Streptophyta > Magnoliopsida > Malpighiales > Erythroxylaceae > Erythroxylum > Erythroxylum gracilipes. The sequence continues at coordinate 21,246,445 of JANZLC010000202.1, read as the reverse complement.
TAGTAGTAGGCCCAAGCTTCTTTTAGGCCCACAAGTTATAAGTGATTTCTAGCAACACATTATAACTACCTAATATTAAATAGGGTCAAAGTCCGACATTACCTGAATCACAACTGATAAATTACAATACATTATATAATTGGTTCATAGGGAATAAACTAATAATCTCCCACTTGCACAAGAACCAATTATTCACAAGTAGTCCTTTTGTCTCATTATATCTCGATTGAAAATAAGGCAACAAACAATGTCATCCTTATTAGGTCTCTAGCACTGACATTCACCGCGTTTGTGCACGCCTATGCAACCTTTCAGTCTCAACTCATCGAGGGGCCCAGAGATATCTTTCTCCCGTTATATGGGAGAGACAAATTCCATCTTGTTCATCCGCATTCCTCCACATAATTCATAGCATGCCCGAGTATTGCTTTTATAATCTCCTTTTACGACTGACATTTGACAATGTCAAAACAAACTAATCCACATGTAGGAAACCGTGACAAACTCAAGTCAAAGGGCTATATTCATCAATTGTGATGAGCACCACTTATGACACTTATATAACAATCCTTGAAGTGTTCTCACAACGGGTCAATCCAATCGCATGTCTCCAACATGCACCCATGTGATTAACATAATAACTCCATATTAATGACTCGTGAAATATGGTCATCTATTAATTAACATGCTAGTCTCGACAATCATTATGATCCCTTACATTAATGACATTAACTAGGGACCTTTAAGAAAAATTGTATCCATATTACAATAGGGTCTTACGATCAAGTCACGTACTTGATGCCAATTGTAAGATACACATTAATTATAGGGATTATTGTTCAAATTCATTTATAACTCCACAAAAAATGAACACAACAAATAATAACTGGGCATTACTAATGGATTATCCAAAAACATGTCACAAAATTACACCCTTATATTATCACACATCCAAGAGTTTGATCACTAATGCTATAGTATGATGATCATGCTTAGCTTACGGGAGAGGGTTAGTCAACGGATCAACTATATTAAGATATGTTGACACATTGCACACCTTCACATCACCTCTTTCAATAATGCGTCAAATAAGGTGAAAACGTCTGAGTATGTGTTTGGTCTTCTGATGAGATTTTGGTACCTTAGCTTGAGCAATGGCTCCATTATTGTCACAATAGAGATCCATTAGACTCACAATGCTAAGAACTACACCAAGTTCAATTATGAACTTTCTAACCCAAATAGCCTCATTTGTTGCTTTTGAAGCAGCAATGTACTCAGCTACTATTGTAAAATTAGCAACTATGTTTTTCTTGGAACTCTTCCAACACACTGCCCCACCATTTAGGCATAATACAAAACATGAATACAACCGAAAATCATCTTTGTCTGATTGGAAACTGCCATCAGTGTAACCATTTACAGTAAGCTCTTCCTAACCTCTATAGATCAATAACATATCTTTAGTTCTTCTCAACTACTTAAGAATGCTCTTAATAGCTATCTAGTGACTTTCACTTGGATCTGACTGGTATCTACTCGTCATGCTCAAAGCATATGGGATCCTACTCATGCGATTTTTCTCATCTGGTGTCGAAGGGCATTGAGCTTACTCAAAACTATGCCATGTGACATGGTAAGAAGCCTCTTTTAGATTCTTGCATATTGAATATGTGCAAAACCTTATTAATATAAATGCTTTGACTTAGCCCAACAAGCCATCTCAATCTATCTCTATAGATTCTAATACCCAAGATGTAGGCTGCTTCGCCCAAGTAATAATTGCACTCCTACTAGTCTTCTTGTAATCACAAGATTCTTCTTCATTAATGAAGAAACCAAACTCTTTGACTGTCTTATTAAAATGGAGATTCCAACTTTGAGAAGCCTGCTTCAATCCATAAATGGATAACTAGAGCTTACATATTTTCCCAGCATTTTTAGGAGATGTGAAACCTTCAGGTTGTGTCATGTACACACCCTTTTCCAAATTCCCGTTTAGAAAAGTTGTTTTCACATCCATTTTCCAAATCTCATAATCATAGAATGCAACAATTGCTATGAGGATGTAAATGGATTTAAGCATCATAGCTGGAGAATAGATCTCATCATAGTCAATACCATGAATTTGCATGAAACCCTTAACAACCAATCACACTTTGTACATGTGTACATTGCCATCCATGTCAACTTTCTTCTTGAAAACCCACTTACACTCAATGGTTTTTACACCATCAAATGGGTCAACCAAAACCCATATTTTGTTTTAGTACATGAATTCCATTTCGCATTCTATGACCTGAACCCATTTATCGAAGTCAGGGCTTATCATTGCTTCCGTGTAAGATGTAGGTTCACCATCCTCTATCAGTAATAAATGATGATGTTCAGTCACCATGAAATCATATCTTATGGGTTAGTGATGGAACCTTTCAACCTACTTGGTGCTGAGGTCACAGGTGTAGTTTCTACAACATTTTGTAGATCAAAATGAGGCTCCTCTTGTGTTAGAGCATTTTCCTGTGACTCTTGAATTTCTTCAAGATGTACTTTACTCCCACTAGTTCCTTTAGAAAGAAATTCTCTCTTAAAAAAGACACCATTTCGAGTAACAAACACTTTGTTTTCGGTGGGATTGTAAAAATAGTATCCTTTAGTTTCCTTAAGATACCCTACGAAGAATCATTTATCAGATTTGGGTCCAAGTTTTTCAGATGTTAACCTTTTAACTTAAGCTTCACATCCCCAAATCTTCAGAAAATATAAAGTAGGAACCTTTGCTGTCTATGTTTCAGATGGTATCTTTTCTACTGCCTTTGATGGACTTTTATTTAGTGTAAAAATAGCTATTTCAAGAGCATATCCCCAAAAGGATAATGGAAGATTCACATAACTCATCATAGATCAAACCATATCTAATAATGTTCAATTCCTCCTTTCAGACACACCATTCCATTGTGGTGTTCCAAGTAGAGTGAGTTGTGAAACTATTCTTTCAGATGGTCGTTAAACTCTCGGCTTAAATATTCACCACCTCGATCTGATCGGAGGGATTTTATTATCTTGCCAATTTGGTTTTGTACTTTATTTTGAAAATCCTTGAACTTTTCAAATGATTCAGATTTATGTTTCATCAAATAAAAATAACCATATCTACTGAGGTCATCAGTAAAAGTAATGAAGTAATGAAAAACTTCTCTAGTTGTAGCATTTAATTGTCCACATAAATCAGTATGTATGAGTTCTAATAAATCATTAGCCCTCTGATTGTGTCCAATACAAGGCTCTTTAGTCATTTTGACCAATAAACAAGATTCGCATATCTCATATGATTCAAAATTAAAAGAGTTTAAAAGTCCATCATTATCAGCTTATGTATGTGTTTGTCATTTATATATCCCAAACGACAATGCCAAAGGTAGGTGGTATTTGAATCATTAGATTTGAACCTCTTGGAATTTATGTTAAAAATAGGCCTTTGTAAATTTAGAACATAAAGCCCATTCTCTAATTGGGTGCTACCATAAAGCATGTTATTACGAGAAAATGAACAATAATTATTCTTAATCATAAAACAAAAACCTTCCATATCCAAATTTGAAATAGAGACAATATTCCTGCTTATAGAAAATATATGGTAGAAAATTTTAAGTTCCAAAAGCATGCTTAAAGGAAAAATAAATGAAATGTCCCTACACCTAAAGCAACAACTACTGCTCCATTGCCTACGTGTAGGTCCACTTCACCCTTTTCCAAAGTTCCATTACTTTGCATTCCCTACATATTTACACAAATATGAGAACCACAATGAGTATCCAATACCCAAGATGTAGAACTAAAAGTAGCAATATTTACTTCTATAACATAAATACCTCAAGTAGAAGTGTCATTACCCTTCTTCTTCAGATCTTCCAAATATTTCTCGTAGTTTCTCTTCTCATGACCTGACTCATTACAATAATGGAAAAGATCGTCATTAAAAGGACCAGGCTTGGTCTTGGGGTTAGGATTGGGCTGGTTCCGATTCTTAATTGGACCTTTTCCCTTTCCCCTCCTTTTACCATTGCCTTGTTTCTTAAAACCTTTTCCCTTTTGGACCATAAGGACCTTAGGGGTAGAGTCCTTTTTAATGTTTGCCTCAACAATCTTGAGCATCCCATGCAACTCAGTCAAAGATTTATTCAAATTATGCATATTATAGTTCATAACAAAAATGCCATAATCATCTGACAAAGAATGAAGGATGATGTCAGTGACCAACTCTTGGCTTTTAGGAAATCCCAATCTTTCCAATTTCTCAACAAGGCCAATCATCTTAATGAAATGTGGGCTAACTGGGCTCCGTTTTGCTAGCTTGCACTACAAAACAAACTTCATAGTTTAAAATATCTCAATTCGTTCTTGTTCTTGAAACAAAATTTTCAGGCTTGTAATCATCTCATAGGCTCCCACATTTTCAAACTGCTTTTGAAGGTTTGAGTTCATAGTTGCCAACATAAGATAGCTAACATTGAGAGCATAATCCTCATGCTTCTTATAAGCATTCCTTTCAGCAAAGAGAGCAGTGGAAAGGGGTGCCCTTATGATGAATGGCTTTTTAAGGACATAGTCCTTCTTTTCTTGTTTGATAACAATTTTCAATTTTCTGTACTAGTCTAAAAAATTTGAACCATTCAACTTGTCCTTTTCAAGGATAAATTATAATGAAAAAGTAGATGAAGTAATGATGATCATGATTATCTACAGTAAAACATGCAAAGTTTCAGGGACATGTTCATTAATAAAACCTAATTATTAACAATTAAGAAGTTCTCACTGTACCCATATAGTAAATGTCCCTAAAAAATGAGTATAATGGTCCAAGATCTATATTTCACAAAGACCTAAGTGAGCTTTGGCTCATCACCTAAATCCTAGTTATTTAGGTAAGAAACTGTTTGCTAGTTATATCATATATAACTTTTAGTTATTAGTTGAGATCATATGTCCCGGCTCCCAACTGTATGCCTCAAAGTTTAAAACTATTTTGGTAACCTCGTTAAGTAACAATTCCTCACTTATAGGTAACTGTTACCCATCCTGTTGTACTTGAATAATCAAGAGCACCTTGCTTTGGTAAGCCCACTTCTTAATGATTCAAGTCTTTGCAAGTGTAGAATTGGAAAGGCATCAGTTATTACTTAATATTGATAAGGGAATAAGTTGATTATGAAATTGCCATTTACATCCATTAATGAAATTATAAGTAAAAGAATGAATAAGAAATAATAACGTCATATAGTTGCCCCTAAACTATGAAGATCTAATCTCCATCATGAATGTCTTATAGCAAATGGATCGCCATCCTCGTACCTTTACTCCAGTCAATTTGATTCTTCAATTAAGTTGAAAGATACAATATTACAACTAAACTAGTAATAATCTAATTATTACATGAAAACAAAATGACACGCAGGCCGTATTATTAATCAACATACATAATGAACACAAGATATCAAATATTAAAGTATACAAAACACTAATTGTAAAGAAATATGTGATCAACATAAAATGAGAAATTTGGCAGGGTTCAGGAGGGCGCGCCCCCTGTGGAGTCTAAGGGGCAGTGCCCTTAGCGGCAGTCTTTGAACTATAAACAAAATCCTAATTCAATCACATTGAATTATGGACAGAACCCCTCATTCAATCACATTGAACTATCGACAGAACCCCTTTTTCAATCAATTTTAATTAACGAAAGTAATTTCATGGGATTTAATCGAATTCAATTTCAATAAACATTACCATTGTAAGCTTTTCGGACTATCAGCATATAATAATATTTACCAAAATTTGCAAATCCGAAACACCAATCAAATCCATATCAGATTATACCTTTCGCAACAGAAATATCAAAGAAGCTCGTGGTGTCGGAAGAGCATGTTAAATGCTGCATCTCTACTGATATCCACACCCTCGCAAGACCAAACAAATGCTTATAGTATGCTAGCACCACTCTTGAGACCTCTCTCTGTTTATCATTTGAGGACGAGGACGACACCAGGGTTTCTTTTTAGGCAGATGAGTCTTACTTACAACAATTCATACTATACATATATATATATAGTAAAACCCTAAGGTCCAAAAACCCAAAACCTATTAAAGCCCAATAAATGTTCCCTGTAGGCTTATTTAATATTATTAGTAGGCCCAAGCTTCTTTTAGGCCCATAAGTTATAAGTGGTCTCTAACAAGACATTATAACTACTAATATTAAGCAAGGTCGAAGTCCAACATTACCTAAATCACAACTAATAAATTACAGTACATTATATAATTGGTTAGTGGGCCATACACTAACACTAACACCACTAGAAATAAAGCCTAGCTGAAGATTTTTTTGGTTAAATAAGTATATGGGGAAAATCCCGGGAGTCCAACACACCATCATAAGAGTTGATGGAGCTGGTGGTGAGATTAGAGGCCCATGATAGATGGATAGAGGAGGTCACAATGTAGATGGAATGGCACTTTAGAATTTTTGTACCTCCTCCACCATCTAGAACACCCACATCATCTTCGACTCCATAACGATATGATGCTCATAGACTTGATTATCTTCCAATGACGAACATACTAGATTCACTAATAAATTGACAACTATAGAGGTAGTCTAGGATGCTCGTTTAGGGTTAGCTTTTTCTTTTCTTTATTTTCTTTTCATCTTTATTATATTGTTTATTTTTATTTTATTTTTAAATTTTGTTATTACAATGTCAATTTTGTTTTAAATTTTTTTATTATTTATTTATTTTCGTTTTCTTTTATTCTTTCCATCCCTTTTTATTTCTATTTTTGTAAGGAAGACTGTACATAATATCAGATGGAATTTTCACTGAATTTAGAATTTTTAGTATTTATTATTTAGGGAACTACCAAAATATTCCTTTCTCATTTTTTCTTTGATATTTTATTTATTTGTGCTTCTTTTATGTACATTAAGGACAATGGACAAATTTAGGTGTGAGGAAGGTGCTAATGAAAATTTCAAAAATAAATTTCAAAATTCTTAAGCTTATTATAATATTTATTATCTTTTGTAATGAATTAATAAAATTTGTGCAAAACACTTTATATTATTATTGATTCTTGAATTAAATTAGTATACAAAAGGATGAAGGTTAGAATGAACTTTCCTTTTTAATTCATATTTTTAGTGGATATTGAGATAGTTAATTTGAATAAAAATGGCATATTATTTACACATATAAGACCTATTTATGGGCTTTTGAGCCTAAGGATAAATATTTCATTATTTTATGCTCTTTTCTTCTTTGTTGTGTGTTATCATGCATAGTTGGATGTCTATAAAAATTACTCTTATTATTCATATTGAGACCATGTTTTTAAACTAGAGGCATTTACATAATAATGGTACTTAAATTTAACCCTTTGTTCTTTGACTATTATCCAAATTATTTTTATCCCTTAGGACTAACCACTTTTGAGACTTAACCTTTTGATTGATTATAACCACACCGATATCCTTTACTCTATTTTTCTTGAAAACCTTTTATTATTTTTAAACCCTAAGGAATTTGCATTTACTTGATTGCTTGAAACTTGGGTTATATTGAAGAATGTTAAAGAGAAGTTCAATAGTTTTATGATTGCTAGTATGTGTTGAATGTTAACTTGTTTCTTCTTAAGTGCCTCATTGTTATAATTTTATATTCTTTCCAAATTTTCTTAAAAAAGTTCAAAAGTTGAAACTTATGGGTTAAGAGTATATTGAAAAAAGAAAAAGAAAAGTTATGATTTTTTTGGATAGTAAGAAGAATTATTTTTGTACCAATGAAATTATTATTTAAAGGACCAATTTTATGAAGAACCAAGTCTTATGTAATCTTGTTTATGTGAATTTCCTTCAATATTATTGCCCTTTTAATTATCCCTAATATACCTTTACCTAAGCTGCATTACACCCTATTTAAAAGACCTCGTGATTTTTGTTTCTAGTTTACTTATAAGTGGTGGAAATGTGATTTTATTACACGTTTATGGTTAAGAATCCTCCTATTTATTGATCTAAGAGTTTGATATACTTTCCACTCTAACCACTTTGAGTGCATTGAGTAAATCTCTATGAGGGAGTGGATTTGTACTTTTGATTTCAAAAAGATTATCAATGTGATTGCTATTGATATTGATTTATGAAAGTTGATTATAAGATAACTTGAATCTAATTATATGTTGATTTGATTAATATGATATGATGACTTGGGACGTGGATGGATATGTTAAGGTTAATAAAGGATGTATGTTTTTAAGTTTAACGATTTGAATTATAATTTGCTTGAGGACAAGCAAAAGATTAAGTATATTCTTGTGTAAGCTCTTGAAAACATGTAAATTTATAATTTTGAGGTATTTTTTAGATATATGGTCACTCACACGACCAAGACCGACCATATATATTTTAGAAACCCTAATTTTACATTATAAAAGGAAATTATGAAGCAAAAATGAAAGGAGAAGCAATTAGAGAGTCAGAGACTCAATATGAACGTAGGATAGAGGAAAATGTGAAGATTACTTCAGAGATCCTATAGAGAATAACCTTTCAAGGAATTTTCAAGGATATTACTTGAGAATAAAGGGGGATATATATCTTATGAATTCTTTTCTTTTTAATTATTCTTATGAACTTTTGGTGTTTATTTTGCTTTCTATGGATATGAACTAAGTTTATTTAATGCCTAGGTTTGATGAACCTTAAGTTGAGATGGATATCGTGATATAATATTTTATTTATTACACTTTGATTGATTCATTCATTATAATTGAATTATATATTTTCATTCTTAAATTAATCTGTCTGATGTGTTAATTAAACGTATGATTTCATATGATTCAGATTGACAATTCCTTTTGTATGAATAGATCGACTATAATTAAAAGGAGTTGTACGTAAACTTAGAGATAAGTTGACATAAATCCTTTACATTAGGGCCAAACTTAATAGTGAAATTCATAAATCTAGTAATGCAATCTTAGGGGTTTTAACTAGAAAGAGATTTTAGTTAATCAACCGAGGATTTGTTGCAAATAATCTTTAGACAGATATTAACATAAGATACGAATTTTTATGGTCCAATGATTAATAATTTAATTGCATGATAAAAGGGTTAATATTTAAGAAATTTTAGAAGGATTCGTTACCCAGGTTCTAGTTATTTTATATTGATTAATCTTAGTGTTATATGAGTTTTGATTCATTATTGTGTTAAACTTTAGTTTAGTTTAGTTTTAATTAAGCCATCTTTTTAAATTGTTAGTTAAATAATAGAAAAGAGGTTACTATTAGTATTTTAGTCCCTGTTTCACTAATAATATACTATAGTTTGATAGGTACACTTGCCTATGAGATCTATAGAGTAGCGATCAACACATCATTTTAAGCTTCATTTGAACTTGAGGTGTATTAGTCAAACTTCTCTAATATTTTAAACAAGCGAGTTTGAAATTTCTTCCAATTAATTGATGTGAGTGATATTGGCGTGGTTATTTTGATATATAAGGCAAAATTGAAATGAATGGTAATAAACTAAAATAGGATCGAGTTTAATGGTACCTAGAATGAATGGTAATAAATAGTTTTCATTGAGGCAAATTATATGTCATAGGATAAGATTGTTAAAGTAGGGTTAAGCCTCCAAATTGAAATGTTGATCTTTAGGCCAAGCCTATATAATACAAGCATCAATCCATCAATTTTTATTGAGTCATGAAACCATTTAAATTTTTGCATTTAACTTTTAAGGTTTTTGTATTGTTAAATTATATATAAAAAGATGCCAAGAGATTAAGATTATAGTAATGTTTATCATATTGTTAAGTTTTATTTGCTACTTATTTGATAAATGATTGACCATGTTTATCAAAACAAAATTCTGTATGCAATATTTGAAAGGATGTGGCATACTCAGTACGAAATCAAATATATTCATGAAATCATTCTATATGAAACCAAAGTGATATGTTTAGGTTGGCTAGCCTAAGCCACTAAACCAGATAGTTAATCTATGTTTTGTGCATGCTAGAAACTCTCAACAATGAATATGACATAGATTATTTTTTATAACTATAAGGTGATATTTTGATTAGATCATAAGATTATTTAGGATGATCTTCTAGGTGATTGATGGAAGAATAAGGTCTTATCCTTCTAATTGTGTATGTAAGCTTTTAAGTCTTGTAATGAATTTTTTTTAATATGAGATGGATACACAATTTCTAATAATAAATGTTGTAAAATAACTTATAATAATCCATGATATGATGTTGGAATCTAACATGAAGCAACTGAGAAGATGTGTAAAACCCCGAACTTTCCCTTATATCGATTTATCATTTTATAGGTATTGGAGTCAAATTATATTGAAACAGATCGAAAGCAAGTCCAATCGGATGAATTTCAAGAATTTCATAAGTTTAGGACAAAAATTCCCTTTTTGGAAAATAATGGGTATTAATTATTTTAAACCCATTCAAAATTTTTGAGGCACCTAATTACTAACTATTAATCCTAATTAAAGTATCACATGGTCAATTTGATGGTGAGATGGCTGTGGAATATTTTTGGGATTTGATCTGATTTATAGGTGTAGTAATCCATGAAAGGATGAATTGGTCTTTTTACATAGATGGAGTTAATTAATAAATTTTAAATGACTCACACTTATTGACCAATGACAAGACTCCATATGGTTTAAAAAACATTAAATTTGATGATGATGAGTCATTTAAGATGTTTAATAAGAAAATGAAATGTGTAAAGTATTATAGTAGTATAAAAAGGCAAAAGAAGACAAAATTCGGTTCATTTGAAAGGAGGATTCGTGAGAACCAAAAAGAAAGGAAGAAAAGAAGAGAGAAAGAGGAATAATTCGGCTAAGGAGAAGAGGAAGAAGAGAGGCACCATTTTTGGTGGATTTGGAGTAGAAATTGATTCCTAAGAGATTGGGAGAAAAAAGTGGTAAGTTTTTCTTAGTTTAAGTTGTTTATTTTGTAGATATCATATGGAATCGAGTTATTTAAGATCAAAGGTTGTTTTTTGACTTATTATGGAGTAAATAATAAACTTGAAAGCATGTAAAGGTTGAAAACAACACAAGCGAATCAAGAAACCAAGGCTAGGGTTATGATGTTCATGATAGGATTTGATGTCAATGAAGTAAAGAAATGAAAAAGGATTGAATTAGAATTGGTTTGAGTTCATTTATGTGTAATGAAGAGAAGATGTGTTACAAAAAATGAAAGGATAGTGAAAGAGTAGTGTGTTTAGCCAAGCTAGGAAATATTGGAGAAAAATTGTAATTTTTGGTTTGATGAGTTTAAATGATGCTTGGTATGGACCTTAGGTGAAATGTGTTGAAAATTTTGAGAGAAAGTGGAATAGTATATATATAAGTGTAGTGAAGACAATTTAACCTTAAAGAGGAAAGTAATTGACTGTGTAATTCATTGAAGTTCAATTACGGTCAAGGTGTAAATAACCCTAAATCTTAAGGTTGTTTTCATAAAAAATCAAATGGAAAAATTTAGCATGACCTATTCGTCCATATTATGATTTAAGCAGATGGGATGATGTTTAAAACAAACGTCTTAAGTAAATTTCAGAGTTAGATTTCGAAATAGAAGTCAATTTAATAACTTATGGTAGTTAAAACTGAATTGATAGTTGTAATGCTTTATTTCCTATAGTGGAAGTAAATGATTAAAAGACTTGTAAATTGTGTAGGTCAAGAAGAGACACTCAACATGTGAGTGTACTTGGCGATAAAAAACAAAACTGTGAGTGTATTTTTAAACTAATTTTATGAAAGAAAAATGGTTTCTATTTTATCATGAAAAGTATGTTCATGAATAAGTTCATTGGTGTTGTTACTTGAATTTGAAAACTAATTTTTATGAGATTTATATATATGCTTTGAGATGGCATCGAATTGAAATTACATATGCACTGAATTGGCACGACAACGAAATTTGAACATGAACTAAATTGGTATAGAAATGTGGTGCACCTGTGTATTAATTGTTGTTTAGCCTGTGGTATGCCGTTAGGTCTCCTTATATATGCGATTCTGCAGATCAGAGTACGTCCTAACATGCATGGCAATGTCTGGGAGGGGAGCGTCTATCACTAACGATGGGTGGTATTGTGTTTGTCAGTATGTTTTGTGAGTCGCCCTTTCCACGTATGAAGTATATATTATGCTAGCATTGTTACGGGTAAGCGATGCAGAACTAGCTCCGTAACCATTGATTTATATGTAGTATCACCACCGTTATAGGTAAGCATACAGAACCAGCTCCATAATAATCGATATATAGTGGTTAACCTAGTGCGAGTAAGCGATGCAGAACCAGCTCTGTTACTAGAGGTTAGCCAGGGACGAGTAAACGGTATAGAACCAGTCCTGTGGCCTTACACCTAACGGTACCAAATGGCAAAGAAAATATTAAAAGAGAAAGTTCATGAAACTATTGATTACCATTTCTGTTTACCTTACAAGAAAAGAAACTTGATTATGTTTTACATGTGCATTGATTATATGAATTTGTTATGTCAAAACATTGGTTATTGCTTGAAAAGAAAAGGAAATTATCTTTGTTCTTTGTGGAAGTTGATGTTTGTATAGAAGTTTTGAATGAAAACCATAACACTCAGTGAGCTCGTTTAGCTTACACTTTATTTTTTATTCTTTTTTTTAATTTTAACCTACAGGTGCACGCTCGGGGATTTTAGTAGCCGGGACTCCACCATTTGAGTAGCTACCTTTGTCACGTGCAACTGTGTAGGTAGTTTTGCTTGTGCATTTGTTTTACATGTATTGCATAATTATGAACATGTTTTGAACATCTTTTATGTAAAGATAGATTCTAAATGTTGTACTACGTATAGTTCATCAGCTTCATAAATATGTCTTGACCTTGGTTTTGTGAAAATATGGTTATTTATAAATGTTCTTTTCTTTAACTAATTGCATGAATGTGTTTGAACCTTTGAGATTGTTTCTTAATGGACTTAAAGTCTAGAAGTAGCAGTGGTGCTTTGGTTAAGTGGATAGAAGTGTTTTGAATTGCTTTTCAGGAACCTAAAATTTTTTGTTTTATTAAATAATAACTGTTATGCTGTTGAAATTTTTAATGAAGGCTACTTTTAAAAACTTCCACTACTACCCCCTTTTTTTCTCTTTAAATTGAGTTAAAATATTTTCAAAAAAAGGGAAAAGACTTAGCTCCAAGAGAACTTTCCAGTTGGATTGGATATCGACTGGAGGGTTTTTATGGGGTGCCGGGCAGGTCACCTAGTCATCAGGAAAGGGGCCTATCAAGATGGAAGTTGATAAAGTGAAAGAAGTATTACTACCATCATCAACTACTGCAATAAAAGCACCTATATATATCATCAGTTGTCTCAGGTAGTGACAATGTTGGTGGTGTCATTCTAACCATTACTCCCAGATGAAATGGAAGGATCACTTTTGATATTGCAACCTTGTACAATACACTTTGAAATATGTAATGCATTAATATCATTTTTATTGAAGATTTGTGTATATTTTTACATTATATTGGAATCTAGTATAGAAGTCTTTTAGTAACATTTACAGTGTCTTGGCATTGTATATAATTCTTTTATTTTTCGATCTTAGTTTTGTTAAATATTTTAAATCTTGTAAGTCAATTCTCATAACTTGTACAATATTGTTTAAGGGTTAATCGTGAAAAAATCCTAAACTTTACTTAATTTTGTAATATTAGTATAAGCTTTTAAAAATAGAACTAAAATGCTTCAACTTTTAATTTTTTGTAACAATAGCTTGACGTTAAGTTCTTTGTTAACGTGGCTGATGCAACTAGCTATGTTAGATTGATGTGTTTGCCATGTAAGTGCCACGTGTCCACATAATAATAAACCACATAATTATTTTATTATTTAATAAATTTAATGAAAAAGTCTAATTTTATTATTGGAAATTTCTCCCCGGTTAGTACTCTTCAAAACAAAGAAAATTTATTAAAATTTGGGTATAAAATATTTCATCTAGTTGGAATGAATATGGTTCATTGCCTTAGGAAGGTCATAGATTTTAATAATAAATGAGGGTTCGTTACTTATGCCCACTGTCGGGTAAAATTGTTGGACTTGGCTTATGGTAAACAACTTTAAACTTTAATTATTGTTGCAGTGACAAATTAGGAACAATTTGTCAACTTCATAGACATTTATTTAATGCTATTTGAGTAATATCTTTTGCTTTTAAAGCCGTTATCCAACAGGGCCAACACATTAACAATCTAAAAGAATAATATAACCTTTTGTGTGGTCAACAGTGGGAGATGAAACATGTGTAGAGTAGCTTATTCCAAGTATCAGGCAAGCCAAGCGAATACCAACAGAGACAATTAGCATCACGCAACAAGTTTGGTTCCCTCAGGAGTAACTTAACGTGAAAGGAGTTGTAGACTGAAATATGAACGTCTTTGCGGTATTCAAACAACCTCGTTATATTCAGGATCGACTGTTACATTCATGGACCCAGTAATGGTCACTGCTGTACGAAAAAGCTAGCGATTTATGCCCACGTTCACCAGTTTGGAGTTGTTTAGGGTGATCGTCGAGGAATAGTACCAACGGGGAGGAGAAGTATGATAAGAAACGGAATTCACTATGAAAACTAGGGAACTAGGTAGTGGAAAGATTACTTGCCCAATAGCTTTTAGTTCTTTTTCCACATATCTTCTTTATTTTATCAGTCAAAATACCAAGAATTTGCACAGCACTAGTGGAACAATTATGTGAGGGGCCAATTGGGGTCTCGACCGTTATGTGTTGTCGCGTTGGACGGTACTGATTTCAATGTTGAAGAAGACGAGACTTGACGCAAGGACGAGCATACCAAGTTATTGTCGAGCTTCAACAGACGGAAGAAGGGCTCATGGACTTAAAAGAGGTTTATGTCGATGTGACCTTTGGATGGGCGTCTATGAATTTGGGATGTTTTAAGGTTTTCAGGGCTTCAAATCATTTGAGCCTTCCTTATTTTGTTTTATTTTTATCATTTAAGTTTTAAAATCTATTTATATAATATCACATGTAGGTTGACGTAGAATGAGCCAAACCTATATGGTACTTTAGCAAAGTTAACAATAAAGTTAATAATGAGTTATATTTATAATAAATTAATAATTAATAAATATTTTTTATACTCTTGGTTGATATTATAAATTAGGCAGAATTCAGATTTAAAATATAATTTAGGTAGGTAGGTGACATCGATATTTGCTTGCCAACCTAGAAGGGTGTTGGCAATAAACATGAATATGCAGGATGCAACAGATTACGAGAAGAACTAGAACTGCTTTGATTTAAAGGAAACACATTATAAAAATACTAATATCAATTTCGGATATATATATAACAGAGAAATTCATAGTCAATACTTTAAATTATTTTTAGAGAAAAAGGAAAGAGTAAACTTTAGTTCAAAGTTAATTACATTACAGTCCCAATTCAGACAATAAATCTTATTTTTTTGAACGCATGTCTGGAAAAAGACAATAATCAACTGTAAAATTATTATATCACATATTTAAATTACATGTTCCTACCGGTCTCTGCTTTCTCGTAGTATGTTTTCGTACTTGCCACAGTTGTAGTAAAGTGGCAAATGTGGTCATGATTGTCAAGGTGAAGCCGAGCATTTCTTTTGTAGGTCCCCTTTCTTTTTCCACTTCTGCTTTTCCTTTTGGTGTGTTAGACGGAGTCAGCCCTACTCCGACATGTATCTGTCATCAGTGAAGGACTTGGACCTTCCAACACCCTCATGTACTCCGATCTGTAAGGTACATAAATGATAACAAATCGGTAGTGGCATCTTTTTTCTGTGGCCAGCTAGAGGTACTCCACTTTTAGAGATACCAAGGTAGCTACTTTTCTTAATATTCCCATATATGTTCTCTGTCCACTCTTTCGAAAGTATGCATGGCGTTATTGTTTATTAATATGATGAAACGAATGATTGCTAGTACAAGCAAGCACGCAAGAAATTTGCCAATCTTCTTCCATCTATGAAAACTTACGCAGCATTTGGTTGATGTTTCTGATGGTGGGGATAGATGACAGGGACACAAAAATTTTGTGTCTAATAGTGTTTGTTTGTTGTTCCAACTTATTTTTGTTCCGTCTTTAGAGTATAGGGGTATTTTTTTTTTTCTTTCCAAGACTGTGGTACAAAATTTCTTGTCCCGGGAACAGAAACAAAACACATAAGAAAACTTCTAAAAATTCCCCTCCCTTGCATAAGTATTTTTTTAATATTATTTATTGTTGTTATTATTATTATTATTATTATTATTATTATTATTATTATTATTATTATTAGTATCATTATTATTATTATTATTAATTATTGTTATTATTATTATTATTATTATTATTATTATTTTATTATTATTTTATTATTATTATTATTAGTTTATTATTAGTTTATTATTATTATTATTATTATTATTATTATTATTATTATCAACATCATTATTATTATTATTAAATTTTTTTACATCATCATCATCATCATCATCATCATCATCATCATCATCATCATCATCATCATCATCATCATCATCATCATCATCACAACAAAGAACCTATTAGAATTATAGATCTGATAATTGACAAAAACCAAAAACAATTAGATACCATTCAAAATCAACTTACAAGCTTAACTACATATTTACAAGAAACTTTATGAATACTCTGACACAACAAATCTCTGAACTTAGTCTACCGAAAAAACAATTAGAAGTCAAATTAGAGTTAGTAATCAAAACTCAAGCTGAAATTCTAAATCAATTACAACAGATAAATCACCAAATAGCTCAAATTCTGCAAATTTAATAATCTAAGAAATTGTTGTACTTGCTTCTTGTTGAGGAATATATCAGGGAAAGTTTGATAACGCTTGAGTTCAAAATACATTTTATTAATCAATAAGATACTTAATCAGAGATTCATAATGGCTTCTAAGTTGATACAAGTCTGAACGAAGTGCTTGAACTAATTCAATAAGACTAGCTGTGTCTTTTATAATAGTGAGTGTTGCGTGCTTGATAGCTTCGGCTTGTGAATATAAAGGATGATCTAGAGGTTGGTTATAAATAGGATCTATATAGGTGTTATGTTCTGACTTATTTTGTGCGTGATATTTATTCTAACAAAAAATAAGATAAATTAATACGAGTTTCATTATATTGTATATGATCTAAGTATTGACTAATTTTATTCTGTGTCACTATGATTTGTTCTTCTAAATTAGTACAAATAGGACAAGTCATTAATATTCGACTATTATATATTCAATATTAGTATTGAGATCAAATATTTTTCTCCATAAAAAAATTAAACTAATATCAATATAATCCATACTAGTACAAAAATAATGATCTAAGTCAAGAGGATGAATAAACATGATACAGAGAAAGAGAAAGAATAGTAAAGACTGAATATAAATAAAACATATATGTAAATAAATGAAATAATGAATAAGATAAGGCATACAATAATTAAAGAAATAAAATATGCAAAATGTCATGATTAATCAATTAAAATTTTAATTTGATCTTGGGTTTCCTTTCTATCCTTTTTAACTGAATCATATATATATATATATATATATATGATATCTTTTCCTAACAATTCTTTATATATTTCACTTGCAATGACATAAAAAGTATCTACATCCGTAGTAGTGGTTTGAAAATGAGAGGTACTTCTTAATGCTGTTTCATTTTCTTGAAGAAAGCTTTGTACTATGCCCGTAGTTTTGTAAAGTGTAAAATTCCATAATAATAATAATAATAATAATAATAATAATATATTATTAATTATTGTTATAAATTGTCTACTTATTATTATTCTTTTTATTATTAATATTATTATTTTTATTAATGTTATTATACGAAATTAATTATCTTATTATTATTATTATTATAAAATTTGTACCTATTATTTATTTATTTATTTATTTATTTATTATTATTATTATTAATTTTATTATACGAAATTAATCATCTTATTATTATTATTATTATTATAAATTATTATAAATTTTGTAATTATTATTATTATTATTAATTATTGCTATTGCTATTATTATTAATTATTATTATAAATTTTGTACTTATTATTATAATAATAATTGTTGTTGTTGTTGTTGTTGTTATTATTATTATTATTATACAAAATTAATTTTCTTATTATTTTTTATTATCATTATTATTCATAATTAATTTTTTATTATTATTGTGATTATTAAACTCCGTATTATTATTAATTTTCTTCCTCCTCCTCATCTATCATCTATCATCATCATCATCATCATCATCATCATCATCATCATCATCATCATCATCATCATCATCATCATCATCATCATCA
>JANZLC010000202.1:21202644-21224452 GCA_026413385.1 Erythroxylum gracilipes | reverse complement strand
AAAGATGCAATGCACAATAAATGGCTCGAGGGTTCCATGGAAACAGAATGGAGAAATCAAAATTTACACCATGAACAGAATGAGACCATTTTTGAAGCCCATATGCCACAAGCAGACAGCCAGGAGAAGGCTCTTGTCAACATGCACGTGATGAACAGAATGGTTCAACTCTTGCCTAAGCAAAGCACACATTTGTTTTATCATATGCTTATACTTTTATGCTTTTCCTTCTTTTCATTTATATAGAATTCCATGATACATTCCAAGGCATAACATGATCATAGTCACAGTTCAATTATATCAAAATGTTATACATCTTTCAATGCATAATATAAAACACATCATAGCAATTCACAATTTAGCAATTCAATCATAAGTCCTGAAATATGAGCTCTGATACTACAACTATTGGACCCCAATTTTTTGGAGCCCAACTCTTGGAACTCATATAAAACCGTGAGCGTCTTACTGTCGAAAACTCTTCATTTGGAAGGAAGAATCCTTTGGAAGAAAATGGCGGGTTTACCATGGAAAATGGATGGGAACTTCTGTTGAGACCCTTCGAGAAAAGTTCGCCGCAACGACCTCATATCTTCATCACGGAGAAGTTCTAGGATTAAGCGAGAATTGCTCTCGGGAATGGTTCGCCGGGGTGAAACTATTGAGTCCCGTTTCCGAAGCCCAACCCTTGCTTAGATCATACATACTGAACTTATTCCAATGAAGTTTTCTTAATCATCATCCATTTCTCTGCTAGCTCTAATACCAGAAATGTTAGAGCCCGCTTGATTCTGGAATCCAACGCTTGCGAGACATACTAAATAATGTTGGATCCCGCTTGAGTCCGGAATCCAACCTCTTGAGTGAAATCATGAAACGTGATCTTTGTCAATACTCCTTAGTTTTTTTTTTAATTTCCAACACTCTTTGGAAATCATGAAACATGTAGGGTTAATTTATTTAACCCTTATAAAGCATGAGAGGGTTTCCTTGTTAGGTTTACTTCAAAAGTACCCTCATTAACCATGATCAGTTCCACATCATTCGCATTGTTCACTTAACATCTCAAGACACAAAGGGCGACCCACATAGTGGAATCACAAAATTCACAATTGTATTCTTCAAACATGTAGCTCTTAGTCTCTAGTTTATTTAGAATCAAAAATCACCTCATTCAGAGCTCTATAGCTCAAGATATGCTTAAAAATCCAAAATATATTCATAGCCTAATCATGCTCTCCCAACTGACCCATTACTTTCAATCAATCAAAATTTTTCAATTAAAATCCAAAGGCTACCAATTTCTATGTAGAGTACGGAAATGTGTTAGAAATCGAACGCCTCAAGAATCACCTCAATTGGAGGTCAGACGAAGGAGTTATGGCCAAACGAGTCCAACATGTTCATGATTTTATTCGTATTGAACATACTTTGGCGCAAACGCCGTAACTATCACTATAAGTATAAGATCGACTTTGTTGTTGTACAGTTAGAAAGTAGACATCTAGGACTACAACTTTCATGCAAACCAAAAATTGAAATTTTGTCATTAAGATGGTCAAAACATACAGACCGTGTAACCTTCGGGTGAAACAGTGTCCCTGCGCTGGAAAATACACGGCCCATGTGAATTCACACGGGCAGACCATGTAACCTTCAAAGGGTCCTAAACCCATCCTTACTTCTCATAAGCTCATATCTTGCCAAAATCCAACTTTTTCTAGTCCGGTATCACTTCATAAACTCTAATGGTTCGGGAAATTGGTTCCCTACGGCATCCTAACTTGTAAGGACCATACCTTACAACTCTAATATCAAAAAATTGCATACTTTATAGCTTTGGAAAGATATAAAGACGAACTATAACTTTCATGAAGGTCACTTTGGCTAATTCTACTTAGATTGATACATTTTTTCATTGGAAGTCAGAACATGAAATTTTCCCTTATAACAAGCTTTGGAATTTTGCACTATACAAACTTGATTATCATTAACATAACCATTCAACTACCAATTGGAATTCTTCAACCCTCAACCTCAATCCATATAATCCTTCATATTCAAAAACATCTCATGCTTCACTATATTCCTATCTTTCCTTTCCATATTATCTCACTTATATATATATATAACAATAGCTCATATTCAAAGTTCATCAACTCATCATCCATACACAATTCACATTTCATGCCCATACACAAATCCATTTTTCATTTACATCATAAGATAAATGTATACAAACTCTAATGGCTTTCCAAGCCACATTACATCTTCAATCTCAAAATCCAATATACAAAGCATGCAAAACCCAAAAATTCTCGAAATACATCTTAAGTCTTGTTTTACATCAATTAGTCCAAAACAAACAAAACATGCAAATCCGGAGTAATGCCTTGCCTCTCACTCTGTTTCTTGCTCATCACTTGGACAGAGAGGGGGTGAGCTTACAGCTCGTGGGTAACAGGTTTATAATGAATAATAAGCAAAACCGTTTAAAATGATCATTGACATAGAAAAATCTTATTGAAATCCATAAAACACTTGTTCCTCAAAGTTCTCGTCATGTAATCAAACAATTCATAGGCAACATAAATTATGCATTTATCAAACTTGTAAACATATGTAAACATATAAGCACATCATAATGGTTTGGGTAAATCCATAAACATGACGAACTGCACAATTCCATATAATGGTCCTGTGTAGTCGTAAACTTGAGGGAGTCCATGAAGGAGTTTCGTGCCATTAGCAGGCAGGCGGGAGAAGCCTTAACTTGGTCAACGTGCACGTGACAATTCTTGGATGGACTACCAAACTCACATAATATGTAATTTATGAACTTGAAAACCAATTGCCCAAATGGAATATTTTGAAAATTTGTCTTCCATGAGCATGAAACATTCCATATGCAATTTCATCATCATTTTACAATTCATCATCAAAATTCATACACCAAAACATGTAACACTATCGCAAATCATTCAAAAGCAATGAATGCAACAATTGTAGCAATTTCTCAAATCAAAAGCAATGAATGCAACAATTATGGAGTAATTGAAATCATTTTATCTTCTTGATTTTGAAAACACATTAATGGCTCATTACTCAAGTTATAAACATGGAACCCACCTTAATTCCTTGCTTAATACTTGTCCAAAGCCTCTACTTTTACCTTTTCTTGTCTTCCATGATTTCCTTGAACAATGGCAAATTCCCAAATCAATGGACATTCAAATTGGACAACCCATAACACATAATCACCAAATTGATCTATGAAAACTTAAACTCATACATTTCTTAAGCTATCTAAACTAAAACCCTTTCAAAAATCCAATAAATCAAGCATACTCTTACCTTGATTCTTCACCAAATGAGGAGTTTCTTGGCTCATATGGAAGCTCTCATCTTCTTCCACCTTTTTCCTTCTTGAATCAACTCAAAATCCTTCTTAAAAGCTTAGAAAAATCAAAACCCTAACATGGCTTTCTTTCTTTTTCTCTCCTCTTCTCCACCGAAATCTCCTTCTTCTCTCTTCTCTTTGTTTTCTCTCCCATTTTCGTGCTCCTCTCTCCTCTTAACAAGCAAGACCACCTTTTATTACAATCATGCCAATAATGAGTGAGTAATGACCTTTATACCCTTACATATAAGCCTTGTAACTTAAAAGCTTAAGTGGCTTGCCAATTTTGCCCCTCATGTAATCTTACCATCTTAATTCAATTTAATCAATGTCATATGGTCTTACTCACATTAACATGCTAATTAATTCAACAAAATACTCTATTAAGACCTTAAAATTCAACTAAATACTTGCCTAACTCCTTTCAAAAATCAAGGCATTTTTTTGATAATGCAATTGAAGGAATTTGCTAACAGTTCCTTCAAAAAAATGTTCCTCATTGTCTCAATTTTCTAATGACATCAAAAATTATTCAATTTTGTTCAGTAATCTGAAAGTTATACACCAAACATTTTGGACTATTCTTATACTGAAACATTATCTTATGCTTGACTTCCATCTGAAAATAGATACTCTTAGAGACTGAATTAAAACTCAATTTCATCGGAAAATTTGTAGCCTTATGTCTCTAGTTTAATCTAAATTAAGAATCATCTCATTTGGATAACTAGATCAAAAGTTATGGTTAAAACACCGAAGCATACTCAATGAACATATTCATTTTCCAGCTTTTAATTTCCAACATATCACACATAACCCATCTTGTATCTAAACCATCTTTTCTATTTTATTTCAAATTCAAGAATTCTCCTTTTCTCTACACATGAATAATCGCTAACAATTCCTCAATTAATCGAAAAGTTTGGGGTCCAACATGTTGAACCGATGACCCGGTCCTTAGTGTATTCATCACTTTTCTCATTTTTATGTTTTTTTATTTAATTTGCTTTTGTTAGTTTAGTTTTATTTTATTTTCTTGTTTGAAAATCAAAAACCCCCATAACCTAAACACCGTTTATTTCATAATAAAAGCTAACCAAACACTCTTAGTAGGATCGACCTAGACTTACCACTAGCTATTGTTTTAGGTCTAGCTATTTTATGTAGTGTCACCATGAGCTGTATGAATTTTGACACTGTTGTCGAGGAGTACAGTGTTTTAATTTTTGTTCATAATTTTAATTGGTGTTTTATATATATTTGTTCATAATTAGTCTTTACATTTATTTCTTGATCTTTTGGAGTGATCATACGAACTTTAGTTATGGATGGGATAACCAGCAAAATTACTTCCTTGATAATTTACAAGACACACAATAATTCCTAAATAGACCAAAAGCTTCTTATTACGACTCAGGTCTATCTCTAGAATAATTAGTTAATGATGTCGCTCCTAACACTTTGCAATTTCAACAGGAGGAAAGGCAATTTTGGTAGGATATAAGGTTTAGTGTCCAAATTTTAGAGTGGCAATAAAACTCGTGTACATCTCTGGAAGATTTAGTTATGTCTCTTTCTATTAATACTGTGCAATTTCAGTAGGATATAATTCTTAGAATCCATAACTTGGCAACCCAGGCAGATCAAATGATGGAAGCTCTCGATCGCCTAGCATCATAAAGCGATGAGACACAACCATCTCAACTCGAGGTGAACTTAAGGGACATTAGTACAGAGACCTTATAGAGTGAAGAGGAGCTTGAGAATCTTGAGAATACTACTCAAGAAATTGCTTTTGAAGAAGAAGTTGAGAAGAAGCAGCTCAAAGGAGAAAAGGAAACATTATTCAACTCGAAGGTGAGCAGTGAGTCAAAGACTAAACCTTTACCTTTTCCTGGCAAGTTGGAGAATAAAAAAGAAAAGGGTGAAGAGATATTCGAGATATTTCCAAAGTGAATGGACTCAATAGAGATTAAGAATTTGAAAATAGGGAACATGTCGAATATGAGAGATCATCAACTTAAGCCTTATCCTAAACAACCTCATGTAGAGAAAGCGCAAAACGTGACACTTGAATATCATAATTTTGTCACGTGAGAAGAAAAGTCTGGAGTCGAGTCAATGATAATAACCAAATGTAATGCTTGAGCGGCAACCTAAGGGAAGTTTATTTCCTTTCCTTTACATTTTTGCATTTGTTTCTTATATGCATATGTGTTTGTAAGTTTGTTTGTTCTTACATGTTTTTAAGTTTCCAAACAAAAAGAGAGAGAGAAAAAAACAAACAAACAAATAATTTCTCTTTTTCTATGGCTTCTAGGATTATATGGTAATAATTTGAGAGTGAATTAACTAGAAGAATCCATGGAAACTTTAACATAACTTCTACTCTTGTGAATGGTCAATATTCATTATCTTTAAAAGAGTAATGACTAGTGGTAGACACAAGCCAGCGGGATTTTGAGCCTTTATAGACTGACACATCCATACCAGTCTCATTGTCTTTTGTTTATGTCTGACCTTCATGATACGTACATCCTGACTTTACTTTGATTTTCTATTAAAGACCACATATTTGTCACACGCATTAACATGGAAATGATATAGGCATTCTTTGTTTCATAAGCTACATTAGCCAAATAGCCTACCTATTGATATGATTTTTCCTTTGTTAAGCCCCCTTAAGCTTTAATTGTCTTTTCTTTTATTCTAACCATATTGCATGCTTCAAACCTAAATAAATTTCCTACCCAAACCTTCAAGCTAATGGAGAATTTTTTTATTGATTTTTGATGATTGTGGATGTACAAGAGTATAAGTGTGGGGTGTGCATATATGCGAGGTGGTTATAATCAGTAAAATGTCATTTTATATCTTGTCAATGGATTCTAAGGTTGATGTAACTTCTTTCAATTTTTAAATGAAAAGAAAAAGAAATTAAAGAAAGAAAAATATGTTTAAATAAAAAGAAACAAAAATATGTTTAAATAAAAGTATCTAGGAGGAAATGCAATTTTTTAAAAAAGTTACTCATGATTAGTTTATCCTCTTAATGTTGTATTGAATGCGTGATTTGAGTATGTTACATATGAGGTTTATGTTGTTTTGAAAGGTTCACTCCTTATAGTTTCAATGTATTGTTTATCATCAATCTTTATGAGTGATCCCTTCTAATTAAGTATGTTTCATGTTGTTTGTGGTGTGAGAGCTTGAATTTGAGCTATGAAACATAGTTTTTACATTCATCATAGTTGATGTACATAATTATGAGTGAGTGACGGTTTTTGCGCTTGATGGTATATTGAGTGTTTTTCTCGTTTCACTAACTTTAATAGCTTTCATGCTACATTATCCAATTACATCTCACCTTTACCCTTGCCCACATTACAACCTTGAAAAGTCCTTTGATTCAGGTTATACATGTGAATCTTAGTGGTGGAGAAATGAAATGATATGCAAAGTTATGGAATGTCATGATCATGAATGGTATTTGAGTATACCTATGGATCCATTTTATTTAAACACATTTTTTCAATTCTACCTCTAGATTGCTCAATTTCTAAAGGTGATGATTATTGATTGATTATGAGTAGAAGCATTGAATGTTAAGTTTTTTCTATGATTTTTAAAAGTTAATCCTCTTTTCTTATGATTATCTGTTCTTGGTAAATATGGAAAATAAGTAAGTGTTTTGGATTTGTGACTTTGATTTTGATGTTTTGCCTAAGGATAGTCAAAGGATAAGTGAGGGGGGAATTGATATGTGCTTAATTGATTATACATTGTTTCCATAACACTTAGTGATTAATGCTATGAAATGCTTAAAACATCCACTTTAGTTTATATTTGGTTTTAGGTACAATTTGGAAGTGAAAGAGCTAAAGTAAGTCGAAACCACAATATTTGAGTCATCTTCTTGAGATTCACACTCCCTTATCTTCATGGATCAAGAAGGAGAAGGATTAGAGCAAGAAAGGAACAAGAAAATGCAAAAATATGAAGTATATATATAGTGTATAGCAGCTTACAACCATGCATGAAATTGTCATAGCCGTGAGACATCTCTCACAGCCATGACAAATGTGTCATGGGCGTGACACTCATCTCACACCCGTGAGACATGTTGCATAAGTGTGACACTCCTTGTCACGCCCATACAAAGGAGGCTTATGGATGTGAGCCTCATTTTAGGGCATTCACGACCGTAAGCAATATAGTCACGACCGTTACTTTTACACCTGGACCTGAACCTTAGTTTTTAATATAAGTAGACATGTTGCGACGATAGAAACTTGTAAAAGGTTGGATGAATAGTTTGGGAAATAAGAGGGGTGACAGAAGCTTTCATTTTAGGAGACCTATGGAGGGCTAATCCTCCTTGCTTTGGTTCATAGGGGATGTCAAAGTCGAAGACACATTTTGGGCATCTCTTCATGTGTATTGTATTCTTTCTCTCTTAGGAATTGATTATGTTATCCTATGTTTATTGTTTAGGTATTGTTTAAAGATAATCTTAATACATTCATTGGATTGTTTTATTACAAACTCATCGCTAGAATCTTAAATATAATCCGTAATTGTTATATTGTAATTTGTTTGTGGCGACTAATGATATCAAATTATTAGCGATATAATCTATAATTCTTATGCTGAATCATTAGGGATAACATAACCTAGGTTAAATGACCCAAGTATTTATGTTTGTTACCTTGATTAATCTGTTTTCCTAACTCGTAATGCAGTTGTCCAATTATATCTAAAGACTTATCATAGGTTGTTCGATAGCTAGGTTTAATTAACAAACTTCTCTTAATTAAACACGACCTAAGGGAAAACTAGGGTTAATAAAGCTTATCGTTAACTTACGATTAATAGTTTCTAGAAGAGGTATGAGAATAATAATTCTATGAAGTATCTTTAGTTGTGTGTAGGTCAATATTGAACCAATGACCCAGTCCTTAATGTATTCATCACTTTTTCATTTTTATGTTGTTTTATTTAATTTGCTTTTGTTAATTTATTTTATTTTATTTTCTTGTTTCAAAACCAAAACTCCTTATAAACTAAACACCGTTTATTTTCATAAGAAAAGCCAACCAAATACTCTCTGTGGGATCAACCTAGACTTACCACTAGCTATAGTTTTAGGTCTAGTTATTTAGTGTAGTGTTACGACACCCTACGTCATTAGGTCCAGTCAGCTTGTTAGCATCCATGATGCTCCTCAACGTCAAGTTGGTACTCATCTCCTGATTCGATAATTGACATAAAAGGAGCAAGTATTAGTTTATGTCCAAATCAAATAAAATAAAGACTTTAATAAAAATTTGATTACTCATACTATTTTATTCAAATAATAGTCCTCACTATTAAATCGAGAAATTATCAAATAATTTCCTATTAGGCTAGGATCCCATTAAAAAATAATTAATGTTGAGTTTGCTCAATAAACTAATTAAATTTAAATCAGGTAGATAACAATTTTACTAATCACATCTCACGTGACTCTTAGATTCACGAGGTGACAACACTTTGTCAAAGTATATCATATATATTATTCCTAACTTATCTCTAAATTTATATGATTATGAGTTTGCTCATCTAAATCATACAAATTTAGTTAAATATGACCCATTAATTTAAGATAAAACATATTCAAGTTAAGGTGGCCTTTAAGTTTATTTAACAAGCTAAAAAATAAAAAGAACTCTGGTTTTATTCTTAAATAAGGGAAGGTAACCATCATGTTCCTAAGATGCAATTAATATTTAATTGAGAGATTTAAAATTTCAAAATTTTGGTCTGATAAAAAATAATGTAATCTCATTATATTTATAATTTCAAACATAATCTAATTATGAAAGAAATTAATTAAAACCTTTGCTTGATTCTAATTATTTATTTGATAACTAATTTGATTTAATAATTCAACTTTTTAAAAATTAAATTAAATTGTAAAAATATTCCTAATAAAAATTATCCTTTGAAAACAATTTTCAAAAATTAGAATATCAACTTCATTAAATTAGTTTAATCTTCATTAAATTAATTTAATTAAAATTAATGCTTTAAAAACAGTAAAAAATCAAATAAAACAAAAATGAAAAGTTTGTTCGGAGAGTGCAGCCTATGCGGTGTGTGTGCACCACGGTCAATAGAAGTGCGTGCAGACACTTTCCCAGCGCGTGTCTTACATGGCCCATTGTCTTCTATTTATAGGTTTTGGCTCGTCCGCCTCTACTTCTCTTGTTTCTCACCGTCGTTTGTGTCCTACCTCCACGCCACCTCCTTCCGGTCGCTTTACTTCCACCATCCATATGCTTCCCGTTGTTGAGTCGACCAACATTTAACCAACGATGGTTAAATGTTGAGTCGACCAACATTTAACCAACGATGGTTCAAGCCGTTGGTGATTTTAATGAAAACCACACGCACGCATAATAATTCCAGAATAACCACATCTAAGAGTCAACGCACAAACAAATTTCCAGAAGGCAACGCAGAGGCAAAAAAATGTAGAAAGCCTTTCAGAATAAATAACTTTTTGATTGGTTTAGTATAAACCAAATATCACAACGTAAGAAATAGGCGAATTAATTTTTCCAGAAACATAAACAGGGCAAAAAGCAATTATAAGGCAGTAGTAGAGAAGCGGCATAAAAAGTTTTCTTAAACAATTTTGAGTTAATAAAACTTAAAGCCTTAATTTTTATTAAATCAATAACAACCAAGTGCTTAATTGAAGTTAAAAAATTCAAACGATACTCTGATACCACTATTACTAGAATCCTTTAAAAGCTTTTTAAGTGTTAATTACGAGTTGTTCACTTGTCTAGCCTTTAACAATATTGTCAGAGTAACTTCCTAACTCTTGAGAGGAATTAAGTAGGAGTGCTAGTTCTATAAATTAGTAATGATAATTCTATAAATCATTATCAATTAAAAATAATAGAACATTTTCTCTAATTACTTTAAAGTGACGAATTCTTTATTAACTCACTCAACTATCTCTATACGATTCATACTGCATCCAAGTACTATCGACTAAATTATTCTAAGATAAATCATCACATCAAAATACGGTAATTCTCACATTTGATATCTTGATAATCTCAAGTCTAAGTATCAATTATACAATCATTTAAGATTTTCATAGTCTGGTCAGTTCAATGAATTATTCTCTAATTAACAGTCACATATTAGTTTAAGTATCTCTATATTTTAATTTATAGATTAATTATTTTCTTCACAAAAAATAAACATAATATATGATAGTTTTATCATTTCAACAGTGTTCAATCTTGATGAAACTACAGCTATGAACACTTAGAAACAATGTGTAAATGTAAATTGAATCTCATAATTATGATCTCATCATAATTTCAATTACATAGTAATTATTCCAAAGATTTTACCTTTCGTATTAAAACATCAAATATAATTAACTTAATACACAAAGATAAAGAATATCTTTTTATTAATTAAATAATAATGTCATATATCAAATTGCAACCAATTAATTGGCTACAAAGACATAAACTAACTACTATATGTCTCATTTCCATTAATGTTATTAGGTCTTATTGGGATGTTGTACAAGTTGCAACTATTAGCCCTAGGGGTGGCAATGTAAGAGGGATGAATTGACCATAGTGCATAGCTTGAGCAAACAGTACCAACTGTGGTTAGATTGAAACCTTAATTTCACAATCCAAGGGATACATGGTGATTGATTTCTCTGACCAAGAACTTTTACAGGTGCAATCTGAACTAAACCTATCGGTAGAAGCTATCCTCATTTCTCCTTTTAAAGGATCAATGCACCAGACTGTGAAGTACTAATTCACCTAACTACACTGGATTATTTAAGTAACTCTGAAAGTGCCTGAATCACATCGCTTAACATGGTCCTACACCGTGTGATTTGTTTCCTCATATATTCAAGCACCTTCATGCTGCAGAAGCAGGGCATCAGGAGAGAAATATTTCGTTTGATTGTCTCCTCGTATGTGTAAGCACCTTCATGCTTCAGAAGCAGAGCATTAGGAGAGTCAGTATTACGTCTCTGGACCAAAATTGATTGCTCATTCACTGCGCTCCAGCCTAAGAACTTGACTTCGACATATTCTGGAGCTCATTTTGATTTATGAGACATAATTGACATAATTCGGTCACCGATCCGGCCAATATGCGGCTAAAATCATCCCAACCTTTTGCTCTTATTCTATGTCCAACTCATGCCAGGCATCTTCTTAACCCTTCTATCTTTCATTAATCCCAAAATTTTTGCTGCATCGTCCCATCGACCGACTGTTCTGTAGATGTTAGATAAATAGATATAACTCAAATGGTAGTCAGGTTTCAATTGCATCGTCTTCTTTGCAATACGCTCTGCAGTAGCAGAATTAGTATAGGTAGCACATGCACCAAGAAGAACCACCCAAAGAGACGAATTATCTCTATATTCAGAATTCTCAATCAAGCTTTCAGCTTCGTCCAATAATGCAGCACGGCCTAGAAGATCAACCACACAATTAAAATGTTCAATGACAGGTTTAATCCCAAATGTCTGAGTCATTGATGCAAAATATTCCCGTCCTTTATCAACCAAACCTGCATGACTACAAGCAAAAAGAACACCTAGAAAACTTAAGCGATCAGGCTTGTTCCCCTGCTTAATCATCTCGTCAAATATTCTAACAGCTTCATCTCCTCTACCATTCTGAGCAAACCCGCGAATCATGGCATTCCACGATATCATATTTCTAACTGCCATTTGTTGGAATATTCTGTGAGCAAAATCAATGCAACCACATTTTGCATAAAGATCAACTAAAGCCGACTCTGTGACAACATCTCTCCAACTACCTCTTCTCACGTACTGACAATGAACCTCTTTACCCTGTTGTACGGCTCCCAAACCTGCACAAGCTCTTATAATGGTTCCAAAACTATAGAGATCAGCATCTTCCATTTCTCTAAAAATTCTAAGAACGGATTTAAAATCTCCATTGTGACAATACCCTCCTAGCAAAGCACATCTTGAAACTGAATTTTTTGTAACCATCCTTTCAAAAAGACGTTGAGAGTCATCAACCATCCCGCATTTTGCATACATATCAACAAGGCTGCTCTCCACAACCACGTTCCCATTTAATCCCGACGTGATGACCTTAGCATGCAATTCTCTGCCTTGCTTCAACCTTCCTAAATTGCCGCAAGCAGTCAACACAGTCCCAAAAGTGTATCCATCGGGCAATAAACCGTGTTCCCTTTGCATCAAATAAAAGAATCCTAGCCCTTTGTCGTACATGTCATTCCTTATAAAAGCCGAAATGACAGATGTCCAACAAACAGCATCTGGATCAGGCAATTCCTCAAACAAAATGCGTGCATCATCCGGCTCATGATTGCTTCCATACATATCTATCAGAGCACAAATAATCACGATATTCGAGTTAAACCCCCGAACAACAACTACTCCATGAAAGCATTTACCAAGTTTTAGCTCCCCAAGATCTGAACAAGCCTTGATCACAGCTGACAAAGTGAAGCCATTTGGCTCAATTCCTAGTTCTAACATTTCCCAAAACAATTCAAGCGAAAGGCTCGGCTTCTGCAGCTTGATATAACCAGTTATCATCGAAGTCCAAGAAATAACGTCTTTGAAATAAAGCCCATCAAAAACTCTCCTTGCCTCAAAAAAATTAGGACCCAACTTGAAATAGAGGGCAAGCAAGCTGTTGCCTACGAACCTATCTGACTCGAGACCCGATTTGATAACATGGGCATGAATCTGGAGACCGTGGTCAAAACACACAACTTTGACACAAGTTTGTAATAGCGAAGCAAAGAAGAATGGCTTGTTAGAGAGTTTAGTCCAGTCTATAGAGTTAAGAAGGCGAAATGCGTTGAAAAGTGCACCAGACTTGCAGTGATTAAGTACTTGGGATTCTTTGGCTCGAAGGTTAAGATTGAGAGTAGCTAGGGAACTGCAATAACGTTGAATGTAGAAGAGCTTCATGAAACAAAAACAAGCCGCCTTTGAAAATGTTGAAGGGGTAGCATTAGTTAGTATTGCCGCTATTCTTTAGTGTTGCTTTCATTTGTGACACATTAGGACAAAAGCTCCACTGATCTTACGATAATTCTCTAGTAATGCCTACGAATGTCCTACAGTCTAAAGATATTAGAACATTAGACAACTGCCCAATACAACCAGGATCGGATAATCCGGACCTGGACGATAGGGGTCGAGAGTCCGAACCTCCTGCGGATCCTCCCGACTCCCTTACGGGGGCATTATCTACAATTTCGAATGAGGCGCAAGAGATGGAGATTCTGGAGGGAGATCATATGGGCACTCCCTCGAATATTGCTAATGTACCATTGGATGCACAGATGCCCGACCAAACCACTAGTTTATGATGTCCATCCTCTTATGGAATTATCAAGGGGCGGGAGGCATGAGTCTCCAGGCCATCTTACGTAATTATATTCACGTTTATCAGCCAGGTATTTTGGTGTTATTCGAGCCTCGCATTAGTGGGTCTAGGGCTAGCGCAGTGATTAAGAAGTTCGGTTTCGATTTCTCCTTCCGAGTCGAAGCTGTTGGTTTTTCTAGCGGTATTTGGTTACTTTGAAAAGCAGGCATTGAGATCTCAGTGGTTCTCGCTCATTGCCAATTCATCCATACTAAAATCAAGTATGATGAGGGTCGTTCCTCATACGATCAATCAGCACCTTCCTTTTCTGGGCTCTGACCATCGGCCCTTGTTGGTCCACCTCACTTCTTCCCTTCCAACTTTTCCCCGATCTATCGGGTTTCGTTTTCAAAATGCCTGGTTAACGCACCCGGGTTTCAATGAGGTGGTGGCAGAACATTGGCTTCCGGAGGAAGCGACTTTTAGCCAATCCCTCACACATTTTGTTCGGCACCTCAAACTTTGGAATCACGAGGTCTTTGGAAATATTTTTTATCGCAAAAAACATTTACTTGCCCGTCTTGAGGGGCTTCAGCGAGTTATGCAGTCTGACACGTCGGCCGAGCTTCTTGGCTTAGAACAACGTTTGAGCGCTGACCCTTTACAGGTGCTGTGTGAGGAGGAACTCCTCTGGCATCAACGAGCTAAATGTGAATGGATTTCTAAAGGTGATCGTAATACCAGATTTTATCATCGACAAAAGTTGAATTATGAGTGACGGGGCCAGATAATATCCGGAATCTCGCGAGGACCTTTTTTATCCACCTTTATACCACGAACACGGATAAGGACCCTACTTTCCCGATTCGGGGTGGCTTTCCCCATCTTTCCTCAGACAGGCTTCTGGACTTGGATCGTCCTGTTCTTGCAACTGAAATCCGGCGGACTGTCTTTTCTCTTCATCCTCATAAGGCCGTGGGAGTGGATGGTTTTTATGCTCTTTTTTTCCAACATCAATGGGCTCAGGTCGGTCCTAAGGTGGTCGATTTGATTCAAGATTTTTTTAGTAGCGATTATTGGGAACTGGAATTAAACCAAACCATTCTGGTCTTAATTCCTAAAATTCCTACTCCGACCAGTATTACTCAATTCCGGCCTATCAGTCTCTGTACGGTGATGTATAAAGTGATCGCTAAAATTCTAGTCAATCATTTGAAACCTCATATGGCTTTCCTTGTCAAGGAAAATCAATGTAGTTTCATACCTGGCCGTCAGATCATGGATAACATAATCATTGCTCAGGAAGTGATCCATTCCATGCGGAAAAAACAAGGTAAGCGGGGATACCTTGCGTTAAAGGTTGATCTTGTGAAGGCCTATGACCGACTTTGTTGGGACTTCATTCTTACTACATTAACTGAGATTGGATTCCCAGCAAACCTTATCAGGGTCATTATGAAGTGTGTGACAACCTTGTCCCTGCAGGTAGCTTGGCACGGTACTCTCTCGAACTCTTTTACTCCTTCCTGTGGTATTCGTCAGGGTGATCCTCTGTCGCCCTATCTTTTTGTCCTTTGTATGGAAAGGCTGGGGCATCTTATTTCTCATGAAGTGAATCAAGGTCATTGGAAGCCTATTCGATTAGGCTCTTCCGGGCCTCCCTTATCCCACTTATTCTTTGCGGATGACCTAGTCCTTTTTGGGGAAGCAACTGAGGAGCAGACGCAAAATATTACTCGGACCTTGGAAACTTTTTGCCGTGCGTCAGGGCAACGTATTAACTATTCTAAAACTAGGATCTTTTTTTCCAAGAATGTTCCGCGCACTACCGTGAGTTGGCTTAGCCATGCGCTAGTGGTTACCACTACTAACAATCTTGGGAAATATTTAGGAGTCCCTTTGATTCATGAGCGTATCACTCGTCACACTTATCAGTATATTTTGGATAAGGCTCATCATAAACTGCACGGTTGGAAAGCTCGGATGTTATCTTTAGCAGGTAGAGTCACTCTCACTCAATCCGTGATCTCGTCTTTGCCTATTTTCACGATGCAAATGGTTCGCCTTCCTCGTCAACTGTGTGATGATCTTGAAAAAGTTATGAGGAATTTCATTTGGGGATCTCAGGATGGCCATAAGAAAGTTCACCTGGTCAGATGGGAGGACGTGTGTAAACCTAAACAAGCGGGGGGGTTGGGCCTTAAGCCCGTAATTGCAGCGACGTGGAATATTGTTCGACAAGGCACTAAATGGCAACTAGGAAATGGTCGGTGCATACTCTTCTGGCTGGACCACTGGTTAGAAGATCGGGGCCCTCTTTTCTTAGTAACGCATGATGACATTCCTGAGCATCTGCTCCATGCGTCAGCTTCGGATTTTCAGGATAAGAGTGGTAATTGGCACTGGCAATCATTCCAACCGTATCTCCCAGCTACCGTCTGTTTGACAATTGCGTCCACTCATCTAAACGGTCACGAGGATGATAATTTGATCTGGGGCCAAATTCTCATCGGCGTTTTACTGTCACTTCTGCTTATGAGCTTATTGAAGATTGCCATACGGATGTTTTAAACAGACATTGGGAGGACATCTGGAAATGGGCAGGGCCGCAGCGCATACGATCTTTTCTGTGGCTGGTGGCGAAGCAAAAGCTGTTAACCAATAAGTAACGTACAACCCGCCACATGACGGTGGAAGGGGGGTGTCATTACTGTGGGCAGGAGGAATCAATTCTTCACGTTTTAAGGGACTGTAGTAGGGTCAGATCTTTCTGGCACAAATTTCCTCATGATCTGATTGGTGGGGAGTTCTTCAGGTAGGAGGAAGACACCTAGTTCAGATCTAACCTTTGGTCTACCGAGTCTTTCCATCGGGCTACGTGGTCTACCATTTTTGGTGTCGCTTGCTGGTTTCTATGGAGATGGCGTAATCATAGTATTTTCGAGAAGGATTTCACCTGGCCAACCGGAGGTCTTAATATAGTCCTGGATTACACAAGTTGGATCATTCGTGCCAGTGAAATGGAGAATCGGGTTTTTCCGTTTCAGGGGCTTCCTGTGGGTTCGTTAATAGGCTGGACTAAACTTATGGAAAGTTGGGTCAAGCTCAATACGGATGGGGCAGTCAATCGACGATCCCTTCTTGCTACAGCTGGGGGCCTTATCAGGAACTGCCAGGGTCATTGGTGTGTCGGTTTTATTCAGAATATAGGTCTAGGAGATCCTATAGAGGCCGAACTGTATGGTGTATATTCCGGTCTTCGACTGGCATGGGATTGGGGCTACTGTCGCGTAATTGTTGAACTGGATTCGTTGGAGGTCATTAATATTCTGTCTTCCTCCCGGAATGATCTGATTGACGTTTCTCTTTTAGTGACAGGTATTCGGGAGTTGCTAGATCGAGCGTGAGAAGTGCAACTAGCGCATACGCATCGTGAAGGGAATCAATGTGCGGATCAATTGGCGAAGTTAGCCTTTGGCGCAGCGCAGGGTTGGCATATCCATCAGCAGCTTCCACGGAGCATTTTGGATGCCCTATCCAGGGACTAGAACAGAACCCTTTGTCATAGACTCCTTCGAAGGGGTTTAGATTTTGTGACGAGTGAAATGTCAATGGAGCCAAATAATATTGATTCCAGTGGAGAATCAATGGTGTACGAGGTGTGGTGTAAACTTGGCAATGAACAGTATAACAGAAAAATGACAGAGAGAAGAATATCAGAAGAATATCAGAAGAAGGGACGGTTCACATGAACCCATTTAACATTGTATTCCTTTCATAATCTGTTACAACGTTGTCGGTACATATATAGCTGTATAATTCCTTCTGGAACTGAAAAATGGAATATTTCTAGTTGCTAATTGTAGGCCAACACGTGGCTTTGCTACCTCCAAATCTTAAGCTTCAATATCGTTGCGTTTTATTTAACTTATGTATTGACTTCCTCTTGGTCAATTCTTCCCTGATTTTCCAACCTCATGAATCCCTAATTTTGCTTCTCCTTTTGCCTGTGACACAGAGGCCCCTACCTTAATGGTAGACCTTCCTCAAGCCTCCCATATGGAGAAAGGTGAACCCTCACTCTTAAAGGATGACTTCCCTAATCTTTCTAGGGAGTCAATCTTTATGAAATCTAGAGACAAAAAAAAGGGCAGAACCTAAAAGGGGGAAGATGTTTTGAGGATCCTCGTCTAGTAGGAGCTTGGAGAAATATGTTCCAGAATTAACACAATAAACGTGCCTTTAAGCATTACCAAAATGTTATTAAGGATGGTGTCATTATCCCTTTGACGGAGCTACTTAAGGCCAGCATAAAGGCTTGGATCACAAATTTAATGGGTTTGTTCTCGTTAAAACATCCTACATTGCCAGTTGTGAAAGCTTCGACAAAAGCAAGATGGAGTAAAAAGGGATTGGACACGGTCATGTTAAAGGAGGATGATAAATCTTTATTCAAGTTCTTTGATGATTCCAATTTAAACAAAATTGTTAAATAGGGACTTTGGCATTGTTGAAGAAAGTTTTAATCTATTTATAAAACCCTCAATGTTCCACAAGTGTACGAATCGTAAACGTAGTAGTTAAGGTGTCGATCTTATGAGGAATTAGTGAACTAACTGAATTCTAAATTTTTCTAAGGTTGTAAACATGTGATTAGATGAAAATAAAGATAAAACAAAAATTAAACAATCAAGTTCTAAGGTTGAACGAAAATAAAATTATGAGATTAACAAAACTAGATCAAAATGAAGAACAACCTCTTAATAATTGAGATATCAAAACAAGACAATATCAAAGAATTATGAGAAGAAGGATTTATCCTCTCATCAAATGCTAATATGATTACTTTTGAGTTAACTCAGTATCGGTCCTAGACTTTCGAAGAGTGAATTACTCTCTCTCAAATTTTAATTATTAAACCCTAAGTCATAATCTCTAATTGAATTATGGAATTTGCAATCTCTCAATTAACAAAAAACCCCCACATCTAATTAGATCTTAAGCCCTCTAATAGACTATCGAGTCCTCACACAAGGTCTATCTTTGTATAAATTACCAATTTTATTATTTGTGTGATCAATTAGATTGTTTAACTCTCATTACCCAATCTAATTGTTTTATTATCAGTTCAATCTCTCAATCTGTTTCCAAAGCATGCAAATATAGCAAATAATCACAATACCCAATGTATTAACATCAAAAGAAATCACATTAACATTGATTCAAGAAAAAATTCTTAAAGGAGTTTATAACATCATTAACAACATGTTCAACAATCTTAAACCCAAGTCATACATCAAGATGAAGTAAATAAACAAGAGAAAGTGGGAAAGAACTTGAAATGGCTAGGTTTAAGTGGTTATACAATCTACGCCTATCAACATCCCCACACTTAAAATTTTGCTTGTCCTCAAGCAAAGATAAAACAAGCACACCAAAACATAACACATACACATACACAATAATGGGATAATGGCATTAAATTTCACGAAACAAATTTAACTACAAACACGATCCTTCAAGCTGTTCTCATTTTCTAACTTGTCAAATTTGTGTCTAAGTACTTCGGACTAAATATACATACTAATCAAGACCTTAATGTCATTCTCATTCACTCTTATCACTTACGTACACACATTGATAATTATTCGGTCAATTAAAATTATAACTATCCTTAAGTGGCTTTTTATAAGAAATCATGTTATTCATAAGATCAGTAGGATTTATTAGACAACATACTATCTTTTTATTAATTTTATTAACATGAACCTAGCCTTTTGACGCGAAGGAAAACATTTGTAATGAATGTCTCTCAGTTAGTCAACTAGGCCATGTTTTTATTAAGTAGCTTAGCTGGAATGTCATTATAGCCTTTTGATGTGAAGGTAAACATTTGTGATGAATTTCCCCCGATTACTCAGCTACATCACATTCTCAATTGGCTACTAGCTCTATTCATAAACCAATTTATTATCTGTATGGAAAAAGAAAATCTTTATGTGAAATGGATCCATATGTTTGACATTAACTAAGAGAGCATATGTACCATTAAGTGTAAACTGACTCAAACCTATATACTTCAATAGATCTTAAATACTAAACAACTTGTGTAACCTCATATCAAGTGTTTTATTGGAAATGGCAGCAATACACCATTTTGATATGACAATTGACATCCATTGGGGCCATTATCTCTCACTGTATACATCTATAGTTTAACAGGATCTATACTTGTCGAAAGTGTGGCCACCAATTTTTTTAATGTACTCTTGTTAATCAATTGTGGAAATAATTTCTTGTAATGTTCAATCTGATTAAGGACAATCAGACATGGATAGACATACTTAGATGGAAAACCAAGGTGAAATTCAACTTAGAAGGAGATTATGAGTTATTCAAAGCTAGTTTTGCTATGCTGAGGAAAGTCAATTATTTGGTGATGCTAAGGATGTCTTGAAATATAACTAGTAAGGGTACATGACCAAACTCAAACTTATTATTCTGACAAGCTCTTATAAAGGCTCGATAACAACAAGGCTAAATACGAGACTAAACTTATAAACCATGGCTAATATTCTTTAAGTGCTCTTCTAATTTATGTTGGTGTAGATAGTTTACTCCACAAGCACTTGGAGTTGTTATCACTATAATGACTCTATTATTCTATTAAGGAATTTATTAATTACTTAAAATTATAATGAAGTTTAACTTGATTAAAACATTTATCTCTCTTTAGCCCATTCTTTGTATGTGATCCATTAGATTCCAAGGTGTATTAGCAATGGATATAAATTATAACCCTAAATCTTATTTAGGATTAGATAAATTAAACTCCTTTAATATATCTTTAATTATCTAATTAAACAATTTATATCTATAAATCAATGTTGGCATCTATCAACGCATCATGACTATCCAAATATTTAGAAATATTAAATTGGTTTAGACTAATCTTTTTATGCATAATTTTTTAGTATGATTTCATCATATCATCATATAATATTCTGATTAGACATAGAGCATATAATTAATATCTACTTTATTTGAGTCCAATCATATTAGTTCTCCACCATTACCATTAGTAAATGATTCAATTAATTAAATTTGAAAGTTGTTTTTAAAGTGTCATACCATCTAGGCTAAGAATTTTCTGAATCAATGGTAATCAAGAACAATATAATATTCTCCCTAATTACTTTAGGGTGATGAATACTATCTTGATCACTCAATTAACTTTGTTATAGCACCCCCTCTTATAGTGCATATTGCCGAACATGCTGATGGTATTCAAGAACATACTTTACGAGGGTGGCATGCTAAAAAAGTCAATCAATTGAACTCAATACAAATTTTTTAAAAAAAAATAACACACGCATATACGGAAAATCAATAAACAAATCGGGCCTACCTTTTTCATAATTATTTTCATTCACAAGTGTTACTACACTTATTGATCAATCTTATTTATAAACATTTCTAATTAGGAAAGTTATTACAAATAGAATTATTCAAATACATATGATACAATAATTTCGGAATACACAATTTGATACAAAAATAAAAGTTGCAAATAAAAAATATTGCAAATTTTACGTTGAGTTTTGCAAACTCAGTGAGTGGACCATCCTCGATGGCTCACTCAATCACATAACACATCAATACATACAATCGCATATTGCACATCATTTCATCAATTCATCATGTTGAGTAACATACATTTTATATTCACTTAAAACATATATCATATTCAGAAATTAGTCAAACTATTTCAATCATACATCAGATGCATATGCAGTGCTTATGAGACTCGCTTTTAATTGTTATTGTTGCGACCAACTGCCTATAACT
Source organism: Erythroxylum gracilipes (assembly GCA_026413385.1). Taxonomy (NCBI): domain Eukaryota; kingdom Viridiplantae; phylum Streptophyta; class Magnoliopsida; order Malpighiales; family Erythroxylaceae; genus Erythroxylum; species Erythroxylum gracilipes. Next base: position 21,202,780 of record JANZLC010000202.1, on the reverse strand, counting down.
GTCCCGTATCCATTATAGATATCGGGCTCATTGATAACTATCCCGTATCTGTTGGAGATCCGGGCTCATTATACATAGTGAGCCTTTGGCTCTTAATCACATTATGACCTTTAAGCTCTTTTTCACTTTCTAAGCT
>JANZLC010000202.1:21190569-21202544 GCA_026413385.1 Erythroxylum gracilipes | reverse complement strand
TAAACTTATAAATTGAGTCATTTATGTTTCATACAAATATGTAAACTTAAGTATATTGTCGATTTATTGGGGCCCTTGTTTTTAATTTCACCCAGGGCCTATAAAACTATAGGAACGGCCCTGTACTTTGATAAGAATGTCAGCCAATTGATCCTCAGACTGAATCTTAGGTAACTTAACTATTTTTTCATCCAACTTCTCCTTAATGAAAAACCTGTCAACCTCAACATGCTTTGTTCAATCATGTTGGACAAATTGTGAACTATATATCACAAGCAGCTTTGTTGCCACAATATAGACTAATTGGTTGCTTCAATAGATAGGCTAAATTTTGTAAAAGTAGTATGAGCCACAAAGCTTCACAGAGACTAAGTGCTATACATTTAAATTCAACTTCCGCACTTGAATAAGCGACTACATTTTGTTTTTTTTACTTCTCCATGTAACAAGGTTACCACCTACAAATGTGAAATAACTATAAGTTGATCGTCTATCTTCTATTGATCCAACACAATCAGCATCTGTGTGGATATCTATACTTTGCCAATCTGTATTTTTAGTAAACAAAATTCCTTTACCTTAAGCAAATTTTAGATATCTTAAAATTCTCATAATAGCCCTTATATGTTGTTCTCCAAAATTATGCATAAACTAACTAACGATACTTAAAGCATAAGCAAGGTCGGGTCTTGTGTGAGCCAAGTACATTAGTCTTTCTACAAACCTTTGGTATCTTCCTTTATCAACTAGTATTTGGTTTGCTTCTACACTTAACTTTAAGCCTTCCTCAACTGGTGTATCAACTCGTTGACATGCTAACATACCAGTTTCTTGTAATAAGTTTAATGCATATTTTCTTTGGGATAGAAAAATTCCTTTCTTTAATCTAGAAACTTCAATCCCAAGAAAATATCTTAAGCAACCAAGATCTTTCATTTCAAATTCTCTAGACAAGTATTCTTATAGTGCCTTCTTCTCTTCCGGATCATCTCCTAAATAGTGATTTTACCTTACTTTTTTGTGTGGTTAGAATTGCTTTGATGATATCTGAAAGTTATCATAGCCTTTATTATAAACCTTCCAAACCATGCTCTTGGAGACTACTTCAGCCCCTACAATGACTTCTTTAATCTACAAACCTTTTTACTCTACCTTTCTGCTACCATACAACCTGGTGGAAGCTCAATATAATTTCTTCAAACAATTTACTATGTAAAAAGGCATTCTTTACATCAAACTGTTGCAAAGGCCAATCCAAGTTTGTAGCTAGGGACAACAATACTCTAACATTATTTATTTTAGTTATAGGAGACTCCTACACTTAAAGGACCAACATCCTCCTCTTCAGTAGTACCTTTTTGTTCAATATCCTCTTGTTTAATATCCTTTTCTTGCTCCTCTTCACGTTTCAACTGATTATATATTAGCACCATCACTAACATCGTTACCATTTGAGAAAAATGACAATCACTTTTGCACTCCCCCTAATGTTCATAATCAAGAGTCTAAATTTCCTTCTGGTACTCCCCTTGAAGCTTAGACTCAGAGAAATAAATTGTATCTTCATGAAAGATTACATCCATTGTGATGAACATATGTTTAGTTGGAGGATGATAACACCAATACCCATTTTAGCTTGTTGCATACCCAAGAAATACACATTGTAGGGCTTGTAGAACTAGCTTTTTGTGTTGATGCTTATGGATATGCACAAATTCTACACATACAAAAACATGAGGAAGCAAATTTGGTATTGGTGGAGCAACTACAACATTAGTGAGAACTTGAATGATGCCTGAAATTCAATAGAGTGGGAAGGAGTTTGATTAATCAAATATATAATGGAAGAAAGAGCTTCTCCTCAATAAGTCAATGGCATATGAGCTTGAATTAATGAGGCACGAACAACTTATAGCAAATGTTAATTTTTCCTCTTAACTACCCCATTTATCCATGTAAGTAGTTTGATTAATAATACCTTATACTTCCAAATAATGTTTCAATTCAAAACTCTAATATTCTCCACCATTATCATCGCGAAGAACTCGAACCTGTACATTGTATTGAGTTTGAATGATCTTATAGAAATTCTAGAATAATAAATTCACTTTACTCTTGGATTTCATTAAACACAACTAAGTCATCCTCGTACAATCATCAATAAAAGTAACAAACCAACAAGACCTACCAAAAGTTGGAATTTTGGAAGGATCCTATACATCAAAATGAATACCCAAAAAGTGCAAGAGACTCTTATTTAACACTGATGGAAATGAATTTCAATGACATTTTGAAAGTTCCCAAATATCACAGCAAAAACTAAAGACATTAGTTTTTTTAAAACGAACCAGGAAATAAAATTTTAAGATACCTAAAAGACGCATGCCCCAAACATCGATGCCACAACAAGAGTTTAGCTTTATTTTTCTCCACCTTTGAATCATTCACAACAAAAACTTGATGCAACTTGTCTAAACTCCTTGAAGTTAGGTCCAGATAATACAACTTCCTTCTCTTAATTCCACAACCAATCATCTGCTTTGTTTGGATGTCCTTAAAGAGGCAAAAGTTAGGCCAAAAGATTACACTGCAATATAAGGCTATCGTTATTTAAGAAATAGACAAGAGGTTATAATCTAAGGATGGAACAACCAAAACAGAATCCAAATTTAGAGTATTATTGAGAGTTAAAGACCCTTCCTTGATAATTGGTGCTTTGTCACCATTGGCAATAGAAACAAATTTTGTGAGGACTCTGTGAGCTCAATACCCTGTATAGAATCAAAGCTCATATAATTATGTTTGGCTTTACTTTCTCGAAAATGTACTAGTTATAATATACAATAAGGGAAGAAATCTCAACAATTAATCCTACATTTATAATTATCCTACAACTTTAATTGGGAGCTTTAATTAGGAATCTAAGAATATATTTGTAGTTATATAATCCCAACAATTATGGAGAAAAATCTAAACATTTAATTTCCCTAAAACCATAGCACTCGACATATCAAGCAATACTATTTAATTATGGGTGATGAAAACGTCGTTGGTTAATCCACAGAGTAAATGAAGCGTCAGTATTTCATTGGATTGTTTATAATTTTGCTATTTTATTCATGACATAATTGCACCATTTATGCCACCAAACAGTGCATATAAACTTATATATGCCATCCTATTTGGTCGATCAATATTCTTCACGTTATTTTACTTTATCTTAGTTTAATAAGAACTTGATTCAATGCTAACCAAGTTAAAAATTGCACAAAAAAGACCATAGAATGTTTGTTCATAGGGGAAAAAAACTACTAATCCAATTATAATTCATGCAACAGAATTATGTATCATAACTCAACTCCATTTGTATAAGTTTTCATCCCATACTCATTGAATCAATGAGAGGTCTACTGACACCATTTAAGGTAAAATAAAAGCACACTATCTCTTTTTCAACCTTATCATTTACACTATTTTACTTAAATCTAAAGTTTAACAATATTTAAAAAGAATTCAAACGTTATCAAAACTCTCAAATAAACTTCAATCTGATAAAAATCTAAAATTATTGTTAATTTTTTATTAAATAATATTTATGTGGTTTATTTTTTTAAGTATGAGGTCCACCACTATCTACATGACATTCTAGAGCATGATGTAGTTTCATATTTAACAAATTCATGAACCTAGGGATTTGGTTTAGGGTTCCATCAATTGGAATCTTACTTAGGATAATTTTAATAATTTTAAGATTCTTTTCAAAACACTATTAAATGTTTTATGTAAATTAAATTTTCTTGCAAATATTAAGATTAAAATGTAAAACTTGAATGGGAAAGTAGTTTATCTTTTATAACATTTTGTTGTTGGTTATTCATAAATTCCTTATTATCTTTGAACTGATTTGAACAAGAGTAATTATGGACGATCCTGCTCAAGCTCAAAATGAAGATGTCAACATTCAAAACTCCAAAAGGTTTAATCAGTAGACCCAAATTGAGAAGATCACCTTCAAAAGGTTTGATACGGTTTTAGACTTCCTCATTTATATAAGGGACTTAGGTTTTACTAGATTCACTAGCTTTCCCAATTGGATCGACTTAATTTGGCCTAAAAGTAATATCAAGCAATCGAAGAGTGTCAATACAATATCCTTTTGTATTATCCTAAACTTCAAACTCACACGGTAAGAAATTTCGTTTGTCCTTATACTCATGTGTTTCCTTTGAAATCTTATTTTAAGTTAATGATCAAATTCTATTTAAAGTTATAGTTGTGAGTCTTCTTAAAAATACCTACAAGTAAATTTAATCAAATTGGGATGTCCTAGATCTAATGTATCTCTTGATAGAAATACTATGAGACCTCTTTTGTAAAAATTTTCTTTTTGAACTCTAATTTTTGACAATTTGAAAGCATTATAGATGGGATATTTTTCAAAATATATGTTGATTACGAAATCTCTCTTATCAATATAACAAGTTTTGCTTAATGGTGGTCCAATATAATTATTAATCATGGAGGAGCTTTTGCATCAGCCACTTTCGGAGAGAAACCTTATAGTGAATTATCAAGAGATTGAGAAAGAGAAGAAGGAAGAGAGAAGAGGAGAAGAAACCGACTTGATGTACTTCCTGAATTAGGAGTTTCCCGACATCACTTCCTCCTGTCTCCATTCAAATCATATTTCTTATTTATTTTCCATTATTGTTATTATATAAAATTGGGAATAACAGTATGATGATAGGATTTTTAAATGTTGAGATGTTCTAAACTCACCTTCGGGGTTTTATTCTTGATTTAATGAAATCTGATTGTTTTATGTTTATTGGATTTATTGTGATTAATTTCTGAGATTGAATAATTCGGTAATAAACTAAGAGGGTTTATTTAATCAAATCGGTAATTATGTGAAGAGAGATCTTGCATAGGTTCCCAATAGTTTATTGGACAACCTCATATCTAATTAGGGTTTTGGATATATTGTTAATTGAGAGATTGCAATTCCTATAATTTGATTAGAGTTTATAAATTAAAGTTAATGGTTATAACTTGAGAGAGAGTAACCAACCCTAGGACTATCTAAAACCAATAATCCAGTAATTCATAAGCGATTAGATTAGCGTTAAAAATAGGTAAAATTTCCCTTTCTCTCAATTGATAATTTCTTAGGTTGATTCTTGAGTGTGTGTTGCAATTGCTAATTTTTAAATATTTTCGTGATTGATTCTTTAATTGATTTGCTTGATTGAATTGCATTCTTGTTTTAATTTCATTACATTTGAATTTGTACGATTTGTTTTAGCCTTAGAGTTTAGGATTAGATTATCCCTCCTTATAGGATTGACACCTTAGGTACTATGCGAACGACCTGTGTGCTTGCATATTATCGAGGTTAATCAATTAAAACTTACACACATCAAAAAATCACATTCAACAACATACAAAACCAAGATAACTATGTTTGCATTAATCACCAACAAGTTAATTTCCAAAGTTTGATTTTAAACAAGCACTATAGTACATGTCATTATTACACCATACGAATCGAGAAAGCAAGTTTTCGCTGTGACTCCTAGGTTCGTGGAATTTTTCACCGATAAGCCTCATGGGAGCTGCATTACAGGTTTCCAACCTATATACCATCCTAGGGGTTTATTATGCCTCAAATCATCCATAATTATAAAAACTTATTCAGCATGTAGTAAATGCTTATGTAATTCATACATCTAGCCATCAATCATTATAACAATATTCCAAAACAACAACATACAAAACCAAGATAACTATGTTTGCATTAATCAACAAGTTGATTTCCAAAGTTTGATTTTAAACAAGCACTATGGTACGTGGCATAATTACACCATATGAATCAAGAAATCAAGTTCTCGCTATGACTCCTAGGCTTGTGGAATTTTTCACCAATAAGCCTTATGAGAGCTGCATCATAGGTTTCCAGCATATATACCATCCTAGGGGTTTATTATGCCACAAATCATCCATAATTATACAAACTCATTCAACATGCAGTAAATATTTATGTAATTCATACATTTAGTCATCAATCATTCTAGCAATATTCCAAAACAACAATATACAAAACCAAGATACCTATGTTTGCATTAATCACCACAAGTTGATTTCCAAAGTTTGATTTTCAGCAAGCACTATGGTACGTGGCATTGTTACACCATATGAATCGAGAAAGCAAATTCTCACTGTGACTTCTAGACTCGTAGAATTTTTCATTGATAAGTCTCATAGGAGTTGTATTATGGTCCTAGGGGTTTATTATGAAAAGAATTGTCATGTCAATTACGTCAATTTCTTATGTTAATCCTAAGTTTAAATTAATCACCTATAAGTTCAAGTCTTTATGTTTCAATTTAAACAATGCCCATACATAAACATGTAATCCATTAAATCCTAGCCTAAAATCTCATCAATCATTGTTATAGATAAAATTGCAAAGAACAACACAAAATCGATCACACTGTACACATTACTTAGTTGAACAACTTACCTTGATAGACAGACAATTGCAAACTATAAAGAAGACGAATGAGGTTGGACAATTATTGACATTTTTCAACACAGAACACAACCTGTAAGAAATACAATATTAATCCATATTAATGAGTGTATTATGTCATTTTGATAGCATTTTTGTTGAACTCTGAAATATAGTTCAACATTAATCCCTGTTAATGATGATTATAAAGTAAATTGACATAACTTGACGCATTTTATGTTTCAACAAAATTAGGGACATGTGGACTTTTTTTAGTTTTATTGCAATATAATTGGTCGTATCTTGCTTTTTATACATTACATCTTTGTTCAAAATGATTTGTACTATATTTGATTGGTTGAGTGGAATATGGATCTTGAAATTATAAATTAGAATTTGAATAGAAAAGATCTTTGGGATTTCTTTGTTTTCTCTTTTTGGCCCCTCAATTAAATAAATTATAATTAGATGAAGTATTTTATTAGGTTTCTTAAATTTAGCATTATGTTAATTATTTACCTTTATGTTATGTCCTTAAAGTTATGGTTGCATGTTACAGTTGTAGGTTTATAATTTCTTGGGCCTCTTATTAATGCTACTATAAGTTTTAGTGTATTGGTTAATGTTCATAATGAATTAGATGAAAATTTTGTCAAGACTTATCTTTGTTTTTGGTTATTTGGCTTGATGTTTCTTAGTATAAAAGTTCATAAGGTTCTTCTTTATTAGAAAATTGAGTTAGATTTTTATTTAGTCACATGATGACTATACTTACAATATTTTAAGAATATCCATTTCTTTTATTTTATATCTTATTTTGTCTAAAATTAAAACATCTTTCTCTTTCTTCAAAATACAAACTCTAGCAAACTCACTTCTTTAATTTAGGTCTAATTTTAAAATATTTGTTTGTTAATTATAAATCCAATTTTCTATTCATTGTTTAAGTACATTAAAAAGATCTTTAAACATAAATATTCAATTTCTCTAGTCTTCAAATTATTAGCTGATCATAAATTATTATAACTAAAACAACATAGTTTTACAAATCCTCCCCGAATCTTATCTCCATTAAATCAATCCCCTCAATTAACTCTATTTGTTTCAAAACCTAAATAACAATTAAGAAATCTTTTACACCTTTCATTGAACATTTCATCTCTAAATAACATTTTATCAAACATTTTGTAGGCAACCCAAATTCATCTCTAAATAATAGAAAGACCGCTGTATTTTTCCATCATTTACCAACATAAACACGTTCAAACACATTTAATTTTGAAAAAAAGGACATGAATAGCATACCTAAATTTTTGAAAGCACTTCCAAAATGTCAAATGGATGTACCAGATTTATCAAATGTACAAATTAACATATGCTAGTTTAACAAAAAAGAAAGTACTTTGGAAACTGATACATGGTACAAACCTTGTTGAAGAAATTAGATAAGCTTATTAAGATGAAGGGGTCCAACAAAGCCAATGCAATCGTTAAATACCTGCACAAAACAATTGAAATCAGAACATTGTAGGCAGAATTAAACATGCAAAAGAAAAATAATCATGAAAGTGAGTAAAGATGAAACAAACAACTAAGCTTGGAAGTAAAGCAATAGTATTAAAAACTTGGGTACTTAATAACTTGAATAAAGCAAAATTCATACTCAAGCAACGAAGACTCTGAGTTAAGTCAAATCCAATATTTCATTTTGGTTAACAACGACTTCGTAAAGAAATTTAGTATAATAACGATTGCTTTAAGTATCTCACAAAATGTAAATGAACTTGTAATGAACTTGTAATCTAGAAATCAATTTGATCAAAATTATAAGACATAAAGATAAAAGGTGTCTTAGGAAAAATAAGGTATTACAAGAGATTTATTTAGAAATTTTCAATAATTATTGCATAATTAACTAGGCTTAAGCATAAACAATGTCAAATTTAGTTAGAGTGATTGATATGAAGAAAGCTTTTAGAGGTTGAAATAGAGCCTTATTATTGTGACAATTTTATCCCTTCCTTCTAAAGATGAGACGCTTCTAGAGTTGGTTTAAGGAATGTTTTGATGCAAAATGATAAAACATTACCTATTTATCAAGGTAACTTAAGTTATAGAAAGTGAACTATCTTGCTCATGACCTTGAGATAGCAATCATGATGTCAAATTAAAGCAAAATCTTCAAAAACTTTATCTGTGAACTGTGAAGTATTCCATGATTCTGAAGCAATATAGTACAATTTATTGGCAAGGTACATCTAAGTATCAAAATAATATTTGACAATATTATCTCTACAGAGTTACCTCTAAAGTATATATTGATTATAAGAGTTTTTAAATATATTCTATATAGTAGTTCACCAATTATCCAAATCAATATCAATGGGTAGTAAAGAAAGCATAATGCATTATGACTCTATTTTTGAGAATATCATAACCCCATATAGAAAATACTAACACCTTAAATAAGGTATATTACCACTTTTTAGAAAAGTACCAATACTACAACAAAGTTAACATCATTATATTATAAAAAAATACCACCACCATATGAAAAAAATACTACCACATTGTATAAAAAAGTATCATTACTTAATTTTGCAAATACCATGTGCTTAGATTGAAAATACAATTACCATATTTAAAAAAACACCAATACACTTAACAAAATACTACTACTCCTTACAAAATATATAACAAAAGACACTACTACTCCTTACAAAATATAAGACTAGCTTTCATAAAGAAAATTTTTAGTTAGACTTATAATAAATTTAGTATGTTGCTTAAGAAGATATATGGATTTTAACATAGTTGCTAATTGGATTATTTTCATATGTTTTATACAATCACATAAGAAAAATATAGGCAAGTACTAGATCATGCTTGTAGATCATTTTCTTAAAGAACTTGGTTTCGTGCATGCCTGTATACCAAATTATGTTCATGAAATATTTTATTAAGGAACATGGATGGAAAACACCCATTTGTTAAACTATGTTCATCAATGATTCTCTTAAGGACACAATTTAGTACATGTTGTGTTTAAAAATTGTGTAAAAGGACTTTCCTAAACAACTTGTATTGGTACATGATCATATGCCTAAACATATTGATGAACAATTTTCTCAAGGAACATTGTTTAGTATATATCTATATGGTTAACCATGTCAATAATAACTCAATATGAGAAATTAAAAAATAATTTGTGACATGTTTACGTTGTTAAAATCTACTAATTTTTCTAGAATCCCTTGCATATTCTGAGCCTAAATCTATTTCTACAAAAATTAAAGCACTAATTGAGGACATACTCATTCCATTTAAACAAAATTTTTAAAGTTAAAATGAATTAATGAAAATAAGGAGGGAAATGTACAAGCTGAAGTTCAAGGAACCAACTACAAGAGAAGCAACAAGCTTAATAATGCTACACATTACATTAGGATTACAATCATTCATTCCTAATTAATTAGGTGTAAAAACCAACCGCTAACAAACACATCAACAACTTAAGCTTTGAATCACAATAATAAATGGTTTAATAAAATTATATCAATTTCATTCAGCATCTAGCATTTAGGATAGTCTTAGGATTCATCTTTTATTCTCTAAGAGTTAGCAATTTTAGGATGACAACTACGTGCATCTTATCTAAGAAACAATTTCTCTTTATTCTATTGTATACATTCCTCCAGGATCTACTACTTATGTTTCTTCACTCCCCTAAAGCACATACGATTCCTCTCCTTCCATATCTTATAGATGCATAAATTGAAACTAATAACATAAATAATCAAGTTACCTTCAACTATAGTGGTCAACTTATAACTAGTTTATGAAACCTTCATAATTTATGACAAATCTTTTCAAGAGGAATGAATATTGCATAGTTTTCCAAATTTTTTGTTGTGAAGTTACAATCAAAGAAAACATGGATTAAACTAGTACCTCAACTGATGATTAAACCAGTACCTCAACCCAATACAAAAAACCGATGATTACCCATATAATCAAACCAGAAATAAAAACCCATACAAACAAAGCAATACACAAAACCCAGTAAAAAAACCCAATGACGTTGTAAAAAACAATAAAAGATGGACCACTTACCATAACCGATGATTAAATGAAGAGAACGATGATGGCACGCGATGGAAGAATATGGACGCAAAGAAGGGCAGATAGCGAGAAAACCGAAGCACGCGCGATGGACGACAGAGAACCACCGACCATAACGGCGACAGAGGAGAAAATGAAGAAAAGAGAGGAGAAAATGAGGATGGACGAGGGGGGTGGGGGTGGGGTTTGTAGGTAGGTTTAACGTTTAACAAAAACGACGTCGTTTGGTGTTAAACAAAATGATATCATTGTCATTTTAGACAAAGCTAACGATGACGTTTAGGTTTTAATTTTACCGATGGAATCGTTATTCCATCGGCAAATCACCAACGAAATCCAGTCATGTCAGTATACTCTGGCACTTATTTATGTGGCTAAGCATTCCTGCTGGACCTCGTTCCCGGAGCCCAGTCAAACAGTATCGGACCCCATTCCCGGAGCCCAACTATCTAAAATAGAATCACAAACAGAGACCGTTGGGCCCGAGTCCTGACCCCCAAGGCTGGACCCGGGGTGACCCGTCGGGACATATAAAAGAAATAAATTTCCATCTTATTTCCATCTTATTTCCTACATGTATGCATGTTATGCATGTCACTTAATGCAAGTCAGTCAATTCATAATGCAGCAAAATCACATAACAGACAATCCCTATGATGCATTCTACGCCTAGGAAAAGAGCCCAATGCTTTAATACCAAAAGATGCTGGACCCCGTTCCCGGAGCCCAGTCAAACAGTGTCGGACCCCATTCTCGGAGCCCAACTATCCAAAATGGAATCACAAATAGAGACCGTTGGGCCCGAGTCTCGACCCCCAAGGCTGGACCCGGGGTGACCCGTCGGGACATATAAAAGAAATAAATTTGCGGAAGCACTCACAATCGATCATCTAAGCATACTCATTCACAGGAGAAAATACAATTCTTCATATATAAAAATCCAAGCTTACTACAACGCAAGTCTTAATACAAATACAAAAGATATTAGATGTAAACATGCCCCATGAACTATCCAAAATGTAGTACTAACTTAGCACAAAAGTCTCTAACTAGTGAGGAGCGTTCGATGCCTTGCAAGGACTTAACTGTCGTCTTGACCTGCACCTGAGGAGGGAAAGAATAATGGGGTGAGCTACACAGCTCAGTGGCTAATATATTTATAGCCATCGGTAATCAGTACAAATTCTAGCATATGCATACATATATGTCTAGCAATTCTAGCACTTACAGGAGAATCAGGCAATTTATACATTCTCACAACAAGTATCATTTAATATGCTTCATGATTCACAGTTCAGAAATGCAATGCACATAAAATGGCTCGAGAGTTACGGGAAACAGG
>JANZLC010000202.1:21145455-21177606 GCA_026413385.1 Erythroxylum gracilipes | reverse complement strand
CAATCATCATCATACAATTATAAAATTAAGAATAATACAAAGTATTTAAAATATTACAATAATATAATTTCATCATTATAATAAATAATATTACATATTTAAAATATTTCCTTTCATCAATAAATTGTTACGTACTCTTAAAATATTTATATAGTATGATCAATAGGTAGAAATAATTTGTTAAATCTGTTAATATAATTATTTTATGTTTATAACTTACATTTAAATTATTAATTAATTAAACAATTTATTTAATTATAGTTTTAACGGGAAAAAAAGGAGCTAGGCTTCTGAAGATGCAACTAAAATCCTTTTCTAAATTTACGAGAGTAGGTCGGTGCGATGGTCCAAGGCTGTAGGCTTAAGACCAAGTTTTTCTCTTTACTAACAGCACATTTGATAGTTTAGAACCAGTTGAGTCTGACATGAAACCCATATCGGTAAAGAGAGCAAGAGGTGGGAAGAGAAATTGCTATAAATAGAAATCTGGAACCCATTTCAAAGCATACCTTTCTTGGCCCTTTGGCTAAGATAAGTGTAGTATCTGTTACCAGTGTAATATCTAATACATTTAAAAAAATTTGCATTTTAGTCCTTAAAATTTTTAAAAAATTACGAAATTGTCTGAAAATTTTCGGAATATTAGGTACCGGCCGGTATCTAACGGAAAATTTCGGTATTGGCCGAAATTTATGGTCGGTACCGAAGGTGAGTTCCGAATTCTGTTTGTTGGTCGGTACGGTATGTTTCGGCCGGTACTGGCCGGAACAGAACGGAATTCGGATCATTGCTTGTATCATGTTTTCAAGACTAGTATTTTTAAGATAAAATCTTGAATGTGTGACTAGGGAGTTATCAATTGAACACAATCTAAATAAGTTACCATGTTTTTATGAAATGAAAAATAAAAAAGATGTTAAGGACTAGGTGAGACAAAAAAAACAACCATGTTGGTTCTATGTTGATATTAAAAATTACAAAAATTTTAGAGTTTTATGCTATAAAAAGACAAAAAGAGGTCCAAGAGTCGACAAAGAAGAAAAAGGGAGCCAAATTAGAGTATCTTAAGACAATAAAGGGAGAACTTTACAAAAAAAGCTCAAGATTAAACAAAGAACATTAAGATTTCAAGATCCTTAAAAATGAGTTCCTGTATTTTGTTTTTTTTATTATTTTGTTTTTTCGAATTTTGCATGTGAACTAAATCCTTGATTATGTTAAGGATGCAACTCATATGGGATATTTTAATTGTTAATGTGTGAAAAGTTATTGTTTGGATTAGATTTATTCTCTTTGGTCTTGATTCTTGAATTTATGTCTAATTGTCACAAATTCGATCTTAAAGACTGCTTGAAAAACTAAAAAAAGAAGTATAATCTGTACACTAAGAGAATAAATACTCTAGATTTAGTCATAGAGATATCCTAAACTATTGTGATAACTAATATATAATTTGTTCTTAACGAGTTTGATTAAGTTAATTGTGTATTGAAAGGTATTAATTACTTAATTAGAAATATTTATATATTCTTTTAAGTTAAGTGTCTTGCTTTCATTAGTTTAGCAATTGAGTAACTCTTCCTAAAATCTTCATTATTTTAATTTTATTGTTTTTCTAGGGTTAATAAAGTTAATAATTAATTTGTCTTTGTAGGAATGACAACCTGGAATACTCCAAATTTAAACATACTATATTCGATTTTTTGTACTTGCACATTTAATTGATCAAGTTGTTGGTGCTATTGTTGTGTCTAATTTCTATTGCTTTTAATTGTTATCATATCTTGATTTTGGTTACAAATCTTTGTGTTTTGATCCAAATGTGAGATTAATTAACTGAAAATGGTGGAATATTGCATGAATATTAATTGAGTTATTTTGTGAATTTTGCATTAAAACACCAAAGTCACATAATTTTTACATTAAATTTTTTGCACCACCCTGCAAGGTGGTGATGGAGTCAACAGTGACTCCCCATGCAAGCTCGTGAGAAGTTTTAGTATTAATTATGGCTTTAATACGTGGCAACTCACGACGTTAAGGCACGCACCCTAAACCTAAAAAGACTCGAATAAAAGGAAGAGAGGTGGCGGCTTAGGGAAATCATCTTTCATTCACTGTTTCATTGGTTCACTCACACAGAGATACAAACATGGGAGGGGAAGAGAGATAGAGAAAAAAAGATAAATAGAAGAGAGCAACAAAGAAAGGAAATAGAGTAAGTCAGAAAGAAAAACAAAACAACAAACATGTGGAAGCTTGGGAGAGGCTGAAAGCGAGAGCTGGAGCTGAATCCCATTTAATAATGAACATTCGTCTGGGGAAGAAGCAGAAGCAGAAGGCAAGAGCCAAAGATGGAAGCTTGAGAGGGACTGGATATCTCCACAACTCTTCATCTGATGATTTGTTTGCCTATTTTCATTTGTTCCTTTGTTTCTTTCATTTTACTATCTATTATTAACTGCTTATACTCTTATTAGTTTAGTCGACTGTTATTTGTTTCTTTTGATATTCCATTCAGTATTTACTGTTTTATTATTTCTTTAATGCTTTTGTTGACAGTAACATGCGATTAAAGTGTTTAATGATGATGGATGTGGTGATATCCGTGATGGGATGATCTCTTTTCTTGAGAATTAATGTAGCTATTTAGTTTAATATGCATGATTGGGTTACGGATATTGTCTTATTTATTGCTATAGTTGCTGAACTGAAAGGATGTAATAGAATGACCAAACTTTGCATCATTTTAGTGTTAAATGAATATTCAAGAGATGAAGTTTAATACGAATTGAGAAACTATAGACACTAAGGTTAAGAACTAGAAATATATTAACTTAAGTGGTAATTAGTAGTTGGGGTTTCATTATTAATTCAGATAATAACTTGTTGAATATGAAAGTTGGACTAGTTCATTATTCGAATCGATTTAGAACCTACCTATTAATTTTAGTAAGACAACAATCCAATCATTTTCTCTTAATCATGCATAGGAAATTAAATTAGTGAAATTAATTCTCAAGAGTTTTTCCACTTCAATTAATCTATTTGTCTTTGCTCCCAATTGATTCTGTCTACTTTTCATTTTAATTTTGTAATTTTCCTTAAAAGCTTTCAGGATAGAATGTTTAGGAATGCATTGTTTTTATTTTTTATTTTTAATTCAAACTTAATTTAAGTTGACTAATTTCACCTTCGTAGGAGACGACCCTAGGTTATCAACCACAACTATCTCATATGCTTGCGAGTAGGATAGCCTAGGTCCTTTTAGAACTTTTTGGGCATAACAAGTTTTTCACACTATTGTCAGGGAGGTGTTTAGTGTTTTGAACTTGAATTAATTTTCATTGTTTTTATTTGCTAAAGTAATTTTTATTATTTCGTCGATTGTTTTGTCTGTTTATGAATATATTTTTGTCGTGTTATTTCATTAAATTGTTTTAGTAATGTTCTTATTAATTTATTGTTGTTTTTATTTAGTTTAAGCGAGGAAGGAGGTCCCAGGAAGGTGAACTTGCTCCCTTTATTAACAACATACATCAGATAAGAGAACTTCCAAGGGACTTTAAAGACAATCTCGAGGGATTCAAACCAGAAGATCAAGAGATGGGTGAAAGGCAGCCAGTAATGATGGAGTATGCCAAATTGTTAATTGGTACTGTTACTTCATGCATTCATTTGGGAGAGGCATCTAGAAACCATGAGTTGAAGAGTATCCACTATAACATGCTGCCATCTTTCTATGGGGTTCCCAATGAAGACCCTTTAAACTTCATTCAAAAATTCTATACCACTCTTCAGACGTTCCCGTTAGATGGCCTAAATGAAGATCAACTCAAGATGAGGTGCTAGGGATGGCAATGGGTAGGGTTCGGTTCGGGTTTTACTCTACCCATATCCATATCCATTTTTTATGACTCAACCTATATCTATATCCATATCCATCGGTTTTTACGATTTACTACCTATATCTAAATCCATTGGGTTGTTCGGGTTTTTGGATATCCATCGGGTTGTATAGCACATAAAAATATAACTTCTAAATAGAAAATATAAAGAGTAGATTTTTGCGAACGCTCCAAATCAAAATTACTTTAATAATAATAAGTCAAGATTTTGATTTGTATGTATTAAAAAATCATAAAATTGGAATAATAAAAATCATAATATTTAGTACAAAGACAACATACATTTTTCACAATTTAGAACTGGAACAAAGATTGAAATAACTAAAGCTTCAAATTGTCTTTGCGTGAACTCCACAACATTCAAAACTCCATCTCCATATCATTTGCATTATTATCATCCTATAAGAAAATAAAATATGATGAAAAATGTGAGTACTGAGGAGTAAAGTGGAGATTTTAAAGTTGTTTCTTCGTATAAAATTTTAATATTTTATTATATTTAACCATAAATATTCAAGAAAAAATAGAAAAATAGAGTTAATAAAAAACGGATAGGATATGGATATCCATAGTTTGGGTTTTACTCTACCCATATTCATATCCATTTTGTATGACTCAACCCATATCCATATCCATATCCATCGACTTTTACGATTTACTACCCATATTTAAATTCATTGGGTCAGGTAATGCGGATATTCATCGGGTTGAAAACCTATTGCTATCCCTAGCTGGAACTGAACTATTTTATACGAAGTTTGGAACAAGCAAGCGAAATGCAATGATTTCAGGATGTATGATGTGTGTTCCCATACTTTGAGGATAGATTGTGTAGTGTTATATTAAAAAGAATTTTTTGATATTTTATTAATAAAATCATATAGTATTGTATATACTATATGATTGAGGGCATATCATATACTTTGTAAGTATCTTAAAATGCATCATCAAGATAAGGGATCTCATGCAAATAGTTGCGGTTATAGAGGATGATATGAAGCAATTGCTGTAGTTAGACATGGTGGTGATTAGAATTAATATAAAGAAGTTTCTACAACAAAACAACAACAATCTGAAAGCCGAGTTTGAACTATGACTCAATAAGTTATTAAGTAAATAGTGCAAAATACTTCTATTGGCCCTCCTTAATTTTAACAATTTTTCGTAATACTAATTATTATGAACCTGGAAAAATTGGACAGTTGCGTAGAACTGAGAACTGAGAAGCATCCATTACTAAAATCCAACTCTAACCCCAACGACTTTTATAAATAGCTTCTCATTCCGTAACTGTGCATCATTCACTTTGCCAGCTCCACATACTTTTCTTTTTAATCCTATAGGCTATAGCAGGTCATGTCCTTTTAAGTGTGACGGAGTCAGCACGTTTGGATTCATTTTCTGCATCCTCCAAACAGATCGTGTCAAACTCAACCATTTCTGTACCGAGTGGGTGACAAATTAATAAGGACCTATCTCTAATAAATAAATAA
This sequence comes from Erythroxylum gracilipes, assembly GCA_026413385.1. Taxonomy (NCBI): domain Eukaryota; kingdom Viridiplantae; phylum Streptophyta; class Magnoliopsida; order Malpighiales; family Erythroxylaceae; genus Erythroxylum; species Erythroxylum gracilipes. The sequence goes on along the minus strand of JANZLC010000202.1, from coordinate 21,172,205 downwards.
AATATTTCCAAAGGGTACACTCAGGAATGATTGAATCTTTAGTGGTGGATAGGTAATCACTCTCACTAACCTTATTCGTTTCAATATGAAAGAAAAAGATTATGAGCAAGTGCGTTGCAATTAAAGACTCGAGTCATATGATATTAGGAAAACAGAAAAGAAATGGACGTATGAGAAAAGTCAAGCCAAGTGTGCAATTGATTATGGTAAGGTGAACAAGAGACAGAAAGAAACCACCTCAAGAAGATAAGAGTTCTGGTTGCAGAGTTCTTGATGATAGTAATGGAGTCCAAGTTGTGGCGGATGCTCTACACGGCACTCACAGTACTCACAGTCACGTGGTGTAGTTACATGGCAGCTTCTGACCCGGGAATCTATATGCTAGATATGGGTTGCAGCAACTACAACGTCACAAGCCTGTCAACCTTCAACAACAATCTTAATGCTACCTTTGGCCAGCTGAGAAAGTTGCTCAACAATTCACACTTTGCCACCCATCAGCAGATCATTGGTTCTGATCCTGTTTACGGCATGGTTCAATGCAGAGATTACATGTCCACTGCTGACTGTGTTGCTTGTTTCTCCGCCGCTTCTGTCCGCATCCGCAACTGCTCCTCCGCCAACGGTGGTCGTGTTGTCTATGATGGCTGCTTCCTCAGGTACTACCTGTTGAAAACAGAGAGACAGCAATATTTGCAGATGTATTATTGCCTTTTATTGACTTGATGATTCAAAATGATTGTGATGTGCCTATATATATATAGGCTTACATGAAAATAGAAACACATCTCAACACTACCGGTCCCTGTAGTCATTTTGGAAATTGCTAAACAAACTGTTTGTTTGCTTGTTTGCTCATCATTGGGTGTTGAAATCTCGTTGAATCTGAGCATTTGTTTGCTGATATAAGACTTAATTAATTAAAGATGTCTATCTTATATATGTGAAATGTCTAATCGCCAGGAGTTATGTGCTCACTTAATGGTATATCTTAAAAGTAATACATGTATCCAATTGATAGCATCAAATATAAGAAGATGCATGAAATTGATGATAGCTATTTATCGTTGTCTTGTATTTTAAAAGGTATGAGAGGAGTGATTTTTACGGAGAGACCACAAGGGATGCTAATAGAGAATACTGTGGGAATCAAACCACATCCATAACACCAACAACTGCATTCCAAGCAACAGTGGCGGAGCTTTTACAGGAACTTGAAATAGCAACTCCAAGAATAAAAGGTTTCTTTGGTGCAAGTAAAAGACAAGTAGTTGGTTCTAACAATGCTTCCGTTCATGGGATTGCCCAATGTGTTGAAACCATCGACACTCTTGGTTGCCAAGCTTGCTTGCAAGTTGCATATAGGAATATTCAGAGATGTACTCCCAATTCAGATGGCAGGGCAGTTGATTCCGGCTGTTTCATGAGATATGCAGACAAGGCCTTCTTTGCTGACAACCAGACTATTGATCTTCGTCCCTTCTTGAAGACAAGTACGTCTATAAACATTTTCTTTTTTGTAGACTATTTCTGACTACATAATTTTTTTACACTGATGATCATTCATTCGTGTTGTGTAGGTTCAGGCACAAACAAGGCCTTAATCGGTGGGATAGCTGGTGGTGCTAGTCTTGCTTTGCTGCTTCTTGCGTTGCTTGTCTGGTTCAAACTTTCTAGAAAGCGGAAGAGAGCTCCTCGAGGTACTTCTTAAATCTAGTTCTTCCATAGTTCTAGTCCATTGTAATGATTGTTGTTAACATATTTCTGTAACAGCTGACATATTAGGTGCAACTGAGCTGCGTGGTCCTGTGAATTACAGCTACAAAGACCTGAAATCTGCCACAAAAAACTTCAACGAAGAGAATAAACTTGGAGAAGGGGGGTTCGGTGATGTTTACAAGGTAAAAATGGCGTTTATAGTCTCTTGCTTCTGGATAACTAATGAATAGTGGTTGCTGTGCATTTAAAAGGGTACTTTGAAGAATGGGAAATTAGTTGCGGTGAAGAAACTAGCCATTGTGCAACCCCGTAAGGCTGAGGCGGACTTCAAGAGCGAAGTCACACTTATCAGTAACGTTCATCACCGGAACCTCATTCGTTTGCTTGGCTGTTGCAACAAAGGACCAGAGTTACTTCTTGTCTACGAGTACATGGCGAACAGCAGCCTTGATCGCTTCTTATTTGGTAACTAGCAACTTCAGTTTCTCCTCTTCAAACAATATACACCTGACAAGCAATTTATATTATATTATATTATATTTGGAAAGCAGGAAATAGACGAGGACACCTCAACTGGCAACAACGAGTTGATATAATTCTGGGAACAGCACAGGGTCTAGCTTATCTCCATGAGCAATTCCATGTATGCATAATCCACCGAGACATCAAATCCAGTAATATTCTTTTAGACGACAATTTCCATCCAAAAATTGCAGATTTCGGATTGGCAAGGCTCTTACCGGAGGATCAGAGTCATGTTAGCACTAGATTTGCTGGGACATTGTAAGTTGCTTATCAACTACTACCACTGCTACTTTTTATGCCAAAGTCTGTTGGTTTTTCTTACATATATGTTTTATATATGAATGAATCAGGGGATACACAGCTCCGGAGTATGCAATTCATGGACAATTGTCAGAGAAGGTTGATACCTACAGCTATGGCATTGTTGTCCTCGAAATCATTAGTGGAAAAAAGAGTAGTGAGATGATAAATGATCCTGGCTCTGAATACCTCCTTAAACGGGCAAGTTTTCTTTTTCTTATTTTTTGAAGAAAAATTTGGTTGGTGTAAATTCAGCATTTAGACATCATGTATACCTGCAGGCCTGGAAACTGCACGAGAGTGGGAATCAGATTGAATTGGTGGACGAAAGCTTAGACCCGATTGAATATGAAGCAGAAGAAGTGACAAAAATTATAGATATTGCTTTAATGTGCACTCAATCGTCACCTACTTTACGGCCAACAATGTCGGAGGTGATTGTTCTGCTCAAAACTAAAGGTTCAGTAAACCACATACAACCAACCCGGCCTACGTTTCTTGAAACAGAAGTAAGGATCCATGGAGACAAGTCCACGTCTACTGCATCTTCCTCCTCCAACGCTAACGTTTCTATAAGTCAGGTGTCAGGTCGTTGATCTCTGAGTTACTTGAATTAAACTTCCAAGTTTATTATCTACTGGCTTTTTAAGACAATAATGGTCATGCAATTTCTCTGAAAATTTTAAACTGTATTTGAATTTAGGGTTTGTGGATTTTGGGAATGATGGGATATTTAAAGAGTAAGGGTGTAAGGGCGTCAATTGAAACCGAAGTGACTTTGGAGAACAGAATAAGGCTTTATAAACAAAGCCAAAGTGTTTTATTCCTATAAAAAGTTCTGTGTATTTTATTTCGGTATCTTATTGAGATAATTGAAAAAAATAAAACCATATCTTTAGTATTAGTCAATAAAAACATTTAAAGGAAATTTTCTTCATTTTATTTCAAAAACTCGACCTGATTTTAGCCCGAATTGACCAGGCTACAAGTTAAGATCGAACGGACTCGATCTCTATTTAAAAAACGACGTTATTTTACGTTTTTCTTAAAAAAATATATATGGTGGTCGGGTTAGCCCGGCCTCCTGTGACCGGTCGGGCCATTGGCCTACCCATCCTGGTCCATCAACCGTGGGCCAAGAGTCGGGCTGAGCTTGACCCATCGACATCTCTACTCATAATACTACATAAGTTATCCTTGATCAACAAGCAAATAGGGATATTATCATCACCAAGGTACTTGGTGTTATTTGCATCAATGTTTCGAAAAAAAAAAAATCTTCTCGTTGCGACTCTTAAACTCGCAGAAGTATTTCTCTTAAACTCGCAGAAGTATTTCATTAATAAGTTTTAATGAAGTGCGAGCTTCCAACCTATATACCATCAAAGTGATTTATAAAAATTATCTATTAGAAATTAAAGATAAACGAAGATTAATTGTATAAAATACACAATAATTTTATTTGTATAAAATAATTATTGTTTTTTTTAATTATATACATATCAAATTTATTAATTGGATTGGATTTGAATTTGATACTTATAAACGAAATAATAATAATATGATTACAGAGATAGATGGTTGACCCACGGCGTAATTAAGTGGTCATATTCCAAATATCCCAAAATATGTGGTTTAGGTAGGACTAGGACTTTGGTGGAGGGAGAGAGACTAGAGAGAGAATCCATTGATTTTGTTATTTTGTAAATTGGAATACAAATATATATTTTTCTCTGCGTTTCCTTTCATAACAATGGCGAATTCAACGCTTCTCTTCCTCCTCTTCTCCGTACTCGTAACGCTGCTTTCCACCCCCCCAGCCACTGCAAGGCCATGCAAGACCCTCTTCATCGCTTATACCTTCACCATCAAACCCCTTTATCCTAACCCTAACCCCAACCCTAATTCGCTTCAAGATCCTTCTTCTTCTTCTTCTTCTTCTTCTTTGGGTTTCGTCACCCAAATCACTCGCCTACGATCCTTTTCTTCCTCTTCCTCTGATATTGTCTTCAATCGCCCCCCCGTTGACGAAGATGATGGCGGTGACTTCGAGGACCCGGTCCACCGTCGTCCTGTTTTACCTTTAGGAATATCTTCCGCATCTATCCGGGATCGCACCAAAGACATAGTCAGTGTGGTTGTGGCTTTGCTTTTTGGCGTTGGTTGTGGCGCTCTCACCGCTGCCACCATGTACTTGCTCTGGTCTCTCTACGATTATCACTGCTGCTCTCCATATGAATCCGATGACGATGACGATGACGATGGTGATGTCAAGAAGATAGGCTATGTCTTGATTCCAGAGGTCGATTCCACTCCTAAGCCTGCCAAAGAGGTGATATGAGCTCAGCAACCGTACATCTTCTGCCTACTATCTATTACTGTCCACCCATAAAGTCTATGTTGGCGTCTATTTTCAAACTCGTTTTAATTTACATGTTTAAATTGTGAACTCTATGTTAAAATTGTGGATCTAAAGTTAATTGAGCGGTTTGTGTTTCTGTCTCTCACTGACATGCTTTATATATGTATATGCATAATTTTATTTCAGAGGCTGTGTTTTATCTATGTATCAGCAATTCTTCTATCTATGCTTTTCTGATACCACCAATATATTTTGTTAAAGTGTATGCAAGATCAGGGATTAGTTCTTTATTCTTACCTAAGCCTTACAGTTTTACTTCATGATGTATGATTGAATGTTTTTAGCTCAACTTACCTTATTGTGTACTCTATTCTACTCTGTGGATATATAGGAGATTTGAACATATGTGATGACACAGTTTCTGAAATCCAAGCGAAGTGTCTGATGATTAGATGAGCTGCAAAATGAATTTAGAAACTTTTGTTAGTCTTCTGTTAAATTTTTACTGGGGAGCGGGGAGAAACATTGCAGAAGACTGACCGTTATCTGCAATATTTTTCAGAGTTTGATTTGCTGAAAGGACAAGTCTAAGTTTTGTTTTTGCAAGATGTTGTGAAAACTTAGCTATTTGGAATGATGAGTCTATATCTCTGCCTTTATATGTTTGAATTCATTTGAGAATAACCTCAATTAAATACCTTGGACTTGGATATAACATAGAAATTCCAATTGGGCGAGGACAATGAAACTGATGGCAAATATACATCTGTGCTGTACATTAATATTGGTTTTCTCATTATTTTTCTTTCCCATTTATGTTATGTTTAGGAGTTTGGCTGTTGTGTGTGCAGTTATTCAAGTTTTGACGATATCAAGTTAGAGTTAGTTTATTTTCAAAAAAAAAAAGTTAAGAGTTAGTTTGCTTAGAATGAGTCAAAGTTAGAGTTTGGGTTCCATTAGAACTTATGTTAGGTCATAAGTCAGGATTCTGATTTTCAGATAGAATGATGTTAAGGAGACTAAGGCATCTACAGAATGATGTTAAGGAGACGAAGACATCTACTAACTCTGTCTTTACTAACCTTTATGGATGCGATTACCAATCTGCCAGATGTTAATCTTTCATATTTTATCAGATTTCAAGCAACAAACCAGATATCAGATCCCTACCCGTATTGACGAGTAATTATTTGCCTTTCCTACGGCTGGTTTTCTTAGCTAGAATCATATTACTTTGGCTTGTAGAATAACCTTCTTGTTAAAATATTTTTCATTTTGATGAAGCCTTAGATATAAACCAATAAATTAAAGCCTTCTCATTACTATTTTGTGTAAGACTAGAAGAAAGCTCGATGCAATCAATGATGCAATTTACAGTATATCAATTTGGTGTTATAACTGTTAGCCACATTGATTTGGGAATCAAAAGTACCCTAGTGCAACATCATCCATTTTTAATTGTAATAGTTGATTACATGATGAGTCAAACTTAGGGTTTTAAAGGCAATTATGGGCATAGGAATCGTTACATTGTTTTAGTATATATTTATAAAAATAATCATACACTTATAATTGATACGAATTAATGTTCATTTGATATCCTCTTTGTTACAAGCAATGATCGACAAGAAAATGGTACGTTGCTTATGATGTGGAGACTTTTCAACATTTCAATCTATCCATTGGTCTTTGAGAAGTTAATGTTATGCTTTTGGATCAGCTAGTAAGATATAGCTAATGACACCCTTTGGTCCATTTGGTATTTTAGCTTTCACCAAGTGTCTTATGTATAGGCACCATTGGTTGAACTCCATGAACTTGATAGATAGAAATCTATGGATATGACCATTAACCAAAAGATAATTGTTTTTCATACTATTCTTGGTTCTTTTCTTCGCCCTGAGCTTCAAAGGTTCACATTCTTTTGCTTTTGACATTTCCGTTGACTTCCATTTGGGGATAGGCATGTTTGTTATAGATCACATGGGAAATAAAGGACACGTGCGTGCAAACACTGTTTAATAAGCGTGTGTTTACCGGCTCTGGCAGAACTTCTGTTATTTAGTCGTAGTACTTAAAACTTTTCATATAAAAGGATGTCCTTTTGGTGAGCCCTTATCTTTTCTTCATATGAATAGTTTTGTCTTGAAGACTTTTTTATGTTACAAATTGATGATGTTGAACGAAAGGACTTGAAAGGTACAAACATATTACGAAAAAAGATGAACCCAAAATTAAAAAGCAATCACCCTACTTTCTGCTTTCGCTCTCTAAAAGCTAATCTCCTTTTTCCAAGTCCAACCATGGCTGCTTCTAAAGCTTTAATCACCTAAAAACTGGAGAGCTTTGTTTGTCTTTGCTCAGATCCAACCATGCTCATCTCCTTCAAAGCATCATCTACATCCTATTTTACCAAGGCTTTCTCTTATTTAAATTTCGAAACAATTCAGGACATGATTGAAATTAATTTTATTACATAAAATATTGTCCAAGACAAGCAGATGCAGTATTATTCCAAACAGGCCTTGGACTGACAGGACAAGGAAAGGAAAGCAATCTCAAAGAAAAGCATAAAGCTTTTACTTTTTTACTCCACGCCTTGCATCTTTCTCATCTTCATCACAAATTCACAGACCTTTTCTGGGTCTGGAACGACCTTGGCCACGCTCTCTCTTTGCAGACACCTCTTTGTCCAAGCTGTTATTTTGGGACAATATCCCTCCAACTTGAAATTTCCAAACTTCTCACTTGCCAGAAACCAGCTTGTAAAAGGTATTATTTCAATATCCACGTATCCGAAACTATCTCCGCCGAAGTATTCCTTCTCACCGAGCACTTCCTCTAGCGCTTGCATTACCTCTATCAACTCCTCCTTAGCTACCTCTTGAGCCTCCCCTTTGGTTATCCAAACATTGCGAGCTGCGTCAAAGAGCTGTCGTAGTAGTAGTGTATGCATTTATGTATTAATAAGCTAAACATGTACTTCAATAATGATTAAATAAAACCAACCTTCAATCTCAAACCTTTTTATCCACATAGTCGACCCAGAAGCGAGCTTGAGCACGTCCATATGCATCAGATGGGAGCAATGGAGGTGAAGTCCAGGTATCCTCGATGTAGCCAACGATGACAGTGGATTCGCATAATGGCCTACCATTGTGTATAAGCACCGGTACCTTCTGATAAATGGGGTTTGAGTTGAGCAACAGTTGGCTTTTCCCACCAAATAAGTTCTCCTCTCTTGTTTCGTAGTTCACACCTTTTTCAGCCAATGCAATCTTCACCCTCATGCAAAATGGACTAACCCAGCAGTCAAGCAGAATAACCTTTCCTTCGCCTTCCCGTGACATCTTATCTTTCCTTTTAAGTTCTGATTTTTATGATTACACTACACTGCTATTTATCGACATGGGGTTATCGTATCAGATGACGATGTTTTCTATGTTTGTCATTTTTGAACAATGAGCTAATTAAGCATCTTTTGTCTCTTCCCCTTGTAAATAGCATCAATGCTTTGATATTATCACTATCATTGAAGAAGCTGCCCAATCCATGAACTTATTTGGCCTCATGCTCCTGGCCCCTTCGGTGCAAATTATACCACAATCTGCAATGTTTTTGTTTTTGTTTTATATTGACTTTTCTGTTTTTAGTTTTTGTTTCTTCGTATTAAAGAGGATAGGTTTTGGCAATTGGTAGCATGAGCATCACAAAATAGGGTAGTATTGTGAACAAGAAAAAGAAAACAAAAAACAAAAAGGTGTCCTCGTAATCTCTTATTTACTTTCCTAGTGGAATCCAAAATTACACTTGCACGTACACCAAAGGCAGTATAAATTCACATTTATGAAGATGATAAAGAAGCACCAAAAGGAAAACTGCAGAACTTAGAAGAGTGGCTTACAAGGAAAACAGTAGAATTTAGTTGAAGACTAGTCAACAAGATTAGGCATATATACCAAGGATGGCAGCGATACTGCTTAGAGCTGGTTCTTTTATCTGATTTTGTTGTGATTCAAGAACTCAGATGGCCACACTTTCCACATTTGAACTGATACCAATAAACATATCTACTCCAGTAATGGAACTGGAAACTACGGCATGTATGCCAAGTTAAACTACAAAGAAAGGCGGATTCTTTGTTCCTCCCTCTCTTCACTTATTGCTACAGAGGAATGGCTGTCTCTCTCTGCCATACGTTTTTGGTATGGCACAAAACCCTTCTTGGATTTTTCAGGGCTTGCTCTTGATTCTGTAGATACTGATCCCACATTTGGTTTGATTCCAGCGGATGTACATAGCAGCTTTTCCTCGTACGAAAGCTGCTGACTATGGCTGTCACCATCCACACATTTATCAGCATTGTCATCCTCATTTATCGATCCAAAATTGGAGCCTGTCCAAGATCCCTCGGCACGGATTTCTCTATCTTCTACTCTGCCATTGGAATCTAAATGTGCTTGGACAAGCGCGTGCTGCGGATATGGCATGAAAGCAAATGGCATATCTCCAGAAAAGGTCCACCACTGCCTGTGGGTGAGAGAGTCAGCCTCTAATGTACTGGGATTTTTCATTTGGAAATGCATGTTATAGAAGGCTGTTTGGAGCTGTTGAGCCATCTCATTTCTTGTGCATTCCTTGCTTTCAGATGGCGCTTCCGTGGTGTTGAAATTACATGTCAATATTTGATCTGATTTTGGTTCATTTACATCTGAAGGCAATAATTTTGAAGTCCCAATAGCTGGAGAAGATTGTCTATGGCATTCTGTTACCAACACAATTGTCCCAAAGAGCTTAAGTGTCCTTTTAGATGCTTCCTCACTGAGACATTCTTGGGACCTAACATTTTCGTTGGGGCAAAATTCAACTCCCTGAACCTTCGAGAAAATTCAAACTGAGTTTGAGAATATAGAGACCAATTACTTATTCGTGACAACATGAACATTGGATGGTTAGCAGGTACCTTGGGACATCGGTTGTGCAGAACTTGAGGCACCGTGGAAAGGTTTTCATCACCTTTGACTGACAAATTGGGTTCAGAAAGTGTGAACTCAGCTGGTGATGAGCTATGATTTGGTGAATTTGAATCGATTGAACCAATAGCATCTGAGCCAAATACAGACAGGACAGACGTTGGACTTTGGTTTTCTTGGTCGGAAATGGATAAATCAGGCAATGAAGCCCTGAGTGGCTTCTCCAAAACTAAAGGTTGTTTATTAAGCGGCGTCATCACTTTTCTGGGATATGGATGCATAGGTTTTCGCTTTGGTCGAGGAGGGGGAATCTCAATAGGTTCCAAAGAGCCTGTGTTGTTGCCACTCGAGTCATGAACAACCTAACTCCAACACAAAAAAGAGTGAGCCACGAGGTCAATATTGAACTTGCTTTAATAGAGGGCATATAGATGATTAAAGAGTTAGGGACTGAAATAAGAGCAGTCAACCTTAGAGAAGAACTTCTGAGCATGGCTCCTAATTTGAACGGCAGTCTTGGTGCCCACATGCTCTGTTAAAATTGAGCATGATAAAACTATGTCGCTTATTAACCAACAAAAAAAAAAAGGAAAAACGATTACCTTCAATCCGTCTCCATAACCGGCCATGAAGCTTTAGAGCTTCAAGGAACTTCTTGTGCTCTTCCTCCGTCCATCTTTCTCTCTGTTTAGTAATGGTGTAGGGCTTCCTCACCTGATAATCGATGTAAACCGAAACACATCACTTAATCATCAACAGACAGCCAGAAATTAAACATGCCAAGATAAAAACCTTGGGATTATAGTCATTCCAACAACGAATTGGGTCTTTTGACATGGAAGACAGTGTTGTAGCATTTGATGAAATCACATCTCCTGCTGGATCAGATGCTTTTGCTAAAGAACCCCCAGACGGATCCTGCATCGAAAAGTTCAAACCCTTTTTCTTATTAGCACTACAAAAGTTTCACACAAAACTTAAAAATCTACAGATTTGCTATCTTGTAAGTGATCCTATATTAAGCACCAAAAAAAAAAAACAAAAAAAGGGACCAGGATTCTGATATGTGTCTACATGATCCAAGCTAACACAAAAATACCTCAACAGTCATAGCTGCAGCAATCACAAGATTTATTCTCTTGAACTTGCTAATACTACCAACAGCATCCACGATCTACCTAGTTTGAAGAAGGAAATACTGAGATTCAATCTTCCTGTTCACCACCCATAAGTCTGGTTCCTCCAACCATGTACAGTAATAGTTGACAATCATTCAAGTCTGAAAGAAAAAGCACAAGAACAGGTGAAAGAAACTGATGAGGAGAGAGCGAGTGTGCATTTGGCAGGTAGAAAGAAAAGGGGCAAAAGGAGAAGCGAGAGGAAGACACGTCAGATGGGTTATGTTTTACCCGAAAATAAGGAAGAGAGTTGGATGGGCATCTTGTGGCTGAGGACAAGGGGGGCGTTTGATTTACTGTTATTACCGTTTACCAAAGTAAACTATCTTCTTGCCACGTAGTCCACTTCCCTTTCATTACACACATCACCAAACAGCGATTGGTCCGTCCTTTTTACACTTTTACCCCTGCAAAATATATATTTTATCTAAAGACGGGGACCCACAAAAGAAAAAGCAAAAGGGTGTTTAAAATATCAAAGTGAGGGAAGACTTGTGGATGAGTATGAGAGAGAGGAGTGGGTGCTTTGCACTTTTTGCCACGTCTGCTTAGTTGGCCGCCTTAACTCATCCAGGCCACCACGTGTTCTTTCCAGAGGGGATATATATTAATGTCAAAAATTGGTGACCACAAGCTTCCATTTGGGGAGGTTTGAGGTTTTATTATAGGGCACTACGCAGGACAGGAGCAGGTGCCACCGCCTCCATCATAATCGATGTGACACCATAAGGTGATATCTCAATCAAGTTGTTTAATTTTTTATTATAATTATATCACCCAATGAAAAAAAATCAAAAAATTATAAACCATAAATTTTATATTTATACATTAATTTTTACTTATGTCAAGTATTCAATGCACATGATTTTTTGTTTTATGGAATTTGAGATGGGTTATTATGTACTTAACTTGCTTTTTGTAATTTTACAAAACATTATTTTTGTAATTTAAATATGTGATTTTATAAATACATTATCAAAAAAATAGAATTTGATGATATGACATATCATAATTATACTCTTTTTTCGTGTTGTTTGCTATGTTTCTTCTTTTTCTATTACTCTATTTTATTCTTGGCCTTTATTACAATTTTTTTTAATAATAGGCAATAATGGATTCTTATGAAATGTTGGCTACAAATTAGGTATTTTTATAGTTTGTGTCATTTAAGCATAAGTCACCAAGTGTTTAAGATATTTCAGCTAATGCATTAAATAATCTTATAGTTTATTCCCCAAAGGTATAAATTTTATAGCTTGATAAGATAAAATGAATGACAAATCTTAAGCCCCGCATAAGTAACATTTTTTAGTCTAGAAGTACCATGTAGGTTGACGTGATAAGAAAGAAAAGAAATACATAAATACGATACAAAAGAATCATTGAGGCAAATGCACGTATCATTTTCTATAATATAGTTTGGGTAGATCGAGTGTTAGTTCCGCAAGGATTGTAACTACCAATATTGACCATCTTTTTATTATCTAATCTAACATAACGAGTGATTAGATTAAAAAACAAAACTAAAATAAAAAATAATAGTTAATTATCCAAGGTAATAGATAATAATAATAATCAATAGATACAATAGATTTAGAAGTTGAATCTGCTTAGAACTTTACTATACTTAAATTTACCCTTATTCAATGATTAATTCTTGGATTGCTAGAAATTTCTAAGTTATAACTATATTCTCTCTCAAGCAATACAATCCATATTCTCAAGTTGGTTGACTAAAATCTCTTTTTAATCAAAACAATTAAGAATTCATTAACTCACTTTATGAATTTTTATGATAGGTTTCACCATAATTCAAAAAGATTACGTGATTCTATATCTAGTAATTGATATGTATTTAATTGATTATGAATTTGTTCCATAACACTTAGTGTTTAATGATATGAAATACTTAAGACATTCACTTTAATTCATATATGGTTTTAGGTATAATTTGGAAGCGAAAGAGCTAAAGTGAGTCAAAATCATTATATTTGAGTCATCTTCTTGAGATTCACACTCACTTGTCTTCATGAAACAAGAAGAAGATGTATTAAAAGAAAAGGAGACAAGAAAAAGTATAAGAATTGAAGAAAAAAGCTGTCACGGCTATGAGATGTGTCTCACGGGTGTGGCACCACCATGCACATAGGTGAGAAATGGCCAGCTCACTTGAACCCTAAGTTTTTAGTATAAAAACATCGTTTTGTGATGATAAAAGGTATGAAAGGTTAGAAGAAACGATTTAGGGGTTTGGGAAACAAGAGAGGGGCGATAGAGATCTTTGGGAGACGCATGGAAGGATGAGCTTCTCAATGTCTGCTTAGAGGTGATATCGATGCCAAAGAACCTGGTTAAGCATTTCTCTCATTATTTGTTGTTCTTTCTCTTAGGGATTGATTATGTTATCCTATCTTTAATGTTTAGATGTTGTGTAAGAATGATTAAATGCTCTAGTTGATTGTTTTTATGTAAGAACCCATTGCTAGAATCTTTAATATAATTCGTAATTATTATGTTGAGATTCATTTGTAGAAACTAATGGGTTTTAGTCATTAGTGATAATATAACCTAGGTTAAATAACTTGAACTTGTGTGATTGTTGACTTTATTAATATATTTTTCTAACTTGTAATGTAGCTGCCCAATTAAATCTAGAGAGCTTATTCTAGGTTGTTAAATAACTATGTTTAATTAAAAAGATCTTCTTAATTAAAAACAACCTAAGGGAAAACCGAGATTAATAGAGCTTATTGTTAACTTACAATTAATAATTGCTAGAAGAGGTGTAAGAACAATAACTCAGTAAAGTATGTTTAATTGGGTGTAAGCCGAGATTGAATTGATGACCAGTGTTATGCCCAAAATAAGTTTTAAAAATATATAGGCTATCCTGCTCGCAAGTATACAGGGTAGTAGTTGTAGTGATTACCTAGGGTCGTCTCCCACATAGGTGAAATTGGTCCACTCAAATTAATCTTGAACAAAAATAAAAATAGATGCAATCATAAACATTCTATCTCGATTCGTTGAGTTAATGCTTTAGAGAAAATCACAAAATTAAGCTGAAAATTAAACAGAATTAACTGGAAGCAAAGACGAATAGATTAATTGAAATAGAAGACTCTTGAAAATTAATTTCATTAATTTAATCTCTTATGCATGATTAAGGGAAATGATTGGTTAATTGTCTTATTAAAATTAACAGTTGGGTTTTAAAACAACTCGAATAATAAACTAATCTAACTTTCGTATTCAACAAGTTATTATCCGAATTAATTATGGAAACTCGACTACTAATTATCACTTAAATTAATATATTTCTAGTTCTTAACCTAAGCATTCATAGTTTCTCGTTCCTTATTAAACTTCTTCTCTTAATCTTTCGTTTAATACCAATGTTATGAATATCGTATCGGGCCTAGTACCAGATTGAGGTCTAGAACGGAACTATACTAGTACCAGTCAGTACTGGGTACCATTTCGGTTATTTTTTAAATTTATAAAATAGTCCATACAATTTCTAAAATTTACAAAATATCCATTAGTATATTATATAGTTGTAATGCTATATACTTTACTAGTTTACTATTTACATCAACCATGTTTTCAAAAATCTTAATCATAAATAAAAATGACAATTCATATGAACTAAAAATAATTTTAAAATATTTCACATATAAATAATAACTACAATTAATATAAACAAAGACAATCATTATCATACAATTATAACATTAAAAATAATACAAAATATTAAAATATTACAATAATACAATTTCATCATTTTAATAAATAATATTATATTAAAAGATTCAAAATATCCAATAAAAAGAACAATAAATATCGTTAAATAATTTACAAATAGAGTTGATGACGAAGAAACAATCAAGTAACAGTTAAACATGAAACAAAAACATTCTAGGAAGAGTTTCATCTCATAAAAACATGATTTGTTTGACTTCATGGTAAAGAGGTGAGAGTATTTGATGTGAATACTCTATTCAACTTAAAGCCCAATTTGAATTTTATTATGGTACAATATTCATATTGATTAATACTAGATATGATTTTGAATAAATTTTAAAATTATAAAATAATTACTAAATTTTATAAAATCACAAAATAATTTTTAATATATTTTAATTATTTGAAGTATTATATATGTTGACATAATATATAGAGTGTTTAGTGACTGCTTATCATTATTAAAATTAATAATAAATATTTATAATAAATTAATTTTTTGAATATTGAATTAATATTTGATCATTATTACAAAATATATAAAAAGTTAAAATTAAAATATAATTTAATAAGAGAAAAAATATTACAACTTTTCCAATTCCATAACAACAAATAGGCAAGAATCTTGCCGGTCGATTGATGCCATTAATATATGCCACAAATTGAGAGATTGTTCTAAGCCATTGATCAAAATACAAATTAAATCAGACGTTGATCATTGGTCTGTTTCCTAGTGGAGGGTGGAGACCATAAGTGTATTGTGGTTTATTCCAATTAACAAGTGTCATGTGTCCTTGTATTATTAAGCCTTATTAAGAAATCAACCGACATCAACTTGAAAGTAGATTTCATTAAACCTAAAGGGAGGCATAAAAGAGAGAGGAGGTGTAGAGCAGAGGCAGCGAAATCATAGCAGATTAAGCTTGAGAGGATGCGTAAAGCAGCGGCCAGATCTACGCGATGAGATGAGGCGAGGTCAAGGAGGAGAACAACTAGGTGAGGAAGAGAATTGGAGAAGACAACAACTAAGTGGCGGCGGCGGTGAGACGATCCAGACACCAGCGACAGAGACGGTAAAAGCGAGAGAGTGAGAAAGAGAGGGTAAGAGCTAGAGAGAAGAGTAGAAGACTGAAGAAAGAGAGACAGTAGTAGAGAGAAGAGTAGAAGACTGAAGAAAGAGAGGCAATAGCAAACTCACAAAAGCGCAGGTTTGTGAGGTAGGTTAAATTTTTCTTTTTGCAAATAAGACTTCCGGTACCCGAAATTTTCTGGTATGTACCCAACGAAAAACCAAGTGACAATGGACCAAGTGAGTGCACAACGACAAGTCCACAAGACCCAGCCCAATATCAACAGCCACCCATCACTTGCCACCCTCACTGCCTACCCTATCACCGTCCTCACTAATTACGACACCTTTTCATCCCCCAACTCCCCAAACACACGCGTACCACTCGCAGATAGCCAATTATTCTCTCACGCGTGTCACTATCTCCCCCTCCCCCACATGAGCACGGTTTATGTTCAACCACTAGACCACCACCGACTCTCTCAATCTCGTCAATGGGAAAGTACGTAAAGTTGTCCCATCTTTAAATGAGAGCTTGACGATCCGAATGGCAACCATTAGCTGCTAACCGCTTCATTCCTGTCAACCGAAACTCTCACAAACAACTTTTATATCCTTGTTTAATTGTTTTTTTTCTTTTACCATCTATTAATAGGAGTGTCAGCCTTACCGCATATATTAGCTCCAGACAACATGGTAGTCTTTTGCTTCCTCGTTGATCAGACCCGGAAAGTAAGGAGAAGCAAGCCGGCGGCTGGAATATGCTCGCGGTGCGGCGGTGGAGCGAGCGTAGCAGACATGAAGACTTGCACAAGATTTTGTTATGTTCCCTTCTATTGGAAATCTTGGCGGGCCATTATGTGCACTTTCTGTGGAGCCATTCTCCGATCTTACCATTAATCGAGTCATTTAGCTCTCCGCTTCTATTGATCACTTTTAACTTCTTCAGGTTTAGCGGCCATTCTATTTTAATATCTACATTTTGTTTTCTATTCCTTCTTCAATGGTATACATATACTGGAGAACATCACACTACTTTCGGATATTTTACCTGTATTTCGACACCAACCGCCGAATGATGACTTGGAGTAATAGTCGATTCATAAACTTTTGATTTAATATTTTTTAATTAGTATTCAAATTTTAAAAAGGTTGTAATTCTTTATCACTATTTCTTCTATTGAAAATAATTTAAATCTTAAGTATTGCGTGAATATTGATGAGAATGAAAATAACAGAGAAGTTACAATTTTCTAATGGAAACATAATTTTTTTTAATATCTTGTTTGTTATTTGATTTTAATAAAAAATAAATTATAACGATCTTTTCAAACTATAATGTATATATTGTAATATTTAAATAATCGTTAATTTTAAAAAGAAATGATAATTAAGACACTTTTTCCATGAAAAAGAAAATTAAGGGTACAAAAAGTGAATTAGGAGCCTCCATAGTACCTCAGCTTCCAGCAACTTTTTTTTTTTTTTAATGGCCAGCAACTTTAATTTTGAACAACTAGATATGCAGCAGGCCGCTTTACTGAAATTACAGAATTGGGGGCAGGAGCTTTAATTGATGCCAAGACGCAGAATAGTAGTAATGGCTAAAGCATCAAACTGGTGGGTGACTATGAAATAACAGTGATTTGAAAATGGGACCGAACTAGTCGGTCGTACCGAAAAATCGATAATTTGGAATATGAAACGGTTCAGTTTAGCTTTTATTTTTGTAAATAATTGGCTCATTTATTTTACGATCGGACCGGTAAAAATCTTTAAACCTGTGAAAGAAAAAATCGGTTGATTCATTTAAAATACCTTAATTTTAATGATTTTAACTTAAATGAATATTATGATTAGTGATCTTTTTTTATCTTTTTAAAAAAATATGACTGGCGAGCTTTTTTTTATATACAAGGCAAATTGTATATTGGATCAAAAGTGTAGTATGTAGTATGTACATCTATCATTGGGGCATACCCCAAATTTCAAGAAAGCCACAAGTTAGCCCATGTTCAAAAATATTGTCAAATTGGGCTAGAACTAAAAACAAATGTCTAGGCCCATGACAGTAAAGTATCAAAATATTTCTAAAATGAGCAAACTAGCCTAGGCGATCAGCCCACCTAAAAGTCAAAAAGATGAAAAATATAAAAGCAGAATCATTGTGAGGCTAGCAGGAAAGTCTTCGATGCAGACCCTCTCCATATAATAGCGCAAAGCAACCAACATCGTCCAAGCCACAGCCAGTGCTCCTTCAGCACCTCGTCTGGCCCACAAGTCAACCATGCAGCACCATGCAAAGACTGTTGAAGGTGCATTCGTCCGCAGGAAGACCATGTTATGAGCAGACTATCGGCCATCCATAAGTAGAACAGCCCAAACCAAACTCATCCCAAAGTCAAAAGCATATAAATTCAGTTGGGTAGAGTCAATATAGAATTTTATTATTTTGTATTGTGTCGGTGAATTTAAAAAAAATTTATATATTTTAAAATTTGAAAGTTTAAGTTAAATTTACAATTAGATAAATAATTAATTACTATATTTAAAAAATATCTTTTATATATAATATATAAAATAAAATTTATATATTTATTATTCACCAGCATCCTAAATGAGAAGTTTTAATAATGATTCATGTTTTCTCTATACCACAAAGCATTTAGATATAGTCTCTAAGAATAACTTTCCTTTTCCCATATATCCAACCATTAGGAAAGAGATAATATTTTCTCCTATTTAAAATAAGTGTCATTTTAAAAGAATACACGTTTATTAAGAAAGTTAATGAAATGTCTGATATACCGTTATTAATTACATGTTAAAGTACCTTGAAAATATAATTTATATAATTTGTGTAATTAAGATATGAGAAATTAAAAGGTAATTTTGGAAGTAAAATTATAAATATGCATAAAAAGTCACAAACGACATTTATTTTGAATAATTAAAATCTCTCTAAAACGACACTTATTTGAAAATGAGGGAGTATATGACAAGGTGAAAACTTAACATATTAAGAAAACTAAAATGTTCTTTGATAACGTAAAAGAGAAAATAAGGTAGTTATTTAGTGTTCCCCAGTTTAACTATTTCTGCTCTATTTATAAAGCAATAGATCGTAACACATTGTATAGCATATTCATGTCAAGAGGAAAAACAAAACGAAGTGGTAGAATGGAATATGTTAACGAACTAGTGGTTTAGTGAATAGATCAAAGTATTAATGAAAAAGGAACGAATTTAGTAACAAAATTAAATGACAGTGAATAAAAATTAAGAGACACATAATATAGTTACAATTTTTAGACTACAATATAAATTTCTAAATAAAAATTGAACGTATATTATTTTGATAAATTAGTTAAACTAGTAATTTAATTTTAATATCTTATATAATTTTTACTAAAAAATATCAATAGGAAATTCGTCATATTTTTTTAAAAATAAAAAACAAATAAGTTATTTGTAAAATGTTTAGTTTAAAACATTTTTATTTTTATAAATTTAAATTTATTTAATTTTAAAGTAATTATAAGATTAACTAAAATAATTTATCAGTAGTTAATATTAAATAATTAAATCAAATTTAATAAGTTAATACATAACCCTCAGCATTTCCATTTTTTAAACCCCAAGTGAAATATTCAGTATTACATGCATAACTTTATAGAAGCTATAGATTTCGATATTTCTCACCCACAATACCTTCTTTTCTGTTTCTGGAATTGAATGTAGCGGAGTGTGCTAGCAAAGACAGAATTCGAACTAGATCTAACGTTGTGATTAATTTGGATTGGCTTTATTTTCACAGGGATTCACTTATGATCAGTGAAAGAATTGTCATTCAAATTCCTACAGCCATTGTGGAACTGCATAAGTAGCTTATGTGATTCAAGAGTTCAAATATTTTCGTAGATGATACACTTCCTACCCCACCTTGCAATTTCTATGCTAAATAGGCAACTAGAAACTTTAAAAAGTCATATAGAGCTGAAGATTAATCATAGGAAAAACTTTATCATATTAAAAAAAAAACAATGCACCTAAAGCATAAGGAAAGCCCCAAATAATGTCTCAAGTGACTACAAGTGATAATGATCTTTTTTTTTGGTCTCTCAGGAGGTATCTATTGGGCCGAAGCCGGTGACTAATCCCCCTTCGCTGTACTGATACATTCCTTTCGGGGGCTGCAGCTGGCCCAGGAGTTTGCTGCATGCCCAAGGGCAGGGATCGAACCCGGAACCTCTTGATTAAGCGATGAAAGTATGCACCACCTACGCCAACCCACTAGATTACAAGTGATACTTATCCGGAAACACCTTAATTTATGTAGTCCATAAAAAATTACCATGCAAGACCATTACACTTGATAAACCTATCATACATATTTAGATAAACAACATCACTTGAAACACCTGAATTTATGCATTCCATCCAAAAATATCATGCAAGACCATTACACTTTATCAACCTATTATACATATTTAGATAAACAACATCAAGTCGCCAGCATATACCACGAGAACGAAGCAGCACAAAAAAAGATGACTTCAATGGTATTCGGAATAAGAGGACACATGTTTCAAATTTGTAGTTTCAACCTATGCTTAGAAAATAACAAATATGGTTTATTAAGATGCAACTCAAAACTAGAAACAGTAACAGGACAGCCAGGTTCAGATCATAGGAATATAGTTTATATTAAGATGCAATTAGTCAATATGCTAATACTACTGATTTATTACAACTAGTATCTTGGATACATAATATCACGTAACATAATGAAAGTTATCATATCTATGTATAATAAATCAGAAAAATGAGAAAACATTCACAAGATAACCATTGTAGCGTCTCATCCATCATTGTTGCCTGTCAACCCCTTTTTGTAGGGACAAAATTGCAGAAAAAGAACAAGTGGGCCATTCATATTGAAGTAGCAAACTTCCCTCAATACACAGGAGCAAGGAATATCTCATGTCCACATAAACAGCTGAGCATTCCTAAGTAAGAAATTCAAAGACAAAGATACAAGATATGAGTACTTAAAGAATTTCAACAGTATTGTACCTTTGTACCAACAATTACAAGGAAAATGAGAGCATCTTCAGGTAATTCCCATTGATTAGATGTTCTTCATCAACTAGAATTTTGTGCATTCATAAGACCTATATGCGATAGCTACGCATCACAAACTTACAAAAGCCATATCTTCTATAGATTTCTTAAAAAAGGACATATGCAACCAAAGGCCAGTTTCAATAAAAGGAAATCTCAGATAGTTCCCATCACTTAACCTTTTTTTTTTTTAATCTATAAGTTCTAAGTTATCATTTGCATCAATGTATTTTTCACGCAAGGCTAGGACAATTTCAGTGGCCTCTTTCTAGTGTAATTGCACTTGAGAGTCAGGCTGCAAAATAAATCTGAGTCAAGCACACGTCATGATTTGAAATATGAAAAAGCAATGCTTTATATACTGGTCATAACTATATCAACTGCAGATAATTATTTGGGCAAATCCCAAATATAATAAACTTATATGTGTCATTCTGGAATTTTTAATTGCAAGAATGATTGTTCCTAATCAGAATATGATATTGTTTACTATTAGATCACCATTTTATTTTGTGAGTATAGCCACATTACCAATTTTACTGCAACATCGACTCTCTTTTTGCTCTAGTTGAAAGGGAATACATGGATACTGGTAGATTGAGAGCGAATAGTGTCAAAAGAAATCTGTTGTTGTTAGTGTGTGTAGGAAGCCAAAAGTGGATGTTTATATCACTAGAAAATGTTGTTGTGAAAATGTTTTCCAACAACAAATAATCAGCAGTGGACTAAGTTTTTTTTTTCATGCAAATGAAACTAAGTTTACATTCCTTTGACAACATTCGTGGAAGTAATTGATATTGTACATGGAATACAACCCAAGTATTTATGAGTGTTAAGACATTTGATAATGGTTTAATAACCCACTGCATTTCAGCCAGATGATTGGTAGACTCTGCTTAAGCTCTTCACATCATTTGGAAACGGACTCAATTTGGGATAAATGTTGCATATTATTTCACAAAATTTACTTGATGTACTCTCCAATCACAGAGTATCGAACTACACATTGTACAAGTTCTGAAAAATTTTGGTGTAATCACTAATCTTTTGGGATCTTTGAAATTGAAGTTCAAATTAAGACTCCAATCTGTTAAAAAGTATTTTTGCAACAGAGCTTACTAAGCAAACAACACTAGGATTGAAAATATTTCTTAAAGCTATTAACCAGAACTTGTGAAATCCTATCCTTCTATAGAATTGCAATTGTAAAATCACATCATTAGTATTCCCTCAACTTAACCAAGCTTGAAAGCACCTACGTAGAATTCTTCGAGTTGTCTACCAAGTTGTCATTAAGATGCTCTCAATTGAGAGCAACTTTTAGTTTCCCAAGAGAAAGTTTTCAACAACTACCACATGCCAAAAGAAGTAGCTTTTCTATTTTGGAATTGAATGCTACAAGTACTTTTAGCAATTTGACTTTCAAGCAAGTATCTTTAATATGTGGATATAGGTTAAAAATATTTAAACTATATAAATCTCATGGCATTATGTTGACTGCACACATTTGGTGTATTTGGATATTATAGTCAATTTTGTCCATTGCCTCATCTTGTACAACCTCTCAAGTACTCCTGATTCAAGGTTAAGGTTCCAGTCTTGTCACTACAAATAGTTGTGGCAAACCCCATGCTTTCACAAGCAAAACGTTGGCTCACCTACATTTTAACTAATATCATGCAAACAAATTTTATCATCGACAAACACAAAAATAAAACAGTTTTGTACATACCAAGGCCTTATCTGCCATCATTTTCCTCATTGAATAGCCAAGACTACACAATAGAGTTAAAAAGAGTATAAGAAGGCCTAAGACGTTAAAAGTCAAAGTAGTGAACTGGAAGGGGAAAAAATTGAATGATCTACAAGTAAAGAAGAGCTATGAGTTGACATGTCTTAGCCTTATCTTAATAAGTAACTACAAATTAAAGAAGTGTACCAAAATCATAGCATGTTTGATACCAATTGCATCTCCAATGTCACTATTGAATCTAGTACTATCAATTGTTGATGTATGCACACTCATTGTGCTATCAACTTTTGACACGTGTACATCTAATGTACACTACCCTTGGCCTCTGTCCACGTTGATCTTGAGTTTGCTCAACAAACCAACATTTCTAGTTAAAACCGACCCATTAATTCGAAAATCCTATTTCTATGGTTCAAACATATCTGTGTAAAGTGAGTTAGGTTTACCCAATAACCCTAACTTTAAAAGGACTTTGGTTCTTGTCATATTAACAAAAGACATTAGTTTTAATATTTTAAGTGAGGGATTTGACTAAGATCTCATCTAACTTAGATGATCTTATATATATAACTTTTATATATATATATCTACTACCCAATCAAATTTGGCCTAAACCCATAATCATCCATCATGTAAGCCCACACATTCTCCTAACCATGCATTCTCTAATGCATATATGTAAACACGTCAGTTTGGTTATGACATCTTATGGATTCTAACATAAAAGGCCCAATCCAACACTTAGATCTAAGCCCAATCCAACACTTAGATCTACTATCTTCCTTTTATTAACTTGGCTAAAATTACTATTGTATGTTATTTCATTTGGAATTGATATTAATCTAATTAATATGAATTCCTAATTCCAGAAGTTAAATTCATAATTAATTTACCTCAAAATAATTATTTGATATCTAAAATTAAACAACTTCAATTTTGTCACATATGTCAATTTTTCTAGTCTTACTAGAAAATCCATTGTTGTACTAAAATTAATTTCTATAATTTTCCAAAATGTTTAGAACATCAAATCATCATTCCAAGCATCTCTAGGTCATTTCATAATGATCAAAATAATTTAGGAATCACCCAAAACTTATTATGATTACTGAAACACCGATAAGACACCAAAAACGACAAATATGAGTTCTAAAATTTTTCTAGAAATCAAATTTCGAGCAAAATCATTTAGACATGCATCAAACATCAAATTAACACATTTTTATCACATAAAAATATTGTTAAGGTTTTGGAATTGAAATATAAACATACAAAAATATCAAACAAAACAGATCCTATAATTTCTGGAAAACTATCCAGATCTGGAAAATTGTTTGATAAAATTATTAAAACATTTTTAATAATTCTACAAAATTACAAAGGCATAAACACATCCCAAATATGTTCACATAAGTTTTCCAAAATCAAATTCCACAAAAATCATGTGTAACCTCATCAATTTAGCTAATAGACAACACATGCCCAACAAAAAGACATATTTCATGCATGTTCTTGTAAATTTGAAATTAAATATTTTAATCATATTAAAAGTATTTCCAATCACACTGAATCATTTACGTACATCTTATGAATAGATTGGTTAAAGAAAATTATGAAAATTATTTTTCTATAATTAATTTCGAACAAAACATTACAAGACCCTAAGTTGTCACAACCATGAAAACAATTTTCACATGTCATGTATTCCACATGTAACAAGGCATAAGATGGCTCTGATACTATTGTAAGGTTCCGATCATGCATATCATATATAATATGTATCAAATATATGTGGCGAAAAATAAAATGGAACCTCAAAAACCAGATCTACTCATGCATATAGATATAGAAAACAAAAACATGAAATGTAAGATGTTTACATACCTTTACGATAATCTCTTTTGTTCTCTAATCTTGTTCGCATTGGGTTGTCGTAAACCACAACAATCAACGTAGACCGTCTCTAATGAAAGTTCACACGAAGATAGAAGGATGAAACATTACTAGGAGATAGCTAGAATTCTTTCTTTGTGCTAGCAAAAACAAGAACTCTTGTGAGAGTTAGAGAGAAAAAGTGTGTAAGAAAGAACCTTTCTTTCACTTGTGTCTTACACAAGATGTACGAAAATCATCTATATTTTCTGTGTCATTTGGTCTTCCATAGCTCCCATCACTAATGGAGAGTTATGGGAAGTTAATGGTCATCAATATCATGCATTCATGGAAGTTAATGACTATGAATAACATGCATTAATGGAAGTTTTGGGAAGTTAATGATCAAATTGCTAGCAAACAATACTTGTTTCTAATACAATCCATGCAACGTTTTCTACCACGATTACATCGTGATACAATCTTGAAACACTCTCTCATATCTTGAATCACCATTCAAGATCATTTTACTCATCCTTCGGATATCCTATATGTATAAACAATTAGGTTCCCAATTATGTTGGCTATTGGAATTAACACTTAATTCAAGTAAGTCAAGAGCGGTATCTAGCAATTAGTTATGACCCCCAATTAATCGAAAAGTCAGTAGTTTGTCTACGAACCCTTCCTACGCAATGTTACCATGCAATTCGTCCTTTCATTATCTATACCTGACTTGGTTTATAGTATGGTCAAAGTGTTAACTCCCACTAGACTGACTACATTACATCAAGTTCAAGTGATATTAGATCTTGTCCTGAGGATCTCATTACTCTATGTATCATTGAAGACTCTCTTCATGACACATATATGTTGTAACGCCCTATCTTAGGGGTTAGGATATTACGAAAATTTAGTATGTTTTATGCATCGCATATTTGCATATTTACTTATTTGTGCATAAGTATTTTGGCATGCATTCATGACATTTCCGGGTAAATTGGTTTTTAAATGAAAGTTATAGATTTATTTGGAATGTATTAAATATGATTTGACAATTTTTGTACATTTTGAGTATTTTAGAACTGTTTGGTGAAGTTTAGGAATTTTCAAAATTTTTTGGGTATTTTTAGATTAAGAAAAATAAATACATAACTAAATAAAAAAATTATGATTTCGGAAATTTTTGAAAATTCAGGATTTGTTTTAAAAATTTTTAGGATATTCGGATATGTATATAGATATATATAGATATATGTATATATTTGAAGAATAAAAGATTTTGGAAGGGTGACACGTATTGGACACGTACCTAGCATGCAAAATGCCCGATGTAGTTCTCCTCTGCTATTGTTTCTTTTTATACTAAAGGTTTTGACAATAGTAAAAGCACAAACTTTCCTTACTTATACATCACCGAAAACATTCTCTGCTTGTGTTCTTCAGTTGGTGGTTTTTATAGCTGGAACAAGTAAGTAGCTATACTGTTTTTACGGTGTAAATATATATATATATATATGCATACATGGGTTTTTAGTAGTTACGGTGATGCTCTGTTCTTCTCTTTTAATAAGCATGAATGTTTTGGAAAGTTTTGTATGTAATAGATGTGTTGGAGAGGAAACCGAGTAGGTTATAGCGTCAGTTTGTGTTGCATGCTTGAGGAATGTCATGTTACAAGATAGCGTTGAAATATGTTGGAGTTAGAAGAGTCATTAAAGTTGTATAGGAAGAGTGCAAAAATTCTGGAGAAAAACAAATACACGATGAACTCATCCTCTGTTATGTTTGTTTTTGTTATTGACACGCATGGATTTATGGGAAAATGATTTTGGTGAGGTTAGGATGAGTTAAATGAAGTGTAAGAGTAGATAAGAATGAAAGAAAATGCAATGGATGAAAATAGGAGAAATGGAAAGTATACCGTAGAGAGAAAGAGGGAGAAGTGAATTTCGGATTGGTGATGTTTGAAGTTTAGAATTGTTTTTGAATTAGTTAGAAGTTTCAGTGAGTATAACAAGCATAATGGACTATTTAGAAGTGTTTAAGTTGGGAAAAACAAAGAGAGGAGTATGAAAAAAATTCTGGAAAATTTATGTTTGAAAACAATGACAGTAGAGAGAGAATTAAA
>JANZLC010000202.1:21110490-21132236 GCA_026413385.1 Erythroxylum gracilipes | reverse complement strand
CACTAAGCTATATGCTTAGCACGGTGGATTTGCCCCGTGTAGGTTCAGAGCGAAGAGTTTAAAGACTGGGACAAGTCAACCGCATTGGCCAAAGGAGTCTGAGTTTTGTATTGCTCAAAAATATATTTTGTTGAGTTTGTTTGGGCTTGTATATAACTTTGGATTTTTGTTTCTGAAATTATGATATGTATTATATGTATGTTTGAGATTCTCAAAATGCATGTGTGAAATGTTTTGATTTGTTGTCCTGTATTGTGTGGCATCCACATATCTTTCCAAGGGGTATTAGGGTGTCACATATGCTATAGCTAGAGACTCCTAAGTAATGACCCCGATAAGAGGTCATGAGTATCATCTCCTTCTTTCAGGAGTGGTGAATCCTTTATTGGCTACTCAATTACCTCCGAATACCTCAAGTTGTACTCAATCACCACCCTATGAGTAACCTTCGAAAGGCACCAATGAATAAAGTCAGAGCACAGGATCAGTATCTGAGATATCCTTGAGTACCTCAATTTAAAGAATACTTGCATCATTGCTATGATGAGACTATCATTGATACTGGAATATAATATCCATATGATTGTCTTATAGTAGGTCAATCCAATGTAATTATTACCCTTAATAAGCATTCACATATTAACTCTAAACAACTCATCACAGCTTATGAGATCTACTGTTTGATCCAATCAAGGAGTATAACATGTGCTAGTATATTCAGATTAATGATATCCCATCTCATTAATCCTATGACTAGGGGAAGTTTAGATACTAACATAATTACACATGATAGGAATTTCATTATCATGATCTCATCATGATTTCTTCCATGCTATGTTTTGTATCAAGGACTTCATTAAATCAATTTAAGATTAACATCAAATCCATAAATGTATCAACATCAAAATAATGAAAAATGCTTTATTAATCATAAAATGATTTGTACAATAAGTGCTAAAGGTGATTGCCTTTAGAGTGCTTCTCTAACAATCCCATTAACATGTATTCTCACATACATTAGATCATCATAAGGTTCTTTACTAACCATATTCAACAACACAATCAGATTTAGCACCTCATCATCTGAAGATTCTCCCTCTTGTTCTGCTATTAGGGCGTTTAGCTTCTCTTTCCTCGGACAATCTCTTGCATAATTTGATCCACCGCACAAATAAAAAACAATCTTGCCCTTTTTCAAGGATGTCTCCCCACCCTTGGAGCCACCATTTTGCTTGCTTTTCCCCATGAATTCTCCCTTCTTGGAATCCTTCTTCTTCTTCTCCTCAGTATTCTCCTGTTAAGCATGGCCTTTTCCATTTGTAGAATTAGAGGAGCTTGTCTTAGTTTCTTTCATCGCTGGAAAGTCCACCAAGGCATCAGTGGCCCCGATTGCAGTAACCACGTCCTTCACATTTTGCCTCTGTAACTCCTTTTGCACCAACAGTTATAACCCGGACAAAAAGTTGAAGAGCTTATCCTCACATGACATGTTTTCAATATCAAGTAATAAAGAACTAAAAGACTTAACATAGTCTCTTACCGAACCTTCTTGTTTTAGTTTCTTCAAGGCATCCCTCGCAAGCCATGAAGTATTCAACGGAAGAAATTGATCCTTCAACTCCTTCTTCATGAGCTCCCATATATCCACTGGAGTTTTGCCCGCACTGATCTCCGCAAAGGTCCTCATCCTTCACCAGAGCTTGGCATCCCCATCTAAGTATATGGTTGTCACATTGACCTTCTCAATATTGAGCACCCTAGTAGCCACAAAGTATTGCTCCGTTCCCAAGAGAAATTCTCAAGCACCTTGGCATCCTGCATGCCTTCGAACACCTTAGGTTCACATACCTTTACCGCTGAAGGTTTTGGTGATGAGCTTTCTGCATGACCAATATTTGTTGCAATGGCACGCCTCAACACTGCGATCTCGAACAGAGCCTCCTCGTGTGCCTTCAACAAATCCACCATCTATTATTGCAACTATAAAATCTGATCCTCCATCGCCTCGAATCACAATTGATAGGAAGGGACATCCTCCTTTCCCGTAGGAATTGATCCAATGAGTGCCTCTACCCTAGCTACTCGTTCTGTCAAGTTGTCTACTGCCATACCAAAATTAGGCTCTTATACCAGTTGTTACAAAGGTCACCTTGAGACTCGAACTTTCAACGAAGTTTCGCCAACACCTTTTGCACGACAGTCTAACTTAGGTCCACTTAAGCATGACTTCAGCCTTTAACAACCATCGAGGTGTTTACCTCACAACCTTGAAGAAACAATGCTACGAAGGCAATAAGAAAATAAAAGCAACTAGAAGATAAGAGAGATACGGTAAAACAACCTTTATATTACTTTTCCTCAAAAGAATACAAGGAATGCTCTCTCTGACTGAATGAGAAGAGCAAGGCTCGAATGAGCTATATATAGGCACTGTGGATTGGAAGCTAAGTTATATTCAGAACCCTACTTTAACTGATAAGGTAGAATCTACAAGATAACAGAAAAATAGAGTTTACATTCAAATAGGAAACTAACATCCTTATCTTCGAAGATCTTCGCTATTTTCAGATGTTGAGTCGCATTGCAACTCTAACTCCTTGTTGTTGCCACATTATCTAAGATCTCCCCATGATCTCTATCTGCTGATGATGTAGTGTGATCTTGCTGAAGCCCACATAGCACATTGGCCTGATCCAATGCTTCCAACAACAAGTCCGCTAGTCGTGGTCTATTCATCCGAGTATGGGCCAAGTCTTTAGCCTAGGTCGAGTCAATCTCCACAAGTTTAAGACTCTACCAAAATTTGCATCAAGTCTGATTCCACTCACCCATATTTGCCTTAGTATTTTTGCATGTCTCCCTCGTGTGTGTAAACCCAGCTAACCTTCCACTTATGACGCATCGTGAAGGTCACTGAGAAGTGCCCCAAAGTTTAAGGGTCTAACACCAGCCTTGCTCTTGTAAATTGATATGTTTGGTTTACTTCTATCTCTCTTTTTCTTGATTTTTTTTTTTACCATTTCACTCTTTTGCTTCATCTTTCTGTTGCAAACCACAGTTGTTGTCGCCCTCCTTTACAATCGTCATTCACGATTTTTTGCTGTAGCAGTCATCGACAATCATTTCAAAAGACTTGAATCCCAAATTTACCGCTATAATCAAAAGTTTCAATGACATGATTCCTGACCTTCTCACAGCCGATCTTGTCCAATGCTCCGTGTCTCCTGCTCTTTCTTCGTCCTTCCCTTCATACTCGTAATTCAAATTAAAAAAATCCTAATATTTGATGGGAAAAAGTTGGTAAGATTTTTAGGTTAGAATGGAAAGATGTATTCGGTAAAAGTTTTATTAATAACATATAAGAGTAAATATTGAACTAAAAATTAGTCCAATTCGTTCTTAACTTAGTCGAGCTGATTGATTCGGTTCGATTTTTATATCGTTAAAATCTTCATCCAAAGTATATCTATCAGATTTTCTATACATAGGAAATTCACTTAATAGTAATCTTAACCTTAGGACGATTTTAAGGGCTAAAGCATACTTTATTTCAATATTCGTCTTTATGTTTGATTACGGACAAAACTTGAAATACACAATGAGAAAAGAAATAAGTAAACGAATGATAATGGTGGTAATTCAGTCAATTAACTGAGAAGGTAAAATTAATTAGAAAAGGCAGAGGATCCGGCGCCAGAGTAAGGTTTCCAAGTTATTCGATGCTTCTTTTGTAGATTTTACGCGGCATCTTTCTTTATGTTTATGTTGACTTAAAAAAGAATCGTTTTAATTAATTTCTTTTAAATTAAATTAAACCCTAAACTGCTTATTTATTGTCCACAACAAGTGACAGCCGCCAGCCACCTCTCGTCTCTCTGCTCGCAAAGAAACAGGTTACTTCTCTCTCACTTTCACCAAAATGTGGCATTTTGATGTAAGATACTAGAATAGCTCTAATTTTTTTAGCTTTTTTTTTTTTAAAATTTCTGATACAGCACATGTCAACGGAAGACCAGGTACCACCTTCCCAAGAGATGGAGTCTCTCTCCATCGACGCTTCTACTTCTTCCACCACTGTCAACGCCTCCTCCAAGTAAGTTCTCTACTTTGCATGCTGTTTTACTTGTTCTCAGTCGGGCTGTTTTTCTTTTTCTCTAATTTTAATTTTACTGTGTGGGCATTTGGTTGTTTTTGTTAAGAGTCAGTGGTACGATAAGTGCAGAAGAGAGGTTTCAGATTGTGAGGAGCGTAGGTGAAGAGTGCATTCAAGAAGACGAGCTCTTCGATCTTCTTGCCAATAATCCTCAACCTATTTGCTACGATGGCTTTGAGCCTTCTGGTCGAATGCACATTGCTCAGGTATTCTTTTCCCTATTCCTTTGATAGTTTCATTTTCATCACTTGGATTCAAATTCTTGGAGTTTTCCCCCTTCTTTTTCTTTCTTTCTGCTTTTCCTAAATATCTGCGTGATGTACTGCGTATTCTTAATTCTTTATTGAACAGGGTGTCATGAAGACCATAACCGTGAATAAACTGACTGCTGCTGGTTGCAAAGTGAAACTTTGGATTGCTGATTGGTTTGCACAGCTAAACAACAAAATGGACGGGGACCTGAAAAAAATTCAAACAATTGGTCGTTATATGATTGAAATATGGAAAGCAGTTGGGATGGATCTTGGAGATGGTAAAGTAGAATTCCTGTGGTCATCTGAAGAAATCAACTCCAGGGCATTTGAGTACTGGCCTCTGGTCATGGATATTGCTCGCAGAAACAAGCTTCCTAGAATAATGAGGTACTCAAGGATAAGATTGAGGTCACTACTTTTGTTACATGAGTATATTCCGGAGTAGAAACAATTATGCAAATTCCTTTGCTTCTCAGATGTGTTCAAATTATGGGCCGTAGTGAGCAGGATGAATTGTCAGCTGCCCAGATTCTCTATCCTTGCATGCAATGTGCCGACATTTTTTTTCTCAAGGTACTTAGACTATTCATTGAAAGATTTTTTATGAAACCAAATCTTTATTTGTGATCATCTACTGAATTTTCCAAATTTCCTCAGCATCCCCAAGCCCCAGGATATGATATAGGTTTGGCTGATCCAGTATCTAAAAAATGAAAATGTTACTTAGCTCTTTGTTGAGGATTTGAATTTTCATCATTACAAAAATGCTTTTATACATTATCCAAACACAATTGGAAATAAGTATGCTGTGTTTTAGTTTGACGATACCATTTTGTATGGCATGCTTTTTTAGCTTATCAGTAGAACTTTTCTGTATAAGAAGCCATTCTGTTTTGGATTATGTTTAGCCAATATTTGTGTACAATCTTTGACCAATATTGCTTTATTTTGATGCACTCTATTGATTTGGATGCATATCTGTTGTATTTCTCTTTCTTCTGTTTTCCATAATAAGGAGCAGTTCTATTTGCCGTTAGTGTTGAGTGAGTTTCCTCCTATAGGCCATATTATTTTTATTTAAAACTGTATGAGGTTTTAGTATCAGTAAAAATCAGATAGAAAGTTGCAATTGCTAGGGCTGTGTTTGGATGTCTGATCCTATAGCTTCTCTGAAATTTGATTTTGGATATTTTAGCTAATATTCTTACCGCTGACTGTAATTCCCTATTCACCAGGCTGACATTTGTCAATTAGGCATGGATCAACGGAAGGTGAACATGCTTGCAAGAGAATATTGTGATGATGTCAAGAGGAAAAGGAAGCCCATCATTTTGTCCCATCGTATGGTTCCACTATTCTCTTGCAAGCTTCTGCACAGCTTATTCCTCCCTTTTGTGGTGTATTTTACTATATTCCTCTTTTTGTGTTATTACAGACATGTTACCCGGCTTACAGGAAGGGCAGGAGAAGATGTCTAAAAGTGACCCATCTTCTGCCATCTTTATGGAGGATGATGAGGTGCGCTATCATTTTATGTGAGGACACTTTTAAAAAATTAAGATGCTAGAAATTCTATTAGCATTATATCATACTTGCCTCTTTTTGACGATTTCATTTTGTTAACTATTAGTTTGACATGCTATTGATTTTTGTTTCCTGATATGGTTTCATCACAGTCTCAAGTGAATTTGAAGATAAAGAGGGCCTACTGTCCCCCAAATATTGTTGAAGGGAATCCATGTCTAGAGTATGTCAAATATATTATTTTCCCGTGGTTCCACGAATTCAAGGTTGAACGAAGTGAAGCAAATGGTGGAGAAAAGTAAGTTATGGCTCCAGCCTACTCCCAAAAATTCCCCTCTTTTTCCTTTTGGGATGACTGACCTTGTTCTTTCCTTCTATAGTTTGAAGATTGGCTACGTATTTGTAAATACGTTTTTAAATATCATGAATTGTCACTTCTGTATCATGATGAGGTTGTCTATTTGCACTTTTGCATTGTTTTAGGGTCTTCAAAAGCTTTGAAGGAGTTGTTACAGACTATGAAGGTGGGCAATTGCATCCTGCTGACCTGAAACCAGCTTTAGCAAAAGCATTAAACAAGATACTGCAGGTAACCCTTCCATATTCATTTTTGGCATAAATCAGACATAGTGGTTTTGTACAAAAATTTATAATTGTATGCAAACATGTAATTCATGTGAAATGTGAAGAATCAATTTGCTAGTAGTGCCAATCATAACATGTCTACAGAAAGTCCATAAATCTTATCTCATTTCGATAAAGTGTCATGCAAAGAATATTTCTCGTTCTTGATTTTTGTCCTACTTTTATTGAATTATCCATACTAAAACAAGAATGGTAGATCTAAATCTGCAGTAATTTATCTGTCCATAAATTGACATAGGACGTTCAGAACTAGTTCTGTCTATGAGGTCACTGATTACTTACCAGACCCTTAATGCATGATGGTTTACTGTAAAAATGAAAAAAACAGAGTGTTTCTGCAAGTATTTCATAGAAGAAAAAGTTGAAACAAATTAGAAGTTCCCCATTTTGTTTGCATCAAATTAGAAGTTCCCCATTTTGTTTGCATTCTTTTTTAATATGAGGAACTTGAATGCAAGTCCTATTAGTTTGAAAATTTGACAAATACCATTGAGCTGCAAGGCATGCTGATGCTTTTTGGTTGATACTATTAGATAATGGTAAAATCAATGGAATTCACTACTCATTTTGTACATTTTTTTTAGCAATTTGCAATTCTTCTCTCCGGCCTTGTTTAGTACCCTTCAACAACAATTTATTGGGTATATTTTCTTTCTTGTTGCTGCTACTTGTAGCCGATTGTAAGTTATGCCAGACTACACTTTTCACCTGAGTAGCTTATGAAGTAATTGAGAAGCCAGATAAGGCCCATCAATGCGCTTTTATCTTTAAATACTATTTCACCTAGATATGTTTATATTTAACACACCCATGGCATCTACCACCAGTATGCTAAATATAGAATTATGAAGAGTTTGAGAATAGTTTCAATAGTTAGCTCCATGCATTGTGAATAATTACTGTGATATGATAGATTGCCTACTGAAGAGTTGTGGAGAAGGATTCTGAAGGTGAATGGCTAGATGTATCTGGTCCATGTTCTGGTGTATGTTAAGTAAATAAATTGTTTGTCAAGTAAACGAAGAGTGATGTGAAGAATTGAAGAGAATGTGCATCTTAATGAGTATTGGTTATTGTTCTTAAAAGCTTGAAGTTTCTTCCTGGATTTTCCTTTTTCTGTCATTGGTTTGGGTGGGGAAAGTGATCTACATTTTGAGTTCTACTTGACACTACTGTGTAATTTAATGACTAATTTGCTAATATGTTTTACGTATGGTAGTATATGGTTCAGTTGACCATATTTGTGCATCCTGTGTAAAAGCCAGTTGGTTCTGGACATGTAGGTTCAGTTGCAACCTGCAACTATATACATCCATTGCTTGCGTAATTTGGTCTAGCTTATTCCTGTGATTTGTTGAGATGTACATGATTGTCTCATTCTATACTGACTTGAAGTTGCAAATCATATTTTCTGCAGCCTGTACGTGATCATTTCAATACTGATGCCAACGCAAAAGACTTGCGGAATCGGATCTTGGTTCGTATTCTTAATTCTGCTTTGTTAATTTGCTTAACAAATAAAAAGAGTAGTGATGATAATCTTAGTTTTTCTCATACTAAGTTCTATTGTCTTGGTTGCAAGTGACAAAGAAGGTTTACTGGTTAGAAAAGAATAGGCTACAAGGGTCTGCTAATAACTGTCAAGAAATCTTTCAACCCAAAAGTTTTGAGATAATGGATGAGACCCATAAATGAATCATGTATTGTTTCAATACGCCTCCTTCACAATCTGGACAAATATGATATATCATACATCCACCAACAAGCACAATATATTCGAAGTTTATTAGAAATGAGGGTGACACAATTTGAATTCAAGATTTCCGAGAGACTCTGATACAATGTCAAAAAACCATTCAGTTTAAAAGCTTAAGATGATGGGTGAGGCCCATCAACAGATAATATGTTGTTTTACAATAACCGGTTGCTGCTCATTTTCTTTTATGTCAAATTGATGGTTTTGTGTTTTCCAACGTGTAGAAGTACAAAGTGACCAGGTGAGGGATGGTCTGGAAGGAGTAGGCTCATCTGAACCTTGAAATCAGGGGTTGTCTTGCTTAAATTGCTGATCTATATTATAAAGTTGGTTTGATAGTATTCTACACATATTTAGATTTGCGAATTATTACTGATAAATTAAGAAAGGTGTTAATATATCGACTGTATTTTTAGTTTGGGTATTGTTGCAAAAAGAAATATTGTACCTCTCAACTTAAGAAAAAGACAAGTCTTGGAATCATAGATTCAAGCATTGTCAATTATTCAGTTTCTTTTTTAGTTCTGTTATTATTAGGTGACATCAGATCTGACTAATATTGGGAGAGGAAGAAGCATCTGTCCTTTAGGCGTTGAAATGAAAGGAACGGGGCAACACAACAGTGTATGGTTTAGTATTAGGAGTCTAGGATTACTTTTTTGCGGAAATATTTAAACTCCATTGATGGGTTGACGCTGATTTTACCAAGATTGCTGAGAAGCTGAGAATTGTATGATTTTTATTTATAAGGTCACTCTTTAGGAGTAGCATAGGCTTGTTTGGATTTACTGCTGTTTTGTATTTTTGGTTTTTGGTTCATTTTAAAAAATTTATTTGATTGACTTTTAAATTTTGATTTTTTCACAATTTATAAAAATTATAAAATTGATTTTTTAATGTTTATTTTTTTCTGAATTCAGATTTTTTAAAAATAAATATATTATTTAATTATTTAATATTATTTATTAATAATTTTTTGAAAATTGGAAATAAATTGATCTAGAAACCCCAATTGGTGAGTACAAGTGTACAAAGAGTGGTCCTTGTCCCAATTCAACTAGAAAGCTTTTGCATTTCCTGCATAAAGGCCATTCAAGAATTCAAGGCAATAAAATCCCCGAGCAAATTACACAGAAGTCAAGGGACCTCAGCTAAGAAGATTTTAGTTTCTCATATGCTGGCTTCATTAAGTTATCAACATTTGGAATTATGTTTGAATAGATGGTATACAGTATTATATAAGAAATTACAAGAGATAAAATATGAAACTAGAGCAGATAGACTATCTAATTAAATCCGTTAAATTAAGGGATTTCAAGCTTATTCTTCTAATATATTTACTGCTAATGTATATCTCAACACTCCCTCTTAATATGAGGAATAAAATCTCCCAAACCATGCTAATCTAAACTTGAGGATTCATTCGGAGTAATATGTACATATGTCTAATATGTACATGAACTCTAGAGTGAACATTTGATAGATTAGGTCATAGTAGTTAGAGATGTTAGACCAACTATTAAAAGAAATAATCTTGTACACCCATCAGTGAGATTCTCCTGTCTAAAGACATCCTAATCGATGAATTGAGGTGCCTTAAACTATTTGTTATAGAAGGCTTGATATCTCTTCTATTAATCCTCCATCTCAAAATAAAGTAGTAGATGATCTGACTATTATTGAGTATATATTGGAGCTTGTAACTCTACTAGAGATGGTGGTGGCAATAGGGACACAACTTTGGCATTTGCCGCCTCCTCGAAGCATGTGCCCTTAAGGTAGTGGTGTGTGAAAAAGAAGCGGTGGTGTTTACTCTAACCATCTTGCACGAAGGTGGTTGTATGAGTCTCTTAGGTGGTCTAGGTGATCCCCGATTCTCTCCATGGTTTGATATCTTAAGAAAAACGTAATTAAGATATATAGAAACAATAATCAATATTACACAAATATGTAAGTGTGGACTATAGTGTAATAAAAAAAAAGAATGGATAACTAAATAGGATATCTATAGGAGATTGAATCAAATTAGATTTGAGGTAGAGTGAGAAATGACTCCTAGATTGAGAAAACTCTCCTCCTTCTCTATTCCCTCACCTTATGGCACCTTTACCTTTCAATATCCTTAACTCTTGGCCACTTGTCTTTACTCTCTTCCTCAATCCTTCCTTCTTCTCCTATATCATTCCTTCTTTGCTCACTTGGTTAGTTGCTTCCTTCATTGCTCTTCTCCTTTGTTAGTAATCGACCTTCCCCCCTTTTGCACTCTCTACGGGCATTTTAGTCCTTATCCTTTATCTACTTTAGTTACTATTTTCAGAAATGGTTTTTCAAATTTTTCTCTCCTAAAATACTAGTCTTTTCCTATTTTAGCTAAGATAAAATCCTAGTTCAGATGTTGGCCATACAAACATTCTAAGAGAGCACTTTTGCCCCCCTTCTTCAAATTCCAAACATGCCTTCAAAAAAAGCTTCCTCTCTTGACCCCCTGACCCTAATCTCCCATTATTGCTTCCTTAACCTTTGTCTCAATCACCCCCTTATGTAACTAATCCCTCAGCTTAGACCACTTCAAACTAAACCTTTAGTAAAAAGACCTGGTCATAAGTGGTAGGAGCTAATGCCCCTAACACCAAGATCTCCTTTATACCTTAACCTTTAGAAGTCAAAGCTGGCATCATCTTCCCTTTAGTAGATGTACTCTAGACTAGAGCCTCAATGGGGCTAAACACTATACTTGGATACTTTGTAGAGAAAAGGCCTTTTTCCCCTCAATGAAGTTGTAGGGAAAAGGAAGTGGATTGAGCTTAGATTAGATAGAGTCCTCATTAACCAAGAAGACTTCTTCATATCTTCTTTTAGCTTGGAGAAAAATTCAAGAAAGGTACTCAAGCTAGGTCCTTGGCATTGTCATGGGAAACCCATCATACTTCGTTATTGGAAGCTTGACACAAAGATAGTTAGGAGCAAACTTACCAATTTTTACAACAATCCCTTGAAGTATTGGAGTACAACTAGCCTTAGTTACTTAGCAAGCTCCATTGTCGAAACATTACAATATTAAGCATAATTGGTTATGTTAGGAATTGTATTGAATTTGAAATGAGTAAAGAGTGACCTAAAACCTTAAAAGATTACACTCTAGTGGAAGCTTGAAAATTTTTACATTCTCAATTACTTATCAAAGGAAACCCAACCAAGAGACTCTTTGAGAAAGGGGGCCATGAAAAGCTAAGGCTAAGGAAAGTGAAAAGCAATTGAGATCTAATTATAGTAAAGACAATAATGAGTCCATATACACAAACAAGGAATTCTTATAAAGAATTAAAGCTCATTCAATCTAATAAGGAAATATGGGAAATAGAACATATGGACTTAACATTTGTAGAGATGACAAATGAAGCTCTAAAGTAAAGTATTGTACTATATCATAAAGAAGCGATCAAAGATGATCCTAGAATCTTGAACATGTTGGAGCACTTTATGCTAGTGTTAATGAGATTAGGGAGGAAAAAAAGCCAAAGGGAGGAAGACTCCCTCCTAGCCTACCATGTATATCTTGCTTAGAATGTTAAGGGTTGTTTTTAACAAGCAAGAAGTTGTTTAGGATTACTTGTTGATAGTAAATCCATTAATCATTGGCCTTTTGGGGGAAAAAAAGGAACACAATTGTAAAAAATCTAGTCCATCTACAACAATTAGAGCTTACTTACTAACTATGATGCACACATCATAATGAGAGGATCCTTGTAGCCTATTACCCTAACTATATTAAGGTAAGAAAACAATCTCTTACTGCTTAAGCAATTCATATCTTTGCTATTTTGAAAATGACTGCTTAGGAATTCTATATTAGCTTTGTGTATGTAGCTAGCTTTGTTGTTAAAATCCTCCTCTAACCCTAAAAAATGACATTCTTAATCAAAACTAATGCATAATAACTTGAAAAAGATTTCAAAGCGTTTCTCAGTTAAAGAACTCTTTCTTTTCTTTCTCTTATTTTCTTTAAAACCTTAAACCCTATCTTTTAATGAGCTATATGGCCCTAAATATAGGTCTATATAGCAGATCTTGTTTTTTAAAAGATTCTTCGAAAATAATAATGCCAACATGGGTAGTTACTCAGGACTATATAAGATACCATATTCTTCATCCATAAGGCAACACATAGATGTGCAAGGTACACTATAGAAACAAATGTGACCACTTTTGAGTACAACCCTCCATATAGCAACATATAGGGTGCATATTCTATGATCCTTCTTCAGTTCTTTTAAAATTAGCTCAGTGTAATCTAATTCTTTCATTAATTTTACTAATTTTCTATGTATAGACATAAATAATTCATGGAATGACATTACTTCTTAAATTAGGTATCAAATCTTTGAAATTCATCCAAAATATACGTAATATGTCATAAAATAGTGCTAAAAATATTTTATGTCTAGCATACATCAATAAGTGAAGAAAGAAGGAACGGATTCACTAGAGAATCATCTATAATTCACACCTAATTTCACATTTAATTGAGTGACGAATACTCAACTTAGTAGAAGACACTTATTCAATGGTCTGTCATTCACCACTTTGAATTCCAAATTTTTAGGAAAGTTAAAGAAAAAGTGAGATACTAATAGAAAAGTAGATGTCATCAACAAAAATAGAAAATTTGGATAAACAAGTTCATTAAAATTGTGAATCTAATCCAAAGTTCATCCACATCTTATAAAATAGGAAAAGAGTTTTAACATTTTTATTTTTAATTTTCCCTTAATTCATTGCTTTAGGCAACTTTAACTATAGTAATTTATCCTTTTCAAAGAATTTCAAAACTATATTTATCCTAAATCTTAAAGGTTATGAAAAATAAAGATGATTCCCATTTTCACTCTCTGAAACTAGTAATTGGTTCCAGTAAAAATGAATACATTAAAGTGGTGGCTATAGTTTTTAAGGTTGATAATGGATATGCTTCTTTTTATAATGCAAATGTCTACGTTAGCTTTTAACACCCATTTGTTACAAATATTTCTAGATTTATCTAAAAAGAACACAAGATCTCCTAATTATTTGTTAATAGTTCAATCTATTTAAAAATAAATAACATAAAATCGAGCTATTTAAAGAATTAGTCATATGTTTGGCTCATTATTGCTTTGTAGGTCAGGACGACTTGGCACCAGCAGAGGAGAGATTGGCTGCATCACATGGCCGTTGCATATCTTCTGACATTGTGAGACATCAAAATTTAATGTAACGAGAGAGCACCCCTTTGGTTTGACGGTGGCGATACGGTCAGGTGCTTTAATTCTGATTTCTCAGAGTGGGATGGGTCACAAATCTCAACAAGACAGTTTGTATCTCGCCAATGGTTATGTGTTACACAGCTCATCAGTCAAGTTTCAAAGTCAAACTAACAGGTTGTTTGGACCCATTTCGCAAAATCATGTCAGAACGTGTGCAACTCGATTGGATCACAGCGGACATCTCTGTTAGTGTTACCACAAGGGCTTCACTAGGTGGACTAAAAAGTGAAAAAGCTGTAGCTACTGGTTTGGTAGTACAATCTTTCAACTTTACGATTGACAATCCAACTTACAAATTATTACTTTCTTCAATTTGAACACAAGCATCATACAATAATCATAATCATCCATATTTTCATCACTGTCCACAAACATGGATGCCTAAGTATTATGAATTAAGGGAATGCTTGGTTGATAGAGGGTAATAAAAATGAAAATAAAAATGAAAATATTAAAAAATGGAGTTAATAATGAATCTCATTCCTCTGATAATCTAGAAGAATAGAGTATTGCTGAAAATGAGAAAATCAAAGTGTTATCTCTGTTGATTCCAAACATGAGTTTTCATTCTATACCTGTATCTTTTTCCTCATCACCTCCAAACAAGCACCCCCTAAAAGACCAGGTACGCCTCGTTGATGTGTAACATCCTATCTTTAAAACTGACAATTTGGAGTAAATTGTTAGATTGTTTACCTTTAATAAATGAAAACTATCATAGTTAAAACCTCGAGATAAATATACAATACCTTTTTCATGTCATTCGTTGTTAATTGAGAGGAATAATTATTAACGAGAAAAAAATTAAGCATTAGAATAAATATACAGCAGAACAAGAAAAGCCAAATTTGATTCCATATGGTAATCTTAATTTGAATCTTAAAGCTGGGGTCCTAAGCAGTCTCTTGTCATAACTAACCATCAAAGCAAACATTCTCAATTTTTATTTCTGAGTTGAGTTTCTATCCATAAGCAGTGCTGTAGAACCGTTTAATGGTGCAAACATTGAGAATTCTTAAGAGGACTTGGTCGTTGGTGCACCTTGGTGTCTTGAACTGGCTCAGAGCCGCACCATTGCCAATGAAGTGATCCAAGATCTTCTTGAACGTCCCTTTCTCCACAATACAAAGCTCCAGAGGTCCAATTGAGTTGGATCTCCTCGACACCACATAGCCATGATCGACAAAAGATGCGTCCATTTCTGTGCAACACTCTCCTAGAATACCCTCCTCAACTTCTCCTTTAATTTCCCAATAGATAACATAGTGACCAGGTTGGCTTGTCACGTTCGCATGGCTCGTAAAGTCCACTAGCTCTGCTCTGGCCCTGCTTAGTACTTCAGACCCCCTCTCCACCACAAGTTGAAGGTCTCTCTCCGTGTTCTTGTCAATGTTCACAGTTAATAGTAACTTTCTCCTGCCTATATAGCTCAATTTGGGGGTTCCGTTGTGGAAACCAGCCACTTCCACTACATCACCTAGCCTGTATCTATAAAGCCCTGAAATGAAATTACACAAGTGGAATTAAAGAGACGCCTACGATCAAAGAAAATTGAAAAGTGGGTCTCAATTGACTCCCATATATATGCAAATGTTTAGAAGTAATGTTAAGAGTTAAATATCAAAGAATCGGTATCAAAATCAAGGCTGATAAATTATAAGATTACAGATCACGTGAAGGAGTGAGCATAACTAAATTTATGAG
Source organism: Erythroxylum gracilipes (assembly GCA_026413385.1). Taxonomy (NCBI): domain Eukaryota; kingdom Viridiplantae; phylum Streptophyta; class Magnoliopsida; order Malpighiales; family Erythroxylaceae; genus Erythroxylum; species Erythroxylum gracilipes. The sequence continues at coordinate 21,116,897 of JANZLC010000202.1, read as the reverse complement.
TAAGCAAAAGATGTCAATTTCATGCTATATAAGAAACAAAGTCAAGCAGCAAAATTCAAGAGTAAAAATTCATTATCTTGAAGTTCTGGATTTGGTAGAGTGTGACGCTACCTTGAAGGTGAGTTCAATTTCCTCAAAAGAACCAAGTTACTTTATATTTCGAATTGATCAAAACCATGTATTTGGAAACATAAAAATTTGCAACTTACCAGTAAAAGTGGTCAAGATAATTTCATATTCTTGTCCAACCCTCACTTTTGAGAGTGGAACCGGCTTATCTTCCACGAAGTCATCAATGTATTGCGATATCGAAATGTATAGTGGCATGAACTCAAAATAAGAAAATGTAGGGATTACAGCAAAAGTAACTTTCTCAGGAGGTAACCAAGGATCCACATTAGCCCCTATCCAACTTTCAGTAGATCCGTAGTCTGCACTAACTAGAGGCAAACCCCCAGCATAATGCCTTAGTTTCTTCAAGTAAGGTTGCATGGTCCCTGTCATTATAGAGTACACATACTTAGCATTTGGCCACAGCTTAGGAATCAGACCCAGCCAGTCTAGATTTTCCAGGTCCTTGCAGATTTCATCAATCCGAGAAGATAAACATGGTTTTGGAGACATGATATCCAACACAGCTTCCCTCATCTTGGGCACGGTTATTCTAGAATTAAGAGTTCCTTCTTTAATGTCGTCACGTAAGTCCTTCCACAGCTCTTCAAGCGAAGAAAGGGCTTGCACTATGCTATAAGCAAAGGTGGAGGCTATAAACTCTACTTGATCAGAGCAAAAGAGACCTAGGAGCAGATGGCAGTAAGTGGACTGCTTGTAATCTCCACCAGAAATAACCTCCTGAGGGCTGCAAGTGAATGCCTTAGTCTTCTGCTGCTTCGTCTTGAACTCTTCACTTGCGTAATAATGGGTTGTGGCTGTTCCAACCGCCAGGCCCCCTTTTGTTTTAAATTGCTTGCTGCTATATATGAACTCAAGGATCTTCCCTCCTTCCCTCGTTGGATAAACCCTATTATTATCATATATCAATAACAGAGAGAGAGATGTGAGCAAATAGCATTCACATGTCCGATCAACCCATGAAAAGATAAACGAGCTTACTGTGAAAAAGATGCAGAAATTGTCTAAAGCTTCCAAGCATAATCTAGTAGAGAAAAAGAGATGCTCAAATGGTCAAGTACCTTGATCTGTAAGCTGCTGTTAAAGTAAATATCTGAAGAGTAGTTTGGGAGCTATGGCGAGTGAACGGAACGTACTTCTGTCTACCATCGGTTGTTCCAGAGCTTCAGAAACATGTCAGTGAGAGGAATCATGAAGAAAGTGGAAATCAGTCAAAAATCAAAACCCACGTGATGGAAACAAAGGCTACCATCAAGATGAAAGGCTGTTGTTGATAGTTCTTATTTGCTAAGGTTCTTTAGTACCTACAGAACTTGATGTACAATAAGAATCATAAGAGTGAAGATGATAGAAGAGTCACCCACATCCCACATCCCACATCCCATGTCCTAGATTCTGATTCCTTCACATGTTATTCCAAACTGATAAGTTTGCCGTACAAACATGTCTAAGAAGGGAGACTAGAGAGAGAGAGAGAGAGAGAGGGAGAAGTCGTGCGAAAGGAAAAGTGAGCTTCAAGAAATAATTCATTGTACCTCAAGGAAAGAGTGGTTAAAGGTTGTTGGGTGAGTAGAGGAGCTGTATCCCCATCTGCAATTCTAGAAATGTAAGGCTCCAAATCTGCATGGGAGGCAAGAGGCACCATGGAAGTGTAGAGAGACTCTAAGGCACATGAATCAATGTCTTTGATTTGAATATCCCCTAACCATTTCTTGAGGTATTCAACGCCACAGTTAAGTTCAAGAATCCGGCGAAGTGTCTCCGTCTGAACAGCTGCAGCGTTTTCCGAGATGTCCTCAAACCAACCAATGATGTCGTATTCATGGCTTGCATTGCTCTTATTAGTCGCAGCTAATTCCATTAAGACGAGAGGATCATAAAATTTGACAGGATCATAAAATTGGTGGCAATGAAATAAGTATAATTATATAATGCGAAGTGTGGGCGTCACCGCCTGTATCCCGAGAAAGACAGGAGAGCCCACTTGACGAAGCATGGTTCTCTCGGTATATGATAATATCATCTTCTGTTTTGTCCCCTTTGGAAAAAGCTCAAAATAAAACTTATAGCTCTCTCTTAAGCGGGTAGGGTACGATGGTTTATAGACCACAAATGACATGATGTTATCGTATTTATAAGTCAGAAAAAGAGGGGAGAGGAGAGAGTTTCTTGAATTCAAAAGCTTATAAGTTGTTGGGGGACCAACATACAAATACCCTACGCCTACACTATTCCATCCAATTTATTAACAAACTTGTGTCGTTATTAGTTTCTTTGTTTTACTGTATGACTGGGACGGGACGTTCTTGCTCATCCCACAACCCATTAATTGGACACATTATATATAGTCTTTTTAATTTAATGAAGGATTATTCAAACCTTAAAAGAGGTGCAAAATTTAATTTTATTCAATATTTTATTAGAATTTCCAAATTAGTGCTATGAAGTCCTATTGCTATTAATAATGGTTAGGCACTACACCAAATATATATATATATATATATATCTCTGTTTGCAAGCGTGTGTGTGCTTGACTTATTGATGTTACCTCTACGTATGCTTCCTGGGTTCAACTCTCTTTGACTCTCCATTCTAGCCATTTCAAAAGTTAAAGTGATGATCAAATAAGGATAATTACATTCAGATCAAATAAACTCATTCCTCAACTACAATCTTGACACAGTTAAAGAAGACTCAACAACTTGGTTAATATACAACTTTAAAAGATTCACAAACAATTCTTGCCTACCCATCTTTAGAACTCCTGAACCAAATATCCCTTGGATAAAATTGGTGTGGTTCAACTACAAATTACCTAAAGCTATTTTCATCATCTAGCTTACTATATAAAAAAAATATCAAAACCAAAAATAAAATTAGTTGACACACTAACAATTTACAAATTTTGCAAAACTATGCCTAATAACTTGGATCACTTATTCTTTCAATACATTTATACAAACTACATCTTCTGCCAATTTTTAAGCCTTTGTAGGCTATATTGTCAAAAAGGGGCTTGGTCTCAAGTAATAAGTTGGTTCTTGATAGTTAAATATCTTTACAAACATGATTTAAATATCTTTACACTTGGATTAATTTGTTGTGTATATGGAATTTTGAGAGAAACACTTGAAGAAAATTAGTTATTAGCGATCGATAATTACCGACGGAAACGGAACTATTGAAAATTACGAACGATCATGTTCTGTCGATACAATTGTTGGGAAAATTTTCTATTTGCAACAAAAAAAAATCCGTGGTAAATTTGGAGGGAAATCAACCCGGTAAATCTTTCGACGGAATATAACGATAGTAAGAAATGTTCGTCGGTAAAGAAAGCAATAATGCTTAGTGGAGTAAATAAGTTTTGAGTTTACCAACGATAGGATGTCGGTAAATTTTAGTCATAAACGTCGTCATTTTTTTTGGTTCAGTATTGAAAACAAAAACAAAAATTATGTTAATTTCATTTAAGCTAAATCGCTTTCCCTCGTCCATCATAGCCCCATTTTTTCTCTCTCTTCTGTTGCCGCCGTCCGACCGCGCCTCCTCGTCATGCCACTGCGCTTCATCGTCGTGCCACCACGCGTCATCATCGTGCCACCTTGCATCCTCAGCGTGCCACTGTCCTCGTCGAGCCAATGTTGTCATCTCTGTCGCTACCAAAGGCCACCGCTCGTCATGTCACCATACATTATCGCCGCTCGTCCTTGTCCTCGTCGTCGCATCTACTTCAGGTATTGTATAATCGTATCTCGTGCACCACACCTCATCGCCATTGTGGTCCTGTAAATGTATAGGTTCATTATGATGTCGTTCGGTTCTATAAATGTGGAGTTGGTTTTGTAAATGTGTTGACAGTAAAATTTGTCTCTTTTGAACAAAGTCCACTGTTAAACTTCTTTGTTAGATACCTTTCAATTTTCATTTCTCATTTCTGCTCTTAGTTTTTTTTAAATATATGTTTATTTGAATTTGAAAGTATTTCTTAAAATTTTAGACAAGGTTTGTTATTTGTTGAATTAAAAATAATTATGTAATTAGTAGTTAAGATTTTTATGTTTAAAAATCTCTCTCATGTCTTACGTTTAATTAGATTGATAAAATGAAATTCAATATGTAATTTAGAGGAAAATTCATTATTTAGTTCTTTTCTTGCTACTATTTCTAATAAATGGTATCAGAGCAACCCTTTTTAGAAAATGTGAGTTTTATTTTCGAGTGAATTTGTGAGCTTAAACACTTGATGCTCATAGTAATAAAAGATTTTGATTTGTACTTGCAATGGATCGAGTTTAATTAAATGTTTGAAAGTTTGAGCTTAAATTTAATTGAAATTGAATATTTAAATGTAATTTTGATATACTAATATTTGAGTAATTTTTTAGGGTTCTTTGTTTAATTTAATACCTTCCTTTTGTTACTTGATTTGGAGTTCAAGAAAGAAGCTAAACTCTCCTATCATACTTTTCAAATTTCTTACTTATATGTTTGGACAAATCTTATTAGTGGCACCAAAAATAATGTCATTTCAACATAAATTTGAACAATTAAAATATCATGCTTGTGTGTTTTAGTAACGAGTGTAGTGTCAACTTTACTTATAAAGAAATCATTTTTAAAAAAATGCACTTAACTTGTCATACAAAGATCTAGGTGTTTGTTTCAACTCATATAGAGCCTTTGAAAGTTTGTAAACATAGTTAAGTGCATTATGTTTTTCAAACCTGAGAGGTTGATCAACATAAACTTCTTCTTGAATAAAAACATTTATAAAAAGCACCTTTAACATATATCTTAAATAATTTGAACTTCATATAGGAAACAAATGTAAGTAAGAGCCTAATAGCTTCTAACTTAGCCACTGGAACAAATTTTTCCTCAAAGTCTATGCCTTCGTCTTGATTGTACCCTTTTGCCACCAATATAGCTTTATTTCTCATAATGGTACATGATTCATCTAATTTGTATTTAAGGGCCCACTTGATACCTATGATTTGATCATCTCTAGGTCTAGGTACTAAAGTCCACATCTTACTCATCTCAAATTAGTTTAACTCCCCATTCATAGCAAGATCCTAACTTCCATCACTAAGAGTTTCTTTCGGAAGGTTTAATTTGAAAAATGAAAGCAAGATGAGATAAGTCTATAGGATGATATCTAGTGATTACTCTTGCTGAACATCACTTAGAATTTAATTTAGAGGATGATTCTTTTTAAATTTCCAAACTTTTAGGAGCTCCTCATCCTTCTTATCTCCCTCATTTGGTTCGACAAGATGCTCATGAGAGGTGTGTTGGTGAGCACTCTTGTTTTCTTCAAGGACTAATTGCTCTAAGTCCTTAGATATACCTACATCATCATCTTTAAGAACTTTCTTAGATACAATAGGGTTAGATTCATCAAACATACCATGTAAAGACTCTTTAATAATAAGACTTTTCCTATTAAATACCCTGTATACTTTGCTAGTTAAGGAATAACCAAAAATTTCCTTTATCCACATTTGAATCAAACTTTTTTAAGTTATCTTCAGTATTCAAAATGTAGCATTTACATTTAAAAACTTTAAAGTAACTAATTTTTGGCTTCTTCCCATTCCAAATCTCATAAAGGGTTTTATCCAAAGTTGGTCTTATGTAGACTTTATTTAAACTGTAAGATGTTATAGCCATAATTTTTGCCCAAAAATATGTAGGGAGATCATACTCATTTATCATACTCTTTACTATTTCTTACAAAGTCCTAATTTTCCTCTCAACAAGCCCATTTTATTGAAAGGATCTTCTATTAGAAGAGTTATGAAAGATACCATTATCCTCATAAAAAGGTTTCAAATCTTTCATTCTCAAACTTCCTACTATAGTCACTCCTAATAGATGTAATAGAGAGTTTTTTTTTTTCATTTTGAACCCTCTTTACAAATTTAAGAAATTTCCCAAAGCATTCATCTTTTTTAGCTAAGAATAAAGCACCAGTAAATCTATTAAAGTCATCAATTATGATAAAAGCATAAAATTTTCCACTTGGACTAGCAACTCTAGCTGGTCTAAATAAAAACATATGAAGTAGTTGTGAAAGTATACTAGAAGTTATCAACTTTCACTCTTAAAAGAGCTTTTGGTTTTTTTTAGAAAGCTAAATAAATCTTGTCCTTATTAAATTTTACCCTTGGAAGTTTATTGAAAAGTTATTTAGAGTTGAGGTTAGAGATAAGGTCCATGCTTGTATGTCCAAGCCTTTTATGCCAAATCCATACATTTTAACATTTTTA
>JANZLC010000202.1:21069772-21084683 GCA_026413385.1 Erythroxylum gracilipes | reverse complement strand
GCACTATTTCCTTCTCTATATTTACTTCGTTGTCCTTCCTCCTCTGGATTTCTTTGTTGTTCATCATCTCCATGTCCTCTTTCAAGCTGCTGCATCTCTGGCCATTGTGGTGTCTTCTTTGGTGTATTTCGTCAAGGTATTTTCGTCTTCTCTCTATCTTTTTAACTTATTTTAAGGGATTGTTCATTTTGGGAGTTATGGAAAGTCCGTGTGTTTTTAGTTCCTTGAATGAGTTTTGTTTTGAAAATTTTTCCTTCACCATGTTAGGTTTATTATGCAACAAATATTTGTAGTTTATAGATACTGAACACTATACTATTTTCAATTAGTTGAGAGTATAATCAAGTACAAAGAATTATTTACATATGTGAACTCATACCTATTAAATAGTTAATTTTAATTGAAAATTAATGGACACATATGTACATTCATACCCATTATCTAATTAGTATGACATAGCCTTCAATATCAGAAATCTGGCTTTTTATGTATGTGTTTGTGTTATGCATGTGAGAGAGATGGATGGTTCTGAAGAATGAAACTTTTAGTTGGGCTTGTGTGAAACCAATGAAGTTGAATCAATATACTTTTTAATGTTGTGGTTAGAATGTTCCACTACAAGAAAAGTTGGAGAATGATCCTGGCCTATGCTTTTTCCATATGTATGTATCCTCACTTCTAAGATTAAGTTTGTATATGGAATAATATCTTAGATTAGGGTATTGCCCATAAGATTGCTTGACCATTCATTACTTTCAATAACTCCTACCTTAGAGAGAGTAGGGAAAATATAAAGGAGACTTAACATCATATTTGTTCTATTAAGAGGGCTTATCTTACTCTAGTTGTCTAACCATAAATAAACAGACTTGTCATTCCATTCCCTATTCTACAAGTGATGTCTTTATAGAATGTTCCTTGAGGTTGAGTAGTTAGGCCATGAACCAAGAAATAGTAGAGATACATGTTGCCTCCCAAAAACTCCTAAATTTTACGAAGTAAAAATGAAATCATTTGTTACGATATGAAATTATAAAAAATGAATCAGCCTAGTTGTCCCTATTGCTATCCTCATTGGTATCAAAATCCTTACCCTCTCTAGGCAGATGTAATGTTGTCCCTCGAATTCTTTTTCTTATTGATTAAACATGATTTAAATTACTTATTAGGTTTTGATAGATAAATTTTTTGAGTTAATTATTATGTCAAGGTTAGTGGGATTTATAGTATGGGTTAATAGAAAAGTGCTAAGGTAACAAGAATGTTCAACGATATTTTTGGAAGATCACTTAAGGTTAAAAAGAACATAAGCTTATAAGGAAGGGTAAAATGGACTTTTTGGGCTCATTAAGGGTAGAATGGGAAAAAGAAAAGTGGTCTTACTATTAAGAAGGAAGAAAAACGAAAATAGAGAAGGAAGAAGGAAGAAGAGAAAATACGAAAACAAGAAGAGAATAAGTGAAGAAGTGAGGTTTCGTTAGCTGATAGGAAAGAAGAGACTTAAGCTAGGTACATTTTTTCTAAGTTTTCAAAGAGAATTTGAGGTTGTTCAATAAGGGAAAAAGGTATAAGAAGAGAAGAGCTTCCATTTGAGGCAATAATCTCATAAATTGGTGAAGATTCACGGTAAGTTTGATTTTTATCCTTTGGATTTATGGAAGGGTTTTGGGTTTCATGAAGCTTAGGAAATGTATGGGTTTAAGTATTCTAGGATCAATTTAGTGAATGTATTTTCTTAGGGTTCTCAAATTTGAATTCCTATTAAATAGGAATTTTATCATTTATAAAGGAGATCAAAAAGGGGATTAAGAGAGCAAAGAGGAGCAAGAGGAAAGACATCCTTAAGCCAATTTCGTAAGAAAGGAATTCAAGGTTGGTACATGTTTATAATAGAGTAAATAAGCCACTAATGTTTTCTTTGAATCAAGGAAGTTTAATGATTTCAATTGCGTCATAAATTGGCCTTTGTTACTTCTTGAATGAAATGGGAAATTGCTATATGTTTGATACATGAATTGTATTGATGATTCATGAAAATACTTTGAAAATGATTCTTTTTTTTAAAAGATAACATGTTTATGAAATCATGTTTTTGGAAATCGGTTTTGAAATATCTCATGTTCATAGAAAACAAGTTTCCAAAATGTGCCTTTTGGGCAAACCATTTTTAATTCATGAATTACATGTTTTGTGGGTTTGGTGTAATCCATTAAAAAATGTCATGTGCACGTTGACCAAGTTAAAGGCTTCTTCCGCCTGCCCATCAGTGGCATAGAGCTCCTTTATGGACTCCCTCATGTTTACGTCTACACAAAACCATTATGTGGGATTGAGATAGTACGTTAAGTTTACGACTACACAGGACTATTATGTGGAAATGTGTAGTTCGTCATGTTTATAGATCTAGCTAAACCATTCTGACGTGCTTATGTGCCTATGATATGTCAACAAGTTTGATGCATACATGATTTGTAATTTGTGAATTTTGTTAAAGAATTTGAGAACGATACGTTTTATGACTTTAATTAGAACTGTATATTGATAAATGAACATTTCAAAGGTTTTACTTATTTTTCTATTATAAACTGTTACCCACAAGCTTTAAGCTCACCTCTCCATTTCTGCCCCATCTTCAGGTGTAGAGCATGAGATCGAGTAACTAAGGGTCAAGGCATCACTCCAATTATGTATCTTTTTGTACTTTAAGATGGATTTGAAAACACAAGGCTTTCGTTGCACTTTTAGCAAATTATTGTTCATGTATCTTTTGTATTTTAGGATTTTGAGATATTGATGTATTGTGGCTTGAAATTCCCATTAAAGCTTCATAAAACTCTTATCTTTCAATGCTAATGGAATATGATTGCATTTCTACTCATGACTCTGAAAGTTTGTACATTGCATTTTCAAGTTTTCATAGGGGTAAGAATTTGTGTTCTGGTTTCTAAGGAAAAACTATATTGATCTAGGCTAAATTAGACAAAGTTGTCTTCTTGGAAGTTGTATTTTATCTTTCTAGCTTTCCAACACTATATAATATGAAATTTTTGGACATTGAAGTTAAGAGATATGATCATTATAAGTGGTGATACTGCATAGGATGTATATACAGAACAACTATAGTAAGAATGAGAATTTGTTGTATATGATGAGTCATTTGAGTTGAGATTTAGGAGTTTAATATAACCAAATTGGTAACTGAATGTTTAAGAAGTGATATTGCATTAGAAGAAGTGAATTTGGGAAAATTTATGAGTGAAAGTGATGTTAGAATGGATGTAGGAACCATTGGAGATGCTTCAGAGGGTATAGTTAGTGATTTAGAGCTTTTGGTGATGTGAGGAAGACCCTGTAGAAATCCCTTTGTCTGATTCATCTTAGAATGAATCACTTCATCTGATTCATCTTAGCCTGCATCCCTTCATCTGATTCATCTTAAACTTAATCACTTCATCTGATCCATCTACACTTTTGGAAATTCGAGATTTTGACCCTCTAGATGGAAAAATCTCTCTTCAAAGTCTTCTAAAGAGAAAAATGAAATGACCCCTCCCCTGAATTTTTTCGATCACAAAAGTTGTAAATCTCAAAGTCCTCTTCGAAACCGCCCTAAAATGACTACAATCTAATATCTCTAGTGAAAGTTATGCCAATTGTCCCAAGATAGGTACAATATGATTAAGGACATAATCATGTTTGATTCTTTTGGACATAACTTCATCATCCGACCTCCAAATGAAATGATTCTTAAACTAATAAATTCCTAACATATTTTTGTATCTATCCATAAAAATTGATAGCCTTCGGTCTTAATTTTAAAAAGATTGACGAAAAGAAAGTTGGGATCGGTTAGGAGAGCATGACTAGATTATGAACATACTTTGGTATTTTAATCATATCTTGTTTGGTAGAGCATCGAATGAGATGATTATTGTCTCAAAATAAACTACAGACATGGAGCTACAATTATTCTAAAAAAGTCAAGTGGTGATTTGGGTGTTTGACTAGTGTGGGCTCGCCCCTTATGGTTTAAGATGTTATGAGAATGAGGATGAACTGATGTTGGCCAGGGAGATCCTATAGCAATAACCTTATAGGATAGTACGCTCATGTCTTACGATACATTCGGATACTTGGGCTCTTGAAACGAGGTTCAACATGTAACTTATAACAATTTAATTAATTGATTAGTATCTAATTACTTATTTCAAAGGTATATATAAATATTTAATATCTAAAATAAATTCATCTTATTAATAATTAATAGTATATTAAATTATCATATTTTATTAATAAATAATAATATAAAAATTAGTTTAATATGATCGTAATTTAAGTCTTTCATTGAATTTTTATTTTATTATGTAATAAAATGAATAAATAAAATTATTAATTTCTTATTTTAGTTATAATTATTATTTATAAGCAATAAATAATAATCTAAGTGGGTCTTATGTGAGATAAAGGTTGTGAATATTCCTATCCCTTGTATAAGGTTTTCGTTCTTTTCTCATAGGTTCTATCTTGTTGCAAAATGTGAGCTACATTGTACATGAATTTGGTTAGACATAAGTTGCTCCTTGATAACCTATATATTGTCACATAATATATGTTCCTTTGCTTTTTCTTGTCCTTGGAAATGTCTAGCATTCCTTTCTTTTTGTATATTATTTGGGGAGCTACCAAATGCTATAATGTTCAAACAATGTAGTTTTTGTGACACCTATTGATATGTAGCTTTTCATTTTTCGAATTAAATATGAAAAACAATTTGAATGAGGTTTATCTTGTTCAATTATTTATGCTAAATTTTATTCAACATTTTTTGCTACTAAAAGACAAATATAGTTAAATGTCATATGTTAAAACTCTTAATTTGGTAAAAAAAAACATACATTAGTTAGATAGCCAATACACCACTAGATCCAGAAGCATCATTTATCCTTGCATATATGATCTATCATACATGGATACTTCTTGTGAATTTATTATATATATACAACCTCTAAGAAAAGTAATTATGTTCATTTAGTTTAAGTAGCAAATATATGATTTGGTTACAAAATACACCAAATCATTTGTCACATGTTGAAATACAATGATACACCATATCAATTGTTTAGTTTGTGAACTTAGTGGTTACTATACTGAACAGTATTTGTTCACAATATTTTATACATTTAATTGCTGAAGTTTAGTTCTAATTTATTGTGCTTTATAATAGATACTATTTCCAAGTGTGCAGGGGAGATAGCTAGAGGAGCCATTGGAAAACAAGAAGCAGGCATGCTAACTTATAAGTATCAAGATGTTAGATTGTTAATTGGTTTGCTTGCATTCATACTATAGCTATTGAATTTGCTCTATGAAATGCCATTTTTTCTCTATGCAATTCCATTAAAGTATTAGATAAATAACACAGTAAATAAATTGCGAATAGTTGATGTATGAATTATAGAGCTATTGTGCATTAGGTGATTGTATGTTTTTGTTTATTGAGACCTTTAATGAAAAGTGTCAAACTATCTCATTAAGCATACGAGTAAGAGTCTTTGTTAATTTTCCACTAACATAACATAATGTTCTCATTCTCATATTTAATTAATATGTATATTTTGCTCTATAGATAAGGGTTAGATGAATGGTGTTAGGATTTCCCGTGAATAAATTGACAGAGTGAGAATGTTTATGCATTTGTGGCTAAAAAAAGGGCAAAGATTATGAAATTTCATGCCCTTTTGCACGTTGCATTAATTATTATATGAGGTCTCAAATGAATGCTTTTGACCATTTAATGCAACTTGGTATGGACCAATCATACACCCGTTAGGTTTTACATGGCGAACTGCCAAAATATAGATTTTTCTCTAGGGTAGTTAGATGCTACAAATGTAGACAATGATGGGATGGACAATGATATTAATGAAGTGATGGTGATGAGGAGGATGATGGCATGCATGATTTGTTTCACGATGTGGGTACTTTCTTAAATGATTGTCCAATTGATCAGGATGGAAGGAGTCGTCCTATATGTGTCGGAGATTCTATTATAGGTGCCTTTCATAAATTGTTGAGTAAAGCAACTGAAGAGTTATACCCCGGATGTACAAACTTTTCAAAGTTATGGTTTTTAATAAAGTTGCTTCACTTGAAACTATACAACAAGTGGAGCAATAAGTCATTTGACATGTTACTTGCTCTACTAAGGGATGTATTACCTAATTGTAAATATTTTCCAAAGTCCTATTATGAAGCAAATCAATTTCTACGAAGCCTAAGTTTGGGTTATGTGTTGATACATGCATGTAAGTACGATTGTTCCCTATTTTGGAAAGAGTACGGGGACTTGGAAAGTTGTCCCCAGTATGGAACATCAAGATAGAGAATTAATGATGACAGGGGTAAGAAGATACCCTATAAAGTATTGCGGTACTTTCCATTAACGTCCAAATTACAACGATTATTCATGTCAAGTAAAAGTGCTAAGTACATGACATGGCTAATGATAGGCCTAAAGGTGACAGTAATACCATGGCTCATCCTTCTGATGGAGAAGCTTGGACAACCTTTGATGGGTTATATCCTGAGTTTTCCAGAGAATCACGTAATGTTAGACTAAGCTTAGCAACGGATGGATTCAATCCATATGGCAATTTGTCACTTTCATATAGCGTGTGGCCTGTTTTTCTCTTAGCATACAATCTACCCCTTTGGATGTGTATGAATGAGTCATTTTTACTGCTATCGCTAGTTATTCTAGGTCCGAAAGCGGTGGGTAGAGACATTGACGTCTATATGAGACCACTAGTAGATGAGTTAAATGAGTAATGGGAAGATGGTTTTCATGTTTTTAATGCTTCAAAAGGATAAAATTTTTGAATGCATGCAACTTTAATGGGGACTATCAATGACTTTCCAGCCTATGGCAATATTTCTAGGTGGAGCACTAAAGGCTACAAGGCATGCCCTATTTGTAACAATCACACTCCTTCTTGTAAGTTAAAAAGTAAGATTGGTTACTTAGGCCATTAGAGTTTTCTTCCTTACGATCATCCATAAAGGAAAAGTAAGAAGTTTGTTGGCAAGAGTGATCACCGACCTATACCTAACTTACCAGATGGAGATGATGTGGTGGGACAATTATATCATGTGTAGGATATATGTTATGAAAAGCACCCAAGCAATAAGAGGAGAACGAGTTTGGAAGGAGAGTTGAATTGGAATTTAAAAAAAAGCATTCTTTTTTATCTACCATATTCGAATAAGTTAAGATTGACACATAACTTTAATGTCATGCATATAGAAAAGAATATTTGTGACAATGCCCTTGGTACTTTGATTAATGTTAAAGGTAAAACCAAAGATACAATCAAGGCTCGGCTTGATTTGGAAGATATAAACATTCGAAAGAAATTACGTTTGAAAAGAGTAGCTGATGGAACTATTATGGAAAAACCTCCAACATGCTATACAATGTCCTCCGATGAGAAAAGAAGTTTTGCGAGTTTGTAAAGCAGGTGAAGTTCCCAGTTGGTTATGCATCTAATATATCTAGATATGTTAATGTTGATGAATGGAAGATTACTGGACTTAAGTCTCATGATTGTCATATATTGTTACAAAGCATAAAGTAAGTCACTTGTTAGTATAGTCTTTACATACAATATACAAAATGCACAAGAAGGGGGGGTTGAATTGTGTATCTTTTTTGTGAATACAAGCCCCTTTGATATTTCTTTGAAAACTAACTTTTTCAACACTATTAAGTGAATATCAAAATGTTTATATAGAAATATCTATATGATTAAATTGCAAATAACTTCTATATACTTGTATAAGAACAATAGAAATTAAAGTAGAGAGTTAGAAGATGGACATGATGATTTTATCCTGGTTCACCCCAAACCTTGGCCTACATCCAGTACTCAGATTTCTTCTAAGATTTCACTAAACTTCTTCAAAGTTACAAGTATTCTTCCTCTCAGAGCCTCTTCAGGTCTCTTACACAAAGTATTATTTTCAGTCTCTTAGCCTCTTCAGGCTTTAAGCTTTTCCTTTCTTTCACTAGAAAGATATTGCAAGCTTTGTTACAGTAATGATTGCTCTCGTGTTTTGCACAACGAATACAAAATTTTTAACTTGAAAGTTAAACATTGAAGTTCAAAAAATAAATTCATAGAACTAGATCAATCTTAGACTACAACTTGTATTTATAGCCTACGTCTCCAACTGCTTCTTGATAACTGCTTTTTGTTTCTTGTAGAAACTATTATTCAGTTGAGTTCTGTAGCTAACTCCAACTAACTAACCGTCCGACGTATTATATTGTCTTCGTCTTCATATTGTTTGTGTTTTCTTTCTTCTGTGTTTTCCGCGCTTCTTATGTGCTTTGCTTCTTCTATATTTTTTACGCTTCTTCTGTGTTTTCCGCGCTTCTTTTGTGTTTTGCCGCTTCTTCTATGTTTCGTCGCTTCTGTGTTTTCTGCGCTTCTTCTGTGTTTTGCTTCTTCTGTGTTTTTCGCCCTTCTTCTGTGTTTTGTTGCACGCTTAACACACTTATCAAAACAGTTCATTTATTTCTAATATTATGATTATTTGATTATCACCAAAATTATTAGATGTGAACTTATTTTGACTTAACAAAACATTCTTCCATTAGGCATGCATGCCATCTTGAGTAAAGATGTGACATGTGTTTTAATGGAGTTGGGGGACTTCTTTCATCGAATTTGCAGATGAAGTTTGAATAAGGATGACGTACAAAAGATGTTTAATGAGATAACTTTATTCTTATGCAAACTTGAAATGATATACCCACCGACATTCTTTGATGCCATAGTACATTTGGCAATTCATTTGCCAAATGAAGCCTTACTTGGTGGACTAGTTACGTAAAGATCGATGTATCCAATTGAGAAGTATTATTTAAATTTATCCTATCACTTTTAAAAGTTATCTAAATAGTACAGTGTCCTATCTAATTATGGTTAATCATTTGTTATGATTCCTAGAAACACTAAAACGATCTGTTAGAAATAAGCACGTCTAGAAGGGTCAATTGCTGAAACTTATGTTATTAAAGAGTGCATGATATTCTGTTCAATGTATCTAAAAGGAATTGAAACCAACTTCAACGTGCCAGAGCAAATCAATGATATGGTTGATGGTAGTGACATATCAGTGTTCTTCCAACGTTGTAAGTCAATTGGTGCTAGCAAAACAATTGCTCTTCCTACAGATGAGCTAAAGATTGCACATTGGTATGTTCTTATGAATTGTCATGAGATTAGGCCCTTTATTGAGTAAGTTTTTCTTACCTATTGTGAAATTAAAATATGTAATAAGTAAAGATATTTCATATAATCTTGATTGAATTTTTTCATCCATAGTAAGCATATGGATGAGTTGAGTGAACAAAGTCCATTATATGTTAACAGGAGACATAGAGAACAATTTTCTTCATGGTTAAAGCATCGGGTGAGAAGAAGGTTTGTATATGGTCTACACTAACAATTATATATTATTAACTAATTTTTATTTGTTGTTACAAATGACGACATTAACTAGCTCCCGTGAAGGAACTATCTTTGAGACTTTGTATGCACTAGCATGTGGACCTCATAGTTTGGCATAAAATATAATGTATGTAATACAAACGACATGTGGTTTTACACTGAAACCCATGATCTACATAGGATTACACAAAATAGTGGTGCTGTAGTGTTAGAAAATTATGGGGAAGATAATATTTGTTTTATGGGCTGCTGACAGATATTATTAGGCTTGAATATGTTAGGAGTAAAAAAATTGTGCTTTTCAAGTGCAAATGGTATGATCTTGTAAATTCAAATATGAGGGTCAATGGGCATTGTAAAAAGCATCAACGTAACTAAGTTCTGGTTCAAGGATGAACTAATTATTTGGCAAACTAAGCAAAGCAAGTCTTTTATATGGAAGATTTGTTATTGGGTCCAAATTGGCAGATTGTGCAAGAATGAAAAGTTAGACGTGCGTATGATATCCCTTTGCATGGTAATGAAGAAGGTTCAAATGAAATTGAGGAGTCTGATGAAGTTCCAATGGAAATTGAGGAATGTTCCTTAGAGTTTTTAGATCAAAATATATTGCATTTGATGTAATAAATAATGTTTTATTGAATTCTGAGCAACATTTGAATGACGATTTGGATGACTTGGAGACAAGCAATAGTGAGAATGAATGTCATATTATTTTGGAAGAGTCCACCGACGATGATGATGAATAAATTCTTATTATGCAATTGGACCTTTGTTGTTTTCTCTTCATTGTTGTATGCAGAATTTATTTTGCCCTTTATTTCAACATTAGATTTTCTCTAAATTTTTTTAGTTAGAAATAGATCTCGCCTTGATAAAAATAGGAAAAACAACTCCATCATCCTGTAATATTTCTTTTCTGTTTTGGCTCCTTGAACTCTTTTTTGACATTTCAACCAAATCCTTTTTTTAAGAATTAAACCTAGAATTTGGTTTTGATACCATTTTTAGAACTGCATCTTTTTTAGGAATCCTTAGAACTAAAACTGCATTCTCCACTAATTTCAAAACTCTTAGAACGTCTCTTTTATTTTCTCTTAAGTGTCCTGTAGATTAGAAATTGCTTTTCGTCTAATGTTGTAACTCTATTTTGTGCATCAATTTCATTTCTAGGAATCTTTAGAATTGAAACTGCATTCTCCACTAATGTTAAAATTCTTAAAATGTCTCTGTCCAGCTACTAATGTTTTTAATTCCTCTACTGTTTTGGACTGTCATTTTTAACTTGTTGTTTATGTTTTTTTCCATGTTGTGTACGTTTTAGCTTCTTCTGTTGCTACTATCATTTTTGCTATTGTCTGTCTTCACTCCCCCCTTTCTAGCTGCTAACTTTTTTCTTTTTAATTTCTGTTGAAGCTGTGTCATTTTTGTCATGCCTCTAGTTCTCCTCTGCGTTTCTATTTCTATCTTGACTATATTATCTTGGCTATACACAAATTCATTAGTTGTTGGATTTTTTCATTATAATGGCTGTAATACAGTACCTTTATTCCTTTAACATGCAACATGTGTATAGGGTTGTCATGGTCGTTATATTGAAACGATGCGTAGTGAAATTCAACTTAAATGACTAACATTCGACTAACATCATTTTATTTTTCGTCTTCCATGCTTCTCGTATTTCCCCTTACCTACTTGTTCATAACATTATGAAGTTCATCCTTTTAAAAGGATATAAGAAAAGCAGAGTAAGAAAGTAATTTTCATTGAATGCCTCAATTCCCTTTTGCCTTCCAAGATTTCAGGTTTTACTTCATTTTGTCAGTTCTTAAAAGAGTAACGACAGTTATGTTCCTGCTATTTACATGTGTTTTTTACTCGTTTTGAATTTCAACACCGAGTTGCCCTATTGATTATCGTTGAATTCTATATAATCAATTCTACAAGTTGCCTTACTGGCATGCAGTCTCAAATCAATAATCAGTTGTAATTCATCTTGCATTTTATGGATATACTGCACATTTAGGATGTGGCACTACTTCAACTAACTTAGCTTGAAATATTGTTAGTAGAATTCAGTCATGACAGACAATTTTTTTTCTTTGTCTTATTTGAATATAAATATAGTTGTAGTCTTCACTTTGTTTGTTTCACCTTTTTTGAATATGAATATAGTTATTTGTTTTTTTAATGCTATTTTGCTTTGGTTCTAAAGTTAATTCTCTTATGTTTTGGTCACTGCATGTTGATGGTTTTATTTTCTTCAGATCATTTTGACACCAGTAGTTTTGCCAAACTTTTTTTGGGATCTGTTCCAAGGATAGCAATTGAAGCTAATGTAAGTAATTCATATGATATATAATAAGAAACAATTTCATGCACACATCATGTGGATAGATCTTTATCGTTTGATGCATCAGTAAATTATAGTTTCAATATAACACCACTCTATGCTCGTTCCTATAATTGGTGCTAGAGGTTACAGTAAAATGCGTATTGTTTTGCATTCTTTAATTACATGCACATGTAGCCTCATATTATTCTAGCAGTATTGCTATAACTATGTGTTTTGTGCTACATTACCAACAAGTATTATATTATCAAATTTTCATTAATTAATTTTAGATTCGTCCCTTGTTTGAAGACCATAGAAAGGTAATAGAAGTTGCCCTGATCAGAGACAAGAGAACAGGACAACAACAGGGTATGTGGATATGCTAGTTTCTTTGTGATGATCCTATATCAAATCGTATCCTCTGCATTTCTGTTTTAATGCCCTCCTTATCTTCTCCTTATCTCCATTTCATCCCAGTTGCTTGAATTACTCCTTTATTTCTGTTTCTATTTTCTTTGGACTGTTGCGATTCTGTTCCTCTTCTACTAGTGTTGTTGCTACGTTGCTTCATCTTCTGCCATATGTTGTGCATTTTCATGTTTTGCATTTTACTTTATATAGTGTTGCGTTTTAACTTCATCTATTGTACTGTGCAATTCATGCCTTCTTTAGCTATACATCAGTCTATTTGTCCTAAAAAGAAACATTTGAACTTAGGTCAATTTTACAGTAAAATTTAGAATAAATATTTTAGGGTCTTAATTAATAAAATATGAACAATTATGCCCAAGTGTGTAACAAAAATAATTAAATGGACTAAATTTAGGAGGATAAAAGATGTAATATTTTACACTTATCAAAACCTCAATAGATTCTAACAATTTAGAAAGATCTTGTACAACTTTATTGTCATTTACTTTTTCAATGTACTAAAACTAACATGTCACAATTTGATGTGCCACAATATAGACTTATTACATTAGAAAAATTAATTTGTATTCTTGATGTCATAACGATGTATATTTTTCCTTTTTCATTTAAAGTTTCACATAATAATTTTGTAACCATTTTTTTACGTACTTAACCTCTTATTACATACTAGTAGATATATAGGCTTGAGTTGATATTTATGCCCTACAATCATGATTTGAATAGTGAAAAAAGATGTTTTAAAAACTATACATTGCTTTTGCAAGCATATTTGATTTTTCGTTTTCATCCACAGTCAAAATTCAATGGCATTCATGCTACTTTTAGTTTGTGCTTTCTGTTCCTCAGAAGAATAAGGCTAGTGGAGACAAATCTATACTTTTAGTTTGTGCTTTCTAGTGGTCAATTAATAGTATCATTGAAATCTAATGTCGAATTGAATATAGGTGATTCACTTAGGACCTGGTCTACCCAATAAGAAGAATAAGGCACCAAGCAGCTTAGTACTGACACAACTGCAGTCGCGGTACCATCAGCTTCTTGGAAGTGTAGCTGATGAGCTATCTGCTCCTACACAGCCAGATGATCATATCCCTGCACCTTCTGAGCCTACTCCAACACCAGGAGATGTCACATCTGCGCCTATTACTCATCCTAGAGATAAGTATCTACAACTTTTGAATATGCGACGTAATATTAGTTCTCCATCAACTTTTCAAGAGATGCCTCCAGCTTCTTATAATCAGCCACCAGTGAAGGACACGAGTCCCCTTCCCAATATTAGTGCTACCTCTATAAGCACTGCAGGTATGATTTTTCACATCACATTGGTGAAACATATAAGTTTAATAATTTTGTTTATATAACTAATTAAAAGTATGTTATATGCTTATTGTTAAATATTCCTTTGCTATATTTTAGGATCCATGACTGATCCGAAAAAGACAAGGGGGTGCCACAAAAGGACACAGATTGCCAAAGATTAATATGGCGATAGGTAAGAGATTGGAGATTGGTGTGGTATCCCAAACTTCCTTACCTGTAAGAACAAAATGGAAAAAAATAACTAACGGAGTTAGACATTGCATTTGATAAGTTAGACGTAAGTATTATAAAACTATCTAATTTGTACATGCTTTCCATATGTCTAAAGCTTTGATCAATAGTTTATAATTTTTTGCAGCAAAAGTTGGAAGTTAAGGGAATGAAGACAGACTTTGTAACCCGAATGTCAAGGAAGTAAAGGATGAGATACTCGATGAGGCACATAATGCGTTTGATATCATGCACCCAGGTAGCACTAGGATGTATAGAGATTTGAAAGAACATTTCTGGTGGAAAAGCATGAAGAGGGATGTAGCAGAATACGCAAATAAGTGCCTAGTGTGCCAGTAAGTTAAGGTTAAACACTAGGCACTTTCAGGCAAGTTAAGGCCATTATCCATTCCTGAGTGGAAATGGAAACAGGTAACCATGGATTTTCTGATAGGTTTGCCCAAGACTAGCAAGAAACATGATGCCATATGGGTTATTATTGATCGTTTGACGAAGTTAGCCCTTTTTTTGGCAATCAAACAGACTGATTCCCTATATGTGCAAGCAAAAAAGTATGTTGATGAGATAGTAAGATTCTCCAGATTCCGTAGTTTCTGATAGAAATCCTCAGTTTACTTCAAGATTTTAGGGATATTTACAAGAGGCTCTAGGAACTATGTTGAATTTTAGCACTACTTTGTTGGATACCATTTCCGAAATCCAACCTCTTGACAACATGCCATCGTACTTGTGCGTGGTTCCTTGTAATCACTTCTTGATATCAAAACATATTGGGTCTGTTTCCGGAGCCCAATCCCTTGTGCCCTAGACGTGTGCGAATAGTGCTTGTCATGCCCGTGAATATAATCCAATGAAATTACGGCACTAACAGACTCATTCTCATGCATACTCAGTTCTTATATCCGATCACTCTCATAACATATATATTTCATAATTCATGAACAAACTAACATGACATTTCCAACTACAAATACATCAATGTCTTAAATCCCCAAAGAACATAAATCACTTGAACTAATCATCCTTAACATGCCACTAATTCTTGTAATACAATATCCAAAATAACTCGAAACAC
>JANZLC010000202.1:21024917-21038102 GCA_026413385.1 Erythroxylum gracilipes | reverse complement strand
AGAATGCATGGTTTTGATGAGAAATTATGGTTTTGATTGGATAAGAATTGATAGTTTGATGAAATAAGTTTGATGTTTGAGTTAGTATGAAGTAATTTTGCATAATAAGAAGTGAATTTTGCAAGATTATAAGTGTATTTAATGTTAGATTGATGTAGGAAGCATTAGAGAAGGTTTGGAGGGCATTGGGGGACTTTGGGAAACCCCCATGTCCGTAAACGGACATGGAAGTCCATTTAATGGACCTTCTTGGGTCATTTGGGACCCCTTGCCCAGTATATGTCTGTTAACGGACCTTCTCGGGTGAAATGGGGCAGTTTTGTCGATTCATGTCCGTTAAACGGACATGAACAGACATACACGGGAATGATTGTGAATTTTGACACTGTTAGAGGCCGAATCAGGTTTTTTGGTCTTCTTGAAAGTTTTATCTCTTCAAGTCTACTTTCAAATGGTCCAAGAACGAAGTCAATCCAATATTTTTGGTGAAAGTTATGGCAATCGCGCAAAAGTATGTTGAATTTGATTTAGGGTTTAAACATGGTTTATTCTTTTGAGCATAACTCTCTCATCCGACCTCTAATTAAAGTGATTCTTAAACCAATGGATTTCTAAGACCTGTATCTATCTCTCCATGAAAATTTGTATCATTTTGAGGTGATTTGAGAGAGTCTTCATAAGAACAAGTGAGGGGTCGGTTAGGAGGGCATGATTAAGGTATGAACACATTTTGGTGTTTTGATGATATCTTGAGCTATAGAGCTCCGTTTGAGGTGATTCTTGCTTCAACATAAACAAGCGACATATAGCTATGATTTATATGAAGAAGTCAAATTGAAATTATGATTTGAAGGTTTCCAAATTCTATTCGTAAACAGGAGAGATGAGTTCAAGAATAGTGGCTGTTTTTAGAGGGCACAAAAAGGAACAAGTTGTGAGTAAATTTTGGGATGTTATGAGAATGAAAATGAATTGATAATGTCTAATAGGGGTTCAAATGGATTAAGAATGAAAAAAAATCAATGCAAAAACCCTTCATTGTTGTAGGCATGTATGCTCAAGTTTCATGATTTTCGCAAGAGAGTTGGGTTCCGGAAGCGGGGTCTAACAGATAAGCTCGTGAGCATGGAAGAGGCCCAGAAGAGACTATAAGAGAAGTTTGAGCAAGTAACAGAAGATCATGTCTCTTCTATTCACAACCTAAAAGTTCAGATGGGCCAGCTTTCTAGGGAATTTTGTAAGCAAAGTTTAGAAAACTGTCTGCGCAACATGAAAATAAATTCAAAAGAGCAATGTAAGACTAACACATTTAGGAATGAGAAAGAGTTAGGAGAACCAATGGATAAAGTAGCTAAAACCCACTCTGTAGAAGACCAAGAGAAGCATAAAAAGGATGAAGAAAAGAACCAGGACCATCCCTATATTCCTCCTGCACCTTACCCATTAAGCATACCATTCATGAAAATTGATGTGTTCGAATCGTTAAAAGAGCAAGACGAAGGTGAACAGATGACGGCAGAGATAGAGGTTAAAAAAGATATAGAAGTCTCTATTCATGAGGTGAAAGCTGAATACTAGATGAGAGTGACTAAGGAAGAGTAAGAACAGATCACCCTCTCATAAAATAAACTGCTAGATTCATTAGAAGATTTAGGAAAGTTTTGTTATTCCCTATTTTATGGATAGTTTGTTAGTGAAAAGGACATTATTGAATTTAATTAATTTTCTCAACTTCATCAATATTGTCCTTCTAATCATCTTGCAATTTGTAAGTTATTTACAATCTACGAAGCTGAATTTGGAAAACAAGGGTGGAAGCAAGCTACCCATAATTGATTTCGACTGAGCTTTCAAGGATGCACGGTCAAGCTAATGATCATAAATTTGCACGTTTAGTAGTTATATTTAAATTGTATGTAGTTAGATTTGTTTTAAATTCAGACAAATAAGTTTTCATGATTTGGAATGGTTGAGGGTTACTAACTCTCTTTCTCTCGTTGAATCAAGTATAAGATAGGAAAGTAAGCTCAAAGTGTTTAACTTCCACCTCCGACACCATCATCACCTCAATAACCTTGATAGTTTTTTGTTCTAACCCTTTATATTTTCAATTTTGTCTTTATGTTGTTCTTATGTTTTCATGTTATTTTATGTTATGTTTATTCCCACTTATGTTTTTTTAGTTATTCTTCTCACATTAGGGATAATGTTTTGTCCAAGTGTGAGGAGGACTGCGTTATGTGCATGTATGCTTTTATTTTGAATATGAAATTTACATATCATATATCAGTTTGTTTAGGAAGCATGATGTGATTCGTGAAGATGTGTTAATGTCTAGGACTTAACGGAATTGATTTAACTTTGAATATAGTCTTTTAGGTTGCGAAGATTTATTAGCTTGTGAAATTAGTGACTTACGTTACTTTGGCTAAAAATGCAGGTTAATTAGGATACGGTGTTAGTTCCCTGGAAATTTGTCACATTAATTTATAATTTTAGGCCAATTGAATAAGTGCTAACATTAGTACTTTTTCATGAGAATTATTAGTTAAAGAAATGAGGTAGGCAATATATATATATATATATATGTGTGTGTGTGTGTGTGTGTGTGTGTAAATCATAAGCAATTAACTATTCCGTTGGCCTTCAGGTTATGAATAGAGCTAATAGTCAGTTGAGAATGAGATGTCGCTGAGTAACTAGATTAACACGCATCACAAATGTGTGCCTTCATATCAAAAGGCTATAATGACATTCTAACTGAGCCGTTTAATAAAAATATGACCTAGTTGAGTAACAGGATTGACATTCATTACAAATGTTTACCTTCTTGTAAAAGGCTAGGTTCATGTCTATAAAATCAACAAAAAAACAATGTTTTGTCAATTAAAACCTACCGATCTTTGTGAACAACTTGTATTTTCATGAAAATATACTTAGGGATAGTTACATTTTTTATTGACCAAATAATTATCAATGTGTGTGTGCAAGTGATAGGGGTGAATAAACTTAACATTAAGCTCTGGATTAGTTGTATATTTAGTCCATGGTACTTAGATGTAGGTTTCATAAGTTAATAAGTTGGAACAACTTGAGAGATTGTGTTCAAAGTTAAATTAGTTTCGGGAAGTTGAATGTCATTGCCTCACTGCATTGCCTACTATGTGTTTTGATATGTTATGTTTTTTGCTTATTTTGTTTCTACTTAAGAACAAGCAAACGTTTAAGTGTGGGGATGTTGATAGTTGTAGGCTATATAATGTTTTAGTGGGTAGTTTAGTACGTGTTTAGTAGTTAATTGAATTATTAATGCATGTTTAGTTTAGGTTTTGGTTATTTAGTTAGATATTTGTATTTTGAGTGTTTTGAGGGTAGAGAGCACTTTTGAACTTCAATTTTATGTTTATGAGGTGCCTTAATGTGTTTGCTAGTATTTTAGGGAAAATACAGAAGAACGAAGGCAATTCGGAGAAAACCTAAAGGAGCAACCAAACTCATCAGAGAGGAGCCACGATCATGACAAAAGACTAATTTAGGGGCTAGGAGTGTGGCCTATACTACAGAACACACAGATAGCTTTCCCGACTTGAGTTTTAGAGGGGTTTTTTGGACCTTTCGGTCTTATAAAATGCCCTAGGGTTGCCCAAATTAGAAAAAACTATAAAAGGTAATCCCTAAGAAACTTCATTTTTTGCCACTTTTGGAAAACCCTCAAAGGGAGAGAAAGAAGAGATAAAGAAGAAGAGAAAGAGGAGAAAGGAGCGGGTCTTCACGGCTATTGCCCTCCTAAGGCATCCAGATCCCTATTTTATTGTGTATTTATTTCATCTTGTTGTTCTTTCCTTTGAATATGAAGATGAATATGAATATATGTATGAATTTGGGTTTGATTAAGATGTTTTAACTTTCCTTCGAGATTTGACCTTGATTTGATGTTAATTTAGTTATTATGATTGGGTGTTGTGATTGATTGTGGTATTTACATATTTCAGTAATAAACCAAGAGGGTGAATTGGATACAGATGATTAGATCGGTTAATGAAAGTTAGGCAATCTAATTGACCACACAATTAATCTAGTTGGTTATTATATAGAGAGAGATTCCGTGTGAGACCCAATTGTTTATTAGAGGACTTAAGATCTAATTATAAATGTGGGTCTTTTGTTAATTGAGAGATTGCAAATTTCATAATTTAATTAGGGTTAATGAATTAGGGTGCGTGATTATAACTCGAAAGAGAGTGATCTCCCATTTGATCGGAAATATACTTTTACAGAATAAAGTTATGATATTTGGCATTTTGGAATCTCATATGAAGGAAGGTAGTAGCACCATGCTAATATATTTTCCAGCTCAATGGAGATAAATTATAAACCATAGTCATCATTCCAATGACAGAATAGTTGTCCTTTATGATTCTTTTGTCCGTTCTGTATACACCAGAATGGTTTTAGACCATGTTATCCATCTTAGGGTTTCTTTGAGTTATTTGACTTAACCACTCTTCATATGGACTACTAAATTCCTTTTAGGAATTACTCTTGATTTATTTTTTTAACTTTACATTCTTGATTTAATGAAATATACTTGTGATGTTTATTGCTTTGTATTAAATTTTAATTGAAAGATTAGTTTGGAACATTTATGTTCACAGCAAGAGTTGGTACCTCAATAGAACTATAAACATCAAATTAATAGGCAATTGAAGATATATCTTAATTTTTTATTAGTTACCTATAAGATTGCTTTAATTTTAATTACATAGATAGGAAGAGTTTTGATAAATCAAGAGGTCACAATTTAATTTCTATCTATTTTAATTGAGATTACTTGATTAGATCTCGAGAGAGAGTAATCATAATTATTGGATATCTGGGTCAAGTAGTATTAAATCAAGAAGTTGAAGTGAAAATAAATATAGATAGAAGTAATTCATAGTTTTCATCATTGATCAATCAACCAATTCACTGCTGCTTATTTCATTGTTTAATTATCAATTCTTTTTTCTTAGTTTAAATTTTAGCGACTTCTCTTATTATTTACCTTAAAAAAAGTTTACAAGAATTGTTGGATGACTACTCCAATCGTCGTGGAACCACGCTTTTTATGCTATAAGATATGATATGTATATTTGGAATAAAGGAAGCTTTTAATTTAAAACTTCAACATGACCCTGAATATTCTTTTATCATCCTTTCCTAACTATTTTATATAGACCAGGATGTTAAGTAAATAATTATTAAATTTGAAGGGACCCTTTATATGCTTGCTTTTGGCTAAGTTGGTGACTTCATTATAGGGGTGGTCACGTGTGATTAAGTTAACGAAAAAAGTTGAACTACTAGGGAAAGATTTCATCTAATAATCATTAAATAATGCTTTACCCAATTTCTTTCTTATTGTATAGGCTCTTTTTTGCTTATTGTCTCAAGTAAAGAGGTAACCTCCAAATCTTAGGTCTATTACTCTAATGCTTTCCATAAAGGCAATGGGTCATCATCAAAATGTCCTTTTTTGCTTTTTGTTCAACTTCTTGAGAAAACATGAAGTTGTTAAAATCACTTAAGATGATCTATGGATAAAGATTGTTGGCATTAATCCTTTTCAAATCATTCCAGAGAACTCTCCTTTGAAATACTACATTAAAAGCATAGATTATAGAAACATGAATCTAGGGTATTTAATTAAGATAGTCAAATGCACTAACTATCAATAACTGAACTTTTAAATTTTGAATTTTGTTATTATCAAAATCCGTAATAATTCTACCATTTCAATGATATTGGTGGTTTGTAATAACATCTCAGTTCTCTCTTAAAACCCACCGAACTTTACTTCCTGCATCCTACTTTAGTTTAGTTTTAGGTCAGATAATTAAAACAAGGCTTGGTACTAGACAAAATAACCTTAATAGCTAACTATTTATTAGGATTATTCATTCCTTTTTACATTCTATATGAGAAAAGACATTAGGGAAGTTGAGAAGAAGAGCCTGTGGTATGGTTTTCCTTAATTTTTCTACCTAGCCTTTTCTCTAACAGTTTTGAAAACATCAGCCTCTTTCTTAAATGCAATAATGATGGAGTTATCAAGAGAAAAGGATTTTTGACTCTTCCCTTTGTTCAGATTAGTGTCGGTTATTACCATAAGGAGTTCTTCCTCTTTGTTCTAGCAAAATTCTCCAAAACTTTCCTTAGTTTTTGTAGTCATATCACTAAAACTTTGTCCCTTTTCCTTAGGTTACATCAATCTTGATGCAAAGATGCTTTTTCTTCATTTCCTATTGATGCAAAGATGTTCTTTTTCTTCATTTCCTATCTCAATCGCCATTACAAGAAATTAAGAAATTATCGACGAAAATGATTTTTATAGTAAATTAGCGACATAAATAGATTATTTGTCAGTAAAATTTTCATATTTTATGATGGAAAAATTATCTGTCAGTAAAGGTGGAGGGAAATTATCCTCACATTTTTTTTCGATAGAATATAGCGGCGAAATAGTGAAGGCTGTCATAAAAATTGGTGGCAAAATAAGCGTCGAGGAGTACCGACGAAAATTTCTTCCGTCGGTAAATTACCGGTGGAAATGTGATTCCGTCGGTAAAGTTTAAAGTTAATCGTCATCGTTGGGTCTTTGGCTTCATCGTTTTTAATAAAAGGAAAACAACATCGTTTGGATTAACACCAAACGACGTTATTTTCCTTCACCTTTAACCTACTCGAAGACCCTCCCCCCCCCCCCTTTCCTGCATTTTTGTTTTTCGTTGTTTTCCTCTCTCACATGACTGTTTATCTTCAATTTCTTTTCTCCTCATTGGCGTTTGTATGCCTTTGTCTTCTCTAGCCACTGTCCTTGTGTCCTTCGATAGAGGTAAGTCATTCTTGTGATTTTTTGTATACACAGTGTTGGTATTTTAAGAGAAATGTTGCACATGTTTAATGAATTTTTATGGTGTTTTGCGTTTGTTTCGATTATCTGTGGTGTATTTGGGTTTGCAATGTGTTACAGTACATTGAGGAAGGAAAAAGATATGATTTTCTTAGGTTATTTGTGATGAATCTGTCATGCCTTTGAAGTGTTCGATGAAAGTTCAGAGTGGTCTCTTTAATGGTTTTCTCCTTGTTTTAAATGTCTAAATATCCCTTTAGGTGTCTCTTCAGCTTAGGTAAAACCCCAGACTTTCTATTGAATGAAGATAGTTGTTTACCCAAGAATTCAAACACTAGTCATTATAATGACTTTGTTATATTGAATTTGTTAATTTTCATGGTGAAAAACATTATACATATATATTACATTTCGTAACTAAAGTATTAGATCTAGGACTGAATCTAGGATTGATTCAAGGTTAGTAAGATATAGGCCTATAGTTGTAGATTATATAGGCAATGGCCCCTGGTTTTCCTTTTCCCTATAGGAAACCAACTCTATTTCTTTTTCAGCCTTACCCTAGTAACCCCCTGTCGCATATACCCCTCCCATTTATAATCCATAGCTCTTCACTTCTTGTTTCCAAACATATTCACGTTCAACAACCACAATGTATCTCTTCCCATCACCACCATTTCCGACACAACTACTTCGTAACACACCAACTTTGCACAAAAAAGAGCCTGATGGATTTGAATTTCGAAATTCTTAAATTGATATTCATGATGTCTTTGTTTTATCTTGCATACTTTTGAAAATGAAGCAGATTTTTATGTTGATTGTAGTCCTTTTCAAGTAGTGGTGCATTCCTACCAGTTAACTAATTAACATCATATGTTTGTGTTTTAGCTTAAATAATAGATTTTGTCTGTATTGCATTATATATAAAAACTCAGATTGATTTATTTTATGATTTTCTTGCTTTAATATATTAAAAATATAACAAAACTATTGAACAAGTGCACTATATTAAATACGAAATATTCTTTTTCGCATGCCCCATATTGCGTTGAAGAGCGTCACTTATCCTTCTTCTTTATAGGCTGTAGTTGTTTGTTCATCCAAATAAGTCGTCCAACTAATGTTTACCATATGTGATACTTTAATAATACGATTCTGATGCGTTTGAGTTTTGTGTGAATGCAAATGATGTCTTGATTTGTTGTTATTGCTTAGAATATTCTTATAATCATTGATGAGTTTTTATGTTCTTTAATAATCTAAGTATTTATGTTTGGGTTATGTTTGAATCGTTAATGAGTAGATGTATGATTACATAAGTATTTACTGTATATGGAATGAGTTTGAGATCTTATAGATGATTTGAGGCATAGTAAACCCTTAATATAGGTTGGAAACCTGTGATGCAGCTCCCATGAGGCTTATCGGTGAAAAAATCCATAAGCTTAGGAGTCACAGTGAGAACTTACTTTCTTGATTCATAAGAGTAAACAATGCCACCTACCACAGTATTAAAATCAATAGTAGGTGATTAATTCAATTTATTAATACTTAGGGGATGTTGTGTAAAGTAAAGGTTAAATGTTCTGTAAACTCAGGGTGCATGAAGGATACTAACTATGAAATCACTTTTTTAAATTAACAATTTTGCATAAATGAGTAATATTGATAGATCTTGGATGTATAGACGATTAACACCTTATGGTTTCATTAATCCTGAGTTTGTTGAGGGAGTTGAAGCTTTTATTCATTATGTATATTCTCAACCTATATATATGGATGCCCTAAAGATCAGATGTCCATGTAAAAAGTGCAAAGATATTCATTTCCTTCCTATTGATGAAGTAAATGGCCATTTGTTGAGAAAAGGATTCGTTCCAAATTGTTTTGAGTGGACACGACATGGGGAACTATTGATTTGTAACACCTCAAGGGGTAATGAAGTAAACTCGTCAATAAATATGGATGAGTTTAAAAGGGGGATTGGATTTAGCACAAATAATATAGGTGCAACTGAAAACCCTGACATACATATGGTTTATGATGAAACCGGTTATACCTTTCAAGAAAATATAGAAAATCTTGAAGAAGAACCAAACCCACATGAAAAATATTTTTTTTGACTTTCTACACTCAGTTGACCAAGAATTATGACCAAATTGTGAGACAATAACTCAATTGTCTTCAATTGCTCGAATATTGAACATAAAGTTTGAAGGGCATATTTCTGATCGTAGTTTTGATAAAATTCTTAGATGGTATAATGAATCATTGCCTCCTGATCATACAATGTTTGATAGTTTTTTACTATATGAAGAAACTTATTAGGGATCTTCGATTACTTGTTGAAAAAATTGATTATTGCAAATTGGGATGTACGTTGTATTGGGGAGATGACGTCAAATTACAAGAGAGCAAATTTTGTGGTCAATCTAGGTTCAAGCCTAGAAAGCGTTCCATGAAACAAAAATTAGTACCCTGGAAGTAGATGTATCATTTCCCGCCAACTCTGAGGTTTCAAAGACTATATGCCTCTGATTTTACTGCATCTCACATGAGATGACATAATGAACACAAACAGGAAGATGGAATAATGAGTCATCCATTGGATGCACTAGCATGGAAACATTTCAATAACATCCATTATGAGTTTGCAGCTGAAAGTCGCAATGTTAGGTTGCAATTGTTGACAAATGGATTTCAAACTTTTGGTCAATCTGACCAACAATATTCATCAAGGCCAATCATAATTACTCCTTATAATTTGCCTCAATAGATGTGTATGAATGAGGCATATATGATCTTGACAGTGATTGTGTCAAGGCCTACAAATCCAAAGCATAAAATTGATGTATTCTTACAACTATTGGTATCTAAATTGCAACAATTTTTAGGAATATGGTGTGTCTCTGAAACAAAATGCTGTGTTGAGAGAAGCTTTAATGTGGACTATTAGTGATTTTTTGGCATATGCTATATTGTTTGAATGGAGAATAGTAGGAAAATTGGCTTGTTCTTATTATGGCAATGATTTTTATCTTCTAAATGGGGGCAAACCATCTTAGTTTAACAACCATAGGAAATTTCTTCCTCCAGATCATCTATTTAGATACAATAACCAAAAGTTAATTAAGAATAGGATGATATAAACACCTCCTCCCTCTCACAAAGCTTTGAAGAGATTGATGAATTAAGGTTGCTAAAAGTTATAGAACTTGAAGTTAATAAAATTAACACAAGCATTAGTAAAAACTTTGGTCGGAGAAAATGAAGCATCTTTTGGGATTTGCAATATTGGAAAACTAATTTGATACGTCATAATCTAGATGTAATGCATATTGAAGAAAATATTTTTGATAATTTGTTCAATACTATAATAAACATTGAAAGGAGGACAAAAGACAATGCAAAATCACGAGTTAACTTGAAGCTTTTTTAAAGAAGGAATGAGTTAGATAAAGATCTTCGCTCCGGTAAATATCTAAAAGCATGCTGCACTTTGGACAAAAAACAAAAGGAAATTTTGTGTGAATGGTTGAAAAGTCTAAAATTTTCCGATGGTTATGTTTTAAACTTGGCAAGGTGTGTGGATATGAGGAAGTACAAATTATTTGGGATGAAAAGTCATGATCGTCATGTGTTTATGCAAAGGCTAATTCCAATTGCATTTTAGGAGTTGCTACTGAATAAGGTTTGGGAAGTTATAATATAATTAAGTTTGTTTTTCAAAAGCTTAACATAATCTGAAATAAAGTTGGTCGAAATGGAAAAACTAGAAAGGAAAATTTCAGTAATTTTGTGCAAATTAGAAGGGATTTTCCTTCCAAGCTTCTTGGACTGTCTGAAGCATCTACCTGTGTATTTAACACACGAGGCTAAACTTGCTATTCCAGTTCAATATCGATGGATATATCCGTTTGAGAGGTAATTATAGTAAATATTTAAATTGAATTAATAACATATTTTAATAAAAGAATTGTAATAACCCTATTCGCTAATGTAGTTATT
Organism: Erythroxylum gracilipes; assembly: GCA_026413385.1. NCBI lineage: Eukaryota > Viridiplantae > Streptophyta > Magnoliopsida > Malpighiales > Erythroxylaceae > Erythroxylum > Erythroxylum gracilipes. Next base: position 21,027,199 of record JANZLC010000202.1, on the reverse strand, counting down.
TGAATCACTTGAAGAAAAATGTCAAAAAATAAGGCTAGAGTTGAGGGTTCGATATGTAATGCTTATTTAATGAAGGAGACAAGTACATTTTGTTTACATTATTTTGAGCTGCATGTGCACAAAAGAGAAAGAAAAGTTCCTCGTAATGACGATAGGAAAGGAACTGGTGATGCTGAAGGTAACTTATCTATTTTCACACATCCTAGACAAACATATGGATGTTCAACAAAAAGAATGTTAATAGAGGAAGAAATAGAGGTTGCCCATGGTTACATGTTAACATGGTTGAAGTTGATTTTGAAATTGATTATTTGGGTTTTGAAATTTAGTGTTATTCATAACTGAAATATATAATAATATTTTTAGATTATATGAGGGATGGTTACTCAAGCTAATGCCTGAGAAAACACAAGATGATATCAATAAAAAAGTTGGAAGATACTTTCCTCAATGGTTCGAGAAATATGTAAGTTTTCACTTACAATTATTGAAATGATTACATTATAAGATTCAATTATTCAAATGACATTATACCATTTAATATGATAATTTCTTTTGTATAGGCCTTAGAAAATTCAATAAAGAACAAGTTCATATGTGATCTTATGAAAGGACCTTTACAAATTGTTAATCGCATCCGGTGTATTTTGTTTATGGATACAAATATCATACAGAATATCATGTTCATAACATGACAATAGTAAATAGTAGGGTTTGCATACAGGGAGAATTTATGGATTACTATGGTAAAATTATTGAGATACTTGAAATTAAGTACCCTACATTACCAATAAAGTAGAGTGTGATATTTAAGTGTGACTGGTTTGATCTGGTACAAAAGTGTATAGTCGATACAATCTAGTTTAACTTAACCAATGAAGAAGATTTAGACAATTTGAACCTTTCTTGTTGGCGATGCAAGTGATCCATGTGTATTATGTCCCTTTTCTTATCTTACGACAAGATAAGTCAGATTGGTTGGCCATTTGCAAAGTTAAACCTAGAGATGTTTTTGAATCATATGGAAAATGAGAACACAGAATTGAAAGTGAAGCGTTTCAGGAAGATGTTTTATTAAATAAATGCATCTGTTACATATAACGAGAATGAACTTTTGAACGATCCAAATAATGAATATGTTGAAATTTCATTTGAAGAGCATGGGGAGGGGGAGAGATATGAAGAGGAGCCTAAGTTTGATTCTAATTTTTTAGAAAAAGAAGATGATGATAGTTTTGATTTACAATTAAGTGCTAATAGCGATTAGTTTGCGTTTGTAATAGAATATTATATTCAATAAATTAATTATTAAATCAACAATATATTGTTATATATTGAATTGAAATTGTTATATTTTTGTTATATTAAATAAAATATAAATTTTAGGTTAAAATATGCCACCAAAGAAAAAACAGGATATGATACGACCAAGGTTCAGACCAAGATTTGGAGCCAGTTACTTTCCAAGTGAAGCATCAGATTCTATAGTTGCAAGAGAATCAGATGTTGTACCTCCAACTACTACACATACAGATGAGGCATCACCTTCCGTACCAACTACCGCACCATCCACCAGTTTTACACCATCCACCACTCCTATACTGACAGAAATATCAGGGGTAAACGTTGCGAATGAAGGAAGCGGCCTCCAACTTGGAGCTAAGGGAGTTGATAGAAGAACTTACATCACAATTGTCAACAATCTGTTAGTGAAAACACATGAAACACCATATGTTTATAAGTAAATTATAGGTTTAAATTTAAAAATGATATAAAATTGTTTTTATATTAGGTTGATTCCGTTTGGACCGTGTTCAAGAAACATGACATCCAAGTTTAAGGAAAAGATTGATTTTAAGAGTTATATATAAAAGAATATCTCTCAGGTGATAAAGGAATTTTATTATCAGGAGTTTGAGGTATAAAAATATATTTTTTTAATTAATTTTTATACATTAACTAGATAATATTATAGGTTATAAGTACTTATCGTATATTTTTTTTATTTTTTTCAGAAAGAATTTTTTTGAGATTATGAATTTGATGCGGTTATTTATAAAGTATGGGAGAGACAAGCTCTTACACGTTATAAAAACTTTGTTGGTACGATACACAAGACCATTATACGACCTCCTTATATTTATGAAGACATATGGAGTCGTTGGCAGTAGTGTTGGACATCACCCGAGGTAATGTCCATTTCAGAGCGTAATTCTATCAATAGACGTGGAGGATCTGAAGTGAATCACACGTTAATATAATGTTTAATAACAATATCAAGA
>JANZLC010000202.1:20980483-21003202 GCA_026413385.1 Erythroxylum gracilipes | reverse complement strand
TATATATATATATAAAAGATAAATATAAATATAAAAACTTTTAATTGTAAATATTTTCATTTCATGTTTCACTTCAAAACTCTTATTGTAATACTGATAAAGTCATAAACTTTATTATTCTTTCTATTTGATGTTTTAATGTAATTATTCTTTATTATATAATGAAATTATAATATTTTACATTATCCTTAATTTTATATAAATATTTTTCTTGTATTAATTGTAGCCATTATTCACATGTATATGTTAAAAATATTAATAAAAATAAAGAGATTGTTGTTATATTAAATTTATATTATTATACTTTTTTAGATATAATTTATGTAAATTTTAAAATTGTATAACACAATATATTGAAAGAATATTTTGCAATTTTATAAAATTTAAGGACTATTTTTTGATTTTAAAAATTACTCAAAATATTTCCTAGTATTAATCAATATTAATGCCGCATCATACCATAACCACATCCGATGTTGATACTAATATAATATTCATAACATTGTGGCTACTACAATGAGAGCAAAAGAGAACTTTGCAAGGGATATAAACAGTACCATTTACGTACCAATAACAAACTTGATTTCTTTTTTATGCTATCCTCTTTAGATTTAATTACACATAACAATGAATTAATATTTTATTAGTAAATTTTATTTAGAATTTGAACTCCCTTACGAAGGAGGAGAGAGTTAATAAGTTCCGAGACGCATGAAACATGATTACAAGGTTTCACTACAAAGAGTTGTAAATAATGCATGGGTACCTATTAAGGAGATTATTGGGTATGACAAAAATCGGATGGTAATGAACCTTTCGTGCTCATCTGCTCCAAGTGTGGAACGACTTTTCCCCTAAAAGAGACTTAGAACTCAACATGGGAAAGTGAACATTGCAAGAGGAAAGCAAGACTTTGGGCTCTCAAACAAATCTGATATTGGCCATGGTTCTTGGCTCCAGGTTTTCATCAAAATGACGTAAAGAAATTAATTGTCACTGAATGTCAAAGCCTGTACATATATACTAACCTACAGTACTTGTCACGGAGTGTCAAAGCGTGTACGTATACTAAGCTATTGTAATCATTCAACCGCCTATGCTTTTCTGTGAATAAAAAGAGAATAAAAAATGATTGTTGGCAAATTTGGAAAGGACTGACTTTCCCTGCAAAAAATGTAGAGGCTACTGGTTGGAACACTCGGATGAAGCTCACCAGACAGGAGGATTGTTTCTTCTATACAGTATGGCTGCTAGAATCAAGCAATTTCTCTTCCTCGGTTATGATTTCGTTCATCTGAAGCTGAACATTTCCCTTTGAAGTCATCTTGTTCCATTCATTTTCAACACGGAAGAAAATCCACTGGAAGCGGCGGAATATCTCTAAGGCAGCTATCATGAACACAGTGAGGTAATTGTGGCGGAGATGAGCTGACAACTTGTATGTCCAAGTGCAACGAAGAATTAGATTACTTCCTATCACCCAAAAGTAGACCTGCGGCTCCAAAGTTGAAGGATACTCAAAACATGGAAAGGCATGGCCATTAACCACAAGTCAAAAAAGGACGTTGATTTACTTAAGACTTGGATGCATGGTAAAAGAGGTTGTAACAACTTGAAAATAAATACAAAAGGTCTTGTCAAACAGATGCCCTACAATCGAGAAACAAGGTCACTAGGTGAAAGACTGGTAAGTGCCTGTGTGTCCTTTTGCGAAGCTCAAGACCCTAAATTCTAGCAACACATTTCTCGTGGCAAATCAAAACGCATCCGTACAAATTCTTCTAACAATTCCAAATTGAACTGAGAACGACAAATGTGAATTTCCAAATTGTCTTTATTCTACCATGAAATATGAATTCTTACCCATTTCCTTCCGTACAAGAGGTACGAGAAGAGATTTGGCCTGTTAAATTGGAAAATTCGAGTGAACCCACTGGAAAACACAAATAACCACAGGTTAATTCACAAGCCCAACAGTAATTGTCATCAAAGATTGAAGAAAGGCTTTAAATATGACCTAAATTGCAGTAAACATTATTGGGAATAATGCAAGATGTATCCTAGCAAATGAAAATCGCATACAATTGCAAATATAGATTGAAATTTATACAAAGTTCCAGCAAGCCAACTATCTTCTTTACAAAATTCTCTGAAAGTTGAAGAATAATGTGGACATTATGAACACACATTTAACAATGAATTAAGTTGCACAATCAGAAATTCCCACTTAAGAAAAAGTAAATCTGCATCATCATCTATGCCATAAAGGATCCTTTTTTTTGGGCTTGAAGGTGCAGAAAAATCCATATAAATACATGTACAGAAATGAAACAATGGAGAGGAACAAATCTGACTACTGCATAGCATGTAAATCTGAAATGATTGGAACCTGTTTAATAGCTTACACAACAAATAAATTTAGAACCACAGCTCCAAAAAGTAAAAGAATTTCAAATCACGAAAATCTCAAATCGGCGGTCATCATGTTATTTTGTGAAACAGCTCGAAGGCAATTGGCATACCTCAAGTCCCAATCTCGAGTCACATCCCAATAGAAGGAATAAAGTGAGTTCAAAACACTAGAGAGAAGCCACAGTGGCCGATAGAAGCTTGCCCACCTATCAGGGAAGACATGATATTTAAGGGCTGAAAGAAAAATCACTGGCACTGCAGTCGAATATTTTAAAGCTGAAACCAAAAGCAAATGATGTTATTAAAGTTGTTACATTGTTCAGGTAACAGTAGCCTCAGAATCTCATAAAGCTAAAGTGATTAACACCATAATGAAAAGATTTGAGGAATCAATGTTACAAGATCATTAAGAAAAGAAAAAAAAGTTTAACACAATTAGGAGTAAGGAGCCCAATATCATGAAAACTGATAACAAGTCATGCTTAAAATTCTGTAAGTCTACCTGGAGGAGACTTGGAACTTAGGACTTCTTTTTTTCTACATAAGACTTCTAACAGAAGACCTGAATTTTCCAGACTTTAGTATCCTTTCCCACTCTCGTTTGCCAAAAGTACAACTTTGGAGTTTTGGATAAAAGAACATAGATTATAGGCCCTCAGAAAATTTCCAAACGCTAAGAACATAGCTAAAGATGACTTGTCTTGGTTAGAGTAATAACTCAAAATCATTAAACCATTGTAGTTTTAAGCTGGATAATCAAAACCACTGCCATCCAGAGGCAACAATAGGCCATAGCAGTTCTATTCAGCTACAACCCCAGAACTAATGATATTTGAAGTAATACCAATTTGGCTTCAAGGACAATTTAATATAGTTCATAATGTTTCTGACAAACTTGGATAATGTGAGAAGAGAAAAAGTTGCAGTACACAAAAAATAAATGTAAAAAGATGATAAACGATCAATTGAATACCATTAAAAAGAGCTGGTTTTTCCTTGGTATCCTTATATTGTCGAAGACATTGAAAAAGTCGGAAAGCATAGGGCAAAACAAGAACAAGAGGAATTGCAACAGAGTGACTGCCACACACGGAATCAGCTTCAAACCATGCAATTGTGGCAACCTGCAGTATTTTTTAATATATATAAGCAATACATGAGAAGCATATGGAATGAAAATCCCAAAATTACCATTCATTCTATCCCATTGAAAGCAAAAAAACATATTACAAGTAAGATCCTAGATTCAACACCTCAAAGTGCTGAGTAATTGTTATGAAGGAATCAAACTACTTATACAGCACCTAATGGATTTTTCTCTTTAACAAAAATATAGACTCCAACCCAAGGTCCATGATCTATTAAGTTTTCTTGACTGTAACGCCATTCAGAAAACATAATCATGTACACAAAACATCACCCGACAACGTCCCCCTCCTATAATATCAGCTCAGGCAGTGGAATCACATGTAGAATGATGGAAGTGCAACAATTCCAGTCTCCAGTAAACCCTGTTGAGCCAAAGAATCTCTTTTTTGCAAGAACCAAACAATTATTCAAAAAGATAAGCTTGATATATTCTCTGGCTCCAACCCTTAAAAAAGATAATAGAAAGCTGATAAATGGCATAATTTAAACACAATAATTACTCTGGATGATCAAGGTGAAGCTGGGTAAGTAACACACAGATCTACAAAAACAAAATCTTATCATCATGCTCAGGGAAATTATGTTTGTCCTTGTATTGAATTCCTTTCTATTCAAGATTTCAGCAAATCCAAATAAGCCTCAACATGTCTCTATTTTTCAAAAGGAGAAGTGTAGTTTTATGTTGGCAAAAAGAATAAAAATGCCTAACATCAGTTCTTGAGCAATTATATGGACAAGTAAGCATGATGTGGACATTAACCTGTCGATGCACCATTCGACATACTGAACGCTCCAAATCTGAAAACACCTGTAGGAAAATGAACATTCTTAGATAAAGAAAGTACAGGAGGGGTTATATATCTAGGAACCATAAAGAACGAATTTTTTGGTTCTCAAAGTGTGTATAATGTTTACTATGTCCAAGTGTGCCAGCCATAAACTTAAAATAGAACTGATATGAATGTTTCAGTCATTATTATTTAATCCAAATGGTAGAAGATATAAACCTCCTTTGTAGTTAAAAAAAACCTAATGAAAACTCCCTGATCTTTAAAATTGTCGAAAAAAACTCCTAATTTTCAGTTCTCCAGAAAAAACTCCTTCCTTAAACTCGGTTAAAAAAATAACAAAAAATACACGCATCATTAATATTACACTTGTACTAATCAAATATTATTTACATGACGATTCAGCATAGCTCTTAAGTTCGAATTGAACTAATTAAATTTAACTCAAACTAATAATTTATTATAATTATCTTAAATTAATAATTTAAGTTGAATTCAATTGGCTCGGACCAAGTTTAAGAGCTTATTTGGACTACCATAGTAGTGACATATGATTAGTCCACGTATGATATTCATATTATATATGTTTCATCATTATTTTTTAACTAGTCTCTGAAAACTAGGAGTTTTTTTTCGAGAATTTTAAAGATTATAGAGTTTTTTTAAGGATTCTTAAACTACAAGGGAGATCTATACTTTTACCAAATAGATTAATATTTTATTACAGAAACATTTGAGTATTGGATATTCTTCAGCATTAAGCAGTCTTCAAATGTATGATAAGTTGACCAGTTTAAACATTGTACCATCAACCAAAATCGATGAGTCTCAAATTCTAGAATCAAACATAAAAAAGCACCTGAAGTCATCTACAAATTAAGGATTCATCCAATATTCTTGACTGTTTGGCGAAGACTATTTGTCAAAGTATTAATGTCATGGATGGGCTTAAGGGAAAAAATAATAAACCATGTTCATTACGTTCGAAATCAACAGTTTCACGAAAAATGACAATTAGAAACCTGAGATACCTTTGCCATGGATGTCAAAATATCAGCTATAAAGAAGTCAGAAAAAGTAATTGCCTGTGAGAAGAGTAAAATGCAGATAAGACAACTGGAAAGTGCATATGAATTGCATCTAATATATAAAAATCAAGATACCAAATTATATGCTTCTATTTAGGCATTACACTATCATCTAGTGGCCAGCCTAGTACAAAGTCCCTCCTAAGATTTAGGTGTTCAGAACTCAACCTTCTCATCTTTACAATGGACAATAGGCTGCTAAGGAAATCTAGCACACAAGACTTTCCAAGTTAACTTTTGCACATTAGAGATACATTCTTCACAGCACTATCCATAGTCTTTTTTTTCAAATATGCAGTTGATTATTTTACATTCAATAAATAATTTGTTTGACAAAAAGAAATTATAGCTCTATTTTTCTAGCAGCATAGTAATGTTTATGGCATTGTGACCAAATTATATAAAAGTTTAGAAATACAATGGGTTCTACTTATCAGACAATTTTTGGCCAGTATATCAATTCCTTAACGAATTTTGGCAAGAGTATCGGTTCCTTAATCGTAAAGAAACATATTGAGTTCAACAAAAACTAAATAATTAAGTTGTTAAAATATATATCCTAATCAACTTTAAAGATAAAAAAGGAGAGAAAATTATAAGATTTGTGGCAAAAGAAAAGAAGTAAACCACATATCATAAGAAGACAAACTTGCCTGTATAGGGAAAACTATCCTCCAAAGAGTTCTCAAAAAGTAGTAACGTGAAGACAAATAAAAGATATCAAATGGAAATATTAAAACCATCACAACACCAATGTATAAGAGAACCTGCAATGAAATTAATTTTATCAGAGATAATTTCCAACATTATGACTGTGGGCATTATGCAGATTGGTTTTGACATTATCAAATCAAATTGAAATGATGCTATTGTATTATAAAGATGATACCACTATAATTTTAGAGAGACAATTTCAACATTCAAATGTACAGTTAGGGGGAGATTAACCCTCATTTCTTATCTTTTCAAATTTTTACTTAAATTGTTGATCGCTTTTAAAGATCATTGTAAATTCACTGATTAAACAATTTTCAGTTTAGGAAATAATAATTGCAATGTTATAATCTAAGTAACAATCTAGCCTCTAAACATCAGAAAACCATTGTGTGTCTCCAAGGTAAAAGAGAGGGGACATGATGCTTCACAATCCAAAGAAAATTTTTAACAATATGTAGCAATTAATAAGAGGATCCTATTGTGTTATATGTAAGACAAATATCTTGTACCATACAACTTCACAATCCATCCCTACTTGGCAAATCGCTGAACAAATATAATGATTTTTTACTTTTACATGGTGCAACTTTTTCAGCACATATCTAAATCGCTTACTTATTCAACAATCTAGAAGATGTGGAGTCCACTATCAAATTAGGATACAATAAAACTTTCATTGCACTTCCTTGAGTAGAAAGATTCAAAATAGAAAAGGAACTGTAACGAATAATGATATTATTTGTATTTACTGTAATCCTCTATTTATATACATGACAAGTGCCTAAAGATGATAAGGAGATAATATCTCAATCCCTACAATCAAGCTATGATTCCTATAATATCTGTGCAGTAATTCATAATTTGTATTAGTAACACTCCCCCATATTGATCATGCCCAACTTGTTACAGATATTCAACCCGAGTCCCATTTAGATCCTTTGTATAGAGATCCTCTAGTTGTTTTCCAGTCTTAACATATCTTGTAGACTATATATTTTGTTGCACCTTTTAACGAACAAAGTGACAATCAATTTCAATATGCTTAATTCGTTCATGAAACATAGGATTAGAGGCTATATGAAGAGTAGCTTGGTTATTGTACCATAAATTTGCTCGCATTGAGACTTTAAGCCCAATTGCGGACAAAAGTTGATATATCCACATTATTTCACAAACAGATTGTGCCATAACTCTGAATTCTAATTCTGCATTCGGGTGAGATGCAACATTCTATTTCCTACTTTTACATGAAAGCAAATTTCTCCAACAAAAACACAATGGCTTGTGGTAGATTTTTTATCAATCTTGGACCCTGCCCAATTTGCATTTGAGAAGCATTCATACGAGTACGACCATGGTTTTTAAATAATATACCTCATTCGAGTGCTCCTTTCAAGTAACACAAGATTTGCTCCCAAGCGGCCCAGTGATGAACTGTTGGAGAAGACATAAATTGACACACAATACTAACCGAGTAAGCAATATCAAGATGAGTTACCTTAAAATAATTCAATTTCCCAACTTGTCTCCTATAATTCTCAAGATCTGCAAACAAATCTCCATCTTTTGTGAGTTGCACATTAGGTTAACATAGGAGCACTACATGGTTTAGCCCCTAATTTCCTTGTTTCATATAACAAATCAAGCACATATTTTTTTTGAGATAAGATGTCACTTGTATTCCTTGTTATCTCACTATTAAGAAGTATTTTAAAACCCCCAAATCCATTGATAAAAATGGTTGCGAAGAAATTTTTTCAAGGTTGAGATTTCCATGGTGTCATTGCTAGTGATAACAATATTGTCTACTTACATAACAAGAATAATAATGCTAGATGCAAAAAGCTTCTAGAAGATTGAATGACCAAACTTGCTCTTGTTCATTCCAAACTGTTCAACAGCTTGACTAAATTTTTCAAACCAAGCACGAGAAACCCAAGTAGTTGCTCTATGTAAACTTCCTCCTATAACTTTCCACATAGGAGGGCAATGTTTTATGTCCAATTGATGCAAAGGTCAACCATGGGTAGCTACCATAGAAACAAATAAACAAACAGATGCAACTTAGCCATAGGAGAGAAGGTATCAGAGTATTCTACACCATATGTCTAAGCATAGCCTTTGGCAACAAAACGAGCTTTAAGTCGACCTATTGAGCCATCAAGATTGACTTTAACAGCAAATACCTACTTACATCCGATCGCCTTTTTCCCTATAGATAAATTCACTAAATTCCAATTACCATCAGCATCTAGACCATTTATCTCCTCTATCATTGCCACTCCCCAATTAGAATGAGGATAAGGCCCCATAAACAGTTTTAAGAAGTGATACAAAATCAAGAGAGGCAACAAAGAAACATGAAGAGGATGACAAATGGTCATAAGAAACAAAAGATGAAATTGGACAAATGCACTGTTGTTTATCTTTTTGAAGAGCAATTGGAATGTCAAGATTAGCATCCACAGGATCTGATGCCAAAGAAGGAATTTGTGTTTGACGTGTATCAATAACATGTAGAGTAGACATGATGAACAGTTGGAGGTGGTGGTGTCAAAATAGTAGGTTCAGAAGCAACATTTGGTGATTGTTAGGTAATTTAGTATACTAACAAATCATCATTCTCCACCTGACTATTAAAAGTGGTTGAAGAAATAGGCAAGTAAAGAAGATTTTCCATAAACATGACATCAATAGACATAAGGTATTTATTAAGATTGGTACAATAATATTGATACCCTTTTTGAAGGCAAGAATAACCCAAGAAGACACATTTTATACATTTGGGATCTAATTTGGTGATTTGAGGACGAACACCACAGACAAAACATGTACTTCGAAATATAAGAGACTCAATGGGCAATAAGAGTTTAGTAGAAAAGATATTGTGATAAGGAATCTCACTATGAAGGACACATGATGCCATACGACTGTATAGACCTCAACAGCCCAAAAACACTTCAGGACATGTGTATGGAACATAAGTGCTTTGACTGTTTCGAAGAGATGTCTATCTTTTCATTTTATCTATAACATTTTGAAATAATGTACCTACACATGAAGCTTGGTAAATGAAGCCATTTTTAAGCATTTAACTATTCTTTGCCAGTATGACTTCGCAAGGTATGTAAAGAAACACTAAATGTGTTTTGATTTCAGCACAAAAAGCGGTAAAATAGGAAAATAGCCCAGAACAAATTTTCAATAAATAAAGTAAAGTCATTAAAAAAATCATCAATAGAGATGACAAAATATTCTCATTTTTAAATTCAATGTTCTTAATGAACTAACTCAAATGAAAAACTGACTGTTTTATTGACTCAAGAAACAGTAGGCAAACGCTGATGTTTTGCAAATTGACATGACTCATAATCTAAGGACGAAACATTTTGAAATTTTGGATATAATTTCTTTAATACAAACACAGATGGATAGCCTAATCGACAGTGTGCTTCAAAAGGGGTTAAGACCACGCAAAGACCTCCTAATATATGTCACTAATAATAATCTTAGTCATCATAAAATCCTGAAAAAGAAAGTAATTTGGAAAAAAAAAACACAATAATTTATAGCTCAAGTAATTTTGCTAACTGATATTAAGTTGAAAGAAAATCCTGATAGGCCTAAAACATATGATAGGAAAAGTAAAGGAATAGGATGAACAGTACTAGAACCAAGAGCAAATAAGGTAGAACGATTAGCTAAAATGACTTTGGGAGGAGAGTTGTAAGGTGCAAAGTTAATAAGGAAATTAAAATTACTTGTCATATGATCATTAGCACTAGAATCAATGACCACTGGGTGTTGGAGGAAGAAAGGAAATACTTATCAAGATTACATGTTTCAGCAATGGCAGTGATAGAGTTAGATGAGCTTTGCATGGGTTCTTGGTATTGACAAAATTTAACAAATTCGTCTGCAAAGACTTAAGACTATTTCCTCTAAAGATTTGCAAGGTGTGGTAGAAATGGCTACAACACGAGTTGAGTGAGTTTTTTGAATTGTTTTGCAGTTTTGGACATGTGCGTTTGATATGACCCGACTCATGATGGTAGTTACATAAAACACTTCTTGTATCATGATTCCTCTTTTCCCAACCTTCTGTATTGTCTCCTTTATTCTGACTTCAATTAGAGGAATGTTCATTATTCCAACTCACAAGAGCACTTGAAGCCTAAACTAATGGAGCAACAATAGTATTATTGTCTGTATGTAAAACTTTGGAGAATACCTCGTGTAAAGGCAAATTTCCACACTAGCAAGGATATGTCATTTTGCTTAATCAAATTGAGAATTTAAGCCTGCTAGAAAACTCACAAATGCCATTTTCTCTTGTTGAGTTTGTTGTACCTTGATATTAGAACTAACAGATAACAAGAAATTTAGTTCTTCATAAGCATTTTTGAAATTCATAAGATAGGATTGAAGAAATTGAACATTTTTGTTCAACCTGATAAAAATTTTCATAGACCTCATAGATACAAGAAATATTCTTTTTTCCTAAATATAAAATTTCCAAGTACTCCATTAATTCCTTAACATACCCCTAGTGATTAATCATATTGAACCACTTCACTATCTATCTAATTTCGAATCAACTAGAATAATTTGGCATCATCTTCTAGCCATTCCCTTCTTATATCATCAAAAGACAAATCATCTGTCAGATGGTCATCTTTGAAAATAATCTGTAAATAAATCCTAGTTACTTTTGCTCCAATCTAGATAATTAGGACCTGTAAACTTATGGTCAGTGATTTTAGAATCACTGGAATACAATGAATAACCATAACTGACTTGTGTTTATTAGTCATTGAAAATGAAGCAAATATACCCAAACAATTATATCAAAACTATTTGGCAAATCAATATGAAGAGTTTAGTATACCACACTAAACAAGACCAAGTATTGAGCCAACATCCACTAAGAATCCAGCAATTTCCAATAACCTCACTATCAATTTTAATAGAAAATAAGTTACCTAGGGTGACAATATCACTAATACTTCTGAGCGAAGACCGTATGTCTTTGTTAACGAGCTACAATGATGAAACAGTGCCCCTAGGCAGTCAATGGTGGTGGCAAATCAAATACCCAAGCGAGTTAAAAGGGAGAAGTGATGCCAAGAGAGGTGACAGGGCAGAACAACTCTATCACAAGTGCATTCACACTGGGACAAATGGTAGACTTTCTAGTGGCACGTGTGGCTCACAAGCGGGACCTCTAGTGACAGACTTTCGATTAGAGGTTAGTCAATGGCTGGCGAGTCCAAGGGTGCCAGCAGTGAGAGCCAAACATCACCTTAAATAGGTGACCCAAGAACTTGCAACTATGACACGGAGAAGAACACTAAAATTACACTAAAATTTTGCATTTAGGTATAAATGTAAATCTTCAAATAGCCAAGTATGGCTCTGATACCATATAACGAATAATGGCATGATTTGTATTTACTATAATCCTGTATATACATGATGAGTGCCTAAAGATGGTAGAGAGATAATATCTCAACGCATACAATCAAGCTACAATCCCTATAATATTTGTACAATAATTCATAACTGTACCAGTAACAAGAACATAAATTATTGCAGATATCAAGAAATTTAGAACTTGAAAATAGATGAAATTAAGTAAATAACATAGCATTTCACTAGAATCCTTAATAAGATTGGTCAACTATTCATGTCAAAGAAACCAAAATGTTCAAGATTATAGATGAAAAAAAAGAGTCAATGACATGAAGACACCATAATCATTAAAAACATATAGAAGCATCTATTACACTGGTTGTGATGCAGCCAGCGACACTTCTCCGTGAGAATAAAGGTAAAGGTAAGATGTCATGCTAGTAGGGACAATGATAGTCATCCACATAGCTATCTGCAAACATCCAAGTAGATTACAGTAAAAGCATGTTCCACAACAAGAATCAAATAGTTTCAAAGTTAACATCGTCAACAGAATAGAAACTGAAATTTACATGACAGAATGCAAATAATGGTATATAAACTGAAGCTGCAGCACCTTTAAGAGATATACTAATATACTCAAACATCACATTTTAGCAATTCCTCCATTTGAACTCATTCTTTTTTCAGCAAAATATTGATTACAGTATCAAAACAAGATGAGCTCTAAATGACTAAATAAAAAAAGTAAAAGTGGAGTACCAACAAGCCATAGCATTGTGATTAAAAAGATAACACTGGATATAGGCAAATGAAAGAGCAGAAAAATAAGAGGTACAATGAGTTTGGGATATGAAATGCTTTACCGTCCATATTTCTCTGTGTGTAAGATGATTTTGATCAAGATCAAATATCTTTGCATAACTGATAGTAGAATGTGAAAAGATGCATAAATTAATTCCCCAAAGCCAGACTGCCATAGTCTGCAATATGAGAAACAAAAGAAAATGATGCCACTTTACATCAGAAGCAAGGAAGAATAGAGTAATACATTTAGTCTCAATCAAATTTAAGAAAAAAGAACTAACCACAAGAAGAAGAGGATTGTAATACAAAAAAGCCTCATAAAGAAAACGGTCCCTCAAATCAACATCCATTCTCATAACTGAATCCCACCCAACCTGCAATTTCACATGAACTTGCTAACAAGGTACAATCAAGCTAAGAAAATTGTAGCCTTCCAATTGATCACATTGTCATCATGTATGTTGTCTTAAATCGCTTAACCAAACCGATAAATATAAACCAACCTTGCAACAAATGAAACCCCAAATGAAGAACAACAATACCTAGAAGAAGAACAACTCTGTTAAGATCGAACAAACAACAGTTTGAAAGAAGACATACTTTTGGATATAATTTATCATACTCCATCACACTACGAAAGTACAGATTCTAGGCAGAGCAGGATATCAACATTGTCTAATAAACCGAGTACATTTTACATGAATTGTCACCATTTATTTTCTAAAAATGGATGTGAAGAAAACATGGAAATTGTTAACAAGAAAAATTGGAAAAGCCTTTTTTTGTCTGGTTAAGTAGAAGCAATCCATTGATCACAAAACAAACACTATTGCAAATCACTACGAACAGAACCTTGAATCTCCATAAAAATATTGGAGATGGCATCATTATCACGGCAGTACTGATTGGTGTACTTGCACTCTTCGAGTCAATTGATTCCATCGAATGCAAGAAATTTTCCTCGACACCATTCCCTTGGTCACTAACACCTAAGCAAAATGATCCACAATCAAAGTATTAATTTAGGATGCACATTCTCCATAACTATAAGCACTTCGACCAACACCTAAACAAAAACAATAAAAAGCAACCAATTATCACCCACATCACGGAAGAGCTAAAACACAATCATATACGTTGTTCTACCAAGATCAGAGACAACAGGTCGGTTACCAGACTTCCTCAAATGTGGGCTATTGCTCGGCGCTATCACTTGAGTTCCTAACATAGATGTGATCTCTGATATTTATTATTATTAGACACTTTGCATACACCAGAGGACCTGTAGCCACCAAAATAAAAACGGAAATGTTATATTTTTTAAAAAAGAAAAACCAACAAAAACAATCAAGAGGCAAATATACAGACAGAGCTCATCTTGACCATTATATAAATCAAAAGAAGAAAAAAGAGAAATCCAAGGGAATCACTACAGAAAGAAGAAAAAATACTCGTAGCGAAAGATAAAGAATGGAAAGAGGACAGACTCAATGTGCGCCAATAGAGATATGAACCGTGATTAGAGTATTCGCCGGATCTCAATTCTCGCACACCTGCTATAGATAGATCTCCCTCTCCCTCTCCCTCTCCCTCTCCCTCAATCGCAGGGTTTTGATTTTCCCTTATTTCTGGAGCTATCCAAATCCAATCCAATTACAAAGTAGAAGAAATTAATAAAGTGATTTCTTTGGTGAAAACGCTTCCCTAAAACGAAAACTTATTGCTTTCACGACGTTACTGGTATAATGTGGACAATCAGAAACGTCAACTTGTGGTAAAACTCACGCTTAACCGAAATTGGATGCCATTTCCCAATCCTCGACTAAGTTTTATAATCCATACGCTGTATTATTAACAGACGTGATCGAGAGCAACCGGTCCGAGTTCACGGGACTATAGGCCAGTCATTTGCGTTCATCTCTCACTTCTAGGTACTCTTAGAGTAGATTCGTATAAATTGATGCAGTTTATTAAGTTTGGGTTTATTAAGAATCGATTCAGAAATTAAGTTTGGGTTTGAAAATTAAATCCAAATGATTTATAATTCCAATTTGAATTATAAAAAATTTAAACAAAAACTCAGTCCAAACCTATATTTATAAATATCTTAAATTTAAGTTAACTTGTTATCAAATAATTTCTTATTCATATAATTACTAAAAAAATAGAAAATACAAAGCTTTTTTTTTTGATAATTCAGGATAAACTTTTATACCAATAAGAAAATGTTATATACACAACTAGTGATTTTCAGAAAATCTCTAGCCTACCAAAAGTTCTCACATAATACACCGTGAGCAAGGCGTGGAAGAAAACTACCAACACCACTCCTTCACAAACTGCTTAGTAAGAAAACTAAATCTACTACCCTATTACAAAATGCACCAGAAAACATGATAACAACAGAAAATGTCCAGTAATTATATTCCAACCATAAAACCAAAACCACAATCAGCATAACTCAACAAGAAAAAGTGAGAAAGTCCTTCTATTTCCTTGTTTATGGTCAAGGTCGCCTTCTACTCATATACCTTTTTGAACAGTATCGCCGTAGGAAATGGATCTCTTCTTGATGACTTGCCTATTATCAGTTTAAAGGAAGTATATAACATCCTCCTCGGTACCCCTGATATGTCACTGAAACCTGCACTTTTTCGGTAAGAATAACATGAAACTGAACACACACACAGTTACCTTCTCTCAGTGTTTAAGCGGAGATGCTCCATAACTTATAAGATCACTCGCGAGGTAAAACTCCCTATATCCGAGGCTTCATCGCAGAAGGTCCTAAGGTTTCGCTCAGACCACAAATTATACACAATAACAGACAGGGCAATGCAAAAGGTATGAAAGTCACTATGATTGGAGGGTGGAGACATGTTAACCCAAAGTAGGATGGAATGGAGATCGGTGAATTGAGGATTGGTAAGGTGAAAATGGTTAAGAGTATTGAACCAAACCGATCTTGAAAAAGAACAATGAAAGAATATATGATCAACAGTCTCGGAATCCAAAACACACAAAGAGCATCGGTTAGGGGTATGGAGAAACAATAGGTTATCCCTAGTCTGTGATTTGTTCTGGAAGGCCAACCATAAGATGAAGGAACATCGTGGACTATTCCTCTTATGCCATACTAATGGATACCAAAGCACCATTGGATTGATCGGTCTCATGAGATTGTATGCTGACTTAATAGTATACTGCTTGGAAGGGCTGGCTAGCCATTCTAGTCTATCCTCACTGGATGAATCTGGGTTATAAAGAAGAGGTTCTAGGTTGCGAATAGGCTCCACATTTGTATCTTTGCCACCTCCATTCATTGTGCCAAATAACATCTGATACTCTGGCATTTATGGGAAGATTTGACCCATTGATCAATCGTGGAGTCGAGTGAGCCAACAGGATACCTCTCGGATGCTAAGGATCTTGCCATAAAAAAGTAGAGATACCATTCCCAATTCTAAATCGAAATTGGTTCCCAAGTTGGTCTCTAATAGACAAGATCTTCCGCCAACTCCACGAATTTCCATTGCTAGGTAAAATAGTCCAAAAAATTTTCCTTCGCAAAATAATTGTGTGAACATACTTAACCTACAAGGTTTCCCTATCAGTAAAAAGAACCCAAGTTCTTTTCCCTATCAACACTTTATTCCAACTAGGAAAATGTTTAAAACCTAGACCACCTTCTTTTTTAGGTCTACAAATGTCATTCCAAATAACCCTAGCTGTAGCTTTTTTCTCAATCGACCCCGACCACAAAAAATTCCTAAGTTTTTGTCTATTTCCTTAAGAATAGAAGAAGGAAGAATGAAGATACTAGCCCAGTAAACCTGAAAGGTAGTCAAGACCGAAATAACTAATTGGACTCTACCAGCATAAGAAAGATGTTTATGGGTCCAATTATTAACTTTGCAATCAATTTTGTCTAACAAAGGGAAACAATCTAGACAATCGACCAGATATAAGGGGAAGTCCCAAATATTGAATGGGAAGGTGTCCTAGTTTAAGACCAGACAGGCTCTCAATTTGAGGGACCATTTGGTTCAACTCCGGGGAGACAAAAAACTGACTCTTATTCAAGTTCATGACCATACCAGAAACTTGAGAAAAGGCACCTAAACAATCTAGCGGAGTTTGGACCGAAACCAAATCTCCATGATAAAACAATAAGAGATCATCAGTGAATAGGAGATGAGTGAGTTTAAGAGCTTTACAACGCCAATGATATTTAAAGGTGTTACTACCTATGATGCACTCATTTAAGCTCCTAGTGAATACCTCCATATAAATGATGAAGAGGAGAGGGGATAGGGGGTCTCCTTGTCTCAAACCGGACTTCCCTGGAAAGAATTTTGTAGGGGCACCATTAATAATGATTGCATATGCTGGAGAAGTAATACACTCCTTTATCCAATGAATGAACTTGGGAGGACAACCGACAGCTTCTAACACATTCAGGAGGAACTCCCAATGTATAGAATCATAAGATTTTTGTAAGTCCACTTTAAAAGCACATCTCTTATGATTATTGGCTAGATGGTAATGTTTAAAAATCTTCTAGGCCAATAAAATATTATCCCCTATTCTCTGGTTTTTAATGAAAACACTTTGATTAGAGCTTACTTATAAAGCAAGGGAGAATCCCTCTAAGTCTGTTAGCCAAGATTTTTGCTGTCATCTTATAAATAAAGTTGCAGCAAGAGATAGGTCTATAGTCCTC
Source organism: Erythroxylum gracilipes (assembly GCA_026413385.1). Classification (NCBI taxonomy): domain Eukaryota; kingdom Viridiplantae; phylum Streptophyta; class Magnoliopsida; order Malpighiales; family Erythroxylaceae; genus Erythroxylum; species Erythroxylum gracilipes. The sequence goes on along the minus strand of JANZLC010000202.1, from coordinate 20,986,106 downwards.
TACTGAGGAAGGATTTGCTTTTTTGGGCACCAAAGTTATGAAAGTGGAGTTAATTTCTTTGAGAAGTCGCCCATGAAGAAAAAAATCTCTAATAGCCCTAGTAATATCCTCCCCAATAATAGGCCATGTATGATTAAAGAACACCCCATTAAAACCATCTGGCCTAGGTGACTTATTTGGGTTAAAAGATTTGAGAACATCACTAATCTCCTGATTTGAGACTTCAGCAATGAGAGGATTGGTAAGAGATTCATTAAGCCGATGAGGGAATAACTTCTCCACATACTTTTTGGAAGGAGGGAGGTCCTTCCTGGTCCAATCGTACTTTGAAAGCAACCTAAGAACTGATTTTGAATCTTATCGACAGCTACAAGTCTAATACCATTCTCACCTATAATCGAATGAATGGCATTCCTATTCCTATTTGCCAAAATGGAATTATGAAAAAACTTGGTATTTTGATCCTCTTCTTTAAGCCATTTGACACGGAAAGACTGTTTAAGAAAGGACTCCTGGTCAGCTAAGGCTCCTAACAAGTTATTAATGGCCTTAGATTCCTGTGCGACCAGTTCTGATCTATTGGGAAAATTACGCTTTTGGTCTTGAATAAGATTTAGGTCAATTTGACACTTCTCTTGTTGGATCCCGTTTCCAAAGTCCAACATTCGGAATCATAAAAGCATAAAGGACTCATTTCTTATAACTTACTGATCAAAATTGGGAAACTTCTAATTGGAATTTCAGACTGGCTTCTTCAGAACATTTGTTCCCCATTGTCTTACGATTCTAACGCCACCAAAAATGCTCAATTTGGATTAGAAATGAAGAAGTATTGGCCTAAACACTTTCTGCTCTTACAAAACCTAATATGAAAACTATCACCAAACTCGCTTCAGAAATTGAAAATCTTAGGGGCTGAATTGAAATCTGAATTCTCATAAAATTTGTAGATCCATGTCTTTAGTTTAATTTGAAACAAAACATCAACTTAATTGGAATTCTACAGATCAAGATATCTCCAAATTACTGAAGCAGGCTTAGAAAATATCCAACTCATAACCTTTTAACCAATCCTCTCATTTTGTTTCAATTCCTCTTTTTCAATTTAACATCAAAACCTATAAATTTGGTATGGAGAGATAGGGGAATGTCTTAGGAATCCAATGCTTTAAAAATTAAATCAATCAGAGGTCGGACGAAAAAGTTATGATCAAAAGAGTGGAGGGAGGTCGAATTAGAAAAAAAAATTTCGAAAATCGACCGCGCGTACGAAGCAGGCGCGCGCACGCATGAGCGCCCGCATGCGAGCTGGCGGCGCTCGTCCCCTTGTTGACCCGACCCCCAACTTCTAATATCCATAACTTTTGACCCAAAACTCTAAAAATTGCAAACTTGGTATCAATGTAAAGGTAAAAGAACGCTCTACAACTTCTATGAAGGACTTAAAAACAAATTAGGTCTCTAAAGGGGTCAAAAATCTACGCAAAGGTGGCTGGTCAACAAGCTCATCCAAAGAAAACAACAGATCTTGCAAGCATCTTAACCTTTCACCCCATTGTCCAAAAAGGTCAAACTTTATATCAATGGAAAGATAAAAAGACAATCTACAACTCTCATGAAGACCCTAAGAACAATTTCTAACTTTATGAGGGTCAAAAAGTCACTCCACGTTTTTGTCCTGGAAATCAATCCTAAACAACATCAAGACTTCGAATTATCATAACTCCTAGTTCCGATATCGAAAAATTGCATACTTTATGGCGTTAGAAAGTTGGAAACACAAGCTACAACCTTCATTAAGACTACTTTAGCTAAATCTATCTAGATCAGTACAGTTTTGCCATTGAATTTTCTGAACACCATTCCTATACTTAGGATGGCTTAACAACACTTCAACTTCACATATTCATCCACTACTACATACTCTTCGATACTATTCAGCTCCACCTCAACCAATTCATCTCAAACACAATTCAAAACTCCAACATGCTATTCCAAAGCAAAACCCAACAGCAACTCAACAAGGAACAAGATATGCGCAAACACATTCCTTTTCGCAAAGTCATACACAAACTCATACACCATCAATGAAACACACAATCATACAGAAAAGAGAATGCTAGAATTCTCATTCTCAAAAGTCATACACAATCTCATGCATTATCATTAAAGTAACACAAACATACATAAAAGGAAAAAAAATCCTTAAATTCTCATTCACCATAATTTTATACTACTCCAAAATATGTAAGTTTAGTCAAAAATCATCAAAAATCAAGAATTCATAGTCAACCTATTCATGCTCTATTACTTTTCTTCATTTTCAACTTTCATCCTCAATCACTCTTATGCCTCTCAACTTCCATTTAAACTCAATATCATCCATAAATAAATTATAGTCCATGATTGATCATAAACATTAATAACAAAATATACACACATATACCCACTCATCATCAACTTAGTACATTCATTATCTAAATCTTATATATATCATTTCAAATTCAAGAATTCTCCTTTTTCTTTACTCATAATGAATCACTAACAATTTCTCCTTTAATAGTTCTAACTTCTAATAAAAGTTCGGGGTCTAACATCTAATAGATTACAGTTAATTACAATCTAAAACAAAAGCTTTAAACCTATTAATCGTTCTAAAAAAAAGCCAAAAGAGCAATTTATCCCCAACGTTTATGCTGAAATCTTGTTAGATAATAAAACATTTTAGTCCGTTCAAAATAAACCCTAATATTTGCAAAACGTTCAAAATAATCTCTGACTGGATGAAATTGCTTACAGAGTTAGGCCTTCGTTAGTTAAATGATAACGTGGTAATATTTTTACTAATGTGGATTTTTTTAATTTTATTAAAGTGGGCCCACCCACTTCCATTTAAAAGCTGAGTCCTTATTTTCTTCATTCCAACCATATTCCTTTTCATAACACCTTGTCGAAGCACATTCAAAATTTGCTCTAGGTTGGGAACTTGTCCAGACAGAAATGATTTGGGTCGTGCAAAGGGATCCTCTTCAATTAAGCTTGGTTGGGTATAACTACACACTTTTAGAACAAAATTGCATGATGGTTCAAGGATTTTAGTACCAAACGCAAGCCATAATGGATACTCGACATCTTGAACATGAGAAACACTATAGTACCGCAACAAAAAGGCTAGCACCATAAGCTATCCATAACAACAAACTATGCAAGCATTAAAAGTAATGGTTTAGCCTTTGTTGAAACCTTAACTTTATGATACAAGAATAATTTTTCAAGAAAGAAAATTGGATTAAGGAAAGATACGCTAACAACAAGTCACAAACCAAGCTTTTCATCTATCAACCAATAGGAAAGCACAGTCCTAATTCACTAGTTTTCCTACTTAGGATTGCTCTTTCAAGCAAGCCTAGCTATAACCAAAGAAAAAGTGTAATGCTATTGAAATCAAGAATAATATAGAAACCAACACATCCAATCTTTCTCAGTTGGCCCAGAATATACACACAATAAATGTTGCATCAAACAAAAGAAAGACCTTTTAAAGAGTATTAGAGAGGAAGGAATATATAGAACAAGCTATCCATATATTGTCTCTGAACACTACCCAACAACTTAACCTGCAAAATTCCATCAATGCAAAGAATAGGCAGACTTTGGAATTTCAAACTTCTGTAAGCAATTTTCCTATTTAAGAAGAAGAGATGATAATGAGAGCTTCCCTTGAGATACACCATAAAAGATTACCACTCAAAGCAAATAGGTGATAACCAAACTATTAAAAAACAACCAAGAGTGTATGCTTGTATCTTTTTATGTGTGTGAAGGAGATAACACATTGCTTCCCCTTCATAGTCTTAAAAGTACAACCATATTACTAGCAACAATGTTTTCTTTTACTCCTCATGAGGAGTTTACACTACATCCTACTAAAAGAAGATTAAATACTAAGAATGATTTTTTTTTATTCTTTTATGAAATGGACTCCAAAAATAGAACATATCCATAGTTAAAAGACTGGTTGTCTGGTTATCAGTAACATGACAAGCATTGTGACCATACCCTAGTCCTCCATACAAAAAGAAAGCATTTCAAATTTCATATTCACAATCTAGACCAAAGTTAGCTTGTTAAATGGATTTTAAGTTAGTAATGCAATATACTGGTATCAGTAGCAATGACTGAACTTGTAATCAAGCATAACAATGGAACATGCCAAAAAAGTCTTATTCTAACAGTAGTAAAGAAAGAATTATCCATAAAAAAGTGTCCTGGTTGATTTTTCTATATGGTATAAAGAATGAAATAAACTTAAATATATAGTAAGGAACATACTTAGGGAAATGCTTCATCCAATTTCCTCAGTCTTTTACGCTTTCCAAGTGAAATGGGTTGGAAATTTAATAACTATACCCACAGTTAAAAGAGAAAAATATTGAAAACAATGCAATTGAGCTTGCCTGAGCCATTGGAAACTATAAGGAATTGTAAGTCCACAAGAACTTGTCATCTAGACAACAATCGAAAGGCTCATCTCTAGATCATACAATGGGACTTTGACATGTCCCATCCTAAAGCGCAAAACTTTAGTAAAAGGATAACCTGACTGAAAATAAGTTAGACACCAAAGAAACAAAATGTCCAGCCTCAATAAAAAAAGAACAAAAAAAAAGTTGGACATTAAGAAGAATATATACTTAAAATACTGAGATGTACATGAATTGAGAAGATTTTGAAGACTAACCTTGGACAGGTTGTATTATGATCTCAGTGATGAAACAAATGTCAGCAACTAACTTGTATATCAGTGTCTCAGGCACTGCAAGATTTCTTTGCCCTTTACTTGACTAGTATGAAAATCTGCTTGCAACCATGTCTCTGGGCTTAAGGGTATTATGGATGCTTTCTAGCAGATAATTGTCAGCACTAGAAGTACTTATTGCATCATAAACTCATTCTCTAATAGGAAATGATGAACAACCTTGGGGCAAGAACACTATAAGCTCTGTGTTCCATCTCAAGGTTTTCCAATTCCATAAACTTACTACACCCAACTTCTAAAGATTTTTTGAAACTATAACTAGGTTCAGTGATATGCATAACTCTCTGAAGGCAAGAGAACATTCTCAGGCAACATTTAAATAGAAGTGGGACCCACATCCAATTAACCTTATATGGGTCCTACTTTAATAAAATTTTAAAAAAAGTCATTTTAGTATTTACTTAACGGAGGCCTAACTCAGTGAGTAGTGTTGTCCAGTTAGGTGCTATTTTGAATGTTTTTCAAATGTTATAGTTCATTTTAAACGTTTTGCAAATGTTAAGGTTCATTTTGAACGCACTAAAATGTTAGAATCCAACTCATATTTTAGTGTAAATGTTGGGAGCTAAATTGCTCTTTTGGCCAAAACTCAAAGTCACAACCCTAAAAAGAGAAGAAACCTATTTTATCCTTAAATCAAACACGCTACTAGTGTTGGACCCCGAACTTTTCTTGGAATTTTGAATGATTAGTTAAAATTAAATGAGAAATTTGTGGTGAATATTTGGAAATTTAATGAGGAAATATGGTATGATTCCTTGTAATGAATGAAAAGTATGAATGAATCTATGAGCATTTGATGAA
>JANZLC010000202.1:20958330-20978557 GCA_026413385.1 Erythroxylum gracilipes | reverse complement strand
AAGGAACCAAATTAAGCATAAAAATCATAAATTAGGAGTCAACAAATGCATAAGTACTTAGAAAAGTAGGCCTAATTAATAGTATAAATTTGGTTCAATCATACCTACAATTGAACTGAAGCAATTACAGGAGCACTTGAAATACGTGTTTTTGGGAGAAGGAGAAACACTTCTGATAATCATATCCAGGAACTTAACTAAGCTTCAAGAGGAAAAGCTCATTTGAGTACTTAAGGACCACATCACAACTATAGGGTAGACCATAGCTGACATTAAGGGTATTAGCCCTTTTACATGTATGCATCGAATTCTATTGAAAGAAGGATCTAAACCATCAAGAGAATAAAAAAGAAGGTTAAATACCCTGATGATGGAAGTGGTAAAGATGAAGATCTTGAAGTTGCTTGATGTTGGTATAATCTATCCAATTTCGAATAGTAAATGGGTGAGTCCAGTCCAAGTAGTACCAAAGAAAACTAGGATCATTATGGTGAAGGATGATAATAATGAGTTTGTGCCTACAAGCATTAAAAATTCATGGAGTGTTTGCATCAATTATAGGAAGTTGAATGCTGCCACATGCACGGATCGATTCCCTCTCCCATTCATTGATTAGATGCTTGAATGACTTGCAGGACGATCTCATTACTATTTTCTGGATAGGTATTCAGGATATAATCCAATCGTGATAGCTTCATAGGATCAGGAGAAAACAACTTTCACATGCCCATTTGGTACATTTGCTTATAGAAGGATGTCGTTTGGACTCTGCAATGCCCCAGTCACCTATCAAAGATACTTGGTAAGTATTTTCTTTGAGTATGTTAAACACATTAGTGAGGTCTTTATGGATGATTTTACTGTCTATAGAGATTCATTTGATGCATGCTTAGATAATTTTAATTGCGTACTTGAATGCTGCATCGAAACTAATCTTGAATTATAAAGAATGCCATTTTATGGTTGAACAAGGAATAGTTTTGGGACGTGTAATCTCAGCTCAAGGAATTGAAGTTGATAAAGCTAAGATAGAATTTGTGTGAAACTTACCCTACCCCACAAATGTGTGGGAAGTTCGTTCTTTTCTTTAGGTTTATTAAGGACTTCAGTAAGATTTCATCAAAACTCTGCCATTTGTTACAAAAGGGTGTACTGTTTGAGTTTGATGAGGGATATAAGGAAGCATTTAACAAGTTGAAATAACTTTTGACTTCAGCACCAATCATTCAACCACCTAACTGGAGTCAACCATTTGAGATTATGTGTGATGCGAGCAATTTTGTTGTAGGTGTCATCCTTGGTTAGTAATGTGGAAAGATGACTCATGCCATTTACTACACTTCCCGAACACTCAATCCAGTTCAATGAAAAGATGATTGTTAGAACAAATTTTATGGTTGGACAAAAAGTTCTTCTATACCATTCACGACTTAACCTTTTTCCAAGTAAATTACGCTCCTATTGGATTGGACCTTTTGTTGTTGCTAATGTATTTCCACATGGTATGGTTGAAACTAGAAAGCTTACAAAGTAACAAGAAATTCAAAGTCAATGATCATCGACTGAAACCCTTCCATGAAGGATTCCAATTAGAGGATGTGGAAGTCATAGGGTTAGAAAACTGTCATTATGAAGACTGAGCAATATGGAGTCGAGCCAACGATGGTAAACAAAGGCGTTGCTTGGGAGGCAACCTAAGGGAAGTTTTTTGCTGTCTCTTTACATTTTCACAGCTACTATTTTCCTTAAGTGCCCCATTTCTTGCATTTGATGTTACATTGGGGACAATGTAAGTTTTAAGTGTGGGGGTGGGGATCTTAGTTTGATATTAGCATTTATGCATTCTTTTTTAGATTAATTTTTGCTTATGTGACTTCTTGGGTAGTTTTTAAAATCAAACAAACAAAATTAAAAATTTTCTTGTTTTCCTTTTCTTTTAATTTTATTTAGTCACAATTAGAGTGTGAATTGACTAGGAAAATCCATGGCAACCTTAATATGTACTTTACTTTTATGATTGGTTAACGTAAATTATTCTTTAAAAGAGTGGTGACTAGTAGTAGACAAAAAACAGTGAGGTTTTGAGCCATAGTAGACTGACACATTCATCTCAGTCTCATTGTCTTTGTTTTGTGTGACCTTCATGACATATACATCCTTACTTTGCATTGATTTTCTATTTGAGACCATGTTTTTATCATATGCATTTTTATGAAAATGATTAGGCATTCTTTGTTGATTACGAACTTCCTACCATTTATGTGAAATTTCCTTTGTTAACCTCCTTGAGCTTTATTAGCCTTTTCTTTTATATAAACCACATTACATGCACCTAACCAAATGCCCTACCCAGGCCTTAAAGCTAGTGGAGCAATTGTTAATTCTTGATGAATGTGATTGTATAAAAGCCTAAGTGTGGGGGCATGCATACATATGGGTTGGTTATAGTTGTTAAAATTCCATGTTATGAATCATATGTTGATGTAGCTTCTATCACTTTTATATTAAAAACAGATGTGAGTTTGAATAAAAGTTGCAAGGAGGAAATACAACTGTTGTGAAAAGTTGTTAATTAATAGTTTATCCTCCTTAAGTTGTATCGATTGGGTGTTTGAATATATATTGCATATGAGGAGGATGTTGTTTTGGATAAAGCATTTTATGTTATGTTCATTTAGCTTATGGTATGAGAGCTGAATTGAGTTGGCAAACATCATTGTTGCATTCTTCATGGTTGACAGTACCCAGTTTTGAATGAATATCAACTCGTGCGATTAATATCTTATTCAGTGTTACTTTTGCTTCACTAGCTTGATGGCTTTTATACTATATTACCCAAAAAACATCTCACCTTACCCTTACCCATATTACAACCCTAGAAAAGTCCTTGATTCATGATTATGCATGTGACTTTTAGTGGTGGAGAAAGGAAGTGATATGTAAAGTTGTAGATTATTGTGATCATAAATGGTGTTTTAGTGTACCTATGGAAATATCTTATTTAAACACCTTTTATCCAAGTCAACCTGTCTATTACTCAATTTCTAAGGGTGATGAATGTTAATTGATCATGAGTAGAAGCTTTGAATGTTAAGTTATTGCTATAGGTTTTAAAAGTCATTCATCTTTACTTATGGTTATCTACTCTTAAGAAATATGGAAAATGAGTAAAAGTTTTGATTTGTGATTTTGATTTTGACGATTTGCCTGAGGACGTATAAAAGTTTTGATTAGTGATTTTGATTTTCATGATTTACTTGAGGATGTTGAAAGCTAAGTAGGGAACTTGATATGTGTTTAAATGTTTATTCATTTGATATACTACACTTAGTGATTAATGCCTTAGAAATGTTTAGGACACTCACTTTAACTCATATTTGATCTTAGGTACTTTTCAGAAGTATAGAAGCTAAAGTGACCCGAAAGCATGTCATTGAGGCCATTTTCTTAATTTCCATATTCTATTGATTTATAGAGCATGAAGAAGAAGGGGGTTGAAAGAAGAAAAGGCAAGAGAGAATGTCAAATGAAGAACAAAGAAAGGAGAGTCTCACGCCATGCATCATCCCTCATGATGGTGAGAAATCTCTCACAACTGAGAGAGGCCATGAATTCTCACTCCTGAAAGTTAATCGGAGAACGACACGGTGTCCTGGCCAGGAGTCACTCAATTTTAAACCTAAGTTTTTCTATATAATGAAAAGAGTGACGATAGAAAAAAGGGGACAAAAAAGGTTAGACTTAGTCGATAGGACCTTCTTTTATTTTCTCTTTGGTTATTTCTTTGTTCTTTAACAGTGACAATGGCAATGGAGAGGATGGCCGATGGTGAAAGCTTGAAGATGGAGATGGACAACTAATTTTCTTAACACCGATTCAGAGGTGCAATCAAAGCCAAGAAGCACATTAAGCAGATAGTTGTTATGGATCATTTTCTTTACCTCTGTTCGAATTGTTTATCTTTTCTTGTATGGATTGATTGGGTGTTGTATGAGAATGATGTTAATATTCTATTGAATCGTTTTTCATGAAAACCCATAGCTAGATCTTGAATGCGATACGTAATAGACGTGTTAAAGGTCATATGTGATAACTAGCGATATTAAATCGTTAAAGACAACATAACGTAAGTTAAATAATTTAAGCTTGTGTGATTGTTACTTAGATTGATCTGTTTTTCTCACTTGTAATGTGATTGTCTGGATAAACTTAGAGAGCTTGTTCTAGGTTTCTCGATATTTAGGGTTAATTAATGAGCTCTTCTTGATTAACTATGAACTAAGGAAAAATCGAAATTAACAGAGCTTATTGTTAGTTTACGATTAATAGTCTTAAGAAAAATGTAAAAGCAATAATTTAACAACAACTGCGAAATTGTGCTTAGGCTGAGATTAAACCAAAGAATTGGATTTCAACGCATTCATCAACTTTATCAAATTGCTACTATTTAACTTGATTTTTTTTATAGATTTAATTTTATGTTGTCTTTTAATTTGCTTCAAACCAAAAACCCCAATTTTGCTTATATAAATAATTTAGGAAAGTAATTGGAATTAATCTTTGTGGAATCGACCTAGACTTACCGCTATTTACAGTGTAGTCTAGTTATTTTGGTAGTGCTACGACATGTGACCAATGAATTATGTGTTTACAGTTACTCTTAATCACTTCTTTGAATTTGATCAAATTGTTGAAAAGAGTAGAAGAGTTAGAAGATTGTCTAATACTCCACGAACTTTGATCATGGATCCATTTAACTCATAATGAGCTTTTATCAATAAATAATCTCCAGAATCTCTTAGTAAGAAGAATTGAGCAGGGAAGTTTGATGGATAGAATGCCTAGACCATCACAATTTCTAGGTAAACAAAGTTCTTGCCATTTAAATTTAAAGCTTCCACTACCTTTAGATTTTCGTAGGAAATTCTTGAGTAGCTTCTCAATCTCCTTAATGACTACACAAGAAAAAATGATATACGAGGCCCAATAATAAGAAAAAGATATCAAAACAGAATTGATCAATTAACATTCGCCTGTAAAAGATAAAGCTTTGGAGCACCAGCTTTTAGTATGTTGAGGCAAGTTTAACCTATTTAAAACCCTCAATATAATGCAAGCACATAGGTTGTGGGTGTAGTATATGAGGTGTCGATCCCTCGAAGAATTATCGAACTAATCTAATTCTAAGTTATCTAAAGCATAAAAATTATAAAAATGAAAATAAAAACTGAATAGAAAAGTAAACATGTGAAGATGATTGACAAAAAATTAATTTGTAAAATTAACACAAAAGAAATCGAATATTTGCACCATCAAATTCCCAAAGGAAAATCATACAAGAAAAATTACCAAATTATGAGAAAGGGATTTATCCTATCATCAATGCTAATCTAATCGCTTTTGTATTAATGTGGTGTTAGTTCTAGACCATCGAATGGTGGATTACTATCTCTCAAGTTATAATCACTAAGCCCTAATTAATAAACTCTAATTAAGTCAAGTTACCGAAAATGTCATCTCTTGATTAATAATCAACCCACGACCTAATCAGTTTTTACCTTTTAATCAACCTGGTCTCACACGAGATCTCTCTCCGTATAATTACCGATTTGATTATTTGCGTGGTCTATTATGTCATTTAACTCTCATTAACCAACCCAATCATTTTGCATTCAGTTCACTCTCTCGATTTATTACCGAAGCATGAAGTTACAACGAATAATCACAAAAACTAAATGAATTAACATAAAAACAACTAATTTAACTTTGAATCAAGTTTAAATCCCTAAAGAAAAGTTAGAACATTATCATCAATCCCAAATCCATCAACATCATCATATCTATCTTACATATTTTAAAAAAAAACAAAGATGAAAAGAAAATGTTACTTGGACGGGATCGAGATGACTTAGGAAAGCAGCAATAGCAAAAGCTCGCTCCTCTATCCTCTTCCTCCTCTTCTCTCTTCTTCTTCTTCTTTCTTCTTGGAGTTTTCCTAAAGTGGCAAAAATTGGAGCTACCCTAGGGTTATTTCTCTTCTATTTATCACTTTCCCCTTTAAGGATAACATTAGGGTTTACCCAGGCCCAAAAGTCCAAAATATCCCTCAAAAAGTCGTAATTTAGAAGCTCATCCGTGCCTGTTGTCTACCAGGCCACAATCATGGCCCATAGTGCCATGATCGTGGAACTTAATTTTGGTCTCTATCACGATCGTGAAAGATGGAGGCACAATCGTGGCAGACCTATCAAGCTTCTGTCACGATGGTGGCAGATGGGCCATAATTGTGGCCCTATGTCTTACTCCGGGTTTCCTCCGAATTCTCTCCATTCTTTGATATTTGATTTGAAACACCAACAAACACATTAAGGCACCTCAAACACATAATATTAAAGCTCAATAGCTTGCTCCAGTCCATAAAACACTCAAAACAAAAATATCTAACCAACTATCACAATTCTAACCCTAAACGTGTATGAATTAATTAATCAACCACTAAAAACATACTAAAATGCCTATTAAAACATCATGCAACCTACAAATATCACATCCCCACACTTGAACTTTTGCTTGTCCTCAAGCAAAAAGAAAACAATAAAAACACAATCACACCAAACAATAACACACACATATGCAATAATGGTACAATGGCATTGAACTTTACAAAATAAATTTAACTACAAACACAACCCTTCAAGTTGTTCTAACTTATTAACCTATGAAATCTGTCTCTAGGCACTTCAGACTAAATATACATAATAATCAAGTCTTAATGTCAGCTTCATTCACCCCTATCACTTACACACACACATTAATAATTATTTGGTCAAACAAAGTTGTAACTATCCCTAAGTAGCTTTTCATGAAATTTCAAGCTATTCATAAAGATTGGTAGGATTTATTAAACAACGCACTATTTTTGTTGCTTTTAATTGACATGAATCTAGCCTTTTGACACGAGGGCAAACATTTGTGATGAATGTCCCCGGTTACTCAATTAGGCCATGTTTTTATTAAGCAGCTTGGTTGGAATGTCAAACAACGCACTATTTTTGTTGCTTTTAATTGACATGAATCTAGCCTTTTGACACGAAGGCAAACATTTGTGATGAATGTCCTCGGTTACTCAATTAGGCCATGTTTTTATTAAGCGGCTTGGTTGTAATGTCATTATAGCCTTTTAATGTGAAGACAAACATTTGTGATCAGTCTCCGTCGGTTACTCAACTATGTAACATTCTGAACTGGCTATTAGCTATATTCATAACCTGATTTGTTTAAAAAGGGCTAGCAGAGTAGTTATTAATTTAAACATACACACATTGTTTATAATTTTCTTGCCTACCTCATTTCTTTAGCTAATCGTTCTCATGAAAAGATACTAACGATTCTACTTATTCGAATGGCTTAAAATTATAAATGAAAGTGGTAAATTCCTAAAGTGAATGAACTAACATCATATCGTAATTAACATGCACATTTAACTGAAATAACCTAGAACACTAATTTCACAAGATAATAAAGTTTAGCATCCTAAACGACTATGTTCAAAGCTAAATCGATTCCGTTAAGTCCTAGTCATTGACACATTCACACGAGTCACATTATGCAAACCTAAACAAAACTAACTTATAATATGCAAAATTCACATTCAAATAAAAACATACGTGCACATAACCCTCCCCACACTTAGACAACACATTGTCCTCATTGTGAGAAGAATAGATAACAAATAAGATGGGAATCAAACTAAAATAATACGAAAACATAAGAACAAAATAAACACAGAAATGAAAAGATAAGGGTTAGAGCATAAGAACTTAGCATGGCGACTAAGGTGGTGATGGTGATGGTGATGGTGTTGCAGACCAAATGCGTTTGGTGCCCAAGATTGTTGCCCTATCTTATAATTACTTTAAAACAACTAAGAGAGTTAGCAATCCAAACCATGCCAAGTCATTAAAAACTTATTTTTAGAATGTAAAACATATCTAACTATGCAACAATTTCAATCTAACTACCAAACGTGCTAAGTTATGGTCATTAGCTTGACCTGTATCCTTTAAAACTCAACCGGGATCAATTATAAGTGGCTTGCTCCCACCTGTGTTACTCAATTTCAGCTTCGTAGCTTGTAAATAAGCCACATGTTGGAAGATAATTAAAAGAATAGTATTGATGAAATTGAGAAAACCAATTATGTTTAGTGATGTCCTTTTTACTAACAAACTATCAATAAAATAGAGAATAATGAAATCCTATAAATCTTCAGTCGAATTAAATAGTTTGTGCTGTAAAATGATGAATTGCTCATCTTTTTCTGCAATCATCAGTGTCCACTTTTTGCTTCAGCTTTTAGAATAGGAACTTCTAGATATTCCTCAAACTTTATATCCATTGTCACTTATTCCTCGTAGCTTACTTCTTTAAAGTGTCCCATCTCTTGCGCTTTGATATACTCATCTATTATATCTACTTTTATGTAAAGCTTCTTTCTTTTGGATTGATCAAGTCTTTTTTCATAATGAACTCCACATACTCATCACCAATTTTAGGGAGCACTTTTCCTTCATAAACATCTATCAGTACTTTTCCAGTGCTCATGAAAGGTCTTCCAAGAATTAATGGGCAGTTCTTATCCTCTTTGAAATCTAATATAACAAAATCAACAGGATAATGAACTTGTCTGCCTTCACCATAAGATCTTCCACCATGCCAAATGGTTTCTTTATGGATTGATCTGCCAACTGAATAAGCATCAAAGTTGGTTTCACATCGTCGAGCTCCAATTTTCTAAAGGTCTACTTAGGCATAAGGTTTATACTTATGCCTAAGTCGCATAAACAATTTTCAAATTCTAATTTACCAACCGCACAGGTTTTCGTGAAGCTTCTAGGATTCTCCAGCTTAGAAGGCACATGACTGGTGATAATAGAGCTACAATTTCATTTAGTTCTACCATATGATTCTCTTCCCAAGTCTGCTTCTTTATTAACATGTCCTTGGGGATTTTGGCATACTTCAACATATGTTCCAATGCCTCAACAAAAGAAAGATTAATTTGCAAAGTCTTTAATTTCTCCACAAACTTTGCAAATTGCATATCCAGCTTGTTCTTTTGTAATCGTTGAGGGTATGGGATCTTGGGTGGATATGGCAGAGGGGAAACATAAGGAGGATACTCACTTATGTCTACGTCTTTCTTCTTTTCTTGGTCTTTTTCTACTGGGTGGGATGTAGCTTGCATCTCTACTAATTGCTTACGTTCCTCCCACTTCTAAATGTAATTGCTTTGAGTTGCTACTTGCTTAAATTTGCCTTCAAGTCTCTTATGAGCTTCATCTATGTTTATGAGCTTGTCTAAGATTTTTTCCAATTTAGAGTTTGTAGAATTGGGTTTTTCTTATTGGATTTCAGGTGGCCCTTGAGGTCGGAATTGACCTCCGGCATTGTTTGACCAAGAAAATTTTGAGTGGGTTTTCCACTTAGGATAGTAATTGTTATAATAATTGTTGTTTCCTCCTCCTCAACTAAATTGTGTGTCTGTGTAGTTGAGTTGCTCCATCTTGTCATTTTGCATTAAAAAACATTTAGCAGTAAAATGACTATTTTTCCTGCATAATTCGCATCTATGCTAAATTTCCTTGACGGGAGCTGATGAAGAGGCTTGTAGGCTGTTAAGTTGTCTTGTCAAATTGTCAATCTTAGCTTGAATTGTTGTTATTGAATCGACCACAATGACTCAGTTATGATTCAGGAAAGTTGATTGTTGTCTACTTTTGTCCAACGACCAAAAGCAACCGTTACTTGCCATCTCTTCCAACAATTCCTCTGCTTCCTCAACTGTCTTCTGCATAAGAGATCCTCCAAAAACTGCATTTATGATGCCTCTCTTTGGTGGATTGACTTTATGATAGAATGTTTGCCAAAGAAACTCCTTTGGTAGATTATGGTGAGGACATCTCCTTTGCAAGTCCTTGTAACTCAACCACGCTTCGTATAGTGACTCACGATTGTTTTGTTGGAATTCACAATTTCCTTTATTAACCTTGTTGTCTTTGTGAAGGGGAAGTTCCTATCCAAAAAAGCACGTACCAATTGCTCCCAAGTTGTGATACTTGCGGGTTTTAAAGAATGATACCATACCTTAGCTTGATCCCGTAATGTGAAGGGAAAGAGCCTCATCCTAACGACGTCGTCCGACATCCCTTGATATCGAAAAATATCATATATTTCTAGAAAATTCACTAAATGAGTGTTAGGATCCTCATTAGTTAACCCATAAAATTGTACATTGGTTTGCAACATATTCAACAAAGCTGACTTAATCTTTGTTGAAGTGATGCATTGGTCTGCAGCATTAAATCTCAGTCTTAGGAAATCCGTCAAAGTTCGTTGTTGGTCTCTTTTATTGTACTCTTCTGCCATTGTTTCTTTAATTTCTTCTTTTTGGCATCGTACTCTCCGAATTGCTCCTTCCAATTAGTTGATGTCAAGTGTTAGAGTTTTAGTGATCCTGCTTAAACTCCGAGTGAATCTTGTGTTCGTGTAATTACACAGACACAAGAGAAGCAAAAAATTCTTAAACTAAAAGAATTAAACTAATCATAACTAATTTCTCAACAACGGCACCAAAAACTTATTGATGCAAATTTTAATCTATTTAAAACCCTCAATATACTGCAAACGCATCGGTCATGGGTGTAGTATGTGAGGTGTCGATCCCTCGAGGAGTTGTGGAACTAATCTAATTCTAAGTTATCTAAACGCATGAAGATGATTGACAAAAAATTAATTTGTAAAATTAACAAAAAAGAAATCGAATATTGAGCACCACCAAATTCACAATGGAAAATCACACAAGAAAAATTAACAAATTATGATAAAGGGATTTATCATATTATCACTGCTAACCTAATCACTTTTATGTTAATATGGTGTTGATTCTAGATTATTGAAGGGGTGGATTACTCTCTATCGAGTTATAATCACTAAGCCCTAATTAATAAACCCTAATTAAGTCAAGTTACTAAAAAATGTCATCTTTCAATTAACAATCAGCCCACAACCTAATCAGTTCTTAAGCTTTCTAATAAACAACAGGGTCTCACACGAGATCTGTCTTTATATAATTACCAATTTGATTATTTGTATGGTCTATTAAGTCATTTAACTCTCATTAACCAACCCAATCATTTTGCATTCGGTTCACTCTCTCAATTTATTACCAAAGCATAAAGTTACAATGAATAATCACAACATCTAAATGAATTAACATAAAAACAACTAGATTAACTTTGAAGCAAGTTTAAATCCCTAAAGAAAAGTTAGAACATCATCATCAATCTCAAATCCATTAACATATCCATTTTACACATTCAAAACAAAAATATAAAAAGATGAAAAGAAAATGTTACTTAGATAGGATCGGGATGGCTCAGGAAAGCAGCAATAGTAGAAGCCCGCTCATCTCTCCTCTTCTTCCTCTTCTTTCTCTTCTTCTTCTTTCTTCTTGGAGTTTTCCCAAAGTGGAAAAAATTGGAGCTCCCCTAGGGTTCTTTCTCTTCTATTTATCTCTTTTCCTTTTAGGGCAAACATTAGGGTTTACCTGGGGCCTAAAAGTCCAAAAAATCCCTTAAAAGGTCGTATTTTAGAAATCGATCCTCATCTGCTATCGTGCAGGCTACGATTGTGGTCCATAGTTCCACGATCGTCGCACTTAATTTCGCTCTCTGTCATGATCGTGGTAGACCTACCAAGCTTCTGTCATAATCGTGGCAGATGGGCCATAATTGTGGCCCTGTTTCTTACTCCAAGTTTCCTTCAAATTCTCTCCATTCTTTGACATTTGATCTGAAACACTAACAAACACATCAAGACACCTCAAATAAAAAATATTAAAGCTCAATAACGTGCTCCAACCCATAAAACACTCAAAACACAAATATGTAACCGACTAACATGATTCTAACCCTAAACATGCATGAATTAATTAATTTACCACTAAAAACATACTAAAATGCCTACTAAAACATCATGCAACTTACAACTATCACAATTGTATTTTTAATACTAATAATAAGGGGCTTGAAATCCATAAATGTTGGTCTTATGGAAGAGATAGGAACAATAAGGTATGTAATAGGAAGTTGAGCAATTTTGAAACTAGTGATATCAGATACCCTTGTTGTTAACTAAGAAGCACCAATTGAGAGATGAAAGCTAGATTTTTCAGAGTTTATGGAAAAACTAGATACGAAAGTGAATGTATTGCACACCTTGGAGATAAGATTGATGGATTTAATATTAGTTTTGGTAAAGATAAAAATGTCATCAGCAAAAATGAGGTTGATTATGTTGAGTTTCTTACATTTTGCTTGGAATTTAAAGCTGAAGTTCCTTAAAGAAGTTCTTTTAATCAACCTGGTAAGTACTTTAGAAATCAATGCAAACAAGTAAGATGAAATAAGATCACCTTTGATACCTTTGATAGGTGTAGATTATATTATGTTTTGTCTAAGTGTGGTTTTGAATGTTTCTTAGATGATTATCATATGTATAGGCTTAGAATTATGCTATTGTTAGTGTTTTATGTATTCTAAGTGTTTGTTTGATTTAGAGCAAGAATTGGATCTTAGTTTTATGTTTCAAAAGGTGTTTGATGTGTTTGTGAGTATTAGAAATCAGGAAATTAAAGAATGAACAAGATGGAGGAAGTTTGACGGTGACATAATCGTTCCTCAAGGAGCATGATTGTGCTAAAGAGTGAAATAGCAAGAGAATGGTCGTGCCTCCAAGGGCACAATCACGCCAGAGTTTTTTGTCATTTGACATTTTGGGGCTATTTTTGGAACCAAATTAAGTGGGAAAATCCTAGAAAGAACCCTAAAAGCCTAAAAAACATTTAAGAACAACAAAAACACAAAAAATGCAACAACTATTGAATCAAAGTCAGTCAAAGTGGAGAGGTAAAGAAGAATATAAGGAAATTCCAGGATTCTAGATCAAGGTGTTAAACAATTTTTTCCCATTTCTTTTTTGTTTCTTTTGATATCCTTGATGTGTAATTTAATTTCGTTAATGTTAGTCATGTTCATGGAATTCTAAATTCAAATTAGGTAATATTCTAGATTTATTTTGTGACATTATTCATTGTTAAATTCAATATATTTCTAGATGCTTACGACAATTATTCATAATTGAAAGTCAATATTTTTAGATTATACAACAAGAGTTGGCAATTTAATAGACCAAAAATTATCAAGTTAATGGTCAATCAAAGAGAGATCTTGGTTATGAAATTAACTATCTAATAGATTACTTCAGATCTAATTAAAGACACTTGGAATAGTTTTGTGAAGCAAGAGATTGCAAACCTGAAAATTTCGAATTCAATTAGGGTTAATTGATTAGATCTTGAGAGAGAGTGATTAAAACCTTAGGAAATCTAGGATAAAACATATAAATTGATTTAACAAGACTAAGGGAAAGAAATAGAGAAAGAATAGTTCCTAAATATTCAATCTTAATCAATCTCAAATTTTATTGGTAACTCATTTGTTAATTGTTTGATCGTTTCATTTTATTATTTGTTTTGTATTATGTTATTTAATTTTATTCAAATCAATTTTGTGTTACTTTAGACAAAGTTAGATTCAAATTGTTAGCTATTGCATAATCCTTGTAGGAACGATAACCTCTTTTACTTTAAAATTACAATTTGTATACTTAAAACTTCCTCAACAACCCTTAGCAACTTAAATAGGAGGAGAAGCTTGACCATTCACCAAAATTTTGTAAGATACAATTGAGATACATTAATGAATCCAATCAATAAAGATATAAGGGAATCTAAAAGTTTTTAGCAAATTGAGGATGAAATTCCAATCCACCTTGATATAGGCCTTTTGAAAATCTAGCTTAATTGCACAATTCTTACTAGTATTCCTCCTGTTGTAATGTTTGAAAAGTTCTTGTGCAATTACTATGTTATCTCCAATGTGCCTATTAGGAATGTAAGCATAGTGAGAGACATCTACCAGACTTGGTAGTACTCTTTTGAGCCTTTTTGCCATTATTTTGGAGATCATCTTATAAATCAATGACCATCAAGAGATTGGTCGAAAGTCATTAGTGAAGTAAATCACATGTTAATACAACACTTAATAACCGATATAAAAATGCATAAGAAGGGGGGTTGAATTGTGTATTCTTTTCTTTAATCCCCTTGTAAACAATTTCGTTAACAAGACTCGTTCTTTTCACAAAACTACTGAAAATCAATGTTGTAAAGTATTTTCAAAGTTCTCATACAAAAACAGTAAGATTGAAAATGTCAGAGTTAAGAGATGAGAGTAGAGAGATGTAGACACAGAGGTTTATCCTAGTTCACCCCAAACTGTGGGCTACGTCCAGTCCTCAGATATCTTTTTGAGATTTCACTATCTCTCAAAACGTTACAAGTATTCTTTAATTCCGAGCCTCTTCAGGTCTCTTACAACAAGTATTCTTTCACTTTTAGCCTCTTCAGGCTATCTGCTCTTCTTTCAACTGAAATATATTTTGAGCTTCGTTACAGAAAAATAGCTCTAAGTTTTTCGCACAATAATATTTCTCAGATCACTTAAGCTTTTCAGAATTGCTAAAAAATCTTCTTTAGTCTTCGACTTCGACTCCTATTTATAGTCTCTATCTTCAACTGCTTCTTTCTTCTTGTTTCTTGATCTTCCAAGAATCAGTTATTCAGTTGAGTTCTGTAACCGACTCAAGCTAATTTTTAATCCGACGTGGTATCGGATCTTCCGTCTCACTTTCTTTCGTCTATTTTTTTTTGCCTTGCGATTCCGTCTCATTTTTACTTTAGCGCCTTGCGTCTGACTTTTTTCCATCTATCTTTTATAGCGTCTGACTTTTGTATTAGCGCTTCCATCTCATTTTTGTTTAGCGCTTCTTTCCGTCAATTTGTTGTTTAGCGCTTCCTTCCGTCTACTTTTTGCTTAGCGCTTCTGTCTGCTTTTCGCTTTTGCGCTTTCGTCTGCTTTTTACTTAGTGCTTCCGTTTGCTTTTCTGTCTCAGTGTCTTACTTGCTTCTTTCATTATTATTTTTTCTCCATCAAAATTATTTACGTAAAGCCATTTTGACTTAACATGCATTGTATTTAATAATAGGAGACATGATGTACCTTGTTTATCAGTTTGTAAATATTGTAATACAGAGTGTATTTGAACTTAAGATTTGTATTTTGTGAAAAACCATCTGTATGATATGTTTTGTTTTGTTTAATGGTGTGTAATGTCACAACCTTAATTCAGGATGGTTTTAAATTCGAAGCATGTATTTGGATAAACTCAATGTGCTGGTTAAGGTTTGTAATATCGTGTAAGAAATTTGTAATAACCTTATATCAATTGACTTTTGAAATTATAACATGTATTTGGATAAATACAATATGTTTGTTGTGTTTTGTTTAAAAACAACTTTTAATGAAAGGTAATATACGTTTGCTTGAGTTTTTGGGAATGCTTGTAATTAATGTTTAGTATGTTTTGAAAGGTTTCCGTACTGTTTTTTGTGACACTTGCATATCCTCCCAGGAGGTATGTGGGTGTTACAAAAGGGACCCATGGTTATCGACATATACATTCGGTGTTTATTGGGAGACCCAAAAAATGAAAGCAACACCACTCACTAGTTGGAGACAAAGCACAAGGAGAAGATGGATGACAGAGAGAGGATAACAAAGGTCTTTCATCAACAGTATGGTGTGAAAGATCTGTTTTGGAAATTTGGGCGATGTGGAGAGAGGAATGGATGAAAATGAAAAAAAAGGGGAAGAAGAGAGTAGTCTCTCATGTTTGTGTTTAAACAGACGAGGACGATGTCGCTTGTAGTTAAACAAAC
Source organism: Erythroxylum gracilipes (assembly GCA_026413385.1). Lineage (NCBI taxonomy): Eukaryota > Viridiplantae > Streptophyta > Magnoliopsida > Malpighiales > Erythroxylaceae > Erythroxylum > Erythroxylum gracilipes. Next base: position 20,962,656 of record JANZLC010000202.1, on the reverse strand, counting down.
AACATCGTCTCAGCTTATTTTTTGTCACCTGTTACATTTGGTGACGAAGATAAAATTCATCGCCAAATCCCAGATTTACCTATGAAATTAAATAAGCGTCATAAATTCTGCAATATTTTACTACCAAACTAGATAAACGTCGCCAATATTAAACCTTTTTCATAAAATTTTTTATTTTGTTAAAATGATTAATATGAAGTACTCATATTACAATCAAAATTGTTCACTAATATTTGTTTTACAGTTATATATGCAACCAATCATTAACATCATGTTTTGAAATTATTAATATTTAATGTTGATTACCATTTACAAAAGAATATTGGAAAATATTGTTGCCTAGCATTTGTTTCTTATAAGTTAACTTAATGCTATTTTCAAAGAATATTTTATTTTGCTAAAATGATTAATAAGAAGTGAACATCCATACAATCAAATTTGTTCACTTAATGTAATACTTAGCAAATTATTTGTAATAAAATTATAATATCATTATAAATTAAAGTGATTAAGTTTTAATACTTTTAAACAATATTATGGCGGTCATTGAGGTATTGTAATAATAAATTTTTTCTCTATGTGTAATAATAATTATGTTATGCAAAGATGACAATGAATATGACAATGTCTTCAACTTGGCAACAATTATTTTGTTTCTAACAACATTGTACTATATTTCTTCCGACAAAATGGAAAACAACATCGTTTACCTTAACAAAAATCGACGTCGTTTTGTATTAGGTTTTTATCACTACTTTAACAAACCTCTCTTCATTTTCATGTAAGCCATCAACATTTTTCTGTATTCACAGTCCAATAATCATTGTCCCCTCTCTTATTCTTGTCTCCTATATTGTGGTCATTACCGTCGAAGAACCATCTTTAACTGTATTGGTTTTTTTTCTATTTTCAAACCCTCTATCTTGTGCTAAGTTTAATTTATACCTTTAGGTGTTTATTGTGAGTTCTTAATTCTGCATTTGTTGTATGGGTTGTGTTTATGGATGTGTTTCAAAGATGATTTATTGTCTTCCTTTGTTTGTTGTATATGGGTCGACTTCTTTTTACGACCTTTAACACTTCCCTCAGGAAAGCTTGCTAACTATTTGATCAAAGGTCTGAAAAAGTATTTAACTTTTTTAATTTGTATTAATAGTAATATAACCCAATACAGATAATATTATTTTTTGTACATCAAGAACATGGTCATGTTTAATCTACTTTAAATTCTAAAATTTTGATATGATACAAAGGGTAAATAGATTACTGTTATTTTAATAAGGTTAACATTCATCTCATTAGGCAGATTGAAGATGTATAAGTACTAAACTGTAGTACTTTAACTTATGATTGAAATTGGAGTTGAACATAATGAATTTATTCTAAATCCACATTTGCATAATATAACTCTTAGCATAATTAATCAAGGAATGTCAACATGACGAATAGTTTCTAATGGTAGAAATTCATTCTGTTGGGAGGAATGTGACAAAATTGTCCCTACTGAAGAAAAAAACAATGCAGAACAAATCCCCTCTTCATACACTAATAATCATTTTCCATCCATGGTCGATCTTCTTCTTTAAGGTATTTAATATCATCTGAACTACTTCACTTTCCTTATTATGTAGATTTCATTTCTTGTTATAAAGCTATTATATATATTCACATTTGATGGTATATACTATATGTTGTGTTAAGCTTCCTTGAATCTTCAAGATAACATCTATGGCCATGGAGGCAGGGATGTCACAACAGTCTATATAGGATTAGGAAAATCGATTTTTTTGGAAAATTCGTCGATTCCAAAGACTTGGTCTGGTCGTTTAGGTATGTATGTATTCCAATTGGGTTCGTTAAACAATTTTACTAAGCTACCAATCTAAGTTCTATACTGATTGTATTTTAGGTGAAACGCATCATACTGGCAGTTCATCAGAAGAAGTTTTCTTTCATACTAAATCTGGGGACTCATTAACTGTATCCTCTAGAAGTTTAGCTACAGCAAAGAAGACTTTGGAAGAGGGTGTCAACAACGTTACACCTGAGGGAAGATCTTTCACTATTTTAATTGGTGCCTTCGAACGTGCAAGGACCCTTCTTAGGAATCCAGACATAGGAACCTCATTTACCTTTATCGACTCTCATGTCACTTGGAATCTAGAAAAATAATTATATCATTGTTATTTATTGATGGAATCAATTGGACTCGTCTTTAAACTTTATTTATTGTTCTATCTGTAAGAATTTTTCAAACGGCCAAGATACTAATTAGGGGTAAGGTTGCATACTATTGTTGTTGTTATGGTTGTTGTTATATGTTTGTAAGAATTGTTAACCTTCTAATCAAAAGTTTGTACTACTTACCATATATCATTATATTATATTGATACATTTCCAAAAAATTTTAAAATAATTATTTTACTTTTACTAAATATTAATGATTAATACTACTTTTTAACTTAAAATTTTGATATTTTTTAATATTGTTAAGATTTTCTGTTTCCAACATATATTTACTTTTCATATTTAAAATAACCTACCATGTGTTTTTCAATAATATATTTTAAACATTGAACACAACTTTACAACATAAGATATCTTAACTAGGATAAATTATAAAAATGTCAATTATAATTAACCGTAACTACGATTATTACTTATTATTAACAAACTATCTTCTAAATATTTTTAATTTTAACAATATTAGCACTTATTAAATTTCATCAATATTCACTTTTTTTTTGAAAAATCTAAAAACCACTTTTAACGACAAAATATTAGACCGTCGCTATATCCTACCTCATTAGCGACGATTTAAGAAAAATGGTCATAATATGTCCACAAATTTGCGACGCTAAAGAAAAATATCGCCAAAATTTACCGACAAAGTACAATAATCATCACCAATAGTGAACATTCTACGATATTCAAGCATTTATCGTCACTTCGTATTATCTTAGCTCAACCTTCTACGACGGTTCATAGAATTCGTCAGTAAAAAGGAATACAATTTACATTTTTATCTCTATGTTTCCCAACAATTGCTGACGTTTTTACTAAATCGACGCTAATCACATTGATTTGTCCCACATATGCTGAAGATAATTTCTAATCATCGATAATTGTTTCTTTTTCTGACGAAAGTAATTTAACGTTGTTAAAACGTGTTGCTATTGCGACGAAATTGTAAAAGCGTTGTAACATTGTTTCCCCTTACAAACATTTTGCTTAACCGTCGTAGATTCTTTAACTTTTAGTGACGATATTTTTATTCATTGACAAAGGGACTGATAAGTGCATATTTGTCTAATATTTATGTTTTAATTAGTCTTTTTTATTCCTCTTATTGGTTTAATTATTGGGACTTAATTTGATTTAATATTTCCTTGTAGGGAATTATAATTTTGCATGATGTGGAAAATTAAGAAGAAAACAGCAACTAATTTAGGCTACAGGAATAAAAGTGGGACATTTTAATTGTCCAATCAATTATTTGAATCAGCCAAATGAGGACAGCAAATTAAAATCACAAGAGCAATAAGTCAATTAGCAACAATGACGCACAAAGCAAGGAGCCAGTGGCAAATTTAACATCAAAAGGGAACGACGTGGACCAATGAATAATCAACAATCAGCCAAGAGATCATAAGGAGAGGCGTCGTTTTGGTGGATCACGCATGAGGAGAGGCTGACGTGGACTAAACAAATACTGGAGGCTTTTGATTGGAGAAGGGGCGACAGGTGGAATGACGAGAGGAGGGTTTGCGTGGAGGCTTTGAAGAAAAGGAAAAAAAACGCAACAGCGAGGGGAATAGGGAGGTAGGCGGCGGCAGAGACAAAGCAAGGTGAAATAGTCGTGAATTAAAGGGACCTCAAACCTTTAATTGTCCCATCATCTACAGATACAAAAGGAGGATATAGCATCAGCGACACTTGGATGGAAAGGAGCTGCGACAATCAGAGAGGGAAGCAATCAACATCGGTGTTTTAGGGAAATTTTCTAGTTTTTCTTCTTTTCCTTGTTATTTAGACTATGTTAATTAAGAACCTTATTTTGTTTAATTTCGTTATGAGTAGCTAAACTGTTTTAGTCGGGGAATTCCAATTGTTATGCTTTGACTCGTAAGACCTTATTGTTCCGATTATTTGGTTTATAATATTCGTACTATTTCTGTTTTACTGTCATTGTTTATTAATTGATTCTGCGATTAGGGCCCGATTGTAGAGTTGGTTAATTTGCATATCGCCAACTGATTTACTTGGTGGTGTTAAATGGGTGATTAGTGTTTGTGGCAATTAGCACTAGGACATAATACTTGTCTG
>JANZLC010000202.1:20900936-20915679 GCA_026413385.1 Erythroxylum gracilipes | reverse complement strand
TACATGCATTTATGAAAGGAATACCTCATAATATATTATTAACAAATCATAATGTTAATACATGAATCACAAATGTCTATTGGCCTAGGGTACACTACTAACAACATTGTCCTTAATATGAGAACGACAATTAATATACAAGGTGGGAATCAAAATAAAATAATATGAAAACATAAGAATAAAATAAAGATAGAAATGAAAAGATAAGGGTTAGAGCAGAAGAACCCATCATGGCAATTGAGATAGTGATGGAGATGGTGTCTGAGGTAGAATCTCCACACCTTGAGCAACGAAGTATTTGTGAATGTTTCGAATCCTCAAGATTTCCGCTCTCGTTAGGTGATGAGTGTTAAGGAACTCAGGAAGATGTACAATTAGTCTATCAAAATTGACATTACAATACTAAATCATAATCATGGCCCCTCCAGGCCACAATTGTGGCCTGCTAGGAGAGTCTCTATTATGATCGTGGCCTTGGGTCCTCTACCGGGCTTCCTTAAATCTTCTTTGTTTTTCGATATCTAATCTCAAACATTAACAAACACATCAAAACATCTCAAACACAAAAAATTAAAGCTCAATAGATGCTCTAACCCATATCATACTCAAAACAAAAATATAACCAGCTAACACAATTCTAAACCTTAACATGCACGAATCAATTAATTGACAACTAAAAACATATTAAAATGAGTATTAAAACATCATGCAAACTACAACTTTCACGTTCCTTACGTGATCATGCATCCTATGCAGGATTATGCATGGCATTGCTTAACTCTCTAGCATGATCGTGCATCCCATGCACGATCATATCAGAGGCTCTCCAACCTACTTTTGCTTCATGTACACCATATATGATCATGCCAAACCTTATTCTCTAGCTTTTTCTTCATCTTTTCTTTACTTTTTCCTACCAAACACATCATGCATGATCGTGACAAACATTATTCCCTAACTTTTTCCTATTCTTTTCTTCATTTCTTCCTTTATCCACTCATTACTGAACTAATCAAACATCCCTTGAAACATACAATTAAGATCAAATTCTTGCCTTAAATAACAATCAATCAAATATAACATATAAAAATACTAGTAAAAATATAAATCTAAGTTCTAAACATATGATTGTCATATAAGAAAAAACTAAAAACACACTTTAAAACATAGAAAACATACTACAATTTACACCTATAAGTTGTGTTTCCACTTGAACTACAAAAGTTCTTTATCTGTTAGTATTTTCCATATCCACTTACTTAAGAGCTTATTGTTGACATATTTGATGGAGCTCATCCTTAGCCCTCTACTTTAGCCATTGAAGATTTATTTAAGTTCCCTATTCATAAGAAGTTTTTCACTGATTTCTTTATTACTTTGATGATGTTGTAGGGCATCTAATATGGGAGCAGTAATGCACATAAATGTAGCTCAAAACCAATGAAATTAATTACAATCCACTCGTATAAGCCTATTGTTCCAACTTTTAATTCATTTTTAATTAAATCGGGTATGAAAGTCTTTATTAATGAGTCTTGTAACAGTAATTAGGACCCCAAGATATTTAAAAAGGGGTTTCTCTATATTCACACCTGTAATATTGGCTAGGTACTGAGCTTAAATGGGGTTGTTTGATGAAACAAATATGCAATCCTTCTCTAGGTTGATTTTAAGGTTGGGCATGTCATTGAAATGTTTTAATGTTTCTATGTGTAATATTATAGAGCTTTCATTAGCTCTACATAATAGAATAAAGTCACTCACAAAGGAAAGATTTTTGATCTTGACCTTTTTATATTTTTAGTGATAGGTGAAGCTGCTACATTCTCTAATATTCATATTTATTAGCCTTGAGAGGATTTCAATGCAAATTATGAATAAGTAGGGGGTGTTTGATTGGTTTTCCATTAATAACAATGCTGAAAGAAGTGTAAGTGATGCACATTTTAATCCATTTGATAAATAGTAAAAGGAATCCTATTACTTAAATTGTTTCTAGAATGTAGCTCCAAAATCCTTTGTACTTCCTATAGATACTTGTTATGTGCTAGTTGGGGAAAATCCGGACAAACTAGATGATTTCTCATTGCTCCCAATTATCCTTACATTTTTTAAAGAGCCTATTTCCCTTTGTCTAAATATTATTTATTTCACTAAAATCTTGAGTATTCTTATGATTTTTATTCTTGGATATTGTTTCCTGGTTTAACTCCTTAAAATCCCATGTACAGAAGAGCTTTCTACTTAAAATCCCATCCATATCATAATTGGACTAGTAGGAACCAATTAAAATAAAATGTTAGATTGTTAGTGCTGATAGCTGCATCTAAAGCAACACGATAAAGCAAATAGTCACAAAAAGCCCTTCCACTGTTGACTAGAATTCAAAGCATGTGAAATTGACTGGAATTCAAAATAGTGAGCTCGTGGTGGATGATTTTCGGTCGGAGGACTTTGACCCCAACATTTGGAAGGACGTTAGCATCATGGCATCATTTTTTTTTTTGCGCCCCGCTCATATTCACCAAAGAGTAGTAATGCTAGAGATTGCTAGTTTGAACACGTTCAGGGTTCGAAAATATTTATGATATAAATGAAAGTGGATGGAAAATGAAAGAACTGATCTGAGTTTGGCAGCACTTTCAACTCCGAGAAATTATATACCGAAAACCTCATCTTAGACATGGTCAGACGAGCTATAGTCGATAAGAATGGACTCAAGAAAGGTACATGGAGTCGAGAAGAAGATGACAAGTTGAGAGCATATATAGAAAGATATGGCTGCTGGAATTGGCGTAAAATTCCCAAGTTTGCGGGTATGGAATGAGTTTTGTTTGCTCAGTAAACAATTATGAGGAGTAATAACCTAGAGTCCACTAAAACTGAAAACATTCCTAGGTTTTCTTCTGCAGTGTAAGTTTTCAATAGGCAAGCATCTTTTCAAGCTTATACTTGATCAACAAAGTGACAGATATAGCGTTTCCATTTGGAGTTTTCTCCCCCACCCTGTCCTCTCCACTTATATTGTTTAAGATTTTAGATAAGATAGCATAAATTTAATAAACGCATCATTAGGTTGCCGTGATCAATGTTTAGGTTTTCCTGATGATAGTAAATAAATATATATATGAAAAATCGTGGAAAATAGATAAGTCGTAAGGATTAGAATTACAAGGAAGTATGCAACTGATGGATTTTACCTGCAATGATCTATCAGTAATGGTAGAAGCATTAGGCTTTTGACTTTCTATGTATTTCAAAGGAAGTATTTCCGTTTGCTTTGCCCTAACATCGTTCTTTTATTTTCATTGCTTGAAATTCCTTCCCAGCACGTAAAAGCAGTGAAATTCCGTGCAAGTACATAAAGCTTAAATTACGTTGTGACAGGTCTATCAAGGTGTGGGAAGAGTTGCAGACTTAGGTGGCTCAACTACCTCCGCCCTGGTGTAAAACATGGAAATTTCTCCGAAGAAGAGGAGGATTTGATCATTCAAATGCACAGGGAACATGGAAATAAGTAAACATAATCTCTTTAACTTATTCCATATTTAAATGACGTCTAGTACATCCTGTAATATATACGTAATAGCTAGCCCAATTCCACGAAATTACCTTCATGCTTTCGATAAGTTTACATCGTTTAGAGAACTTTACTGGCCATGAAACCTTCAGAAATAATTCTACAAAGGCCGTGTTTGAACTTTCTCTGTGCACATGATTATAGCTCATCAACTAATTTCTCCTGCAGGTGGTCTAGGATTGCGAAGAAATTACCTGGAAGAACAGATAACGAAATAAAAAACCACTGGCATACGAACTTAAAGAAACATCATAAACAAATGCAAACAGCAGTTCAGGAGAAAGACGATCCGAGGGAAAACTCAGAATCTGTAATCGACCACATAGAAATGTTAGAAACTGAAAATTCTGTTACCAACGCTACTTCTCAGGAAAAAATGGGAGAGAGAATTTCTCGTTTGTCCTCTCAGGATACATTTTGGGAAGAGCTTTCTCCGTTGTGCTGTAGCTATAGTTCTGTGCCTGAAGTAAATTGTGCAGCAGGAACTGGCCTAACTTCAATGAAAATTCTTGAGGAATCAGATGTTGATTTCTGGACTGCTGAAGGATTAATTTTATGAAAAGATGGTAATGAAGTCTCCCTGACTGGAGAAGGATGATACTATTCCTTCTTCAGCAATTGCAATATAGATTTAATCTGCGAAGGGATTCATGGACTTCTACGGAATTAGATGTAGTACCTGAATGGCTGATGCATTAAGGTATGCAATAATTCAGTTATATATGTTTGATTGAGTGGACTCAAATTCCATTCCTGGGATTGCTCTTGATACAACTGTGATCTGGCAAATTACTATGGCTGCTGTTTATATATATTATGGTTGCTGTTTATCTAACTTTGGGATCCCAAATTATTGATCCGACAAGCCAAATCAGTAAGCCATACCGTCTTTGAGATTAACTATATAAAATTAATTGGCTTATTAATGAAGTTATAGAAAATTTGCTTACTATTCCTATAAACTAATCCAAATCTTATTACGGTTCCTAAAGACAGAATAGAATGATAAGAAGCTTTAACTTTCTATGCATATAGTAAATATTGCAATAAATCATAAAACTGCAAGAGTAATCTTGTTTTTATCTGATTGTGTGTATAAACTTAAAACGTTGTGTAACCCCTCAGATAAGAACTTAAAACTATTAATATGTGCCAAAGCATCTGATAGTTGTATTAGTATATTTCGACAATAGAATCTAACATATTGGAAGTGATTAGGCTGATCGGAATAATTATGCTGTACAAACTAATGGAGGAAAAATGAAACATGCCTAAGATCTGTTTTAAATCTCATGAAGCCTCCTTGCAGCTATGCTAGCATTCGGAAGAAGAAAATTCATCTCAGAAGATGCATGCGTGGGTGCGTGTGTTTTAGAAACTTTTTTCCTTGAAAAATTTAGTGAGTGCAAGGAAAAGATCAATCAAAAGTCACAAGTTTGATTAAGGGAACTTTTCATTCAAGAAAAATTTTGGGGAAGATAAATGCAGACGTGGGAACAAGTCTGAAGGACAAGAACTAATTATACTTTGCAAGTAATGTTTACAGCCGTTACCGAAAGATTAGTTGATCTATATTAACCTGAAACTAAGGACTATGAGAACCATTCAGTCGGCAGTAAAATAATATTACGTTTGTTGCATTTCTGTTAATGCTAATACAATATGAGCTATATATAATTTTTTTTAAGAATTTTCTGGTTATTTGGAACTAAAATAATATCAACTTTAAAATCAATGTTTAATTTTGATGTAATTTTAATTGGATAGTAAAAATATGCCATGTAAGCTTTTGAATCTAAATTTTGTAAATTACTCTCTAATAATGTAATTATCATTGCTTGAAAGTTGAGGATCTCGAGCAATAAGCATGTTTTAAGAGTTGGCAAATGATACGAGATTGGAGGGGAATGGAAAGTTAAAGTTTGGGCTTCTTTGTTAGGAGCTTTTCATTTTTATATTTGTTTTAGACTTAAATTTTAGATATTAAATTAAATGAAGATGCTATTGTCAGATGAGATGGTTTATTTTCTTGAATGTCAAATAAAGGGGTTCACACTACCTGTTTCGTGTGAGCATTTATCATCTAATTTGTGTGAGTCCGATTAATGGATACTCATAAAATCGAACAGTAACAAAGCAATGTAACAGGTGATCTGTTCACAAATAAAATATCCTAGGTATTGCAGGGGCTGTAATTAATTAACGAAAGTTACCTCCTTAAGTTATCTCTAGACTTCATTGCTTTTTTCTCTTTAACCAAATTTCTTTTGTTTTTAGTAACCGTTGACGAATCAAGAATCTTATTAGGAAAAGAACCACAGAGTTTGTGGCTAGGAAAGTACAAATAGAACAGAGGTCTGCATGCAATCTCCAGTCAATTTGAGACTGCAGAAAATGAATCTCCACCTAAAGCTGCTGGATTTAGACAATAGTGTGTAAGTACATAGCAAACAACTGACTAATTAACTAATTAATTTGGCCCCTTTAACAACCCATGTACTGATCTAATTAGGTAAAATCCTATGTATGTATGGAAAATTAGCCATTGCAACCTTGAGCCCAAGAACAACAGTGCATATCACTTTGAAGAAAACATCCGTCTAGTCTGGTTCCATATGTGCATAAATCATCGCATTTCGCTCAACCAAATGTTCCAGACCACCGACTTGAACAACATTCCCCATGCTCTTTTCTGCATTTGGCTCCAAACTACGTCAGTTCACTTACTGTAGGCATCTCCAATTCTAGCTCAAATCATCCACTCGTAGCCACACCAATCAAGAACAAGGCTCTGAAAGTCGCTATGTTATATTGCAATGTAATAACAGGTGATCAACAGACTCAGGCGCCTGAGCACAAAATGGGCACCTGTGGTCAGTCGACAGTATCCCATTCCTGGCTAGAAAATCTTGGGTTGCAATCCTGTCCAATGTGACTAACCACAAGAAAACAAAAAAAAAAAAAAAACAATCTTCGACGGATTGTCATTGCTCCAAACACTGCTTGGGATCTTGGGGCTTGGCTGTGCATGCTTGCGCTGCAAAAGTTTGCAAAAGGACGCCATCAAGTATATCTTGTCAATGGTTAAATTCCACACTCTTTTGTCCTCTCGTAGTCTTTTAGGTGCATACTGTCTGATTTGCATCAGCAATTGCTGCTATAAATCGTCTTCCCATTGGAATAGGTTCCTTCTCCAAAGGAATTTTCATTGCCAGTATTCTTGCTCCCACAAGCCCAACCCCGAAACTGTACAGTTTTGTTGTAAGGAAATACTGTAGAGCCTAGAAAAACGATAACGTAACCTAATGCCAGCACATCATTTCTCTGGCCAGCCAAAATTGGTGTCAGTCCCATTACCCAACTGTGTAGCATAATTCTCCTCTATGATTTGCAGAACCGGAGGATTTAAGAATCATTTCTTTTTGATACCTTTCCACAGATTGGAAAAATTTCTGTCATCTCCCATGTTGTCTTCCAAAGCCAGTTCACCGTAATAACTGAATATTAGTCTTCCAAAGCCCGTGGGACTCATCATTTCACTTCCAAACCCATTTAAACAACAGAGCAGTATTCTTGTATTCTAAGAAACCCACACTTGTTCCATGACTTATTATCATTAATTAATCTCTATAATCTCTTGACAGGCATGCATTTATTCAAAAATTTCAAAGGAATTATGTTTAAACCTCTATGACTGTCTTATCCTTTAAGTGTTGGTTACTACTCTTCATGTGGTACCACATTAAAGAGTAGCATTGGAGTTCACTTGGGTGAATGCATTGGCAAACACTCCTAGGGTCTCTAGGCATGACCTAATATCTTAATTATGCACGATCTTATTAAGATGCTTAATTATGTATCCTCAACACATCAAAATCATATAAACATATTATAACCATCAAGATAAAAGTAAAATAACTTGGAATTTAAAATAAAGCCTAAACTAATTTATGGATTACATCCTATGTAGCGCTTGCTTAGCGTTGTTAGGTTGACGGACCTACACATTATTGCTATCCAGTCTATAATTACTAATTTACTTCCATTTGTTTCTCTATGTAATATTTTTGTAGCTTGTAATTAAACTACATGTTGGAAGATAATAATAAGATCATAATGTGTAAAATTAGTTAATACTACAACTGTATTAATGTTCTTTTTTAATGAAAATTGTTAATAAAATAAGGGATAACCAAACTCCCGAAATCTTCAGTTGACATAAGTAGTTTGTCATGTAGGAAGTAGGAATCTTCCATATTTAAGGTGACTACCAATACTTCATTAGTAGTTTCCTTATTTGGTCCACAACTAGTTCTTCTTCAACCACCTTTGCCCATTCTTCTTCTTTTTTTTTTTTGGACAAAAGTTTTTGGCTTGTCCTCTTGTTAAATTATCTCTTATCACTTCTCTACTTTCTTTTCTTGTTAGACAAAGGCTTCCTCCTCTTCTTCTTCTTCCCCTGCTACCTTTATCATTTGCTCATCATCCTTACCTATAAGTTTCTAGAATATAAAGATAAAAATAGACCAATTTGTACCCTTAACAAGATATTAAAGTTTAGCTATATCATGTCTCAGGAAATTAAATTCATCAGGGGAAGTAGAGACAATGAATGATTATGGTTTGATAATTGGAAGGATTTGGGTCCTTTACATATTTCAAGGCTAGAAAAACCTGAAGCTTTTAATTCCATTGAAGGTTAGGTTAGTATGCTTATTGCGCACGGGGAATGGCATTACAAATTTAAGGTTTCTACACGGTCATGAATCATATCACTAGCCACATACCTAATATGGAAGTACATGATTAGCCAACCTAGAGGAATTAGTGTTCTAAAAATTTCCCTAATATAATATACTTAAACATATTCAAGGCTACATCTCAAAAAGCTACTTGGTAGAAGTTATTCTAGTTCACTGACAGTTCTTATAGGACTTCACTTATTCTTATGTTAGCAATCAAACAAATTTTAAAGACAATGGACAAAATAAAGGATATCCCTTTATATAATATCCTTTGCACGCTTTGCAATCAAGACTCTGGAAACTTGAACCATTTATTCTCTACATGCTGCCTCTTTACTACCTTCTCGAGTCGAGTTTTGCAACTTTGCAGGCTACCTTACTATGGAATTTATTTCCTGGACTAAACAAGTGAGGCTTACTTATCAAGGTGGCTAGTATTCAAACTTGTGATAACCTGTGAAATTTATGCCTTATAGAAGAAGAGGAATATGAGAGTTTTTCAGTATGTTTCTGAAACAATCCGAATTTTCTCACACACCAGCTTGCCATGGATTAGACAAGTAATCTTAGGTCATGACGTAAAACTAAAGTTAATTCCTGATCTATCTTCTAATTGATGAGTCAATTTGGTTCTACTCTTTGCACCAGCGACTTGCCATCTTGTCATCTTGAGTCAGGCTGAGCGGTTTTAGGACCTAGGTAGCTCTTGTTGTATTGAGTAACGTGGTTGCCTTGTAACTGGTTGTAAGAAACTTTTAATTGATGGGGGTTTCATTCATTGGTGACTAATACAAGAAAACGCAATAATACCGGTCAATCGTCGTTGCAATTAATTTATTCCAATTTGATAAAGAAAAGGACATCTTCCAGTGTGTACTTGGATACAAAAGAACTAGGGTCGCTAAGTCTTGTGTGGGTCAGTAGCACTACTTTTTCTTTGCAAGTAAAACGTAGAAACTGGTATATATCGCCGGCTTCACACCTTAAACATCGTCAGGATCTCAGCCACTTTTCATTAAACCATATTTGTCTTCCCTTTCACATGCTACTTTTAAGGAAAGCTCGTTGTTCATATTCTCTCGAAGGGGAAGACGAAGTATACATTATTTATTGTCCAAGATATTTTCGTTGATTAGGTATATATTCTGGTAGAGATCTGTAAGTCTTTCAAATCAGAAGAGTGGAACCTACAAATTTGTATATTTGCCCGAGAATCGCCTTTGGATACTGTTGAAATGTTGATTGATTCACGAATGGATACTATTAAATTTGAGTAGTTGAACTCATTAACGGACGATGACTATCGTAAAGCATTGGTAAAAAGTAGAAACGCCTTTTCGTTCGTCGGAGAGAGTAAATCTAACTGAAATTGCTCGGAAAGTGGAAAAGACAAGAGCATTCATTATTGAATATGATAAAGACCATAACAAACAAACCATTCAATTGAGTCATCTTGCTTAATAATGTCTTCACATAATTGAAAAATAACGAACAATAATATATTTTGTTTTCACGTGTGTATATGTGTGAGAGTGACAAAGACCAGGAACATGTGCTACGGAGAGGATTCAATAATAAAAAAAGAATTTGCGGGTAATTGTTTGAAGTTAATAACAACTTTGATGGAAAAAAGAAAGCATTTTTTTCTTATTGCTGAATATGATAAATTATAGATTATTATTCAAACTAAAGTTTTCAATTATATATTATAAAGATTGTGGACTATTACGATAATTATGCAATTGTGAATATTGTACATGAAAATATAGTAAAATATAATAATGAAATAGACTGTAAGTATATTATGGTAGTTACAATTGCAATTGTGATAATTAAAAAGTTTGATTTAAATAGAATTATTAATTACTTTGAATTGGTAATGGATAAATACTTTTGTACTTTTAATTTTTCTTGGGTTTAATTAGTATTAAAAATATAAGGTTGTATAAAGGAAATTAAATACTTAAGAAATTTCATTGAAGTGAAAAATTATTATATAAAAATCAAAATTTGAAGGCTAAACTCTATATAAATTTTGTAGGGTAATTACACAATTTAATTGTAGAGTTCTAAGGTAACTGAAAAAAAACCCTACATAGTGTGAGGATGTAAGAAAGAATTACACTCTAGGTTTTTTTAATTATTTTTAAAAAATAACTTAATGTTCAAGTATTAAGAGAATTAAATGCCTTAAGAGAAACATCCTTAGAGAGCCTATCTTCGTTAAGTCTTAGGCAAACCTTGCATTTGTGCTTTTAAAGAATGAAATCTGTTTTAGAGAGCTAACTATCCTCAAATTTGAGTTTAAAACCTTTGGTCTTGAAGATTAAGTCATATCTAATCAAGTATAATAATGTACATATATTTTGTTTAGTATTTTATTATATTTTTCCTTCTAAAGACCTTTATTTAATTTGTTTCATGTTATAATTTAGGTAATTAAATGTTCCTTAAAGATAATGTTGGTCAAAGATTGTATTAATAGTCTGAGAAGCATTCAAGCTAGTTGTCCTATAAGTGAAAAGGGATTAAAGGTAGAAAGTCCTAGAAGATATTTAGCTAAAGAATTTGTGGGCATGTGGGATGGTAAAACTCCAAAACATGGGGAATACAAAGTGAACAAGAAGAAGGGAAGTAACAGATATGATAAAGAGACATGGAAGTTAGGAAGATATAGGGAAAAAGCTTAAGGTTGAAGTTGAGAGAGCAACACATGAAAGGTAGTTAGCTAGAACATTGGAAGTGGAGAAGTTGTAAGGGGAAGGTGGACTCAGAGGATTATATAAATTTACCGATATCATAACATAAGGATGCATAAATAGATGTAAAAGCACACACAGACAATCAAACTCCAAAAAAAAAAACATCTTGTTATCATTCTCAATTTTCTTTATTTTATGTACTAGTTTATTATCTCTTATTTCCTTTATAGATTGTACTTTTCTTTTGCCAAGATTAATTATTCTCTTTATATTAGACCTTGTTTCAACAATTTGAGCATTCTGGTAGCTTGGAATTTTATTTTCTAAGTTTTCTAAAGCTCGCCTATATTGTCAATAAGACTTCAAGTATAAATTATGGGAGAATTCCTCCTTGGTATGCTCAAGCTTTAGGTTGATCATATAAACGATCAACAATTTGACACTCCCAGTGTGACACGATGCCATGTACGAGGAATGGAAAAGAAATTACTAAGCCTCTAATCCTAGATGAAGAAGTCCCTACTTTAGCAAGGAATGAAGGTTTTGTATCATAAATGATTGAGAATCTTAAGAAGGCATCATCACTTTCAACAAACACTCTAGTTGACCAGAATCTAAAATCATTGCAACCATCAACATAAAATGATGTTATTCGTACAAACGTAGAGATAGGTTGATATAAATAATTTAGATTAGGGTTAAACCCAATAGCAGAATTCACAAATTGTTAAAGAAATCTTAGAAACTTTAACTTGAGTAATTCGGTTGATAAACCTAAGATAAGTTATTAGTAGTCTTAAGTGAGTTATAAGCATATGATAGGAATTTCTATGGTCCAATAGTCAATAAAACAATTACTTAATAAAAAATTAATTTTCTAATGGTTTTAGGGGGATTCATCACCTAGACACTAATTCTTGATATTAATTATTTTCTAAGCGATTTCTTTGTTCTCTGCTTGATATTGTTTCCTACTTTATTTAAATTATTTAAGATTTATTTTCTTTATTAAAACCAAAATCAAATTTGTAGATTAAATAATAGGATAATGGTAAATAGTAGTATCGTTGTCTTTGTGGGATTTGACCCTTACTTACTAGTACTAGCTACAACTACATCGTGCACTTGTGGTAAAATTAAAATTGTTATAGAAATAGCCAATCAAGTTTTTGGTGTCGTTGACTGGGGCAATGATATTAAGAACACTTGAATGTTATTACTCTAGTCATTATTTTGTTTATTTATTTTATTTTGTTGAATTATATTTATTTTATTGTATCTTATTGTATTCTTGGCTTATTCATTTAATTATCCTTTGTACTTCTCTACATTATCAATGTGTTGTGGTTTATTTTTTAATTAAGGTTTCACGTTATCAAGATAACTCACAATGTAAGGATGGAGTAGACAATACTCTTGTGAAAGTTACAATGTGTCTTTGCAATATATAACATCACCATATAAGAATGAGAGGTTTTCTGACATGTTTTTAGAAGCTCAACTTATTTCTTTTTCGTGTTGTAACATTTGTGGGAGTAATCATTACAATCATAATTGTTAGACACCAACGTATATGTAGGAGTAACCAAACATGTATAATCAACCTTAAGGTGCACCTTACAAGAATAGTTACAATTTAGAATGGAGCAACTCTTACGCTTATGGATGGAATGATTAGCTCCAACTGGATATTTGCATTACCAAGCACCTCAAGTTAAGGAGCTAACTTTGGAAGATATGATGGTCAATTTCATTGAATAATTATTTATGAGGAATCAGGAATCAGGAATTAGAGGCTCGTATACAAAATATGGTGAATTGGATCGACCAACTGGCCAAGATAATATCTAACAAGATGTAAGGGAGTTAGCCTATTCTTACTAAGACAAATTGTAACACCTTAATACCCGCTAGGAGGATATATGGATGCCAAAAAAAAAACCTAAGAAAACCAAAACATTCCAACAACCCCCAAAAAATAAGGCAAACATACATCACATTTCATATGTCTTTGAGTTATACACAAGACATAATATACACATTGTAATTATCAAATCCATGCCTTAAATTCAAACCCATCCTATTTACATAAACTAAAAAATCTCTTATAATATTGAATACAACTCAAAGCTTAATCATAAAATCTCCCAAAACATAATACATCCTTCTTTGGCCACTGCGGTTGTCTTATTAAGACTTACACGGTGGTTTTTACTCCATACTAAGCATATAGCTTAGTGGGAAAGTAAATCAAGCAAAATACAAGATGGCAATTGCTTCCTACATTAGTCTAACATTTACAGATAAATAAATCATGACATATCACAAAGCAATCTTTGATTATTCAAATAGAGAGTAATCAAACTATTAATTACATCAGAACTGAACAAATATCAAAACATATACATAATTTCCTGCTAATCTTTTCAGAAGTAGGTAATGAGAATAAATTAGAAGATACCTATGATTAGTATCTACAGAAACAAAAGAGACTTAAGTCTTTAAAACAAAAGACATCGTAGTGTTTAAGAATAGAAGCAACTATAGACCCTTCTAGGTATGCCTATTTACTCACAACTAGGACTTGGGAAGTTAAAGCAAATCATATCACATTTCAATGTCACGTGTAAAAGAAATAATGCATAACATATGAAGTTATTCCCTTATGCTCAAATTTATAATGTTCATTCACACTCGATCAAACTTCATATGCCCTATAAATATAAGTCTTTGCAATAATTCATCAATGAAACCATTTAAGTAATTACACATTATAACCAAGAGTCTTATTTTACCCTAAGAATTTGGTTTGCTAAATTGTAGTGATATCCGAAAGAGTTTTGGCGGAGATTCAATAGCATTTGGATAAGGAAAAATTCATGTTTAGGCAAAAAAAATGGGAGTGATGGATGGCTGTGCCCAATTTCCAGCTTTTCTCAGGAAAGGTTTTTGGGTCAGTTTTGTATGGCCATTATGACATAGAAAATGAGGTATTTAGGCAATATATTCTTCGAAACAAATGTTCTTATATGACTTAAGTTTCTAATGAAATAAAGTTAATACAGTTTGGTTCATTATTTCTAGACTTATACCTAAAATACTAAAGACTGTTCTCAAACAGGGACAACAACCAGTACTCATATTCAAGCCAAATTTCAAAACCCTCAGAGACAGAAATCAAATTCAATTAGGAATTACAAAATGTAGAAATATATAATTAGCTTAATATAAAATTAAAATCACCCCATTTTGATATCAACAGGTCAAGATATGGAGAAAATACTGATGCCTGTTCAGTTTCTCCATCTAACGAGGTACACACTCCAAATAACTCTCTTGAGTCATATTATGCAAAAGTAACGACAAAGAGATAATAAAAAATGAACCAACAACATCCCATTTTCATCTGGGATACTTCTCTTAACAAAACCCCTCATGTTACTGTTGGATCGGAAAAGGAAAACATGCCTTATTTGGAGAAACAGTAGATTTCAAAACTTTTTAAGAAATCATTTTGTAGTGGAAGAAATATATCCAAATCAACATGCTAATCCATACATAATATGGTATAAGGATAATAAAACCATGAACAAGATGAAAGGAATTACCGACTCCTTCGCTACAACTTTAAATCCTCGTTGCGCTATCCTCTCCTTCTTCTTGTATCCAAATCCTTTGCCTTTGAATCTTTTCCTTTAGCAATCTACTTTCTCCTT
>JANZLC010000202.1:20890720-20900836 GCA_026413385.1 Erythroxylum gracilipes | reverse complement strand
TGAGCTAAGTAATTTAGTAATCATCATATTTCCACCTATCATCAAACAAATATGCCAGTGGTCTTGATGTTATTAAGATGAATAAAAAATATAAGAATAGTGACATCACATCATTGCAAGAATAAATCTCAGAAGTCTAAACGTAAAAATGTCGGAAACTGGAGCAAACCTTCAAGTGAGCAGCAGCCTTGTCCTTGTCTATGAAGACATCAATGGACTCAACAACGATGTCGGCACCAGCCTCACCCCGTGGAATCTCCTATGGGTTTTTGGAAACCCAAAGCAACCATAAATTTATATCATATTTACCCATTAATTGAAGATTTTGTTAACTAGATAAATCAAATAATGAAAACCGCAAAAAGGGTACCTAAGAAATGCAGAGAAGATGATATGTTGAACATAAAAAGTGAGAAAGATTAGAAGAAAACCAACAAACTGAATCAGTAGATAGAAACAGCTAAGATCCGAACGTATCACTACCTGATCTGGTTTTACCGTGAAAACCAAAAAATGCGAGCGATGCAAGGAAAGAGTCGAGGAAATGAGGGCAAAATCGACATTAAAAAAATAGCTGATTACGGGAAAATGCTCCATAGGAGAAATTTCTTTAAAATTAACTGGTTGGGTTGAATCAGCTAATCCAACCAACTCAT
This sequence comes from Erythroxylum gracilipes, assembly GCA_026413385.1. Classification (NCBI taxonomy): domain Eukaryota; kingdom Viridiplantae; phylum Streptophyta; class Magnoliopsida; order Malpighiales; family Erythroxylaceae; genus Erythroxylum; species Erythroxylum gracilipes. The sequence goes on along the minus strand of JANZLC010000202.1, from coordinate 20,900,180 downwards.
AACCAAACAATTTTAATAGATTTTTTATAAAGTCAACAAATTAAAATGGGTCAATTAGCTAAAAAAGAGCTTCACCAAATAAGGTCTTAAGCGCCGTCGATTTGTGATCAAAGAGAATAATAAGCCTGTTTTTAAAATAATAAAGCGAAAAGGTTAAATGTGTTTTTGGCCTTAGTATTTTTTACGAGGTTAGATGCCCGCTAAGCTTTGTCCTGTATTAATTGTTGATCAGAGTAGGTGAGATCATTCCCAATAAAATGCGGAAATGTCCTAGAAGTCGAGAAATAACCGTGATCTTGGCTCTTTAAGCCGTAACAACAACAACGACGACGAAAAAAAATGACGAGATATTTCCGCATACCGTAAAGAACATTTATCCGTAAAAAATTTGACGTCGTGAATATGTCAAGTTTCACTTGTAAGAAGGCCAATGCGTAGGATTGCTTGTTATCATGAAACGAACGAATATTTTTGTTTTGCAAAAGTGGAAAACAGAAAGGACGTAATATTGTTTAGTAAGAGGAAACTCTCAAGTTCCTTGCGAATTGAACCACAAGTATCCAAAGTCTGAGACTTTGAACACCAAATAGAACGTTTAATAGCAGTACGTACTCCAAAAGAATAAGGTTTCGATTTCCAAGATATCCTGAAACTATAGCTATATAATTACATACATTTTCACTTCAGCTTACTGCTCCATTGACCTGCTGCTCACAATTTTGGTTTTCCCAAACCTAGGGCATGAATAGATGGAAGGGATTAGTAATTCTGGACCTGATAAAGCATTAATATGCAGGATCCTAATTCTTGCTGACGTTAGTGGAGCCAGTTCTGGTGGGAATATGTACTCACAAAGTTATCATATAATCCAGTGATTAAACTTTCATTCCACCAGGTACATAGTTTACAATCTCACTATCTTCACAACAACACAAGCTGAAATCCCAAATACTAATCACCATCATCAAATGAAGAACCATTGCACCACAACACCAGCATTTTCATCACCAACTAAACTCGATACAACATTTCCTTTTTCCTTGTAAGAGGCGCTCCAAAATTTTGCTTCTCAAGTAGAGACAGCAGCGTTAAAACGTTTGCTAACTTTTGAGCTCTTCATTGGCTAGTAGAGTATCTGGAAGTCCAATACTTTTCAATCTCCTCTGCCGTTCTTCCTGGAATTCTCCCAGCAATTAAAGGCCACCTGGAAAGAATTTCGTCCATCTAAAACATTTCACTTTCAGGAAAGAGAAAGAGAGGAGAATAAGAACTAAAGGAAAAAAGATATTGAGCTCACCTCTCACCAACCAAATTGTACATCCTAGTAATGAGGATTTCCTCGTCCTCTGAGAATTGAAGCTTAGATGTATCTTGACTGCTTGATTCCTCTGTGTTTGTACAACCCAAGAAAAAGTATATGATAGTGTACTTTAATTCAACTATATATCTCGAAATCATGGAACAAAATGATGTCCTGTTTTTAGCATACATAATCCAGAAGCAAAGTACAGTTGAAACGGAAAAGAGCATATAATATTAGAGTGTCGAGAAAATTAAAGCTACTGGAGAAAGTAATCCTATACTTAGAATGAAGATAAGCGTAAGAAAGTGACAGATAAAAGAATTCAATCCGAGAAATAGAGGAACCAAATGAAATACCTCTAGAATCAACAGAAACATTATCAGTAGAGGAATTATCCAAGTTAGCCATCAGAGGTTGAAACAAAGTGTGAAAACTATATACGCTCTGTTGTATTGGTTTCTTTTGTGTGTGTGTGTGTCCGTGTGAAACTAAACAATAAGAGAGGTATTAATAGTCGTAGGAAAGATTCCCGAGAAAAAGAAAGTGGTCTTGGCGAAGAATGGGCGGTGTGAAGAATGGTAGTTGAAAATAGGATGGTAGTGGTCCAACTTTGATAGGTAGTTGAACTGTTTGTTGTTGGTTGGTAACTAAATTTTTTTCCGGCTCTTCACTTAATTCTTTTTATGACACCAAATTATTTTGATAAGATATCTACTAATCTTTTCCATCTCTCTCTCATTAGAATATCAATTCAATATGTTGTTTGTTTATTCATTGTCACCAAATGGCATGCCTACAACTTTTTTATTTTCGATTATGCCAACGCAACTTATGTCTACATAATACATTCGATAGCTCTTCTTTTAAAATTGATAATACCCTTTTTTTTCTTTTAATTTCCTGGGATTGTAACATAAATCTAGTAATGTGATTGCGACGTGGAGCAGATTTATTGTAAGCAACTATACATTATTGGGTGAGAAAAGTTTGGTGGGCGCCTTAATGAGAAACAGCCTTTTACATTAAGAAATAATTAAGAAATTGACAAGCACGGTAGCCGACAATCGTTTGGACTCGTGCGACCTTAGTTGACAAATAATTAATACACACTAAACTCGCCCGTTACTATTTTTGAACTTAATTCTTCTTACTAGTGCGACCAATGGAAAAATTAGTTGACAAATACTGCAACTAACACTAAACCAGTAAACCCGTCCATAAATATTACTTAATTCCATTACTATTACATTGGATTAAATTATCTTTTAAATGAATACAAGATAAATAATTCTTTTAAAGTTGAAATGAGTTATTCTCTCTCATTCAAACATTTTTGTTTGGAAAATGAATGTAATTGTATTAACTCTACCAAAAACTAGCTCAATATTACATTATGAATCCTTTCGCTATTTAGCTATCAGCTTATAACAAAATTAGAATTACAAGATTAGCATTATGTAATCCCATTCATATAGGTCATTACATAATGCTTTAGGATTAAGAGACTATTTCCATCTCTTATGTCAGGGGACTTCGCTAGAGCTGCTTGAGAATAGCTTGTGACAGGAGTTATTTGTGAAGTTTCCATTCGAATTTAGAGCCCATATAACGCAATCTTCTCCGTACCCAATTTGCAATTGATGTAAATGGACTGCAAGTACAGAGAAACCTCTTAAGTTCCCATCCTAGTCACCATTTTGGATGAGTGAAGATACTTTGGAGTATAAATGGAGTATATTCCTTATTTGGATGATCTCATTTCTTTATATAAGCGGACTAGAATCTGACCAGTTATTGAACCAAAACCACGTTTTTGCTCCATTTCCTAGCTTATGCTTGATCCAAGGATCATGCTTCTTATTAAGTAAGCTTTATCTAATATAAAACCCCCAATATTCTTAAGTATACGAATCATTACTTATAGTATCAAAGGTCTCGATCATACGAGAAAATAGTTAAGACTAAATAAACCTGACTTTGTCTAAGGACATAAAAGATGATAAAAATAAAATAATAACATAAAATTAAAAAAAAATTCAAGCAAATAATCAAATAACAAATGAGCTACTACAAATATGTGAGGAAAATTAAGGATGAAGCTTAGGATTCATTCTATCGTTATTTTGCTCCTTATCTGCTATTAATTCAATTATGTGTTGATTCCAGATCTTTTAAAGGATTGACTACTCTTTCTCAAAACCTAATCAATCAACCCTAATTGATTACGAAATTTCAAATTTTGTAACCTCTAGATTCACAAAATCTACCTAACGTTTTCAACTAGTTCTTAAGTGATCTATCAAATAATTGGGTTTTCAAACAAGATCTCTCTTGCATGATTACCAATTTGATATTTGAGAGACTTATTAAGTCACTAACTCTCGTTACCCAACCTAATCGGATTACTTTTGACTCAAGCTCTAGATCTATTATCAAAGTATTAGCATACCCAAACATCACAACACCAAAAAATTGAACTGAAATCAACAAAGACCAAGTCGCAAAACATTTCAAGAACAATTCCAAATATGAAAATTAGAGCATCATAAACTTGAAAAACGTATTCAAATCCAAAATACACATCAATTTTAATAAAATAAACAAAGGAAAGAACAAAAGAACTTGATTTAAACTCAAACTTGAAATTTGGAATTTCTAGATTGCTCTTCTTGCTCCTCCTTCTTGTTCTCTCACTTTGGAAGATGATGGCTGCTCTTTTTATGTTTTCTTGTTCTTTTATAGTTCTTGAGGCTTCTAGGGTTTACCTACTTAATTGGTTCCAAAAAAAACCCCAAAACATCAAAATTACGAAATAAGTCGCATTCTAGAAAAGCTAAAATTCGTTGAAATTGTTATCTATGCCTTCTGTCACTATCATGGCCTACTTCCATACTTCCAATTATTTTCTTTTTTTCAATTTCCTGTTTCCATACACTCAAACACATATAACATACCCCTTGAAACATAAAATTAAGATCTAAATCATGCCCAAACTCACATAAATACTTAGAATATAAACAAACACTAATAATAACATAATTCTAAGCTTGTATACATGATAATCATCTAAGAAACCCTCAAAAGTACACTTAAATATCTATCAAAACATAGTATAATTTACACCTATCAACATCCTAACACTTAAACTTGTGTTTTTCCTCAAGAAAAAACAAAAACAAAGCACAACTTAATCAAACTAAACAATAACACATACATTCATGCAATATGTATTAATGATACGATGGCATCTAACTTCATGAAACCAATTTAAACTCAAAGAACAATCATTCAAGTTGTTCCAACATATTAACCTATGCAATTTAAGGCTAAGCACTTTGGGTTGAATATATATACTAATTAAGACATTAACATCATATTCATTCACCTAAAGCACTTGTACACATACATTGATAATTAGTAATCAACCAAAATTTACAACTATCACTACGTAACCTTTTATGAAAATTCTTTCTATTTTCAAAGATTGGTAGGATTTATTTATCAAAACACCATTTTGTTCATTTTCTTTAACATTGACCTAGTCTTTTAATGTGAAGGAAAACATTTGTGATGAATTTCCCTCGGTTACTCAACTATGTCATGTTTTATTAATAGGCTTTGTTAGAATGTCATTCTAGCCTTTTGATTTGAAGCCAAGAATTTTTGATGAATATGCCCCAATTACTTAGTTATATCACATTCTCAATTGGTTATTAGCTCTATTCATAACCCGAAGGCCAATAGAATAGTTATTTATTAAAGATACATACCCTTTTTTTAACATTTCACATAGCCTACCTCATTTCTTTTATCTAATCTTCCTTATGAAAGGTTATTAATAATGCTACTTATTCAATTGAATTATAATTATAAAGGTATATAACAAATTTCCTAAGGTGAACGAACCAACATCATATCCTAATTAACATGCATATTAACCAAAGATACCTAGAACACAAATTTCACTAGCTAATATGTCTTTACAACTTAAAAGACTATGTTCAAAGCTAAACTAGTTCCATAAAGTTATAGCCATTGACACATTAACACAATTGATACATATGCAACAAAATGTTCACACAATGTCAACCTAATCAACAAACTACAATAATATGTTATGCAAAATTCACAAACATATGACATACCTATGCACAATCCTCCCCGTACTTAGACAACACATTGTCCTCAATATGAGAAAATAAAAACAACACATATATAAAAATAAAAATAATAAGAAATAACTAAAAGTAAAGGTTAAGAGCATGAAACCACTTATTGAGAATAAGGTGTGATGGTGTTTGATACACTCATATTTTCTTATCTTTTTAGTACCTTAACACTTAGTATTTGTTCCCATTTTCTGTACAAAATGATTCACTTTTCTTACTTTGTGATCTATCGGTACTTTTGGACATGAAATGAAGAATATGAGCTAAATAAGGTAGAATTAGCAATATTAGAGTTTATATTTGGAACGAGGAGGTTGAAATGAGCAAGAATGGTTGAAGTTGCAGAAATCCTAATCCTACGAGGATTAGGAATCCTAATTGCACCAGGAATCCTACTCTGATTAGGTTTCCTATTTTAATGATTCATGGCAAAAAGAAAAATCAGTGATGAAAATTATGAATGATGAGTAATCATAATCCTACTAGGAATAGGAATCCTACTTTAACTAGGAATCCTAGTTCCACAAGGATTTCCTATCGGTAGCGTAAAATGGATTTCGTCAATGCAATCGAGTTCGTCAACAAGTACACAACTTCGGTAGTAGCCTTTTGGAAGATTCTAGGAGATTTGATGATGTGTCATCCCTCCATTGGTTGTATGATGACGTCATCCATGTGGTCAGCCACCTCACCATACAACATCACCCTCCTTTCTACCTCGGACGCCATGGATGAAAGCCTACACCGCCAACTCATGCGTACATATGTGTGGAAGCTTCCTCTACCATCCTTGAAGTTTCCAAATCCACCTTGAAGTCTAATCTCTCTTCCACCTCCTCAAGACCAATATAAATTGGGCTAGATATCAAGTTGAATTAGGATTGGATTTCTTTTCCACGAAGCTGTGGATTTCCAGACAGACCTTCAAAAATCTTGGGCTTATATCTGAAGACCTAACTGTTGGATTGGGCTGAAATTTTGTCCGAATAAACTTAACTCACTAGGATATTTTCACCTAAAATTTGAGCTGTAAACTATTTGCCATTTGAGAGTTATACAATGTCGAAGTTTCCCCTAAGAATTTGCCAGAACAATGAAATCCGAGTTTAGAAAAGATTACAAGTTCAACTCCCTCAAGGATGTGTATACTGACTTATACCTCTATATATAGGGTCCTATTAGCTCATTAAACGGTTGTTCACAATCTATTTCTTCTTGTGCTAGGGCGTGACCTATAACTTCCTTCTCTTTATCTTGTTCTCTTAGAATTAGGTTTCTCTTATTATTGATCTTGCCGAATACACTATGAATTTTTCTAACTAGATTTCTTTTTCCAATTGTAAGAGGTAATAACCTCTAAACCCTAATTTGATTCATGAGAACTTTTGCTTAATTATTCTAAGTAAAATTGTGTGATGACTATGAGTTTATAATCTAATCTTAATTGCCGAATCATGTGTGCTGGATGAAAGTCATGAATTTGATCTTGTTTATGTGATTTGAATGCCAAGTTGATTGTTTGCTGAATTGATTAATTGGTAGTACCAAAAATTTATTAGATTTAGATAGAAGTTATCAAATCTGATTTGTTTGATTATAAACTTTGGTTTGAATTATTAGATAAAAGTTATCATGATTTAAATTTGAGATCTTTAGCCAATGTTTGAATTGCTCTTGTATAAGTATATGTTGATTAGAAGTTATGATGCATGAATTTATGTTTGAAGATTAGTTTACTTAAAAGTTAAGAAACTTGACATTCAAATTGGTTGATCCATTTTCACACACAAACTACTCGTAGATTATCTTTTATGATCATAATTAAAATGAAAGTTGGAAGATTTAAGCAAGTGTTCACTGTAGAAATTCTCTCACTAAGTCACTATCCTAATAGTAGAATCATCATCATATAAAGATATGATATAAGAAACTTAATAAATTGACTTCGTATAGATATTATATTTTAGGTTTATACCTTACAATCAATTAATTGATTATAGTTTTCTATGATATAATTATTTAAATACATTTTTTATCTTATACATATTTGTGTCAATAATTGATATAAAAGATAAAGTTTATGAAATAAATGTGCATTGCAAATAAAATTATGATGAGATATAATTGTGAGATTTATATTGCATTTATATATTATCCTTAAGTTATCCTTAGTAATTGTTTTATCGAAATTAGATTGTAAGGCCCCAAATTATACCCTAGTTGAAATGTTACTTGTTTATGAAGGCATATATGATAGATGATAAAATTGTGACATTATTGTAAGTTGTATATGTTTTGAATTTTGGTTTGATCTTGAATTTTGGTTTAATAGATCATACTTAGTGATTTGAAATTAATTGGTATCATTAGGAAATTGAGGTATTAAAATGTACATTTGGACTAGGAAAATGTCAAGTGTCAAAACAAGTTGGTAAGTGGAAAATTAGATTACTAAGCCTATGAGTTAGTGACATTTGGCATAGCTAATGTATTAACATTTTAGTGACATTTGGCATAGCTAAAGCATTGACATTTGGTAGCATTGGTTGAGTGGTAAGTGGCCTAATTGAGTTATGGCATTTGGCATCATGATAAGATGACAAGTGGCTCACTCCTATGTTTGCCATGTAGGTCAACCCATGGAAGGACATGTGTCCCTTTAAAGTTAGGACACCATGCAAAGAAAGAGCTAAATCATCCCAGCTCATTTGGTGTTTTTGTTGCCTTCTCACTACTCTCACCACCGAAACCTCTCACTCCCTCTCAACTTCTGGATTTTTTGCTTGATTTTGGATCATCATCTCTTGGAATCTTTGAAAGATGCTGCATCAAGTAAGGTAGATCTTGTTATCTTTTATGCTGTCTTTTTGGTGATAAGATTTGCACCTTGATCTTGGATGTGTGCTGGTTACTTAGAAGGGCTAAATTAATTGGTTCTTTAGAGTTGGAATTTGAAGTTAAATAGGTAAGGGAATTCTAACTTGATGGAATATTGTAACATGAATTCTATGTTAATTAAAATGGAATGGAATATGTGTGGAATTGATGATATAATAAGATCTAGAATATAATGCTTGTTTGATGGATTTTGCTATAGATTTTTGTTGCATGAAAGAAAATGACTTGTAAGTTACCAAATAAGTAAATTTGAGTTGAAATTGGATATGGAATTGATGAGGACTTGGCATATAATTAAGGAATACTTGAAGCATGATTTAGGGATTGTCATATTGGTGTTTTGAAACTTGGAAAAAGATGTTTGGATCTGGAATTCAAAGGAAAATGGGTAGTCCATGATTAGTGGCACTCATCCCACGATCGTGGGCAGATGCATTAGCTTCTGTCACGATTATGAGAATGTACCCCATGATCGTGGGCAAGGCCTTAACATGGTAATCTTTGTTTTATGTAATTGTTGAACCATAGCAGGATAATATACCTTACATTGGTATAATTGAAGTTGATTAGGGTTTATAATGAACCTAGTTTGAGATTAGATTAATTGCTTAAAGGTTGAATAGGTTTTGGATTTTCAATTAAGGTAATAACTTATGGAAGGTGTTATTTTAATTACAAGTATTTAATTTGGAACTTATAAGTTACTAAAGAAATGAAGTATACTTATGAACATAAATGTGATTTAAATGATAAAAGTGATGTGTTAGTTATGAATGTTTATGAATTGGGAACTTAGGTGAGTACATGTAAAATGTAATTACTTAATGTCTCATTGGTATATTGAGAAAACGATCTAGAAGGGGGGTTGAATAGATCTTTTAAATTTTTCGCAAAGTGCTACAAAACAGAGAATTAAAACACACAAAACAAACAAGAAAATTGAAATGTAAAAGAGTAGAGAAGAGAGGCAAATATAGTATTTATAGAGGTTTGGAGACCTACGTCCTCTACCTAAGCTCCCACTTAGGATTTTGACAAAACTCTTTACTACACACTTTTTAGTTCAGTGTGAACTCTTCCAACTCAACTT
>JANZLC010000202.1:20872401-20890620 GCA_026413385.1 Erythroxylum gracilipes | reverse complement strand
AGCAAGCAAGGAAGAACACTTAAGGTTGGAGGAGAAGAGAGTAGCAACTAAGTGAAACCAATGAAGAAAATCGATGAGAAGAAGGAAGAGATGGTGTTCTCGGATGGAATGAAGAATTAAGCCATCCAAATTGATCTTTTTATTCCTTCACTAGTAAGTCACCGAAATGTATAGGATAACAATGCATTAAATGGTGGGACACTTGGCAATTGGAGGAAGAAATAAGGAAAAGTCAAACTACCAATCAAATATTTGATAAAAATAATCCAAATACCTAATAAATTTTCAATCCATTTTTTTAAGGGTCCATATTTCGACCTTACCACAAAATATCCAATAGGCCAGTACTATTTGATAGCAATTTCGGTACCGAAAACTAGTTGGTTCGCCACTTGGCGATTTTTTTCCGGCCCAGAAATTTTCTTCGGAAAATTCCAGAAAAATTCCTAAAAATCCTTTAAAATATAAAACACACAAAAACTCACTCCAATTAATTTTTCACATACAATTTCCACATTAATTGCAATAAAAGTCCATTTAGGCCCAATACCGGGAAATAATCATGAATGTATGTACAGTTATTTTTCATGTGCAAAAATTCACTGCTGACCAATACCAGTATGCATGACATTTTCCAATTAATCCCAATCACTCTTATCCTGTGCTAAATTACTATTTTACCCTTGCTGTCGGGGGTGGGATGTTACAATTGAGGCCCTGGGGCTTAAACTATTCTTCCAAAGAAGATGGGACCATGGCATCACTTTACATTTAGCTTAGAAGATACTATAGAAGGATTTGTTAGTGAATAATCTTGTGTTATTATATTTCCATACAACCTTATCTTTATAACTACTGCTATTGATCACTGGGAAGTATTGAAAGATTTGATCAAAAGCTCTAAAGTTACCATTCCATTTTCCTTCAGTAATGAATGATGAGACTCTAGCAGTGAGAGGGATTTGGCCTTTAAGATGTGCTAATTATTTTCTCTAAATTAATGGACTGTATTTAGTCTAATTATCATACCACAACCATATGTTGTCTCCTTTTCCTAATTTGTGAGATATCCATAGGTAAATGAGGCCACGAAGCTTCAGCATTTATCTGAGAACCCAAGAACAACCCCTGATCATTAGCAACTGCCAAAAACTGTCTTCCCTTTATCTTGTTAATTCAATTATGCTCGATCTAAGATATCCTCAGGTTTCGATTACTCTCTCTTGAGATCTAATCAATTAATCTCAAATGAAATAGAAAATAATATAATTGCAATCTCTCAATTTAAAAAACTAATCCTAACTAGTCAATTGGATTTGAAGCAATTCTAAGGATAATTAACTCAGAATTAAGATCTCTCTTCCATTGTCTATTATTATGATATTTACAATTATATTAAGTTAACAACTCTCGTTGTGCACCTTAAAACAAATAAATTGATTCAATGTCTCGATGTCTTATCAAGTATAAGCATAACAATATCACAAAGCATTAATATATATTGAATTTAACAAGAATAAAGTTTAACAAAACAGTTTAAGAATAATCGCTAATATGGATTTAGAAATTCATAATCATGTTCAGCATCCCAATAATTAAAATTAACATCCAAGAAAATGAAAAATAAGAAAGAAAACTGTTTTATGTCTTGATCTAGAAATTATAAAGTTGATCTTGATGTCTCTACTTTGATTATGATGTTAAGTCTCCTTTTTTTTGTTTTTTCTTTTCCTTGAATACTTCTTGAGGCTTCTAAGGTTCTTTCTAGGGTTTGCCTATTTAGTTTGGTTCCAAAAATAGCCTCAAAACATCAATAATACAAAAAATTTCGTATGCTGGAAAACACTATGCATGATCATGCATTATGGCCCTGCTCTCTATCATGATTATGCATTCCTGAAGTTTTTCTTCATCTTTTCTTCAATTTTCCTATTTCCACTCACTAACAAACGCATCAAGCAACCCTTGAAACATAAAATTAAGATCCAATACTTGCTCTAAAACAATCAAGCAATTAAAACACATGAAAACAGTAACAAGAACACAATTCTAAGTCCTAAACACATGATTATGATCTACGAAAATATTTTAAAATACACTTAAACCTCTAGAAAGATACTATAATATACACCTATCAGCAAGGTCTTTCATTAAAGATTCAAGTTAAATGTAATCGTTCCATGCTATATAATAAGAGTTGCTCCGCTCTGAATTATCAGTATGCTTATATGGTGTACTTTGAGGCCAGTTTTGCATGCAATATGCATACTCCCACATATAATCTCATGTCCAATATTCATGATTGTAATGATTGTCTCCATAAATTTTGAACATAACATAGATATCGGTTGTGCTTCTATATTTTGAAGATTCCCCACATTCCTTGTTAACAATGCATTGGAAAGTTTCCCAACTTGAACCTCTAAGTTATGAACAGAAGAGGAGTGGTTCTTCATTATTTGATCAAATTTGGCTTCCATCTTCTTTTTAATTTCATATTGGCTATTGAACTTAAAGATTAGCACATTGATCAACTTGTCTAACTTGGACTCCAAGGATCCAAGCTTATTCTACTGAAAACTTCGTAGATCTCGTGCTCTCATATTATCTCCTACATTGTTAATCCAAGAATAATTTTGATGGTTACTCAATTACTCCTTACGATTCTTATGTTCACGCGCTTGCATAAGAAAAGTACTAAAGTCCTTAAATCAAAAGAATTCAAATTGTCTAAGATGTTAAACTCAATCCCTCATAACGACGTCAAAAATTTGTTTGCTTATTTTAATTTATATAATACTGCAAGTATACAGATCATATATTGTAGTCCACAAGATATTGTTCCCACAAGGATTGGATTAGTCACCTAACAATTTGAATGCACTTTATCTAAGTAGTAAAACATTGAATTAATTGAAACTAAAATAAATTAACTAACATAATTGAACAACTAAATCAATAAGGATAGCAATAAAAGCGAAGTTAATCAATAATGGAAACTTAGGAGTTATTCTATCCTTGTTTTGTCTTCCCTTTATCTTGTCAATTCAATTATGCTTGATCCTAGACATCCTAACGCTTTGATTACCCTCTCTCGAGATCTAACCAAGGAATCCCAATTGAAATATATAATAGTTAATTTGCAATCTCTTGATTCACAAAACTACTCCTAACTACTCATTTGGATTTAAAGCAATCCCAAGGTTAATAAGCTCACAATTAAGATCTCTCTTCAATTGCTTATTAATCTGATATTTGTAAGTCTATTAAGGCATAAAATCTTGTTATACAACTTAACATAAATAACTTTCATTCAATCTCTCAATCTCTTATCAAGTATAATCTCTACAAATAACACAAAGCAATATTATATTAAATTCAACAAGATAAAAGTTAAACAAAACAATTCAAGAATAAAAACTAATATAGATTTAGAATTCCATGATCATGTTCGCAACACAACTAATCATAATTGGCATTCAAGATAATGAAATAAAATAATAAACTAATGAATAAGTTTGAGAGCCTTGATTTGGAAATTCTGGAAAGTTAGAATTAACTTGATGTTTCCACTCTTTGATCTCCTTCTTTACGATGTGTAGAGTATTTTTGTATTTTTTTTCTCTTTCTTTTCAGGTGTCTTTGATAACTCTCGCAGCCTCTCTCTAAATTCATACTCTTCTAATTTGCCTCTTTAATGTTGCCTTCATATTATCCCTATGTATCAACAAAATTAGGATTTCTAGGATATACACGGGCACTTACAAGGTCATGTAGATGACTGTGTATCTCCAAAACAACTTAATTCACGACTTTACATGATTATGGAGACTTACAAAGGCAACATACCTGGCCATATATGGTAATATACACGGGTGTATAACTCCATACAAGCAGGAATTGTGTCTTTGAAGTTCCACATGTTTATAATGACTTATAAGATCACTATATATGACCGTGTATCTCCACAATTGCTCTAATTCTTTCATTCCACGCCATGATTTCACTCGAATACATCGCCTCTTGATCTATGAAGACAATTATTACCTAAAAACACACTTAAAGCAAATTAAATAACAAAATATTATAAAAACTCTTACATAACAAGCAAAATATATTAAATATAAGCATACAAATATAAATAAATAATTGTCTATCAATAGGTAAGGTTAAAAGGGGAAAGCAGTCAAAGTTAATAGGTTCAAGTATTGACGTGATACTAAAAGGGAAAATCGTGACTATAAAGGCAAGGAAAGGTTGAAAATGAGGGAAAATTCAAGGAGACAAACATGGAAATGACTAGGACGATTACAAAGACGGAGAAGATAGATGAGAATGCTCAGAGGAGATCAGAAAGTCCAAATTCCAAAATAATAGTGAAGGTAAATGGGAACGATGGACATGTTTAAAAAAAGAAGCTAGGATAAAGGAGCAAAGAAAGAGGTAAGAGCTTTACAAGCAACAAATGTTGTGAAGCTGCTAGAAAGTCGTCTAATCCTCCCCTGACCTCCATGCAGTCCACTCTTCATGCAAGGCAAGAGATGAACGCAGAGCTTTCTCTCTGGATTTTTATTGTTCACCTATTTTTACTAAAATGATGGCTCACATACTGAAAAGCTTATTACCTTTAGCTATTTCAGAATCCCATAGTGCTTTTGTAGCAGGTAGAAGCATTCAGGATAATTGCATTATTGCTTTTGAAATGATGCACTCGTTCCATCGTCGAACTAAGGGGAAGAAATATTCTGCAACTCTAAAGATCCATATCAGTAAGGCGTACGATAGCATGGAACGGACTTTTGTTAAGGCAATTATGGTAAAAATGGGTTTTGCCCGTGGTTTTGTGGATCTCATTATTTATTGTCTCTCAATAGTCAGCTACAAGATTCTTCATAATGGGTTTGAAATTGAACCAGTGATTCCTACGTGAGCCCTGAGACAGGGAGACCCCCTCTCTCCTTATCTGTTCATAATCTGCACTGAAGGTTTATCAAGACTTTTTGATCATTCACCTTTAGCAAGAAGAATACAGGGATGTAAAGTTTCGAATGGAGGTCCTGTCTTATCTCATTTGTTCTTTGCAGACGATAGCCTTATTTTCTTTCAGGCTAATGCACAGGAAGCTAGTGAAGTTTAAAGATATCTACAAACTTATTAGAGAGCATCAGGACATTAATTTAGCAAAATCTTCCATAACGTTTAGTGCAAATACCCCAAATTTGATGAGGGAGTCTATTTGTGCCATCCTTGCTATTTCGGGAAAAGAGTCTTTGGGTAACTACCTTGGGCTACCTTCTCATATAGGGATGAATAAGAAGTAGGTATTTGGTTTTATAAAAGATAGAGTGTGGAAAAGATTGAATGCATCGAAGAGAAGACCACTTTCTAAGGTGGGTAAAGCTATGTTGTTGAAAACTGTGTTACAAGCGATACCCACTCATGTGATGAGTTTGTTTCTTCTACCTAAAACTTTATGTAATGAATTGGAATGTATCATGACTAGATGTTGGTGGGGAAAAGGTGTTAATCATGAGAAAGGAAATACTTGGACGTCCTGGCAGAGATCGGCCAAGAATAAGATTTTTGGTGGCCTTGGTTTAAAAAAGATCCATAAGTTCAATCTTGCACTTTTAAGAAAGCAAAGTTGGAAGTTGATGAATCAGCCCGATTCCCTAGTATCTCGTGTTCTTCAAGCTTGTTATCTTGCGGGTTCAACTTTCTTATTAGAAGATTTAGGAAGCAATCCGAGTTATTTATGGCGAAATATTTGGGAAACCCATTCTTTGTTACAATGGCGTATGCATTGGAAGGTTGGAGATGGTTCTCAAATTCTAATATGGGACTCACTGTGGCTCAATGATATGGAGAATTCTTTTATTGTTTCTTTAAGGCGTCCTGATTCAAATGTTTTCTTGGTTGCGGATTTGTTGGAGAATGCTTCATGGAATCTTGATTTAGTTCGCTCACTTTTCTCTAGCCATGATTGTGAACGGATTTTGGCAATACCATTGGGTAGACGACCAGCGAGAGATGATTGGTGTTGGAAATTTGAGAATAAAGGACGCTACATAGTGAAGAGCGCTTGTAAACTCTTGTGTCCCCTTACGGATACAATTTTGCCAAGTTATCAGCAGGTATGGAGGTAGATATGGAGCTGTGTGGTTCCACCAAAGGTGATCAGTTGTGTTTGATGTGTTCTAAATGGTGTATTACCGTGCTTATCGGTGTTACGAAGTCGACGAGTTGATGTCAATGTGTGTTGCCGATTTGTAATAAAGAAGAGGAGACATTACAACATGTGTTCCTCAATTGTCCACTCACGAAGTAGGTCTGGTCGATAGTTCTCCAGAACTGGCAGCATCTAGGAACAATTTCTTTTCTCAATTAGTTTGCATCCTTCTTTCTACCTGCACCGAAAGATCGGCAGTATACCATTTTGATGATAATTTGGGCAATCTGGCAGAGCAGAAATGAAGTTGTGTGGAATAATAAATGGAGATCAACCAATGTCATTATTTGTTTTGCGCAGAGAACCTTGGAGGAGTGGCGACTTGCTGGTGCTTCTAGTACTGCTCCGGGAACACCAGCAACAAGAACGGTGAGTTGGCAACCTCCGAAAGTGAGTTGGCTGAAGGTTAATGTTGAGGCCGCCACCGAAAGCAACTCCAATTTCGTAGTTGTTACAGCTGTTGTACGTGACTCTAATTCGAGTTTTATAGCTGCAAAATCGTGAAAGTTTCCAGGCAAATTGAGTGCTAAAAGTGCAGAGGCAATAACTATCAATGAAGTCCTTAGTTGAGTTAAGCTTCAGAATTGGGATAGAGTTATTATTGAATCAGATGTGAAAATTATGGTTCAAGTAATTAATAATGACTCTTCCTCTTTTGATTTGTTAGTTTATGATTGTCAATCTTTATTGAATGAGATTAGAATAGCTAAATGTATTTTTGACTTTAGGTCAATTCTGCTGCTCACGTCTTAGCTACGGGCGCATTATTCACTTCTGGCCTTGGAAAGTGGTTTGAAATACCCCCTCCTCCTATTGTTGAAGTTCTTGCTTTGGAGTAATGAAATTCTTACTATTTACCCTCAAGAAAAAAATATTGCTTATTTCCATTTACTTCTGTCACAACTAGATGGTGTTGTATACATAAGAGGAGATGCCAAAGGAAAAAAGATGAACCACTATCTTGTCCATGTATGATATTTAAAAGAGAAAATTGAAGAAATCAAATTTGTTGGAGAATTTATAATTGGACTGAACAATTATTTCTTTGCCCTCTAAATGTCAATGCGTTTAAACTCGGGTAAACTATTTCTTGTATGCTAAGCAAATGCCTGAAATAATAGCCACGCCAGCAACTGCAGCACCAAGAGATGTCAAAACCTTTCTAGCTGAAACACCTGGTTTCTGAGAAGGAATTTCCAGTAGATCTTTCATCTGCACAAGAAGAAATATGATAGTTAGCGAGAAGGCCATAGGAAAATAAATCAGAACATATAAGCACTTTATTAGAACAGAAGAATATAAATGCTACTAAGCATGTGGCTTTTCCTATGAAGAAATTGTTTTAGAAGTCCAAAAAGCAGTCATTGACCAACCACAACAGGCTGCTTCCAATGCTTCTTAATTCCTTGCAAATGTCCCTTCCCAACAACTGCAACTACCGAATTATGCTCGGTGGCCACTCTTAGTAATTGAAATGACATGTACCTGAAAGTTGATGTCATTTTGCATTGATTTAATAGCTTGTACATAGGAGAGACAAATAAAGTACCTGTTACATGGAGTGGATTATCGCCAAACTTATTTGAATTACAACAGTGGAGAGAAACAGAAAAGCGGCTTATTACTTGTGTCCAGCCAACGAAAGTATGAATCGAGTGAATTTAAAGTTCTCCCTGGAGACCACACATACAACCTAAATCTATATTTAATCCTTACCTACATTGCCAGCTCCAAAAATCTTTGAAACAAGCCCCAATATCATAACTAACATACTGAAATGCCATCTCTCATAATATTGAAGACCTAATCTGGACGGTAATTGGAGGACAAAAGTTTAAGCTATATGCAAATTAGTTTAAACAAGCTCAATTTCACTTCTCTAACTCCATATGCTACGGAGCCACTAATAATGGAACCGTTATTGGAAAACTAAAGCCCAAAAACAAATGAACCACCAAGAAGAATAGAGAAAGGAAATAAGTTGGAAATTTTAATCAAAGATGACCTTTATCAAACTCAACCCAACTAGTTACAGAGCAAGTTTGGAGCTTTGGCTATCTAAAGATACCAGCTTGCCTTAAAACTCTTTACATATACATTGATGGGTACCAGGGTAATTACGAAGATCAATAATATGAATCGGCAACATGGATTAAAAGAATTACTAACATGGAATACTTTGCTTTATAAACAAACTAAAACTACTACAATGATAATTACAAATAATAAAAAAAAAGAATACTAACTGATCTCGTTCGAGCACAAGTGTTTCCATCAGAGTGGGGAATGCCTTGCTCATCTCTTGTATCACAAGAGTCAGCATGTCAACATCATCCATTTCCTTTAGCTGATAATAAACAAGAAAAAACCAACTAAAATTTTAATAGTTTCAAATAGTATGTTACTTATAAATGTTTCAAGAGAATAACCATGTTACAGAATATTAGCATTTGTTACAAGGAAGAAATGTAAGCTTAAGACCCTTACAATTTCCAGAGAATAACTATTGGCATTTCTATGAGTAAGAAAGAAAAGATTAGGACTATTACCATTTTATTGAGATCCTGAGGGCTCGGTAAAAAAAATGCTTGAAATAGTAATGAGTACAATTTTGCCTTGTGCCAAAGGGGCATTTTCATCCATGTCCTTCGTAAAGTAATCTGTTTCAGTTATCACATTTCAACCTTTTTAAATGGATACATAAACTAGAAAGAGAAAGCACAAGATCCACGATAAAGTAGAAAATATTAAAGCAAGACAGTTCATGAAAATGCAGAAGTTCCATGCAGGGTACAAGTCTATAGAAAAAAACAATGCTGCAGTTTAAATATAGTAGGTTTGGGATACGTGAATGATGAATGTGTCTGAGATGCAGACTGAAAGGACAACACTTGTCGGTGCAACACAAGCATTGCATGGAATCTGAAGTCATAATCAGCTTTCATGCTGTTAGAACACAAGTCTTCACTAATATAGAAGCCAATAAGTTCTTGAAACTGATTGAAGGGTTCTCTACATGATCCTACCCTTGATTAGCTGCCCACGCAGTAAATGAGATAGAGGGAGCAACTTGTAGAATGCGAATGAGAGGTGCATTATGGCCTAAAATATCATTGGTTCTTCAATGAGGTTATTCACGATTGGTCTCCTGGGCAGTTCACATTTTGTAACAAGACTCATGTACTGGTAGTCAAGTGTGTGGCACGATATAACCATTGCTGAAACACTTAGCTTGTGGTTGTGATCATTAACATTGAAGGTTTCTCAATTGGAAATATTCAACTAATACTGATCACATCATGAAGGATTAAATTCTCTGGGATGCAAAATTAACATTGAAAGACACCATGAAGGATTCAAGTTGTGGATATGCATGAAAATTGCAATTGAACTGGACGCAAATTACAAGGTACTGGAGAACTTCAAGATCAACTACATAATCATACAGAAGAATGGAGGAGTCAAATAGCAGTAGCTTAGGTTAAGTTGGGGTATCAACCAATAATCAAAAGTATCAATACCAAATTCCACAACAGTCAGTAAATGCATCCCACCTGCACAGGGCGATCACCAAGTATCACCTTTGAACCATATTTTCTTGCTTCTTCAAATGCTACACGAAACTCAGAACCAGGAAAAACCTCAAGCTTATTCGCTACCTAACAAAGGAACAGTAAGGTTGTTGCAGTGTAAAATACCCCAAATGTTCCAGATTTCTTTATTTATCATCAAGCAAAGTATGTAAGCACTAAATTAAGAGCAATGCTTGTTTCAATTTAAAGCTAATGTTACCTTTGCAAGAAACCAGCCATAAAGTATCCCAAACATGTTATGCTTTTTTTTCCACATTTCTATCATTTCTGCCATAGTTGGAACCTGATCAACAAGAGAAAAATTCATTAGAAAATGGAAATTCTACCGATGAAGCATAAAAAGAATGTGCATGGTAAAATATCAGATTAGAAAAGCAGATAACAGCATAACCAGCCAAAGAAGAGATGAAGCCACAAAACCAAAAATGGAAGATAATATCTCCTTCAAGAATGTCCAAATGAAGCCACCACAAAACATTTTACATCGTACACACAACCTCCATCGACTGCTTTACAGCTCGATCAAAAATTATAAAGCAAATAAAGAAACAATAATCATTCCGGAATCATACCTTTAAGTTCTGAGGGGTAAGCACAGCCACCCGACTTGAACACAACTCCAGAAACACAACCTAAAGTATATAGGCCACATGGTTAATTGAGAAACTAGTAAAAAACTAGAAGCAGCGAGTTAACCAAATAAATCAAATAACTAGGCAGTTTCCAAGGGCTAAAAAACCTGTGGTTTCAATAAACTAATTACAGTTTGAACTTCTCTGCAAGATTCCTGCAAAATATTACAAATATGACAACCAGTTTAATTCCTGTTTCTGTAGACCAAACTAACAAGATTAACGCTTTTACAAAGGTAATCATCAGGGACGACACAAAAGCCACAAAATAATGATACATCAATCGTTGGTTTATATGCATCTCTGGGTTTTTCTCACCAAGCAAAAAGAAAATAAAAAAAAATCAGGAAAATGACCTGAGAAACGTGAGCAGTGCCAACTAAATACACATCGCACGTGCCGCCCTCAGCCACCGACTCACAGGATAACACCACCACGCTCCGGCGAAGCTCCTCCGGAATATCCTTCCTCTCCGGCTCACCACCACTGCTCGTGGAGGCTGCAGCTTCGACGGTTTGGTCGTCGTCCCTCAGGTCATCAGCCACATTAACAATACTATCACTCAAAGACTGGGACTTGGTGTTTGGACTCGGATTTTCGATGTGAACAAAGTCCTCCAGCGGGTCCGACGGTTGCGTACCCGATGCGTGAGGGTCCATTTGCAGCGATATCTGGTGGGGTTTGGTAGCAAAGGTGGTAAATTTGGGAATTTTGAGGGGTGAGGATATGAGATGTGAAATGCAAGAAACTTTGTTATGATGAGAGAGAAGGTAGTTTTGGGTGGGAGCGGCAACGGTGAAGAAGCCGCGTGACTCAAACGAGTTGACCAGACGAGTCGAGCGATTCATAAAAACAGAGACTGGGAGAAAGAGTATTTAGCGTTATGAAAATTGACAGTGAAATTACGAAATGAGGTGATTGGATGCACGTTTCAGCCACCCTCCAGAGTGCCCTTCAAAAACTCTTCTGAAAGTAAATGATATGGAGGCCACGTTTCAGCCACCCTCCAGAGTCCAGAGTGCCCTTCAAAAACTCTTCTGAAAGTAAATATTATGGGCTTCGTTCAGAGTTGGGTAACAGACATAAAATCAAGTTTGGTTTTATTAAGTTGGTCAACATGAATATCATTTTAAATAATTTTTAAAATAATAATTTAATTAATTAATTTTCTATGTAATTAGGTACTTCTAAATATTTAGAAAGTTTTCTAATGTTTTCTTAAGGGCTAATTATAAAAAAATCTCAATATTATTTAATTTTATAATATTAGTGTAAAATTTAAAAAATAACATTAAAATGTTCAAATTTTTAACTTTTTGTAAAATAATTTGACATTAAATTTATGTGACATATTACGTAAGATTTTTTTATCATGTGGAAGTAACGTAGTCAGTGCCTCAGTGGTGCAAAATATGGAATAATAGAGCTTCTAACATAATTTTTAGTGGTTTGATCGAGATCCATTGAAAATCTTATTGTTCATAAAGAAACAACCCCTCGTATTGTAGCGGAAAATGACAAGGTGGAGGCCGTAAAAGTGACAACTGATTTGATTTTGCGTGCAGCAGAATAATTATAAATTTTTTGTTTTAATTTTCTAAAAATTAAGATCACCTTAAATTTTATAAAATAATTAATACATAAATTTTGATAAAAAAAGAATAACAACTAGTACTTTATTACAAAATTTGATTTTTTTCTTATCATTTCTCTTGAACTGTTTTTGAAACGACTCATCTAAATCACCTTAACTGTATAAGAAGTGTCTAGCCTTTAATAATATCAACAAAATTTATTGAAAGAATTGTAGATGGTTCGGTAAGGAGTGTTAGATCCCTTAGAGCTTAAATCTATCTATAATAAAATTTGAACATTTTAGTAATTTAATTTAAATTAAATTTTAATTTCAATTAAATTTAATTAGAATTACAAATAATTTTAATTAAATATCAATTACGCCTAAATAAGATTAAATATCTCATATTGATCTTTATTTATTAAATATCTCATATCTAGTCATAAACTTTTTCAAACTTTACAATCAAGTCTAACGTGATTAAAATATCTTTTCTCGCTTTAACTCGTTCTTTGCATTTGACCCATTAGATTCTCAAATATAATGAGGCAATGGATATAAATTATAACCTCAAATTATCTTAGGATTAAATAAATTAAACTGCTTTAATTTGGCTATAGTTCTTTAATTAAACAATTTATATCTATAGATCAAGATTGATGTATATCATCGCATTATAACTACTCAAATATTTAAGAATGTAAAAGTATTTCTAACTAGCTTTTCATGCGTAATTTTTTTTCCTATAATTCAGTCATTCATCATGCATTATTCTGATTAGACATCAAGTATGCAAATAATGTCTAGTCTAAACATGTTAGCTCTCCACTGTTAGTAAATAATTCAATTAATGACATTTAAAAACTATTTTTCAAAGTGTAATTCCACCTTGGCCAAGGATTTTTCAAATTAATACTAATCTAGAATATTGGAACATTCTCCCTAATCACTTTAGGGTGATAAATCATGTATTGATCACTTAACTACTTCCACATAGTTTATACTATATCAAATGACTATTGACTGAGTTATCCTTTACTAGAATAGGTCATAAGTAGTATCAAAATATAGTAATCCCTATATCTCATGTCAAATGATCACTTATACAATCATCACAATAAAAATATCCAAAGACATATCAGTAATGTTCTAAATGGAATTCTCATATTAGGTCAATTTAGTAAACTTTTTCTCTAACAGGTACTCACATATTTTTTTAAGTATTTGAATATTTTAACTTATAAAATCGGTTACTTCCTTCAAAGGGAATAAACATAACATGTGTTAGTCTTTTTACATTTTATTAATGTCTTGTCTTAATAAAATAATGACTAGGAATAATTTAAGAATAATACATAAATATAATATGAGTCTCATAATTATGATCTCATTATAAATTCATTTGCGATGTATATTTATCTCATGTACTTTATCATATACATCTCATTATGTATAAGATAAATAATGTCTTTAAATTATTTTTTTCATTAAACTAGAACCAACTGATTGGCTATAGGACATAAACCAACAATCTCCTACTTGCACTAAGTCAATCTTCTAATTATCTTATACCATATCACTATATGATAATCATGTTTCTACTGGGACAGTGGTTTAGTGAGAGAATTATACAAGATTTTCTATAGTAAGAACTTGTTTAAATCTTACAAATTTCATCTTAATTTTCATCATAATTAAAAGAAACTACCTAAATACATATTTGGATCTTTAATGAGACCTTAGCTCCATTTGTATACCTAAAGGCTCTATTGTTTTATAGTAAATTAATGTACTGAACAATGTAAGGAACTATATCAATTTTATTAAATATCTTATTTATCCAAATAATCATTTCTACCAAACGAAAAATGTATCATGACTTAATTAGCAACCTTGCTTCATTAGAACCTTTCCAATCTATAAATAATAATTTTATAAGTAAAATATACCTTAATTAGGATTTACTTCTAAAATTAATATATATATATAACCTAAACTCAAATATTAACTTATAGATAGAATAATAGATATCTTTAATACCTCACGAATATCAGATATCTCAAATATCAT
This sequence comes from Erythroxylum gracilipes, assembly GCA_026413385.1. Classification (NCBI taxonomy): domain Eukaryota; kingdom Viridiplantae; phylum Streptophyta; class Magnoliopsida; order Malpighiales; family Erythroxylaceae; genus Erythroxylum; species Erythroxylum gracilipes. The sequence goes on along the minus strand of JANZLC010000202.1, from coordinate 20,876,520 downwards.
ATAACTTTAGTACACTATCTATGTACTTAGACTAGAATAGGTAAACAACGTCCATATCTATCTCTAGATATCTAATTCCTATAATTAAATTATTTCACTTTCATATCCAACAAGAGTTGTTCTTTGATAATTATATTTTCCACAATTGAAAATATTAATTATTGTTCTCTATTAGCAATACGTCTCTATATACCCTACTAAAGAGGACAATTATACTCGCATTAACCTTTTTGTAGACATGATAAATTTACAATAATCACCAAAGCAAACTCTTTAAATTCACTATAAAAGTGAATCTTTCAACATCTCATAGCCTTTCAACTATACATCAAATGTATCAATAACGACATTTACTTCCAATTAGATGTATTATTATAAGATTTGAAGCTTTCAGATTTCATCTTAAAACCACTACTTTTCTTGAGAACTGTTATCCTATAAGTATACATTGAAATAAAAATTTTGTTCCGTAAGGATTATATCTAACCCTTTGGATATCTTGTAACCTTTTATTGTTCAATTAACTTCCAACTTATTGGATAATACTTCAACTAAGCATCAAATCATAAAATCATTTACTTAACTCTTTCAAAAATTATTCCATTCCATATCTAATATAAAATCTTACTAATTAACTTAGTTGGAACTTCAAAGGTAAGTTGTTATACTAAGCACAACTATATAAAAAATAAATATGGTATCATAAAATATCTCATATTGTATATTCTCCTTACCTAAAACTGTACTCTTATAAAATTTAGTTATGGAGATATTTACTAGTGAATCTCATTTCTTATAGATAATCAAAAATTTTAAAACTCACCGTATCGATCTTATTGAAATGCTTCAACATTCTCAATGCTTAATTTCTACTTAGATTTAAACAATTTGAGCTTTTCAAAAGTTTTAAATCAATATTTCATTTGATACATAAGACTATATCACATAAAGTCATTAGTACTTCTAACGAAATATAAGAATCATCTTTTTATGAATTGTTATTCCATTCATTATATCATTTGTATAAATTTAACTAATCATCATCTGTAATGAACCACTTCCATAGTGCATATGGCCGAACATCTAGAGGATATTTGAGAACATACCCTATGAGAATGGCACATTGGAATAATCACATTAACTTATTTAAGGCATCACACATTTCACAAGCATTCAAAATGATTAAATCTTCTTATTACATTCACAAACAAAAACTTACATTGTGTCATTACAATTCATGATCCATGTATATACATTACATAACGTTTGAGATTTTACTACTCCATGCAAAATGTATAATATGAAATGGGATGCTAACTGAAAACATTCTAACTAGACTCCTCAGATATCAGATGACAGACCTTTGAGTTATTCTTGTTCCCAAAATGATAGTACTAGAATTCTACTAGATTGCCTTATAAGCTAGAACTCCCTTGTACCTAAAAATCAATGTTACAATTTTAATGAGTTTGCAAACTCAGTGAGTGAACTATCATCAATGTACTCACTCAAGGCAGAATATAAACATCATAAGTATATAACCAAGTTATCAACTCATTCAGTATCAAATCCCACATCACATTTTATCTTATTTCAATAAGTACATGTTTACAAACATTTCATATCACCATTTCAGAACAATCCAATAATTCATCTCAATCATTCATATGATACATGTAAAGTTATAAATATGCAAATGCACATGTGACTCTATTTCTATTTTACTTTGTTGTGGCCGAGCGCCTATATTGTCTCATATCTGTTGTGTATATCGAGTTCATTTCATTTACTATCACGTACCTATTGTGGATACTGGGCTCATTATTAACTGAGCTTGTGGCTTTTTGTGTATAATTCCTGAGCTTAAACCTCTTTTTCACATTTGTCACTCTAGTCACAGCTCCTTTATCTGATCATGCATATCAATGTAATATAATGCATTAATTCACATAATATGTTATCAATACTTTTCATTCAATGTGTTCATATCATTTATCACATTCTTCAGACTAGTGTCTGACATTCAACATTCAGTTGAGTACACATTTCATATTACACATACAATTTGAAAACACTTTCATATACAGTCCCAAGTATCAAACTCCTTGGCCCAACAATGTCGGGAATCATAACAGTCATATAAGTAACCATTCAATAACTGAAAGTTAACCAGAAACAATTCAATCATAGTGAGAAACATCTAGGTTAACTCATAGTATGCTGCAGAAAAGCTACTGCCTTGATGATCTGGCAATGTCAAGATGCTGGCGATCAACTTGTGCATCTATAGTCATGCAATACATACAGAGTTCACAAATTGCTAACTTGTTTAATCATACAAATATTCAATCATGCACATGTATAAGTGTCATGTTCAATGCATGCTCAATTGGCTTTTTGGGTATGTATTCTTATACATAGATCTTGACTACTCAATTTGTGCTTATACACCCTAAGACCATTTAAACATTATATTTTGTCTACTATCATTTCACAATCAGGTTTGTACCTTTAAGTTAGCTTGATTCACTCCAAATTCATCAACCATACTTTATGTTGGGCCCAGGTCCCGTTAATTATCCCAAAGCGACCATTTGAGGCGGTCAGGTGAGGATCGTGCAAAAAGGAAAGTTTAAAACTTCAATTTAAAAAGAATTTCAGAGGCAACCATTGGTAGGTTCGCCGTAGCGAAACTAAGGTAACATTTCAAGGACCTTTCGAGAGAAGTTTGCCATAGCCAACATCTGGCTTTGCCACGACGAAGTCTCAAGGTCGAGCAACCGTACACTTCAGGACAAATATGTCGTGGCAAAAGTCTGGTTTCGTCTCGGCGAAGTCCCCATATCCAATCCAAGAACATTCAAATGGAAAATTCCATAAAACTTCAACAATCAAAACTGATAAAATTGAGCTTAAACTTAACCTATCCATAGTCTACCTAGGTTAGAAAAACAAAAACCTAGTTTAGAAATCCATCAAAAATCAAAATGGGTTCTCTTCTTTCTTCTAACTCAACACCAATTTCTCTACTTCTTCTTCTACCTAAGCAAGAAGGAAAGATGAAACTTACCTTAAACAAGTTGATTCTTCCTCTTTCCTAGCTTCCCCACGTTTTTCTCTCTTCTTTCTTTCTTCTCTACGTTTTCTTTTCTTTTCTCTTCTTCCACGATTTTTCTCTTCTTCTTCCTATTCAAGAAGACAATTTGCCTTGGTCTTCCAATTTTGCCCTTCATCAATTAACCTAATACCTTAACTTAGTCCTAATATTTCTATTATAATTCCTACTTATGCTCACTAAATTAACGGACTTAATTCCAAAAATAAATAAACAATTAATAAATCATAACAGAATAAATAATTAATAAATGAATAAATAAAAAAATAAAAAAATTGGGGCCCAACATTAATGGTACATGAATAAAAGCAGTTGTCGGGGTGGAGACCTAGGCGTGGAGGACAGAAGAGGCATGGGGACAGTAGGGGACAACAAAAAAACCTAGCTGCCAATGGAAGATGATGGGCGCGTGTGTGACACGCGTCCACCATCTCAATGATTTTTTTTAATGTTATTAGGAATGCTTTTAAATTTTAGGTTAATGTTTCAAGGTGTTAAGTTATTAAATTAAACTAATCATCAAGTCAACTCTAAAATTAAAGTAATTATATTTTAATATGATTAAGATTAATATGTTAATTAATTTTAGAAAAGATAGTTTCTAAAATTAGAATTAATTACTTTCAATTAGATTGAAATTAATTAATTGGAAAAGTAGTCTCTAAAATAAGATTAATTAGTTTCAATTAGATTTAAATTATTTAATTAGACTCCTTAAAATTAAGAAAATTGTTTTCTTAAGTAATTAAGAAAGTTGTCTCTTAATTAGTTTTATTTATTTCAATTTGATTGAGATAAATTAAATTTATAATTTATTTGTTTAGAGAATTATTATTCAATTTATTTAGAAATTGTTTCTTTATTTAAAAATAATTAATTTCTTGATTTATTAAAAAGGATATTATCTTGATTAAATTTTGAAAAGTGTTTTCATTTATTCATCAAGAAAAGGAGCTTTCTTTAAATTTTTTTAAATAGTTTTCTAATTTATAGAAGAAAGATTT
>JANZLC010000202.1:20850468-20872301 GCA_026413385.1 Erythroxylum gracilipes | reverse complement strand
AAGATGAAACTTACCTTAAACAAGTTGATTCTTCCTCTTTCCTAGCTTCCCCACGTTTTTCTCTTCTTCCTTCCCTAACTTCTACGATTTTCTTCTCTTCTTTGTTTCTTCTTTATGTTTTTTTCTCTTCTTTTCCCTTCTTCCACGATTTCTTCCTTTCTTTCTTTTATTCAAGACCACTTTTATTCTTATCTTCCAATTTTGCCCTTCATTAATTAACCTAATGTCCATTAACTCCCTTTAGTCTATTAATATCTAATACCTTAACTTAATTTTAACACTTCTATTAAAATTCTAATTTCTACTTATGCTCACTAAATTAATGGACTCAATTCAAAAAAATAAATAATAAATAATAAAATTTTTAAAAATTCAGGGTCCAACACTTTACACTTATTGTAAGGCCCCAAATTATACCCTAGTAGAAATATTGCATGTCTATAAAGGTATATGTGATATAATTAAAAATTGCATATGTCTTGAATCTATTACATCAAACCATAATTAGTAACTTGGAATTAATTGTTACCATTAGAAAATTGATGTATTAAAATGTACATTTAGACTAGGAAATTATCAGGTGGCAAGATAAGTTGGTACATGGAAAGTAGGGTGACTAAGCATATACATTTAGTGACATTTGGCATAAGTAAATAAGGGACAAATGGTAGTATAATTGAATGACATTTGGAAGCATTGATTAAACGACAAGTAGCCTGGTACGATTGTGACATTTGGCAGCTTGAGGAGTGGAAAAATGAGATGCATGCAATGGAGACATATGCCATATTGTGAGAGTGACACCTAGCATCAAATGAATCTAGCTAAGGCAGAAGTGTTTCTGCTGGTCATTCTTCTTCTCTTTGTTCATCACCACCGAAACACCATTCTCTTTCATTCTTATGTATTTAGCTTATATTGTGCTTGATTATCACATCAAAGTGTTGCATTAAGGAAGTTAGACCTTGTCATCTTTTGTTCAATTATCTTCTTAGTGTTAAGATCATCCTAGTTTCACTTGGATTTTAGAGTTGTGTTTGTTGCTTGGAAGGTTAGTTGGCTTGTTCTTTGGAATTGGAATTTGAAGTTAAATAGGTAAGGGAATTCTAAACTTGATAGCACGTATTAATACAAGTTCTATGATGATTGAATTATCATGGAACATGTGTTATGATGATGATAAATGAGTGCTCAAAAAGTGAGCTTTCTATGGTAAATTCTGTTTTGGTTTTGACGCATGAAAGACTATGATTTATGAGCCACCTGATGAATATTTTTCAATTGGATTTGGACATGAATTGGATGAGGAATTGAAGCATAAGTAAGGTAGAATTGAGGTGAAATGAATGGACTTTGATGAAGGTGTTTGGGATTTGCTATGATCGTGGCACTGATATGGTTTTGAGATGAAAATTTCTATTTTGTGCAATTGTTGAACCAAATAAGGTTAAGATACTTTAAAATGGTGTATTTAAACTTAATTAATATTGAAAATCACTAGTTTGAAGTTAAATTAGTTGATTAAAGGTTGAATAAGTTTTGAATTGTTAATCGAGGTAATAACTTAAGGAAGATGTTTGAAATCAAAGTATCTAATGTTGGAAAATATGATTTGTTCAGTGGATAAATGTGTTCTTATGGAACCAAATGTGATCTAAAGGATATATTCAATGTGTTAGTTATGACTGTTAGTGAATGTGGAACTTGTGTAAATACATGTAAAGTGTAATTATTTAATGTATTTATTGGTGCATTATCGTAAATGTTTATGCTTATAAGGCATGTTAAGTTTGATCAAATGTGAATGAACATGTTCAATTTGAGCAGGATGGAATAAAGTCATATGTTATGCACTACATCTTTTACATGTGATTCTGAAATATGAAATGGTTTGTTTTAAAACTGCTAAGTCCTAATCATGGGTAAATAGGCATACCTAGAAGGGTCTGCAAGTGCTCCTGTTCTTTGACACTTCGGTGTCTTCTGTACTTTGACACTATGGTGTCCCTAATTCTTAAACACTACAGTGTCTTTTAATTTAGATGCATAAGTCTCTTATGTTTCTATTGATACCAATCATTGGTATCCCTTGTTCTGTTCCCGTTATCCACTTCTGTAAAAAGGACTAACAGGCTAATATGTTTTATGTTCTGATATATGTTTAGTTCTAAAACAAGCTAAGTTTTGATCTGATACAAGTTATGCCTTGATCTGATATAGGTTATATTCTACTCTGACATAATTATACCATGTTCTGAGACTTTTAAGTTCTGTTATGAAGTAACAATATTCTGTTTTGATACTTATATGATTTGTTATGATGCAAGAATAATTTGTTATGATGAATTACATTATGTTCTGATGCTTTTAATGGTCTGATTACTCTTTAATTTGATTAATTAAAGATTGCTTATGATATACTCTGATTTAGTACATGTGAATGCTAGACAACTGTTAGAAGCAGCCGCCATTTTATATCTTGTCTAGTTATTCCCCACCAAGCTTTATGCTTAGCATGGTGATTTTGCCTCCGTGTAGGTTTTGATAAGAAGATTTAAGACTGGGATAAAGACAACTGCAGTGGCCAAAGAAGGATGTGTTTTTGTTTTGGGAAATGTTCAGTTTGTTATTGAGTTGTACTCAATATGATAAGACATTTTGTATTTTTTAATAACCTTATTTAGGATGGATTTAGAAGTTAAGACATGTATTTTGAAAAGGACAATATGTATGATGTATTTTGTTTATTAACTCAACCTATAATGAAATGTATTGTATGTTTGTCTGAGTTTCTTTTAAGGAGTTTTAGAATGCATTGGTATATCCTCTCAGGGGGTATCCGGGTGTTACATTGTTTGATATCAGAGTCTGGTTTTGGCTATTCTGGTTTAACCAAGGCTTAGCTATTACTTGTACTTGAATATAAGAGTTGTGTTTGGCCTAATGTGGTTTGTCCCATGTTTTGGTTTTAGATTTAAGTATGGAGCGATCTCAAGAAGTCGTTGACAAGGTTGTTGAAAGTAATAATCTTGAGTGATCTCGTCCATTGATATCGGGACCCTCTAGGATAAATTTAGATGAAGCATCACCACCTTCACCCCCAGCTTAAGGGGAAGCTTTGTTTAAGTTGTCACAAGATATGATGACTTTGCTACACCGTATGATCGCACCCAAGGCTCTGATCGATCAGCTATAAAAGTATGGGGCTAAACAATTTACTGGAACATCTTTGGAGGAGTCTAAAAGGGATAAATTTTGGTTAGAAAAGGTGAAAAGGATGCTAGATGAAGTTAGTTGCCCACCTGAACAAATGGTGCAGTGCGCTGTCTCTTTTCTTTAAGAAGTGACCTATGAGTGGTGGAAGTATGTTATGAGGTAACCTAACTACCTGAGCCTCTGACTTAGGATTTCTTTTCCCAAGAGTTTAAAGCCAAATATGTGATGGAAGCTTATAGAAAGAAGCAATTCTTGAATATGAAGTAGAGAAGTCTGTCCGTTGCTGAGTACGATAGGGAATTTAATCGATTCAACAAGTATGCACCTAAATCTATACATTCTGAGGAGTTCCGCTGTCATCAGTTTGAGGATGGTTTAAATGATTCAATCAAAGAGTATCTTGCAGCATTTACTCTCTTGCAGCAAGTGAGTTACCATCAGCTAATACAAGCTGCTATTAAAATAGAAAAATAGGAGATGGTTAAGAGAGAAAAAGTTCAGCAAAGAGGTTTTGCTAGAGGAGGTCAGTCCTCATGTAAGAGAAGTCGGGAAGGTGCTTCAATTGCACAATAATTCACTCAAAGATTTGTAACAAGGGGAAAGCGACAAGACTTTCCCTCATCGACTGATTCTGATATGGGTTCCTCTGTAGGTCGAGGTTCTGGTACTCTAGAGTGCCCTTTTTGCTTCAATCACCATTGGAGTTCTTATAGAAGGGCTACAGGTGCATGTTTTAAATATGGCAGCACTGAGCATTTGATAGCTAATTGTCCTATAAGACACTCTCAGATGTCACAAGCTAGTAGATAAGTTTCTCATACACCTGCTGGGAATAGAGGATGTGATAAAGGACGTGGAGGATCTAGTCACTTCAAGCCTAGTTCGAGTACTCATTCAAAAATTATTGATCGACCTACTGTACTATCTACTTCAGCTCAGGCTATGCTTTGAAAGCTCGTGAGGACCAGGATGCACCTAAAGTCATTATTGGTACTGTTTCTCTCTTTAACTTTGAAATACATGCTTTGATTGATCCTGGATCCACCCATTCTTATATCTATGTTGGAGAAATTCCTGTTAGAAAGATGCCTGTAGATCAATTAGAGTATGATATTCATGTAACCAATCCTTTGGGTAATAGTGTGTTGGTTAATTAGGTTTATAGAAATTGTCCCGTTATGATTAAAGAAGTGAGTATGTAGTAGATGTAGGGCCCCGATTCTGGAGCCCAATAATCCAGAGTTGTAAAACATGAGTGTATTACCCTATAGGTTATTTCAATGAACCCTCACTAGCCATCATCCCACAAGGGTGGCAAACCCTCACCGATCAAACACTAAAATCACAAATTGACTTCTTAAGGACAATTGTAGCTTTATGTCTCTAGTTTATTTTGAAACAAGAACCATCTCATTCAGAGCTCTATAGGCCAAGATATGCTTAAAAAGCCAAAGTATGTTCATACCCTAGTCATGCTCTTCCAACCAATCCCTCACTTTCTTTCCATCAATATTTTTCCAAAACAACACCAAATACTACCAATTTTTATGGAGAGATAGAAAAATGTGTTATAAATCTATTGGTTTAAGAATTAATTCATTTGGAGGCTGGATGAAGAAGTTATGGCCAAAAGAATCAAACATGATTTTGCCCTCAATCATATTGTACCTATTTCGGGACAATTGGCATAACTTTCACTAGAGATATCAGATTCGTTTTGTATTAGAACGGTTTCGAAGAGGACTTCTAGATTTGCAACTTTCAAGAAGACTCTGAAGAGAAATTTTTCCATTTGGAGGGTCAAAAATGTGGACCGTGTGGAAATACATGGTCAGACCGTGTATCCCTCGGGTTTGGCGACTTTTCTGCATCTAGAATACACGGTTAGTGTCAATTTACACAGCCTGACCATGTATCCTTCGAATTTTTACTCAATTTTCCTTCTCCAGGACATCTCCCATAGATCCTACATCTATTCTAACATCCCTTTTACTCATAATCTTTCCAAATTTAACTCTTCTAGTGCGATATCACTTCATTTACTATAGTTGTTCCGTATATACATCCTCTACAATATCCTAACTCATAATGGTTATAACCCTCAACTCCAATATCCAAAAATCACATACTTTATACCATTGGGAAGCTAAAAAGATAAGCGACAACTTTGTCTAATTCGGCTTAGATTATTCTAAATTTTCCCTTGAAGTCATAATACAATTTTACAACTATGGAAAGATTGAAAATGCAATGTAAAGACTTAGAAAGTCACAAGCAAAAGCAATCATATTTCATTAATGAGTCCAAACACAATTTGAGCCTAGCATTAGTTTCATATCAACATACACATCAACTTAATACAAATACAAATGGATGCTCAATGTTTGATATGCTTATAAAGCTATCCAAAAGTTTAGCCACTAGCTTAGTTACAAAAATCTCTAACTATCGTGGAGTTTTCGAATGCCTTGCAAAGATCAACGATCTTCTTGTTCTGCACCTGAGGAGTGGAAAAATATTGGGTTAAGCTACAACGCTCAGTGGCTAATATATTTATAGTCATTGGCAATGAGCCACGCAATCAAACATATATATATATATATATACACATCCATATCTCATTTACATCTAGCAATCCAATCATTCACAATTCTAGTTCAAAACTCAAAGTCAAGCATATTATCACATAAACATTTCATACTTCAATCATCCATGCATAACACTCAATTATCATCATGATCAACAAATCAAATGCAATGCACAAACAAATTGGCTTGAGGGTTCCATGGAACGAAATGGTGAAACAAAGTTTGCACCATGAACAAAATGAGTCCTTTTTCTTCAGATCTCATATGCCATAAGCGAGTAGTCGGGAGAAGAATCTTTTCAATGTGCACGTGACGAACAAAATGGTTCCGCTCTTGCCCATACAAAAGCACATATTAATGCTCAATTCAATTCATAGCATATTCATATTCTCATGCTTTTCTTCTTGTCATTTATACACAATGTTATAACCTTTTTCAAGGCATAACATAATCATAATCATCATGCATTTCCAAGCACTCACAACAATTCAATTTCCAGCAAATCAAATTCAAGAAATTAAACATACGCATACATAGGCAAGAATTTTCCCAATTACATGATAACTATAAATACATTACCCACCTTAATCATTTGCAAAAATCTAACTCAAGGTTGTCTTTCCTCTTGCTCTTGGGTAGGGTTCTCTTGGTTTTCTAAAACAACCAAGGTTCCATTCAAGACAATATTCTAATAAAATTTATAAACTTCAAAAACAATCACAAAATGCAATAAACATAAATTAAGCTCAAACCTAACCTACCCATAATCCATCTAGGTTAGAAAACCCAAGACCTAGATTAGAAACCCTAGGAATCAAATCGGTTCCTTCTTCCTCTTCTTCCAACACAACACCCATTCTCTCTCTAATCCCTTCATTCTCAACACAACCCATTTCTCTAATAAAGTAAGATGAAAAGATGATTAACCTACCTTAACAAGCTTGATTTCTCTTCTTCCCACGTTTTCTTCTTCTTCTCTAGCCTCTCTCAAGACCTTCTTCTTCTCTTCTTTTTCTCTCACATTTTTTCTACTTCTACGACTTCTCTCTTCTCTTCTTCTTAATTCAAGACCATCTTTGGTCTTGTTCTTCCTATTTTGCCCCTCTTCTTTGTTAGCCCTTCCAAAAATACCCACTTCATTTAATGTAAGGTCTTCTTACTCCTTAGGCCATTTAAATCCAATACCTTAACCATACTCTAATTTAATTCTAATATGCCTATTCAAAATTCTAATTTTTATTTATGCCCACTAAAATAATGACTCAATTCTTAAAATAAATAAATAAAAACAAACAAAACATAAATAAATAATTAAACAAATAATAAGTAATTTAGAAAAATTTTAGGATCCAACAGCGGATCTGATTAAATTGCCTTTTCATGAATTTGATTTAATTTTGGGTATGGATTGGTTATCCAAACATTAGGCAGTGGTTGACTATAGTGTTAAGACTGTTGTGCTTAGGAAGCTTGATCAACCTGAAATGATATTGTACGACATTCGAATTAGTTCTCTGGCTAATATGGTATTTGTTATACAAGCTCAAAGGTTCCTTAGGAAGGGATGTGAAGTTTATTTGGCTTTTGTAATTGATTCTAAGAAGGAGAGTGTCTGATCGTGATCCTTGATTTACTTCGAGATTATGGAAAAGTCTGCAAAAGGATTTGGGTACTCAAGTCAAGTTCAGTTCTGCTTTCCATCCCCAAAAAGATGGACAATCTAAATGGGTTATTCAGGTGTTAGAAGATATTCTTCGGGATTATGTGTTAAAATTCTTGAAAAGTTGGGATAACTATCTTGCTTTGATGGAGCGTGCTTATAACAATAATTATCAAACTGGTATTTGCATGGGGCCTTATGAAGCTCTATATGGTAGGAAGTGTAGGACTCTGGTATGTTGGACTGAATTATGTGAAAACAAGATGATTAGGCCTGACATTGTGAAAGATGCTGAAGAAAAAGTTCAAGTTATCCAACAAAGATTGAAAGTCGCCAGTGATAAGCAGAAATCCTATTCTGATTTAAAAAGTAAAGATAGAGTATCAGGTAGGAGATAAGGTATTTTTTAAAGTGTCACCATGGAAAAACATACTTTGGATTGGGAAGAAAGGTAAGCTCCGTCCACGATACATCGGTCCCTATGAGATTCTTAAGAGAGTCGAACTAGTAACTTATTAGTTAGCTTTTCTTGAAGAATTAGCCAAGTTACACGATATGTTTCATGTTTCCATGTTGAGAAGACATCGGTCAAATGATACCTGTAAAATTTTCGTGTAAGAAATTCAAGTCCAACCGAATTTTTCTTATGAGGAAGGGCCTGTGTCTATCCTAGCCAGAGAAGTTCGATAACTCAGAAATAAAAAAAATACCTTTGGTGAAAGTACTATGGCAACACCATAGACTCGAAGAAGACATGAGAGCTAGAATCGACCACGAGAGTACAATATCCTCAGCTATTCTCATCAGGTATGAATTTTGAGAATGAAATTTTTTTAAGGGGGAGAGCACCAAATCACACCCTGGTAGAAATATTATGTGTCTATAAAGGTATATGTGATATAATTGAAAATTGTATATGTCTTGAATCTATGGTCCATCAAACCGTGATTAGTAACTTGGAGTTAATTATTACCATTAGAAAATTGATGTATTAAAATGTACATTTAGACTAGGAAAATTGTCAAGCAGCAAGACAAGTTGGTATATGGAAATTAGGATGACTAAGCCTATACATTTAGTGACATTTGGCATAAGTAAATATGGGACAAATAGCAGTATAATTGAATGACATTTGGCATCATTGATTAAATGACAAGTGACCTGGTAAGATTGCGACATTTGGCAGCTTGAGGAGTGGAAAAATGGGATGCATGCAATGGAGACACATGTCATGTTATGAGATTGACACCTAGCATCAAATGAATCCAGCTAAGGCAAAAGGGTTTCTGTTGGTCATTCTTATTCTCCTTATTATTCACCACCGAAACACCACGCTCTTTCATTCTTGTGTATTTGACTTATGTTGTGCATGATTATCACATTAAGATGTTGCATCAAGGAAGTTAAACCTTGTCATTTTTTGTGCTATTGTCTTCTTGGTGTTAAGATCATCTTAGTTTCACTTGGATTTTAGAGTTGTGTTTGTTGCTTGGAAGGCTAGTTGACTTATTCTTTGGAGTTGGAATTTGAAGTTAAATAGGTAAAGGAATTCTAAACTTGATAACATGTATTAATACAAGTTCTATGATGATTGAATTGGCATGGAACATGTGTTATGATGATGATAAATGAGTGCTGGAAAAGTGAGCTTTCTATGGCAAATTCTGTTTTGGTTTTGATGCATGAAAGACTATGATTTGTGAGCCACCTAATGAATATTTTTGAATTGGATTTGGACATGAATTGGATGAGGAATTGAAGCATAAGTAAGGTAGAATTGAGGTGAAATGATTGAATTTTAATGAAGGTGTATTGAATGGAGTATGGAGGAGTTACAATTTAGAGACAAATTGAAGGCTATGGGTGAGTGAACCTTGGGTTCACTCATCCCATGATCGTGGGAATTTTATGGCTCATTCCCATGGTCGTGGGAAATGCTTAGGAATGAGAAAAGGTTGGTTTGTGCAATTGTTGAACTATATAAGATTAAGACACTTTATAATGATGTAATTAGATTTGATTAGGGTATGAAATGAACCTAGTTTGATGTGGAATTAATTAATTAAAGGTTAAATAAGGGTTGGATTATTAATTGAGGTAATAAATTAAGGAAGATGTTGTTTGATATCAAAGTGTCTAATTTTGAAACTTATGAGTTGTTAAAGGAATAAAGCATACTTATGAATGCTAATGTGATTTAAAGACCAAGAGTAATGTGTTAGATGTTAATGTATATGTGAATTGGGAACCTGTGTGAATACATGTAATGTGTAATTACTTAATGTATTCATTGGTGCATTATTGCAAATGTTTATGTTTGTTAGGCATGTTAAGTTTGATCAAATGTGAATGAATATGTTCAATTTTGAGCAAATTGGAATAAAGTCCTATGTTATGCACTACATCATCTATATGTGATTCTGAAATTCGAAATGTTTTGTTTTAAAACTGTCAAGTTGTAATTGTGGGTAAATAGGCATGCTTAGAAAGGTCTGCAGTTGCTTCTGTATCTAGACACTTCAGTGTCTTTTGTACTTGACACTCTGGTGTCTTTTGATCTTAGACATTTCAATGTCTTCTCTTTTAGAGACTTAAGTCTTTTCTGTTTCTGAGATACTAATCTTAAGTATCTTCTGTTCTAGTCCCGTTACTTACTTCTGTAAAAAGGACTAGTAGGCTAATCTATTTTGTGTTATAATATATGATCAGTTTTGAAGCAAGCTAAGTTCTGTTCTGATACAAAGATGTCTAATCTGATACAAATTTGTTATGTTCAGACACAATTACATTTTGTTCTGAGACTTTTAAGTTCTGTTATGAAGTAATGATGTTCTGTTCTGATACTTACATGATTTGTTCTGATGCAAGAATATTTTGTTCTGATGAATTATATTTTATTCTGATGCATTTGTGATCTGTTTTGTTGTAATGAATAATTTGATTACTTTCTGATTTGAACAATTAAAGATTTCTTGAATATGAGATGATTCAGTGAATGTGAATGTTAAACGACTGTTAGAAGTAGTTGCCAAATTTGTATCTTGTTTAGTTATTCCCCACTAATCTATATGCTTAGCATAGTGGTTTTGCCTCCGTGTAGGTTTTGATAAGAAGATTTGAGACTGGGACAAAGACATTCGCAGTGGCTAAGAAGGATGTATTTTATTTTAGGAAATGTTCGGTTTTTTTTTTGAATTGTACTCAATATGATGAGACATTTTGTATTTTTGTGTATATGGTTTGTAATAACCTTAATACAAGATGAATTTAAAATTTATGGCATGTATTTTGATAAGTATAAGATATATGATATGTTCAGTTTTTAATTCGAAAAAATATGAATATGAAATATGTTGTTTTCAAGGAACTTTTGAAGTATCTTTGTATATGTTAGGTATGTTTTGTGTGGCATCTGTATATCCTCTTAGGAAGTATATGGGTGTTACATAACTTCCTACCAGTTTAATTAATTCTAAACGTAAATACATCCATCATGTAACATCAAATGCAAAAATCGATTTTATATCCTAATTCACATGCATATTTACCTCAATTCTCAATCAAACACAAATTCATAAGCTAAAATACTTTCATATGCTAAGTAATCACATTTAAAATTAATTTCATCCTCGTCCGACTGTGCCATTGATTCACTAACGATAGTGACATATAATGCAAATGCACACCAAATGCACATAAGACTTGAGACAAATATACATATTGACACAAAATCATACAAAATAGAAAAAAATTTGGGGAGTTAAATAAGACACACAATATGCAATGCAAAACTACCTACCACTGTCCCACACTTAAACAACACATTGTCCTCAATGTGTGGAAGTGGTGCACAATGAAAAATACAATTCACATACAAAAGCAGAAATAAAAAAAATAAAAGATAAAGGGCACAAGAAAGCTTATTCAATGGGACGACAGTAAAGGTAGCATTGTTGGAAAGTGTACTCCCTCAGCATAACTTCCTTATTCTCGTCTTTCGTCTTCCTATAGTCACACATAAAATTTAAAAACATTAGTAAAATAAAACACAAAGCATAAAACATAAAACATAAAACACACCAAACTATAAAAATCTGATTCTAGTTTTTATAGTCACTGGGAAGACTCTTTAGCCTACGCTTGGATCACTGGAGGGGTTGGAGAGACAACTTTTCTCATTCTTTGCGTAATTGGCAGCCGGAATAAAGCTTACAATGGTGGCCATTCACTTTAAAGGTCTCTCTTTGCTCATTTTCTAACTCTAATGATCTGGATTGATAAACATTAACTACTGTAAAGGGGCCACTCCATCGAGATTTTAATTTTCCTGGGAAGAGATGAAGTCTAGAGTTAACTAGTAAAACCATATCCCTTGCATGGAAATCCTTCTATTTGAGATGTGCATCATGCCACTGCTTTACCTTTTCCATATACAATTTTGCATTTTTGTACGCTTGCAGCCTTAATTCTTCCGACTCATTCAATTGAAGCTTTCGTTTTTCCTGATTACTTTTTTTATCCCAGTTTAGGTCCTTAATTGCCCAATACGCCTTATACTCCAATTCCCAGTAAGTGACAAGCCTTTCTATAAATCAATCTATAAAGTGTCGTATCAATGCTTGTCTTAAATGTTGTCTGGTAGGCTCAAACTGCATCATCCAGTTTATTCACCCATTCTTTTCTTAAAAAGTTGACGGTCTTTTCTTAAAAAAAAAATTAGTTCTCGGTTGACGGCCTCAACTTGGCCACTTGTTTAGGGATGGTATGGTGTTGCTATCCTATATTGCACTTCATATTTTTTTTAATAATGTTTCAAACGTATTATTGCGAAAATGGGTACCTTCATCACTGATGATGACCCATGGCACTCCAAATCTATTGATTATCTTCTTAAGGAACTTTTGCACCACTTGACCATCATTTGTTGTAGTTGCCATCACCTTAGCTCATTTCGACACATAATCTACACCAACCAAAAGATATTTGTTTCTGTATAAAGATGGAAGCAGTCCCATAAAATCTGTAACATCCTACTTCCATAGAGCACATACCTGACATTCCAAAGAACGTTCGAGCACATACCCCATGGAAGCGGTATGTTAAAGTAGTCATATCACTTATCTTGGCATCATATAGAACATAAACATTTCAGAAAAACTAAGTTCTCTCATTTCATTCATGAACATAAGCATACATTGTCATTACATTCCTTGCATTTGATTCATAAAAATATAAATATCCATTGTGTTGTTACACTCATAACTCCTGTTTATACAATACATGACATGTCAAAGTTTGCAACTCTATACAATGTGTACAACATAAAACTAGGTACTGGACCAAAATATTCTATCTAGACGCTTCAGTATCAGCTAACTAGACCTTTGAGCCATTCTTGATTCCTAAAATGGACAATGCTAGGTTACTACTAGATTGTCTTAGAAACTAGGTTATCCCTGTACTTGAAAATCAACGATGCAATTTTGATGAGTTTGCGAACTCAGTGAGTAAACCATTATTGATGTGTTCACTCAAGTCAAGACACAATATTGCAAGCACATATTATCCAAGTTCTTAAACACATCATGTTATTTAAAATCAAATCCCAATTATCACATCATTTAACTGTATACCAAATCACAATATATGTATCTTACATTTTATCAAACACATTGGGAACACAAACAATTTATATTACTATTTCAACATAAGTCAGTAAATTCCTCACAACTGTTCACATAATATCCCGTACCAATTGTGGATACCGGGCTCATTAATCGTTGAGCCTATGGCTCTGTGTGCACTTTTTTGAGCTTTAAGCTCCTTTTTCACTTTGGTCACTCTGGTCACAACTCTTTTATCTAATCATGCATATCAATGTCATGACATGCATCATTTCACATAATATGCTAGCAATCACTTTCAACAGTATACACAGTCATTTATCACATTCGTCGGACCCAAGTCTGGAATTCAACATTCAGTTGAGCATTTATTTCCCACATTTACATACATGTAGTTACCACTTCTAATACAATCCTGATTATTGAACTCCTTGGACAATCAATTGTCTGAAATCATCAATATCACAATTATATCCAAATCATTTCAATTTATGTAGATATAAGGATTAAACGAAAACAATTCAAACAAAAGCATATATCTAATTGAGATCACACATCTAGGTTACTTACAGTTTACTCCAGATTAGCTATTGCCTTGACAATCCGGAAATGTCTGGATGTTGTTGGTCAATTTGTGCTTATATATCATAAATATACACATATTTACACATTACTAACTTATTTAATCAAATAAGTGCTCAATCTTACACATGTATATGTGTTATGTTGAATGCATGCTCAATTGACTATCCTGGGTATGTAACCTTATATACAAATCTTACTCACTCATTCATCTTAGCTTGTGTTCATAAGAACATCCTTTGTAACAACCACAAACCCCCTGGGAGGATATGCAGATGCTACATAAAACAAAACCAAAACAATCCAAACATACCAAACAGTCCTTTACATGCATTTCCATAAACTCAAGTAAACATACATTACATATCATTAGATGTTATTTAATAAACAGAACATATCATACATATTGTGCTTATCATAACACATGCCATAAATTCAAAATCCAACCTGTATTAATGTTATTACAAACCATTTACATCAAAATACATTATGTCTCATTAAATTTAATACAACTCAAAAACTCAAACAAAACAACTTCCAAAATAGAACACATTCTTCTTGGCCACTGCAGTAGTCTTTGTCCCAGTCATTAAATCTTCTTATCATAACCTACACGGAAGAAAAACCACCGTGCTAAGCATAATGCTTACTGGGGAAATAACTAAACAAGATATAATTTGGAAATTGTTTCTAACAGACATCTAACATATATATTCGAAATTATATCAAAACAATCTTTAATTGTTCATATTACAGAGTAATCCAAACATTATATTTATAAAAAAATATGATTCATCAATATAGAACATTTTTACATTAGAAAAAAACTCATAAATATCAGAAAAATGTACAAGTTCCAAAATAGAATATTAGAACAGGATATAATCCTTTCAAATCAAAATATGACTTGTATCAGATTAGAATATGTTTTGTATCAAATTAGAGCTCTTCTTGCATCATATCAAAACTTGTTTATATGAAAACTAAACATATATCAGAATACAAAACATGTTAGGCTACTAATCCTTTTTTATATATGTGGGTAATGGGGCCAGAACAGAAGATACCCATGTTTGGTATCTGAAACAGAAGAGCCTTAAGTTTCTGAAACAGAAGACACAGAAGTGTCTAAAATCAGAAGACACCGGAGTGTCTGCCACAGAAGAAACCTTAGTGTCTGGTTATAGGAGTAGTTGTAGACCCTTCTAGGCATGCCTATTTACCCATGACTAAGACTTAACAGTTTTAAAACAATCTATTTCAGATTTCAGAATCACAAGCAAATAATGTAGTGTATAACATATGTCTTTAATTCATTTTTTTTCTCAAATTGAACATATTCACTCCCTTTTGATCAAACTCAATATACCTTATAAATATAAGCATTTGCATCAATATATCAATAAAACATTAAGTCATTACATATTACGTATAATCACTCAAGTTCCCAATTCACAAACATTCATAACTAACACATTACTCTTGTTCTTTAAATCACATTAGCATTCATAAATAAACTTCATTCCTTTAACAACTTATAAGCTCCAAAATTAAATACTTTGTTATCAAATAACACCTTTCTTATCTTTTTACTTCAATTAAAAATTCAAATCTTATTTAACCTTTAATTAAACTATTCCACATTAAACAAGATTCATTTTCGAGCTCAATTAAGTCCATTTAAACCATTATTAAGTACCTTAACCTTATATAGTCCAAAAATTATCTAAAACCAACATTTTCTACTTCCTAAATACTTCCCGCGATCGTGGGAATGAACCTTATAAATCCCACAATTGTGGAATGAGTGAGCCAAAGGTTCACTCACCCATAGCCTCCAATTTGTTTCCAAAACTTGACTTATTTACTTCCATTGGACACACCTTCACTAAAGTCTATCAATTTCACTTCAATTCTACCTTATTCATGCTTCAATACCTTATCAAATTCATGTCTAAACCAATTCAAAATTCAATCATAAGGCAGCTTGCAATCCATAATCTTTCATGCATAAAAATCCAAAGTAAAAGCTATCAATAACTATCATGTTCTAGACCTCAATTCATCATCAATTCAATACATATTGTTAGATTTCAAACAAGATAAAACACAATCACAGAGATCATGTCAAATAGGATTTGTTCATATGCATATAAAACAAAGAATCACGTACTTGGATTCTTGTTATGATTCCACCAGTTATAGAACTTTCTGTTTCCAATTTACTGTAGAGTTATTCTTCTTCTTTGTGTAAACTTAAGGGAAGAAAAAAAGAAGAAGCAAATACATGCAAATATCATTTCATATTCAATGTTTCATTCACTATTGTCTTCATATAACTACCTTTAGTAGTTATTTCAAGAGCATTGACTCTTATACCCTTCATGGGTGTATATTAATTATTATCTTCTACTCACATATAATGGGTTTAATCTCATTTAAAACAAAATCTGCAGTGCTCATACTTGTTCAATAACCGGTGTGACTAGCATATGACAAGAGCACATTGCCATATATCTATTAGGGGTATGTGACATCTTGATTAACAAATTAATCCTAGGACATAAGTGTCCTTGAGTAGACATTGTATGCTATATACCCTAGGTCATATCTCGTATTTTCATTTTTCTTTGATCTCATTTAGTTTCTTGAGTCATGACTATATTCAAGTTCTCTACTAAAGAGATGATGGCCATCTATGAATACTTTTCATTCGAGTCAATGATCTAAAATAAATAACCTTCCTCTGTTCTCAATTCTCTTTTGAATTAAATTTAATTTGCTTTCCTAGAATTATTCCATAAGATCGCAATAACCTAAATTCAATAACCTAAAGTAGCAAACCTTAAATTCAATAACCTAAAGTAGCAAACCTTAAATTCAATTCTCAAGAATGAAACAAGAGTCATAAGGGTATATGATGAGGTTCTTCTCAACCTCAAGGTTCTCACACAATGTAAGATGAGATCTTGCGACTTACATTAATCCTTTTTTGTGGTCAGTTGTGCACACATGGCATGAGTCATGTGCTATGGTATTTACTCTCTTCGATTAACATGAATATCTTTCATTCAAGAAATATCATACAGATGATAGTTCAAACATACTCAATATTTAACTTGACTTTACATGCCCAATGTATACATCTCTAGAAATTGGCTTTGTCATTGGGTTTGCTATCATATCTCGTGTAGATATATATCTCATGTTCACTTCTTCTCGTGCAACTATATTTTTCACATAATTATACTTGGTACCTATGTGCTTTGTCTTATAATGAAATTTAGGGTCTTTTGTATAAGCGATTGCAGCTTAACTATCACAGTTGATGGTCAATGAATTAATTTTTCCTTTAATGACTCCCAAATGCACTAAGAATCGATGAAGCCACACAGCCTCTTTTACTATAGTTGAGAGTGTTATAAATTCAGCTTCCATTTTGGATAATGCAACGCAAGATTGTTTATTCCTTTTCCATTATATTTCTCCATGGTTTAGTAAGAATACATATCTTGAGGTAGATTTTCTTTCATCTAAATCTCCTCCCCAATCTGCTTCTATTGACCCTTGTATACATAGATAATTGCCTTGATAACATAATGCATAGTCCACATCATTGTGTACATGAGACTTCCAATAGCGTAACAATAACGTAACAAATACCTAGTCTTGTATACGTCATTACGTACATAAGACTTCCAACTACACTAGAGTAGTGAACATTCTTCATTTGTTCCCTTTCTTGTGGCATTGAATGCAATTTCTCTTACTAAGGCCTTCATTTTTAGCAATAAGATTATTAATTGGTTTGCAATCTTGCATACGGAATCGTTCAAGAATTCT
The DNA here is from genome assembly GCA_026413385.1 of Erythroxylum gracilipes. Lineage (NCBI taxonomy): Eukaryota > Viridiplantae > Streptophyta > Magnoliopsida > Malpighiales > Erythroxylaceae > Erythroxylum > Erythroxylum gracilipes. Next base: position 20,854,788 of record JANZLC010000202.1, on the reverse strand, counting down.
TTGAATGTACATCGCTTATGAAAGCAATAACAATGTCTTCAAACGATCTCTTGAAATCTTGACTCCAAGAATGTATGCCGCTTTACCCATGTTTTACATTTCAAATTCAGATGATAACCAATCTTTGATTTATGTAAGAAACAAACAGTCATTACAAGCAATAAATATATCATCCACGTGTAAAGATAAAATCACGAATTTATCTTTGTATTTCTTAATATACACACAATGGTCTTCATCGATCATTTGAAAATCATACGAAATGATTACGTTATGAAAAAGAATATACCGCAATGGTCTTCATCGATCATTTGAAAATCATACGAAATGATTACGTTATGAAAAAGAATATACCATTATCTTGAAGACTGCTTCAAGCCATATATTTATTTTAATAATCGACATACTTTATCTTCTTGACCTGCCTTGATGAAACCTTCAGGTTGTTCCATATAGATTTCTTCCTCTAATTCTCCATTAAGAAAAGCAGTTTTTACATCCATTTGATGTAATTCTAGATCTATACTGGCTACTATAGCTAGAATAAGATGGATTGAAGCAAACTTCACAACAGGTGAAAAAGTTTCCTCGTAATCAGGTCCCTCCTATTGTGTATATCCTTTTGCTACAAGGTGTGCCTTATATTTTTGGATGTTGCCATCAGCTTTTCACTTTATGTTGAGAACCCACTTGTTCCCAACTGCTTCATGCCCTTCAGGGAGGTCAACCAAGTCCCATACTTGATTTGAACTTAAAGAAGCCACTTCTTTTGTCATTTCTTTCATCCATTCTTCTTTAGCAGGGCCAGTAAGAGCCTCATTTACATTCCTTGGCTCTTCTTACATTTGCAGAATAATCATATTAATTTCTCCTTCAATCTCAAAACGACGTCGGGAAATTATTCCTCAATTACTTCGTCTAAACCATGGTTCATCATAAACAAATTCATGATTGATCTGATTGCTCCCACTCGGATCAGTCATTATAAAGAACCTTTCTTTGGAATTGCTCCCACTTAGTTGAAGTTACTCATCTTGATTCTTCACAACAGAATCATTCTGATCAACTAACTCATATAACAATAGGTCTATACCTATTTCACCTTGCTTGGAAAAATCATTCTCTAAGAATGTTACATCTCGTGATTCAAATTCAGTTACACCTCCTTTACCTTGTTCACTAATGAATAGATATCCTTTTGAGTGTTCTGAGTATCTAATAAAAATAATTTTCCCCCTTTTGGGCTTAATTTCCCATGTTTATGAGAGAGATCATAAACATAGGCTGCACACCCCCAAGGTCTGAGACTTGACACATCAAGTCTCCTACTAGTCCACAACACATATGGTGTGCTAATAACTTATTTTTATGGGCACACGATTGAGTACATAGGTAACTGTTAGCAATGCATCACCCAAAAAAGTGATTGGTAAAATTGCTTGGGCCGTCATAGACGTAATCATTTATAATAGCATCCTATTTCATCTTTTAGTGACGCCATTTTGTTGTGGGGTTCTAGGAATTGTTAATTGCCTTTCTATTCCTTTCTCATCACATAAAGCCTTGAAATTTTCTGACAAGTATTCTGTCCATGATCAGTTCATAATGCTTTTATTTTCTTATCTAATTGATTCTCAACCAAGTTCATGTATTTTATGAAACAATCGAATGCTTCCGATTTATGAGAAATCAAATATACATGACCATATCGAGCATAGTCATCTATGAATGTGATGAAATAAATTGCCCCATATTTAGCCCTTACATTCATTGGACCATAGATGTCAGAATAAATTAATTGCAATGCTCACATGTAGGTAGATCTACTTGTCTTAGATTACCTAAAAACCCTTCTTTAGCTAATTGATTAATTCAATTTTGACAAATATGACATAGTCTAGTATGCCACAAAATTGCATTATTATTGGAATTACTAGATGTAAATAATGAATAACCAATATTATTATTTTCCTTTAACACATCCAGTACAATAAAACCATCACATAAAAAATCATGAACATAATAAATAGATCCAAGATGCAAATCCATTCCACCGTTGTGGAAATTTATATTGAAACCAAGTCTAACCAACATTAACACAGATAAAAGATTCCTACGAATTTGTGGAGAAAATAATACTTCATGTAAGATGAGGGGTCGTCCTCCATGTATGTCCAATTTACATGTGCCAATTCCTTGTACAACAACTCTGGAATTGTCACCTATATAAATCCATCGACTACTATATGGGAGTTTACGAAACTCAATCATTCACAGAACAATTGTTTGTACTATAAAGCTGTATCTTCTTGGGCTCAGTATAATCTCGAGCAAAGTGGCCCTTATTACCACAATTATAGCACTTCACATGTTTCATGTTCTTCTTTTTGAAGGGACGTTTTCCCTTTCCATGTTGGATCTATTTTTCCTTCTTAGATTCCTGAGAAGAGTGGTTGAATTTCTTATTCTTCTTCCACTTATATCCATAATGATGCTTGCGTTTCTTCTTTATAGCTCCATATGAGCTAGAACTAACTGCATATACCTCAGAAGACATCTTTGAGGCTTCAAGATGCTCCTCCTCCAAAATGAGATGCCTTGTAACATTTTCCATTGTCTTGATGTTCTCATTATGAGTTAGGTGCATCTTTATATATTCCTAACTCCGAGGCAGTGAATGAATCATAGCTTGCAGTTATTGTTCATCAGAAAGCTCATGACCAACATCACGTAACTCACTTACCATATTGGACATTTTCCTTAGATGCTTTTGCATTGTATCATCTGGGAACTTCTTATAAGCATCAAACTTAATTGTAAGTGACCTCACTTTGATCGCTGTAGCACCTCCAAAATGAGTTGCCAGTGCGGACCACATGTCCCTTGCAGTTTCAAATTTATAGAACTCACGCATGATATCATTATCCATGCTACTCAGCAACGTGATGCAAGCTAAAGAGTTCTTCTTTTTCCATAATTCATATGCGTCACAGTCCCTCGTATGTTGGGCTGTAGTGCCTTCCTCAGGAACTTTCATGGTTAGGTTTAATGGTTCAAGAGCCTCTTGCTCCTCCAACACATATTATATTTTCATACTCCAGATTTCATAATTGTCACCATTAAGTTTCTCACCCCTATTGAGTTCAACAACAATATTCTTCGAAGCAGTAGCCATTTTGAAACACTAAGTTTCTATAATAAGAAATAAATATATATGCACATTAATGTAACATTAATCGTTCATATAGTAAATAATTCGATTACAATTGCTTATGAAATCAAAAGTCCACAAGTGTGTTCAATCATCATTCATACAACAATCAAATCCTAATTACTTTACTCTAGGTGAATTCCTATATAAAATTCATGTAGACATATTACATAAATATACGAACAATATGTTGTTCGTATAAAACAACATATTGTATTCATTGTGCTTCAACCTACGAACAGTCTATAGGTAACGAATCCTATGCAAAACTGAGTTCACAAGTTTATGTGACACAGTTTGCGAAGCTTGATGTACAATAGCTCTTACTATTTCCATTGGAAGACCTAGAGGATAAAAAGTCCTAATCAACTCCCTTCTATGCATCTCTTTAATAAATGTCATCACTATCAAACTATAAGTCTTCTCGTTAGGCATATTATTTCAGAGCATTCGTAATAGTTCGTCTTGAAGTTGAGGAAATGTTGCAAGCAAAGTCATGTACTTTACTTCAACATTTGTATAAGCTCGACAACCTCCAAAGTATAATTCTTGCATAATGATATTAACTGAAATAACATGTTGTGTTAGACCGTCTGCAGGCATTAAACACATGCTAACTAATTTTACATACATACTACCAATTTGTCTCTTCTGTGCCTCACATCGAATAAGCTTAGGTGTTTGCTTAATAATAGGCATCTTCCTGAAAAACAAATTTTCAGGAATCAGAAGAGTGCACAAAATAAACAAATTCTTTTGTCTAACACATAGCGGACTAATGCTCATATTATGGAAATAATTTAATTCTATTAGCAATTTATTAAACTATTCAAATTATGCTATTAATTTCTAATCAATTAGAAACTTATTTCCAATCTAATCATAGTCAAATATGAATAATTAAAACTGAATTAGAAACTTATTTCTAATGTAAATTATAATTAAACTAATCAATTTATCTTGGTTTAATTAGAACTAATTTCTAATGAAACCGCTTTCTAATTTAACTAAACAAATTAGTTTTCTTATATTAAAAAACTAATTGCTAATATTTTATATTAATTAGAAACTAATTTAACTAACTTAATTAGTTTGTGTAAATTAGAAAA
>JANZLC010000202.1:20833820-20848849 GCA_026413385.1 Erythroxylum gracilipes | reverse complement strand
CATAATAATTAGCTCCAAAACTTTATCCATCAAACCTCATAATTTATTAAATCATGCTTAATTCATCAAGAAAATTTTCGGGGTCCAACAAGCGCTTTCTAATCCAACTTGGACATCTTCGTCAATTCCTTGTACCAATCTGCACCATCAACAGGTTTTGCTGAAAGGTCAATTGGAGAAAACAAAGACAAAGTAAATGAACTGGCTTTGTGCAGAGGTGATATCAACGAACAAGATTGCCAATCATGTGACTGAAGGAAGGACTAAGATTCGCGAGGTCTGCTCCAAAAGGAAAGTTGGAGCAATTTGGTATGATTAGCGTATGTTGAAGTATTCAGAGGAAGAGATTTTTGGTCATGTTGACATAAGAAACCACCACCGACGCTGCAATTGGAGCTGGAAATGGGTGAGACACAATATGGCAAGATGGAAAGTTTTTAGAAAATTGGCACAAGAAGCTACACTGAGTCCCGTACTATTCGCCACTGAAAATAGAGAAAAAGGACTTGCTAAGAGGGCTGGCCGAGTATAAGGTATGGTCCAATGCACTAGGGATTTTTCTGGTAATGATTGTAAGAAATGTCTCAGAAAATTAATGCATAGGTATCATTTTACTTGTGCATACAGAGATGGTGGAAAGATCTTTGTAGGTAGTTGCACACTTAGATTTGATACCCATCCTTTCTAATTAAAGCCTCAATCTTATAACTAGAGTTATGGTTTAAAGTCCACCGTACTATGAATTATTGAGCTCCCTCTGTCGGACGAGCTTGTACAACTTATGAACAATAAAGGGGAATATGTTGGAAGTCATTTGAATTGTACAATAAAGATGAATATGTTGGAAGTCATTTGAATTATTCAGTTATAGTTGCTGTTTTGGTTTATTAAGTAGCAATATAGACATGGAGTTCTCCTAGTTTCCTATTGGTTTACAATCATAGTCTTTCTACTTTCCTATTTTTTGCATTGAGCGTCCTCTTAATTTCTTATTATTAAATTGGTGTTGTAATGTTTGTCTTGTAAAACATATTTATAGGCTCAGTTACGGGTTTATTTATACACTTGAGTTGTAGACTCAAAGAACATTAATTTTCATTGTTTTGTTTGTCCATTTCTAAGTCACTGTTCTTTATCTTTTTTTTGGTTAATTTTTAAAATTTGGTATCAGAGCCAATTCATTCTATTAGACGTTTTGATCTTTGTCAAACAAAATGGCAGCAAATGCAAGTTCTCTCAATATATCGCAACCACAGATACTCATTTAAAGGTGACTTGTACGAATTCTGAAGTATTAGGATGAAAACACTATTTAAGTCCTAGGATCTTTGGGACTTCGTTGAGTTTGGCTACGTAACAACAAGCAATGACGATACTTCCCATAAAGACAATTTGAGGCACGATGCAAAGGCCCTTTTTTTTTATTCAACAAGTAGTAAATGAGGTCATTTTATCAAGGATAGTTGTAGTCACAACTGCAAAGCAAGCATGGTCAATTTTGAAAATCGAGTATCAAGGATCCACAAATGTAATTACTGTCCAATTGCAATCACTTAGGAGGGATTTTGAAACTTTTTGCATGAAGAACAAAGAGTCAGTTCAAGAATATTTGGCAAGAGTTTCTACAGTTATGAGCTAATTGTGTTCGTATAGTGATAAAATTAGTGATGAAATTGTGGTGGCTAAAGTTCTAAGAAGTTTGACTCCTAAATTTGATCATATAGTTGCAACTATAGAAGAGTCTAAGGATTTATCAATTTTTTTGTTTGATGAACTAATGAGGCCTTTACAAACCCACGAAGGAAGAATTATAATAGGTCATCTGCTGGAGAAGAAGAAAAGATGTTTAAGACAAAAAGAAAGCCAGATTCCTCTATTATAGAAATAATTAAATCAAAATAATTTGAATAGAAAACGCAATAAAATATAAGGAAAAGTATCTACAAATTTCGTACACATTAATTTTTCCATTAAATAATCAAAATTATAGTAATTATAATCACCTTATTCTGTAATATATATAGATATATATGGGAGATATCATGATCCCCATATGAACGGGATTTATCACAACAAATTATTGAATAAAGAACGAGAAGATAGTGTTCGAAACCAACACTCATTTCGTCTTCTCGGGGAAATCAAATATATAGTGGTCACTAAATTTCAGTGCAACTGTACTATTGTAAGGGTAATTATAATTGCGTTCCATAATTTAAGACAATAGTTTTAACTACAGATAATCCCAATTGTGGGACTTCCGTTATGATCATAACACTTCTGCAATTGCTAAGTAGGATGAAGTATGGATTGGCGAAGTAGCCCTTCACTCGTTAATTGGTCCCTGCATAAAGCTAGATAAACATCACGACTTCCGCTGCCCTAATGAAGAGCACTATGCTTAATAGTCCTTATTTTTCAAAAGACAGTTCCAGTGGGAAGATGCAAGCCACCATTTATACCAACTGCAATATCGATCTGCATCTGCTCCTTATTTTAGCATTCCCTTTCAACGATGTATAAGGAAACAAAGGTTTTTTTTTTTTTTTTTTTTGTCTCATCAGACCCTAACTATCATTGAAACAAAAGTATAGGGTTTCAGTTTTGATGCTTCCGTATATTATGATTGACGCACGTAAATAATAGCGAAATAGTAAACATATTTATTAAAATGGTTAAAATATACCTCTTACTAAGTCTCATCTCTATCCTATCCGGACTGAGATAAGTCCTAAGGTAGAAAACACAAACTCTCATCTTCTTCAAAAAGAAACGTGATTGGATTATAGTTGAAACAGCAAGAGAATCTCATTCTAGTTGAAATAAAATTGACAGACACATTAATTTATATGTAGCATTTTATTGTATGTATTTATTTTATTATGATCAATGGAAGTGGTAACTTAGCTAGATAATCTAAGCGAAAGAATATCGAGTTCTTGGAAAACGAAAGTGCAGAAAAAGTTAACTTACGCGAGTATTAATTATATATATATATATCATGATCCACTGTCAAAGATGCTAACCTTGGTGAAGTTGATACAACGTTAAAAATAGGTTATATATATGCGTAATTCTTGATAGAGCTGAAGTGAATTCCGATAAACCAAATATATATTGTTGGAACAAGTCAAAACAAGGATCGGAACATCCCAACAATCAAAAGATAATACTGAAATATAAAAAAAGATAATTAGGAGTAATTTCTAGCTCTATTTAACGGCCACTCTTTCTCTACACCAACTTCACTCTCATCTCCATATCTTGATCCCTCATCCAGTTTCAACTGGATACATCCTAAAACCTTCTATACATACATAATAGCTTCAGAAACTAGCTTCATTCCTATACATCATCACATATTTTCTGTACTTATAGAGGAGAATGGCCAATCCAAAAACGCTCAGAATATGCTGTGGTGTGACGACCACACTCTTCATTGCTATTGCCATTACCATCACAACCTTGGCTTTCACCGTATTCAAGCCTAGGAATCCAATAATTGAGGCGTACCCTGTTGGACTGAAAAAGGTTAGTTGGGATTTGACTGCTAATGAAACCATAATACCCATGATTATCACCGTTCAAAACAGAAATTACGGGAGCTTCCAGTTTAAGAGCACAGCTGCAACAATTGAATATCATGGACTCTCGGTAGGAAGAGTACCGATTCCACAAAATTTGGTCCCTGCGAGAAGCAAGATCAAAATCTCAACATCTGCGGATCTGATTACACCCATTGTGGTGAACAGTTCTTATTTTTATGATGACCTTGCGGGGGGGAACTTGACCTTGGTGTCAATTGCCAGAATTCCCGGTATGGTTCATATGTTCAAGATCTTGAACCTGCATGCGACCACTTATAGCACCTGCGAAATCGACGTGTTCATTTTAACGCAGACTGCCAAGTCTAGCTGCATTTCTAGACTCAAACTGTAGGTGTCAGTAGTATAATCAAATAACTAGAATGTTTGTTTTTGTTTTAGTTATTATTCATTTGTTGTGAGAACATTTAGGTCCCCCCTTGTTATGCTTATTTTAATTTTCTTATTCTTTTTGAGGAAATAATTAAGGAAGTTCTTTCCGATTAGTTTTTTTCGATAGCCTTTTTTAGCTTTCCACTGTTTCCTTAGTTTGATAATTCAACAGTTTGCAGACTAACTTGTGGGCATAAAATCTAACTTTGGACGATACCTACACCTTAAATAATAAGAATTGAAAAAGTACCATATGAAGTATTAGGCTATTAGCTCGCCTTACAAGTTGTTCTTAGACTTTGGAACATGTATTAGCTGGATGTCAAAAGTACCGTCATATGTAACTTGGTCTTGGTAAATATTTTCTTCTGATAGTTGTTATCAAAGAATTGAGGTTAGCTGATTTTCATTTGAAAGTAATACTTCATTCATTAAATTTGGCTGTAAATCGTATTGGCCGTCAACTTTTGGGAGTTTGTATCTACTTAAGATCAGATTCTGAACAATTTTAGAAACTTTGTTGATTAGCACCTCTACTTTGTATGCCAATCATGCTTTTATCTTTAAATAAAAGGCATATATAAATGTAATAATTATGAAATGATCAATGCGAGAAAATTGCAGCATATTAAATTTTGAACTGGCCTCAATATTGCTCATACAAACATTGTTTATCGTATTTTCTAATAAAATAACTTCAAAATCGAGATCCATGAATAATTCGCTTCTTAAATCACTTGATAAATGGGGAAGATATTGTGCAAGATTGAATTTTGTTAATAAGATGTTAAATTGATCAAAACATGGTGTTGACAAAAAAATACATCGTTGACAAAAAAAAATCAATTCTCAAGAATTAATTCTTTGTTTGATCAACCATCCAATTGAATTGATCACTTTCTATACTTTATCTTCCATTTCTAATTTATTTTTATTTTGAAAAATTAAATCCTTTGCATTAGTGAGAAAATCTGATCGAGTGGGCAAGTTTCATAATTTCTTATCCCTCAATATACTGCAAATGCACGGGTATATGAGGTGTTGATCCCTCAAGTAGTTGGTAAACTAATCAAATTCTAAGTTGTCTAAGGCCTAAAAGGATAATTAAAATGAAAATAAAAAATGAATAGAAAAGTAAACAAGCGGATATGTATTGATTGAAAATGAATTCGTAAAATTAATACAAGAAATCAAAATTGAGCACCACCAAATAACAATTGGAATTGAAACAAGGAAGATTAACAAATTATGACAAAGAAGATTTATCCTATTATTAATGCTAACTTAGTCACTTTTGAGTTAATGTGGTGTCAGTCCTAAACTTTCAAAGGGTGAATTACTATCTCTTTCGATTTATAATTAATCATTAAACCCTAAATTATAAAATCTTATTGAATTATAAAATTTGTAATCTCTCAATTAACAAAAAGTCCACACATCCGATTAAATTTTAAGCCCTCTAATAGACTATCGGGTCTTCACACAAGATCTCTCTTTGCATAAATTACCGATTTGATTATTCGCGTAATCTATTAGATTATTTAACTCTTATTACCCAATCTAATCATTTTGTTGTTGGTTCAGTCTCTTGATTTGTTACCGAAGTATGCTTACACAATAAATAATCACAATATCACCCATCATCATTAACAATAAAAGCAACTATATTAACATTAAATCAAGTATAAATCCATACAAGAAGTTAGAACATCCTTAACCCAAGATTTATCATAATTAATCCCATCTCATATATCAAATACATGAAATAAAAGATGGACAAAAAGAAAATAACTTGGAGGATTGGAGGTTGAAGAAGCTGAAGCTCCACCTTCTTCTTTCTCTTCTTCTCTCTGTCCCTTCTTCCTCTTCCTTGGATCTTTCCTAATATAGCAAATGTAGGCACACCAAAATTAGGGTTCTCCCCCTCTCTCTATAGTCTTTTCTCTTTAGGGTAATAACTAGGTTTTAATCGTGCCCAAAAAGTTCAAAATGTCCTCGAAAATTTGAGTTTTAGAAGTCGATCTACGTCTGCTATCTCACATGCCCATGATCATAGATCTTCTTCTGAGCTTCCTCTAAATCTCCTCCATTTTTTAATATATGCTCTCAAACACTAACAAATACATCAAGACACCTCAAATACACAAAATTAAAGTTCGATAGCATGCTCTAACTCACATAGTACTCAAAGCACGAAAATCTAACTAACTAACGCAATTTTAAACCTAAACATGCATGACTCAATTAATTAACAACTAAAAACATACTAAATGCCTATTAAAACATCATGCAACCTGTAATTATTACATCATCACACTTAAACTTTTGCTTGTCTTTAAGAAAAAACAAAACAATCAAAATACAAACACACAAAACCACAACACACACATATGCAATAATGGTACAATGATGTTGAACTTTATGAGATAAATTTAACTACAATCAAAATCCGTCAAATTAACTACAAGCAAAATTCGTCAAGTTGTTTTAACTTAGTAACCTACGAAATCTGTGTCTAGGCACTTCAAACTAAATATAAATACTAATTAAGACTTTAATGTCAAATTTATTCACTCCCATCACTTCCACACAGACATTAATAATTATTTGGTCAATAAAAATTGTAACTATCCCTAAGTAGCTATTCACAAAGATCGGTAGAATTTATTAAACAACGCACTATTTTTGTTAATTTTTATTAACATGAACCTAGCCTTTTGACTCGAAGGCAAATATTTATGATGAAAGTCCCTCGGTTACTCAACTAGGTCATGTTTTTATTAAGCGACTTGGTTGGAATGTCATTATAACCTTTTGACACAAAGGCAAATATTTCTGATAAATGTCCTTCGGTTTTACTCAGCTAGATCACATTCTCGACAACTACTAGCTTTATTCATAACCTAATTTGTTTCAAAAAGGGCTAATGGAATAGTTATTTATTAAACAATTTTTTTTTATTTGACATTTTCTTGCCTATCTTATTTCTTTAGCTAATCATTCTCATGAAAAGATACTAATAATGCTACTTATTCGATTGACTTAAAATTATAAATGAATTTGTCAGATTCCTAGGGTGAACGAACTAACATGACACCCTAATTGACATGCATATTTAACCAAAGCAACCTAGAGCACTAATTTCATAAGCTGATAAATCTTGGCAACCTAAAAGACTATGTTTAAAGCTAAATCGATGTAGTCCTAGCCATTGACACATTCAAACGAGCCACATCATGCAAACCTAAACAAAACTAAAATATAATATGCAAAATTTACACTCAAAATAATACATATAATGCATATAACGCAACCCTTCTCACACTTGGACAACACATTGTCGTCGATGTAAGAAGGACAAATGATATACAAGGTGGGAATCAAAATAAACTAATACTAAACATAAGAACAAAATAAAGTCATAAATGAAAAGATAAGGGTTAGAGCATAAGAACCTAACATGCGATTGAGGTCGTGATGGAGATGGTGTTGGAGACCAAATGCGGTTGGCGCTTAAGATTGCTGCCCTATCTTATAATTACTTTAAAAGAAATAAAAGAGTTGGCAGTCAAAATCATTTCAAATCATTAAAATTTTATTTTCAAAATTTAAAATAAATCTAACTACTAAATGTGCTAAGTTATGGTCATTAGGTTGACCTTGCATCTTTGGAAGTGTGTTCAATTTTTTGAAAGGAAAGAGATTACTTCTTTTTCCTTCAAGATCACTCTATCAAGATATAGTCTGTAGCAATGCCCATTCACCTTAATATTTCCTAGTTTGCATTTTCCAATTCAAGGGCTTCATGGTCGAAAACTTAGGTGACTGTAAAAGGTCCTCTCCATCTCGATTTCAACTTTCCAGAAAACTACCTCATCCTTGAATTGTATAGCAAAACTATATCTCCTACATTGAATTCCTTTTACTTAAGATGAGATTCGTGCCATCTCTTCACCTTCTCCTTATAAAGTTTGGGGTTTTTATATGCATTATTGTGAAACTCTTCAATTTGCCCTATATGCTCGATGCTTTAGGTGTAGAAACTATTTCATCAAGATGTGCAAGAAAGGTTCTGATTTCATATACGTCTCGGGTTGAGTTTGAATGGTCCAAACCAAAATGCTTAAAATGAGTAAAGGCATAGGAGGAAATTGAGTAGAAGGAAAGAATTTTGACCTAGAGGGAGTGAGTGGGAACTAGAAGGAAGCAATTGCTAGTTGTTTGCAAAGAAGCACATTGTACCATTTGATAGGTTAGAACTCATACATAAACTTTGATACCCCTAAAGCAATCAAATGCAAACGTAGCCAATGATCTATAGAATTTTAAATAAGGAACTGACCAACGGAAAGTAACCAACATGGGTCGGGCGTACGAACAAGCCCAGACCCAAACCTATGTATAACTAGACTAGGCCTTGTTGAACCCAACCTAGAGTGGAGTTAATAAGTTTCAATTAAGATATATAATATATTACAAATTATGAGAGAGAGAGACGAAGATGAGTGAGACGAGGCCAGTGCCGAGGAGAGAGAGTCCATGGGGCATAACAGGATCCCACCATCCTCAACCTAAGGCTCACCGTTGCAATGATCGTGCTGAGGACGTTATTCAAGTATTTTCTCTTCTTGTTTAAAATTTTATTTTGGGTAGAATCAATTGGTCCATGACCATTTCTGATGATGAAGATTTATAGGAAATTTTCGGCGATTTGTTCTGATTATTTGGACTTTTTTTTTGTTTTCTTTTATAATTTGTTCATGATTTGGGAGTTTATAGTTTGTTAGATATCTAATGTTGGAAAAAGTGTTTGCTTTTCATGATTTGGTCTTTGGGGAATATAATTCCTTTTCCTCTCTTCTGTAGGCTTGTTTTGAGGGGAACCCATTTAAGACAGTTCCTGGACCTTTTAAGCTCTTCTGGCAGTGCATGCGCTCCAAGCCCGGGTGATAAAAATGTTACTTTCTGATTATTTCTGCTCATGTTCTGTTCTTCCATTTAACGAATTTTACGGACTATCATATGGATGCTTAATAGCGCATGTTCATGAAGAGCACCAGCTATATCTTTTATGGTGTTCATTGTGTATGACTATCTACAGCATAGAACTGCAAAACTTGCAATATTTCACTTCAGTTTTTTTTTTTTTTCCTCCGAGTCCAATTTGGATGGTATGCTTATATAGGTTTATGATATTGCATGTTCTGGAAGAGTATCTGTTCCAGATTACCTGACATTTGGATACAATTATGTTTATTTTGATACAGTGAGGAGCCGACAGAGCCTTACACTTATTTGCAGATAGATCCCCCCCGAGAGAAAGGTGACTCTTGAGTGAAAAAGCTTGTTAAATCGTCTCATGGTAGTTCATCTGGTTCAATCATATTATCTTGGTACTTTGTTGTTCTTACACTTTAGCATGAGAAATATCAGGTGCCATAGAGCATCATCCAACTTTTATCGTTTTGTTCTTTCTCTGTTCTTCTAATAATTCATATTTGAATAGAAAAGGCCTGAGACAACATCCATGAGCTGCTTCTAGGACTTTGGACATTAATGGTCTAGTTTTTGCAACTATTCTCCAACGTGAATCAGATGCCAACTACAGAAAAGTTATCTCTGTCCATCAGATTCATTGGCTTTCCTTTAGACTTCAGACCTATTCATTATTCAAAACTGAAAAGGGTTTTGAATGTAATATGGACATAAAGCTAGCATACGCTATTTTCCTTTTCTATTTTTGGGTTGTGTCTACATCTAAAACTTGTGGATCTGAACTCTACATTTACGTAACTATTCGTCGGTTGATCAAACACTTGGTTTGTTTTAGGGAGAATTAGAATGTCAATAATCTTTGAAAGGAAAAGAATGCATACTTTGTTCTTTTCTTTTTCTCCTGTCCTTCAACTTGTTATTTGGTTCCATATCAAACCTTTCTACCTGCACCTGCAGAATGCCTATAAAGATGTGGTATCTTAGTTTCTTTTTCTTTGCCGCCCTCCATTATAGTCCAAAGTAAAAAACCCTTTTTCCTAGATGCAATCGCAGCACAAACAATAAGGTGGACTTTGATATTGGTTCCAAGATGAAATAGTGAACTAAGTCTCTAACTCTGTCTTCTGAACAACGTCTCAAAAGTCAATAATAGGCTTTTTAACTTCTAGATTATGCTTGATGGTCCTTGGTAGGTCAAAGAACATTTCAGTGTGAATTTTAAAGACCTTATTTACATTGATGTTTTAGGTTGCATTATAGAAAAAGAGTTGCGTTCAACGCCTTAGCATATGATCTTACCAGCCACAAAGTGTAGGGTAGACCCTTCAAATCTCAGCCGTGAATGATAAAATATATAATTGTGATCCTTGATACATGTGACGAACCTATATATCTAGTGAATCATATGCGGATCGTATGATTTGCTTTTGGAGCAGAACAACATTTGGTATGTCAAGGAGGAACTGCAAATATGATACCTGACTTGAAATTGTCCTTTGCAGATCTATGGAATGTTGAAGAAACTTGTCGATTCAAGGGCATTTTTAACCTGAAAATATTTTATTGATAATTAATTGAACACTTAATTTGTGTACATTCAAACGTATTATTTATTCAATGCCAATCACAAAATATGCACAAATAAGATCACTATATAAAAGTAATACTTAATATATGGTGTCAATATTAAAATATTGACTCTTTTGGTTAGACGTCTTGTAGTTTCGCGTGTGTAGTCGATATGCTAATATATAATCAACAGTGATTCAGGCAATGTGAAGATATGTTGCAAAATCAATACCATCTGACAAAAGCAGTAACTGATACTCGAAAGAGTCAGAGTCAGGGAAGTGATGAGCCCTAGGGCTTATAATGATTTGGTTGTTCTTCACTTAAGTTTTACTTAAGCTGTTTCGGTTCCCTTAATTTTTCAACTCGAACAAAGTTTGGGCCATTAAGCACACAACAAAGTTGCTTATTTAAAGTAAAAGGAATGATATTCCAATGATTAATAAGAATGGAAAAATTTTGGAACACAATCTCAATTCATGGGAGTAGGGATGAGTTTGATAACTTAACCATTAATATTTGAAAGAATGTCTGGCTCGGTCATTCATGTAGTCTTGTAGGCAAAAATAAAAGAGTTGAACATGGATAAACTAGCAATTAAGACACAACAATGGTTCTCAACTTTGATTAATAACGTATTGTAGACAAGATCCTTTTCCTTGAACTATTCATATATATTGTCTAAGAAAATTTTGCTAGACATAATAAGAGTTCGCCTTATACAAGGCCTAAACCATTCGAATCAAAATGGTGAAACTTCCAACTTGGAAGGTGGTGATGGTGATATCGGGAGTCTTTCAATTTTAGGGGTTCTAGAAATGACATGTTTGAACATTTTTTTGGCATTTTGGAAAAGGAAAAGTTTGGTGGGTTTAGGAATATGAATTGGTTATAAAACATTTTAAAAAGGATTGATTGTAAAGAAAATTCTTAACTTTACTCAATTTTGTAATATTAGTTAAAACTTTAAAGATGACATTGAAACGTTCCAACTTTCAATTTTAGCAAAAATTGTCATCGTTATTGTGGATGATATTGTTAGTCATGTCATATTAGTATTTTTGTCATATGGCAGCTACATATTATATTTGTGTCACTTGTGAATTTTATTATTTAATAAATAAAAATAAAAACTTTAAAATAATTATACACTTCTTCATATGTTTTATTTCATAATTATTTTAAGTTGTTAAATATTTTTAATTTATTAAATAATAAAATTCATACATAACATAAGTATACTATCTGGCAGTCACACGGAAAAAAAAATTCTTACGTGGCTTGCCACATCACTCACATTAACAAAGAACTTAATATCAATCTATTTTTGCTAAAATTTGAAAATTGAATTATTTTAGCATGATTTTTTAAAGTTCGGGCTAGTATTACAAATTTGAGTAAAGTTTGAGATTTTTCTATAATTAACCTCTAAAAACAATTTAAAAATAATTTTCATCCTCAATTAATTATGTCTCATCCACAAAATCAACCTTAACAACAATATTAATCATCCCAAAGGAGCTATTATTTAATCAATGTACTAGGAATAACTTTGGACAACTTACCACAATTCCATTAACGTTGAAAATTGAAGATGATAACTTGTTTAAATTTTTAGGACTCTATTACTTGATATAAAAATATAGTATAATCTAAAATAAATTTATCATAAGGAAAGACACTAGTATAAATCTCAAATGCAACACATGTGTTGTGTGTTGTTACTATTGATAAAGTGTTCTCTCTATAAAATATTTACTCGCAACTTAAGATAAGTTCACTTATTGTTTGCAAGTAATACGGTGATAAATATGGTATTGATTCAAAAAAGAAGAAGCTATAATAGTTTAAAGTACTCTCCTAATTCTAACTAGTTAAGCATTAAAATTGATTGATTGTAATAAGTAAATAAAATAACCTAAATAAGGTATTAGCCAAAAGAATTAAAAAAGTAATTATTCAAGTATAATTAATGCTTAGATTTGTACTTTCCCTAATATTATCTTTGATTTCATGATATAATAAACTTGTGAGGTTTTTATCATCTGGATCGAGATACCTTCCTCAAATATCCAGATATCCATGTTGGTTAGTCTATATCTCTATTAAATAAACAACCAAGTATCAACCTAGCTTGGACCCTAGGTTACCGACGAGTCACGGTCGAAGTTGACTCTCCAGAAGTTATTAACATCTTGTCCTCTTCTTATCCTGTTTTATCTGATGACATCCTTTTGATAACAGGTACCCGGAGTCTTATCCAACGTGATTGGGAAGTAGCTTTTCAGCATGTCTATCGTGAAGGAAACTAGTGTGCAGATAGGTTGGCATTGATTGGAACTCTAGCCAGTCTGGGCCTTTTTACTCTCCGGGAGCCGCCAATGGCCGTAATGGAGCTCCTCCATCGTGACAAACAAGGCACGCTGCACCGTAGAGCGCTGCGATAGCTTAGTTAGTTTTTTTTGTTTGTTTTGCTTTCCTTTGTATATAAAAAAATAAACACCCAAGTAATGCATTACGTTATGTGAACTTCAATAAAAGGTTTCGCCATAACACTAATGAGATTAGATAGGTCTATATTACCCTATTTAACCCCTATTATCTAAGTTATGGTCCACTATGTTAAAATGTGATTAGATCATTAATTAGACTTATCTATTTTATTTTAGGTTAATTTTGGTGCTTAATTGGTAAAATTAGTATTTAATTTACTATAGAATGTAACAGGTAGAGATTGGACCAAATTTGGTTTAAAATATCTAACTGGAGCTTCATTTTCAAAGTCATGAATTTTGGAGAGTTGGAGTAAAAGATGGCATATTGATGAAACTGGTAAGACAAGATCATGCATAAATTCATACTCACTTTAATAAGTTTAGCCTATTTAGGAGACTTTATTTTCAACCTTATTAGCAGGGATTCTAATTTGTTTCAATAATTATCTTTGAAATATTCATATACTACAATTGTGAAGGTGGAAAGAACACGTTATTCTCTAGTTTCTTTGTTTTCTTTCTTCTATTTTTAATGAGAAAAAGATAGCCATGAGTGGTTAAATCTAAATTTTCTAATTCAACTGGAATTAAAACTCCAGTTGTATCTTTGGGAGGTTTTGTTCTAAGCTTGGGTTTTATTCCAATTGAAGTATTTCTTTTTTCCTATTCTTCTATTTCATAAGAAATTAATATTGATTAATCTAATAAATTAATTCAGTATTGATTATTTTGTTACTTCCTATGAGTTTAGTGATTTGTAATTGTCATGAATGATTGAAACATGAAAAAGTAGGTTATGTATTTGCATACTTAACTTATGATGAATAAGAAAACTAAATTGAATTATTGTAGCTATATCAATAATTTAATTTAGAGTTTAATTTTTTTATTAAGTTTATTACTATCATTTATTTAATATGAAATATTATCATACCTAATCAATTAATTTTAAGTTTAAATTTGATTTCTAAGTTTGATTCAATTAATTTAGGAAACTTAAAACTTATTATTTCTAACTTAATATATTTTAGAATAAATGTTTAATTTATAAAAATTTATTCTTTTTAGACCAATGATTAGAGTTACAATTGGATGAGATTTTTCCCTTGAATCAGAGATAGGTAAAATTAAATTTCTCACTTTTGTACTTGGTTGATTCATTCTAACTTCTTGTTAATTTTAGTTTATTAGTTAATGAATCATAAACCTATATTCTAATTTGTCAATTGAAATTAAGAAATTAACATTTAGTTTTCTTGGGATTCGACTTAGTTCCACGATTACTAGAATAGTTTAGTGAATTAAAAATTAATTTTAAGGGCTTTAACTACCTGTTAAAAATTTTGGTGTTGTTGTTGTTGGAGAACTATCTTAGTTTCTTAGTCTCTTTTCTTTATTTTACATTTTATTACTAATCTCTTGTTTTGTATGACTTGTTTTTCTTATATGTATTAGTTATAATATAATCCAGAGATTGAGAAGATAACATGTTGGGACCTGATCTTGGAACTGGAAAAACAAAGTACGAAAATGAAAACAAAGCGAAGAACGGATGAAACACGAATCGGAAAACAAAGCGAAAGCATCTGTCAGGCGAAAGTCAAAGTAGGCAAACTAAATGACAAAGCGAAAGTATCGAATTAAAACGAATCGAATCGAATACAAACAAGCTGATCAATCAAAACAAAAAGCGGAGACAAATCAAAGCGGATCTGACATCCGAAGCGTTAACATATAAAACTATCACGGTGGAAACCCTAAGACTAAAACCAATCCGAAATCGGTATACAATTTTTTTTTCTTTTTTTTCTTCTTTCTTTGTCATTCCTTTTCTCTTTATTCACTTTAGTCGATTTTATACACAACTTAGATCTATACAATTTCCCCTTTTGGCAATTCATCCTCATGCAAATCTTAATTCATAAAAATCTTCTTATACATTCATACATATCCCAAAATTTCATCTTTTAACCAAAGTCTTATTCTTATTCTT
>JANZLC010000202.1:20813116-20832108 GCA_026413385.1 Erythroxylum gracilipes | reverse complement strand
TAAGTCACGTAATTTAGACATCAAATGAGAATAAAAACTAAGTGTAAAAGTATAAAAAGATAATAAAATATGAGTGCGTCACCTACACCCTAATTAAGCTTATTTGATTGATTTGTTGTTCTTAAATCTCTTTTAGATTAATCATGGGTTAATAATTAACCCGAGTTTTTCCTTAAGTTTTGTCTAATCAAGATACGATTATTAATTAAACCTAACCTCCGAATAACCTAAGATATAATCTCTGGATTTAATTAGGCAGTAGCATTACGAATTAGAAAATTGATTAATCAAGGAAACAATTACATATGATACGTCATTTAACTTAGGTCATGTTATCTCTAAGGATTACGAATCATTAGTTGCTACATATGAATTTCAACATAACAATTATGGATCATATCAAAATTTTAGTAATGGGTTTGCAATTAAACGATTCAATGAACGCATTAAAATCATCATTTTACAATACCCGATGGATTCATACATAAATAACCAAATAATAACGAAAATTCGATTATCTATACACAAAACTCAAATCAATTAATACAAGATAACATAATCAATTCCTAATGAGACTTTTAACCTGGGTCGTCAACGTCGATGTCACCTCCGAACTGGCGTCGGAAGAGTGCTCTCACAAGCACTCTTCTGTTCTCTTCTCACTGTTCATGTGATGTGGCAAATAAACCTCTTGGACCATCTTACTATTCATGTTTTATTTACGCCTCCAAGAATGTCCTCCTGCACTGTGTTTTGGCTGTATATTTACGTTTCTTCTCTTGTGTCCAACCTGCTGCCTTGCGTTTTCTTCCTTGTTGTTGTCGTTTTACTAGATGTGCACTGCTCCTTGGACGTTGCGTTTAGGTCTTTTCGCATGAAACGAACGTTGCTTACTTCCATCTAGTGTTGCTGGTGCATTTTGCTCTTGGTTGTGCTGTCGTTTTGGTCTTTCTCAGCTTCCCATTTGTGCTGTCGTTTTACTTGGCTGGTTGTCTACTTGTTGCATTGTTGTTTCATTGTTTTCCTTGCTTGTCCAAATGCTAGTGTTTTCTTCGTAGACTGCTATCGTTTTTTGCTTCATTCTAGTTGTAGTGTTGTTTTATTTTGCAGCTTCTTGGTTGTCTTCTTTTGTGTTTTTTTTGGGTTCTTTCTTGTCTTTTAATTTTCTTCTTCTTACTTCATGAAGATAACTGAAAATTAATCTTCGAAAAATGACAAAAATATTATACTTTCGACTCACTTTAGCTTCTTTGCTTTCAAATTATGCCTAAAATCAAATACGAGTCAAAGTGAATATCTTAAGCAATTTATTTTCCTTAATCGTTAAGTGTTATGAAATAATTAAATAATCAATTAAACACCTATTAGTAAGTATTACTAACCTTGATGATAACATTTCAATTTTAATTTCTGTAGTTAGTCAAATGTTTGTAGATCAATTTCGATTTTCATAAGTACGTGGAATATACTATTTTTTAGGTATGCCATGTATTACAATAAGATTCCATTCAAGAATTTAATGCAATAAGGAGATTTCCTGGTCAACTTCAACGAAAATATGAACGTTATTCAAATCAGTATAATCTAGGTTTGAGTGATCACCTAGATTTTAGCTATAAAAATCAAGGAGGGAAACTAAGATACTAAACTCAAAATTTTAATAGACAACCTTAAACACCTACATATACTAAATCTCAAACCTTAAATTCAGGTATTTCTTTAGATGAAATTGTTAAGGCCCATACTAAGCAATTTCAATAAAAAAGGGCAAGACTTTATAGTTTAGGAAATTAATTCATGTAATTATCTACATTTGTTAGTAAATTGTAAGCACAAGCATCAAGAAAATTGTCTTCATAACTAATGGCAAATCCTAAAGAGAAAGTGAGTCTGGTAACATTGAGAAGTGAGAAGGAAATTCAATCTGACTAATCTTTACTAATAAAAGTATAAAGGTATAATTTTTCTTTGCCTATAACATCTGATGCATGTATACCTCCTTTCCCTTATAGGCGGGCTAAATCAAGAGAACATAATTATACAAGAGATCAAAAATTTGGAAATCAAATATATCTCTACTAGAGCCATCAAGAAAATTCCAAAATATGCAAAGTTCTTTAAAGAACTATGCACAAATTGAAGTAAGCTAATGAATAAAGAGAGAATAATTTTGGGTAAGAATGCATCAATTGTGATAAATAAGAGCATCAATAGTGATAAATAGAAAATTACCGGAAAATGCAAAGATCCATGTAAGTTTGCACTTCCTTGTGTCATTGGTGATAAGTAAATTGAGTGTGCTATGCTAGACTTAGATGATCTATTAATTTCATGCTACACTCAATTTACCGATCTTTAAATTGAAATTCTTTATAAGAAATTAATGTTATTATTTAGCTAACTAATCATTCTTATACGCGTCCTACCGGTGTTATAGAGAATATTTTGTTTAGGGTTAATGGTTTGATATTTTTAGTAGATTTTTATAACATAAAAATAGATGGAGATAGTGTAGAACATTCAGATTCAATTTTTATTTGGAAGGTCATTTATATAGGCTAATAAAAAAAAATGATGTGGATAAGAGCACTATTTCGGTTGGGTTTGATGGAGAGATAGTGAAATGTAATATTCTTGAAACAATGAAGCATCCTATCAATTTTCACTCTGTTTATCTTGCGGATATTATTAGTTTAATTGTGCGTTATATTTTTGAAGAAGAAAGCATTGGTAATTAATCAAAGTTTAATGCAAAATTAGAAATAAATGAGCAAGTTGATAAAACTCTAAAAGTTATAGAATCATTATCAATAATGGTGACAAAGTTTATTCACAAGAAAATATTGCCTTCTGTTTTATAGGATCCAAAGCTAAAATTAAAATTTGATAAGTGTATATTATAATATATTTTCTAGATGCTTAAGTGTGTTCAAGTGTTTTTTTAGATGATAATCATGTATTTTGGAATTAAAATTGTGTTGTTATTAGTGTTTTTGTGTGCATTATTTGTTGTTAGGACAAGGATTTGAACTTAATATTGTGTTTCAAGGGTTGTTATTGTTAGTAAGTGGAAATAGGAAAAATCAGAAAAGATGAATAAAAGATTGAATTAACTGAAAATTAAAGTAAAATAGCAAAACTTGATGATTGAACAAGTAAACGATAAAAATGAAATTGAAGTTACTTATTGAATGAAATTTAAAGATTATTCTATTGAAGGAAACTTAAAGATTATTCTATCTTTGTTTTGTCTTTCCTTCACCTTATGAATTAAAACTATGCTTGAACCTAGATATCTACATATTTGAATACCCTCTCTTAAGATCTAATCAAGTAATACCAATTTAAATAGATAACATTTGAGCTCAGACAACAGAGATACCAGATCGAGCAAAGTAAATGAAAATTAAGCCTTAATACAATTTAGGGAAATCAGGAAAAACGGGGGAAAAAGAAGTAATCTTTATAATACACTTGTGCATGAAAAGAAATATTTACAGGTTCCTCATAAATACATATCTTGACTACTAGAACCTCCACTCGTTCCTACGTTACATCAATGGCAGAATTCTGCTTTCAGGAAAACCAAAAGGGTAAATAGATTTCAACTTGCCAAGCTTGCCTGAGGTTGAGGATTCTCATGCTGATTAAACATTCTCTTGATAGCTTCTTCTTTCTCATCAATAAAGTCAAGAAAGTTAAAGACAATCTGAGAGCAGCGAGTATGAGATTTAATTGTGGATGACAATGAAGTTTGCATCTGTTGGCGTTTGTACCTGGCATATTGGCGGATCATTCTTAGCAGAAAAATCAGAAGAGCAATGAGAGAAATGACACCACACAAAAGATAGAGACCCCAGAAGCTGATTAGATGGAGTTCACTAGGGTCATTCTTGTCTCCATTGCTTCCAAGACAGCCCATTTTGCAGAACCACTTCTCATGGATTTTTTGAAGCTCCCCATTCTCAGAGAGTTTCAAAATTGCAGAAGAGATATCAACTGCTAGCGGAGATTCTCTTTGAAAAGCCTGATTTATGACAAGAAAAATGGTTAGGTGAAACTTCCATCTGATCATGACATCTGGAACCAGAAAAGATTTTAATAAGCATCACTAAGTTTAAATGTTGAAGCTGCAACTAGTTTTAAATTATGGTTCACCAAAGCATTTGCACTAGCAGGCCTCAACAAAAACAATCTAGGTTGTAAAAACTGAAAAAATTACAATAATATGTGGTAGAAAAATGCCTACAAATTTAATTATTCCAGCCATCTCATTGCTTGGAAAGAAAGGAAAAGACACTATTCCCATCTCATCTTCAACATTTTTCTTTTCTCATGGTACACAAAAGGGGCTACTTTTCCACAAGTCAGCTAAATTACAGTTTTTACCAGCAGACTATTAATCAGCAACATGCCTAGCACAGCAAAAGAAAACTTGCATGCATTTGCTTGTAGAGTTACTTACAAATCCCCATCCACCACTGGTAAATTGCTCCCCAATTATCCCAAAGTCTGGTTGATCTCTAAGGAACAACTGAACATATGGAAGCTCATCTACTATTGCAGCGACCCCTCCATTACTTGGTCCTTGTCGCAATGCTGTTTCATACTCTTCGGGTGAGCCTAGAGCTCTAAGTCTTGAACGAGGTATGAGAAGGTTTTCTGATAGATAATCATATGCAAATGACCCAACTTGGTATCCAATAGGCCAATTGTTTGTAATTAAGCTATTGATTCCAGTGATGGGCGAAGAAAGCTGTTGAATTGTAAGGATTGAAGTCAAGCTTGCTGTATAGCTTGCCGTTATAACCATCAATAGGAAGAGCCATATCACCATGACCATCTTTCCAAGTGGGGTGATGGTTCTTTCTTCTGTGATAATTAACAAAAAATCGAATGAAGTAATTCTATATTCAGGTGGATCCCTAAAATTGAGACACTCTCAGTGTCAGCACCAGCATAGTTAACAAACCAATCAAAGCATGGATCGCATAGCATGATGAACAAATTTATATGCAGCTAGGAAAATTCAGAAAATGAATGAGGGTAGTGCTAAAGCCATGTAAATTAGTATGTTAAATCCTGTTAGCAGCAAGCAATCAGGCTGCAAGTTAATCTTTGGGCTAGCAGTATTGAAATCATTTTCCATAACATGATTTCTCTACAATGAAAAATGGAAAACAAACCTATACCAAAATAACTTGCATGAGTACTTACACATCAACATCAGGTAAAGTCAGTAATAATAGTTTCAAAAGTACTTCCACGTTTTCACTTATGCATCCATTTTGATCTGAATTGTGAAATTGCATCTTAGAAGAATATTCTAAAAAATCATAGAGAAACAGTATATGCACTTCTTAAGAACGTGCGTCCCTGTAGCCTTATTTTGTCAAAGAGTTCTTAGTCGTAGATGAATGGTTTAAACCAAGAAAGACAAAATATTAGTACAAACCAGTAACAAAAGTACTACTTACGATTCGTCTTGAATAATGTTGAGAAGCTGAACCTGCCACATAGACATGTTCCTTAAGGTTAGAGGTTAATACCTTGTTCAGAAACAAAGATTCATGTACTTCAACATCAATGATGAAGAAGGTAAAGTGGCTATATTACACAGAAAAACTTTCAATTCGTTGAAGAACTTAATGGAGCCTTGGTTTGAAGATTGAAAGAGCTTACATGCACACAGTTATAAGTTGCCTTTTGGGAGGACCTCTGAAGTCATCATTGACTCGATGTTCAAGTAACCAAATAACCACACCTATAAACAGGAAAGAAACTGCCGTGGCACACCACATCTCCACTGTAAATGGCTTAAGAAACACCCAAGCACTTTGCTTTAAATCGTTGATGGGAGCCAAAATAACAAGACCAGTGGAAACAAAAGGCTGAGAAAAATCCACCATTTTCGTCCGATTTGTTACAATTGCAATGTCTCCAACAGCTCCATCCAACACCTGGTACCAAACCAAGATAAGCAATAAAATAATTTGTTCAACTGCTATCTGCTAATAATGTGCATTAGAAAATCTCGGTCCAGTGCAGGATCCACCATTTATGAATCTCTACAAAACTAATGTCCAGAGAAAGCAATGATGACAAGAAACCATCACAATCTGCCCTGTATTTTTTCATTTTGGAATGAAAATGTTCAGTAGTTTAATTATCCATAACAAGAACATTTGTGGCATGAACTTCTATGAGTTCCTGCATATCGTAACCTGAGTGATGGGCTTTTCTTTTTCTCTAAACATTAGTAAGGCATTCCTATCACAAATTTTTTCTAAATTGAACAGCTTCTTTATCCTCACCATGTAAAAATAAATAAGAAAAAGAGCAGGATGTACTTACATCTTCTGCTACCATTTTCACAATCCCGTCATAGCTAGGATTGGAATGGCCATCACCAACAAGCACAAACCTGTAAGGTACATCATAAGGGACTAATTTCTTTGCCTCAACGAAAACATCCATGCAATATCCTTCGATTCTCTGGCTGTTGTGCACCTGGGAAATAAATTCAAGGAAACTGACTCTGTTTGGCACTCCAATTCTCAAAGGTCTTTCATTGTCAGCAATGACCCAACCACGTGGTCTTTCTTTCTTTCCACCAGGCCAGGTGATGCTTCCAAGCCTCTGAACAAGGTGGGAATAGCTATCTTTTTTCCCCATGTGTCTTTCTGGAGTTTCAATTGAGAAGCCTGAACTATTGGACCAATAGCCAACTGTATGAACAGAGATATTATTGATATTAATGACATCATAACCACCATTCACAATGTTTCGTTCCTGATTAATTTGAATACGACCAGTTAAACCAATGAAGTCTGTCTGCAATATTTTGTTAAGTAGATTAGTGCCATTGTTGAAGACTTTGAGCTTCCCCATTTGTAATCCAGTTGTTTGCATGTCAAGTAACTTTTCAATTGAAGAAAATGTGAAATTGTTGAATTCATTAATAAAACTATGAATAGCATATGCAACAAGCCAAACTGTATCATAAGCTTGAAGTCCATAGGTATTCAGCTCTGTAGTCACTGAACCATTCTGCTTCATTTTCCTCCATCTAGACAAAAATTTTCTCTTTTGGATTGACCATGGCGTGTGTTGACGAAGGCCAACTACACCTTGAATGACACTAACTAAGGATCCTTTCATTGGGACGATTGAATCTAAGGTGGTTGAAAGCCAATCTGTTGCAAGCCACACATAATTATCATTCATCATCTCAAGTTTCTCTGCAACAGCAAAGATTCTTAGCCTGGGATCTGGATTAACATGAACAACATAAACACGAGGACCAAGGAATTTTGATTTTTTGAGCAAATCTGTAGCCTCACTTTCACCAAACTGGATAGGCAGAGCTAATTTGTATGAAAGTTTGCCCATTTTCTTCTCAAGATGATTCTCCAAGGCATCGATTCCATTCCTCCCATAATCATCATCCACAAAAATGGCAATAACCTCTCTCCATCCATAAAATTCAACTAGATCAGCTATGGCATTCATCTGATAAAAGTCACTTTGTGTAGTTCGTATGAAGAAAGGAAATTGGAGGGCAGAGAGAGTAGGATCAGTGGCAGCAAATGAAACAAGAGGCACCTGAAGACTGTCTGCAACCTGAGAAATCATGTGAGCTATTCCTGAAGACTGCGGCCCAATTATGGCCACTACCTCTTTTTCAATCACCTTAAAAGCTGCAAGAAATTGTGGTTATTAGCAAGTAATAACAAGGGGTTCTCCAAAGCATCTTAATGAAAAATAGAGACAGCTCTTGAAGAAAGAAACAAGGGAATGTAAATATTGCTAATCAGCAAGCAAAGCAGAATTGGGGACGCAGATAGAAATCATGAAAGGCTCTGATTAGAGAGATTTATTATGCTATAGAAAAGCGTGTGAGGTCACAAGTGGATAATAGCCAAATGATACTGTATGCAACAGAAAGAAACACAGTTTAAAACCCAAATATTCAATTCTGAGAAGAATCTTAAATATACAAATAGAGACAGCTTTAGAAGATAGCAAAAGGACAGTAAATATTGTTTATCAGGAAGCCAAGCAAAACTCACGACATCATGAAAGATTCTGACTAGGGAGCCCTAATTGTGCTACGGAAAAAAGCATGTACGACCATAAGTGGATATTAGCTAAATGATTTAGCATATAATTGAAAGAAACACCAAAATTTCCAAAGCTATGTTTCAGGATTATTAATCTTTCACAGAATATCTTTGGCTGTAGATGGCTATGAAATCTTTTATCATACACAGAATATATGTTGGACAATGTTCAGCAAATATGCTTAGGCCTTAGGAAGCTCCTCACAGGCCTTAGAGGCAAATCAAGTTTATCTTGCTCAGTAATCGTTGTAATTGCTGTAGCCAGCCTAAAAGAGAACAATATTCAAGATTGGATGAATTGCAGCTTACCTTCAATAGATCCTAAGAAGACACTACAATTTGCGTCTTCCATCATCAACCTCAACTCTGTCCCATTCAGTATTCTAGGATTGTTATTAATATCAAACACAGCAGCCTCCATTGCTGGCCTTGCAGCTCTACCAATAACGGAATCAAAAGTGAAAATTGCTCCTATGTTCACAACAGCAGGCCTTTGACAGCACGCCAAACTATTAAAAACTACCCATATTGAAATAAACAGTAGTGAAGGAAAAAGTTTCATTTTTCAACAACACCAACCCAACAATGGAAGGACCGCCTTAACCTGAAAGCCAACCTTTGAAAGGTTGAAGAAAGTGAGATTAAGACTGGATTTTACAGGAAACCCAAGGTAGTAGAAGTTGAAGAATAGGCTGAAAGGATTGAATTTGAAGAACTTTAAATGAAGATAAGCACTACTTCTCGATCATTGAAGAATTCGGCAAAAGAACAGAAGAGATACTAATGGAAAAAGAACATTAGACAGTACAAATAATAGGAATAGCTCATTTGAAGTAGTGTTCCGTCTGCAACTTACTGGAACAGAAAAACAAAAGGGTGTAATATAAAGAAACGTTCAGGGTGAGAATGATAGTTGCGTGAGAATTTAAGAACATGTACAAGTCAACATTTGTAAGTGTACCACGCTTAAAAGAGAGAGGCAAGATGAAACGAGTTTCACATTCTGGAATCCCTAGGGGTGGGGTAGAGGACCGAAGAACAAGGTCCACTCAGAATAGAAATAATGGCAATTGGCGCAAAAATGCTCTAAAGATGAAAAGAACAGCTACTTTGATTTTATTCCACACAGACTTGCCGGCAGCAATATTCTTAAATTCGAACGCATCTTTGAATCAGTACCCTTATTAATCACCGGTTTGACCACGGCGGTTAGTGTGACGTAATAATTATGTAATAATTATATTTAATTATATATAATATTAAAAATATTTAAAAATTAAAAAAAATAAAAAATAAAAAATTAATGAACAAGTGATCGGATCAGTCCAGTTTGATCGGTTCGACCGGTCAATTGACTGATTTTAACCAATTCAAACTATAACAATGGAAGGATGCTCAATTTCTGCTTCCTCGTATCAGATGTGGCGTCGTTTGGTATTTTAGTTGACTGATTGCCTTCATTTGACTATTTAAATAAGTACAAAAGTTGTTGAAAGAGTAATAAATTTGATGACTTATTTAAGATAAACAGTAAAAAATAAAAATACCTTTGTATAGTAACGTTTTCATCAATTAATTAAAATTTTAATTATTAAAAATTTATTGTAACTTTTAATTTAGGTCCTTAGATACTTATATTTTAGGAATGGTATTTGTTCTAATAATTATTTTATGCAATTTTATAGATTAGAAATAAAATATTAACTTTAAATGAAAATAAAAATAGAAAAATTGCATAAATTTTTCATAGATGATGCAACAATACAGGTGAATATGACTTCTCTAAAATATAAATTCTTATAAGAATATTTAACGAAATATTAAAATATATGATATTCATACTCTTATAATTTTTTTTAAAGTCATATTTTCATAAATTATTTTACACATAAATAACTAATACTAAACAACTAATTTTATCAAATATATCTAACAAATAATTAATATAATTTATTAATCAAATCAGCTCGTATAATCAAAAATAATGCAACGACGCTATTGCCGTTTAAGCCTTTCTTACATCGTTGACTTTTCAATGATTACTACCGGACAACAGCTTTGCCTTTTGAATTGTGGGTTCTTAACAGACAATCTTCGCCTATCTACAAACCCCAGCCTGCATCGCCTGATGCAATACATATAAGTTTCATTTTTTAACTACCAAGGCTGATAACTCGGAACTTATCATCAGAAGTTAAACTCGACAAATATGGACGCTAACCTTAAGCAAGCAATAAGAAACACGTTTTTAATTCTCATTTATAATTCATAAAACTGATGATTAAATCGATAAATTTTATTATCAACAAAAAAACAATAAACCTTCTTATTTTTAAGTTATTATATTTATATGTCATAAATTTTATTAAATTATAACAAAATTTAATATTGATTCATTTTACTAAGAATAAATAATATATTAAATACTCATATTTATTAAAATTAATAATATTTATTAGTTTAATGTGATAATAAATTAATTCTTTCATCAAATTTTTATTTATTATATATAACAATACAATTAGTAAGGTAATTAGGAATTGTTTGGTTTCATTTTTTTTCCTGATGTGGTTTTCTATTTTTGTTTTTTGTTTTTAATTTCCTTAAAATTGTTTGGTTAAAATTTGTAATAGAAAGCAAAAAATAGAAATCTATTTGGTTGAAATTTATAATAAAAAATATAAATATGTTTGGTTTATCATCTTATCTTTTGTTATTTTTTATTATACTGTTATATGTTAAAATTAAAATTTAATTTAATTCAATATCAAATTTTATTCTTAATTTAATTAATTAGAAATAAAAATAGGAATATTTAATAAAATAAAGAAAATCATATATTTCACAAGACTAAAACTAATTGAAAACATCTATCAGGCCATGATACATAACCTTACTTTATCTTATATAGCTATAGGGTAACTAATACAATCAAAACATTGTTGTACAACCTGCAAGAATGAATTAGAGATCTATAAAATGTAACAAAAATAAGAAAAAAAAAGAAATCCATTTACACAGTTGGAGAGCCAAGTTGAGGCCTTGAGTGAAAGATAAACAAACTTACAATGGCTCCGTAAGGTCGAGCGATGAAATATAAGATGTGTAAGCTAGAGCATTAAGGACAAGAGTGCCAAACAGTTGAGCCCAAATACGTGGATTATTTGGGGAATGCTCCTAAATCTAAAAATAACACATATAGTAATACCTACAATCTTGGTTAGAGGAATCACCCGTAACTTTTCATGTAGAAATCAGAGTCAACTAAGAAATCACCCTCCACCTGGATTTTAGCAGCAAGCATCATAGCCTAAGAATGCTGGTATGGAAGAGATGCTAATGGAATTCATTCAACAATCAAAGGGGAAACACCAGCAAATGATTGCTTCCATACACATCTTGGAGGTTCGAATCGACCACTTGGAAAAGATAGTGGCAAAAAGACTAAAAGGGAGTTCGTCGAGCACGATAGAAACAAATTCAAAGGAACAGATTATGTCAGTCACCTAGATTAGTAAGGAAAAGCTCTAGGAAGAGAAGAGGGTGACTTGATAAGTGTAAATTGCATCATGTTTTAAAGCATAGTTTGATATGTATTTAGTTGTTAATTCAATCATATAGTATGTGTTTAGGTTAGAATTGTGTTAGTTTGTTAATTATTTATGTTTTATGGGTTAGTACAAGTTTTTAAGCTTAAATATTATGTTTTTAAGATACCTTGATGTGTTTGCTAGTGTTTTAGGGTTAATATCAAATAATGGAGAAGTTTTGGAGATATTCGGGCCAAAACAATAGGTCAGGATCGTGACAGAAGCTCCATATTTGACCCACGGTCGTGACCTACATGCCATGATTGTGACAGAAGCCCATGGAATGGCCCATGATCGTGGCCTGTATGCAACGATCGTGATAGAAGGCTCAGATGTGAGCCATGATCGTGGCCTGCAGGGCTAGACGTGCAGACACTCACGAATGTCAAGTTTTGAGGGATTTTTTGGACCTTTTGGACCTCGAAAAACCTATAGGGTTACCCAAAACACAAGAGGATATAAAGAGAACAAAAAGGGGCAGAGAAATGAGCTTTTACATTAGCTACCTTGAGAAACCCAAGAGAGAGAATATCGAGAGATAGAGGAAGAGAAGAAGGAAGAGAGAAGAGGAAAAGAAGCTATGTAACATCCTGTTTTCCTATGCTAAGGGTTAGAATCCTAGAATACTGTACATGAGAGATATCAGTGAGAAAATTTAGGAAATGCACTTCATGCTCATGTATAATATATTATACATACATGTGAATTTGATTATTGCACTTATTACAATGATTTGTTCATACACTCATTTGACATTTTTCAGGTATAAATGATTGTTTTAATGTGATTACGATATGGATAGTGAATATTTTACCTTAAAAAATTGATTTGTTGAATTATATTATTGATTTAGAATTTTTGGTGAAATTTGAGAATTTTCTAAAATTAAGGATATTTTTGGACTAGGAAAAATGCCAAGTGGCGAGACAGTTGATGAATAGTAGTAGAAATAAGTGTCAGATGATAGTAGAAATTTTAATGAATGAAATTAGGATTTAATGACATATGTAATTAACAAATGGGAGTCAATTGGATTATAAATTGGGGACAAATGGACTGGTTATTAATGAGGACCCATTGAAAACCACAAGGTGGTGACATGTGACAAGTGACAAGTGTCACCTGTCATGCCACACACCTCACTCTCGTAACTTACCGTTGCAAGACTAATATTCATTTGTTTCTCACCTTTGGCCAAATGCTCTCTTTTCTTCTCTTCTTCATTTTGTTCTTCATTCTTCTTCTTCTCCAACTTACGACATTTTCTCACCCACCTCATCACGTTGATTTTGTTCAATTCCTTCACCTTGTTTCTTCAAGATTATGCTATCTCCTTCATCATGTCATAAGAAAAACCTGATCTCTCCCTCATAAATGATGATGATCGTGTGGTGTTGAGAAGCTAGGGTTAAGAGTAATTTGAAGATCTTGAAGATTAAACAAGTAAGTAGTATGTTATTCTTCTTGATATGTTGAGTGAAACATGCATGATGATAGTTAGATGTTGAAAGATCATGAAATGGTGATGAAAATATGTTGAAGCATGGATGAGAAAAATGAGCTTATAGATGTCTTGTTTTTGTGTATGTTGTGAGTAATAATTTATAAATTGTTAGAGAGATGATTTTAGATAGAATGATCATTTTAAATGTTATAGAATGAATGCAGAAATTTATAATGGAATGATATATGTTAATGTTCTGTTTTGACGTGTGATCACGTGGATTATTGGTAGCTATTATAAAGACGAACTGGAATATGTTAAATGAAGTGTTTTCACTAAAAATGCATCTGTATTTTGGCCATCTCTTGATCTGTAGATATTAAAATTGGATGATTTTAGGTTTACATTAACCTATAGACATATTTCTATATTTTTCATGAAGGTATCTAATTAGAATTCTGTTTTTAAAGGTTTGAAAATTTTGCTTGAAGTTAAGTATAGTGTGCTGTCGTGACGTGAGAATAGTCTAAAGTATTTTCAGTATACCTTGCAGAATATTGAACCAAATTGTGTGAACTTGGTGTCATTAGAAACTTACAAAATATGGGAATAGTTTTTTAGAGAATTTATTGCCTAAATACTTCATTTTCCATGTCAAAATGGCCATGAAAAATTGACCTGAAAATCTATTTTGAAAAAAAGCTAGAATGATGCTTGAATAAGGGATCATTAGGTAGTGCATGATCGTGATAGAGAGGAACATTAGGAAGTCTCATGATCGTCCACAAGCACAATCGTGACAGAGAAGGTGCACTGCTGTTTGACAGCTTTCAACACCCTTCCCTCTTTTGACCATAAGTCCTTCTCTGGACCTTCGATTAACTTGAAATTTGAACCACAAGCTCCTCAAACATTGTCCTTCCTCTCCAAAAAATTTCATTGTTGTCTAAATTTACTAGGAAAGGATTGGTAAATGGTTGATTGATGAACATAGGAAGATCAAGTTTTGCAAGATATGATATATGAATGTATCACCATTTGGAAGTTATGAGTTGTTAATGATATAAAAGTGTTCTTAAAAATGCTAATTTGATTGTAAGGAGATTAATTTGTATCAAGAAAGAATGAATAAGTGTTTGGATATTATGTGATCATATAATGTTAGAATAACATTTGTGAATGGTTGATTAATGATATTATAATAATCAAGTGTATTGAGCTATGAACCTTAGTGTATGATTGAGTGATGAACTTAGAATAACCAAGAGTCCTTGCAGTGTAAACCTAAAAATAAGCTAGACACATACAAATGATAAGGTTTGAACGATCAAGAGATGTGAATAAAGGAAACATACCCAGAATAGTCAAATTGAGCATGCATTATACATAACACATATACACATGTGTACGATCGAATGTTTATGTGATTGTGCAATTAGTAATGTGTATGAAATGTGTGTATTGCATGAAGTTAATACACAGGGTTTAAAGTCAGCATTCAGACGTTCCGAATCATAGAAGCAAATGCTAATCTGGAGCGTACTGTGAGTTGACCTCGATGGTTTCACTTTCATTGTTTGTTTTGTTTTAAATTTCTGTATTGAATTACTACTGAATGTAAATGTGATTGAGCTAATTCTGGACATTAATAGTCCGAGGAGTTAAATAAATGTGAGAACATAGGAAGTTCTTCATTGAATGTGAAAGTGAATGAAATAAGTAATTCTCAACATTTTTGTTGAATGCCGAACATCGATCCGATAAAAAATGTGAATGTGAATGTGAATGTGAAATTGAACGCAAGAGATTGATTGAATATATGTGAATATGATGTATTTTATTGCATGAATGCATGATAACATAAAGGCAGTTGTGACCAGAGTGACCAGTTTGAAAGAGCTTAAAGCTCAAAATATACACAAGAGCCACAGACTCAGTTGTTAATATGCTGGGTATCTACAAAAGGGTATGGGATAATATCTAAAACAAGCCCAGTATCCACAAGGGATATGGGCCAGTAAAAAGGTACTCAGTCACAACAATAACAATTGAAAGCGAGTCTCATGAGCATTGCATATGTAATTGATATGTATGTTTTAAATGATCGAAATGAACTATTTGACTGCTCTGAATGTGAAATGTGGAATAAGTGATCAAAGTGTTATCTGATGCTATATGATTATTGGTTAAGCGATGTGTATGATATGATGACATGAAGTGTATGTGAAATTGAAGTATGAACTGTTGTGTTATGTGATATAAGTGAGCTATCGAGGATGGTCCACTCATTAAGTTTGCAAAACTCACCCTAAAATTGCAACATTATTTTTCAGGCTTAGAGGAGTTACCTCGTTAGACTAACTGGAGTCTAACCATTACATACAGATAGGAGTTAGAGGTCGGGATCAATTGTACCTGCATATGTCTTCAGTTATTCTTTGTATTCTAAAAATTGCATTATGCAATTATTGTACAACATTTATGCGAATTGAAAAGTGTACTAACTATATGACTGGAAACGTTTTGTATTGGGCCCAGATGATTACTGAGAAATATGATGATGTGTTAATTGTTTGTAATTTTTGTAACTGAAATTATTTTTGAATAAAATGAGCCATAAAAGGCTTATTGATCTTCTAAATATGCGTGTGATTCGTGAAAAAATTGTAATGAGTATGATTGCTTGACTGTTCTAGCATGCCACCCTCATAGAGTATGTTCTCAAATACCGATGGTTTGTTCGGGAATATGCCCTATGAGAGTGGGGTGCTACAAGCTGACTCGAAGTACTTCCTGGATTAGGAGATTTCCTAACGTCGCTGCCTCCTATCATCCATTTTAGATTGTATTTCCTATCCTTTTAAGTTTTATTATTTTATAGAATTGGATTGAACAGTTGATGATAAGATCTAGAATGTCGAGGATGTTCTAAACTCACCTTCAGAATTTGATTCTTGAATTAATAAGAAAACGATTGTTTATGTGTTTATTGGATATTGTTATGGTTTGATTCTGCTATTGCATAATTTGATAATAAACTAAGAGGATGAATCGAATGAAAAACGATTAAATTGGACTAACAAGAGTTGGGTGATTTAATAGAAACTAGAATTAAATTAGATCGATAATTTGTACGAAGAGAGATCTTTTATAGGTTCCCGATAGTTTATTAGAGAACTTTAGAACTACTTAAGGTTTTGGATAGGTTGTGAATTGAAAGATTGCAACCTCTATAATCTGATTAGGGTTTATGATTTTGGGTTAATGGTTATAACTCCAGAGGGTGTAATCAACCCTAGGATAGTCTAGAACCAACAATCCAATAATTCATAATCAGTTAAGTTAGCATTAAAGATAGGTAAAATTTCCTTTCTCTTAATTGGTAATTTCCTTTAGTTGATTCTTGGGTGTGCTGCAAATTGCTTAATAATTAGTATTTTTGTGTTTGATTCTTAATTTGATTGATTAAATTAAATTCTCGCATTAGTTTCATTGCATCTTGAATTTTTGTTATTTATTTCTGGCCTTAGATTTTAGGATTAGATTGGTTCCCTCTTCGTAGGATTGACACCTTTAGTACTACGCTAACGAACCAAGCACTCGCGGACTATCGAGTGTTAATAATTAAAACTTACACACAAGCAAACCCTAATCAAGTTTTTGGGTGCTATGGTTGGGGAGACATAGATTAGTTTAATTCTTGTAGTATAAGGCTTTTTCACCATTTTTGTGTTAAAAAAAGGTTAGGACGTTTGGGCGAGGAGTTGAAAACATATTGATTTGGACATCACAAGGTAGCGATAAAGAATCTTAAAATTTTGATATCAAGAAAGGATAATATTGGATCCCGTTTTCGGAACCTAACTTTTGCTCTGATACCACAAATATTGGACCCCGTTTTTGGAACCCAACTCTTGCTTTGATACCATAAATGTTGGATCCCGTTTGTTTCCAGAATCCAACTCTTGCGAAATCATGAAACTGAGCCTATTATCATATAGGGTTCTTTCCATGAATCCTTATTAGGCATCATTCCACAACGGTGGAGTGGCCATGACAATCAAACATCAAAACCAACTTATTACTTCAACTCAACCACATTACGAGGGAAACAATGTAAACATACATACATAACTAACCTACTTCAATCAACCATTTCATTTCTTAAAGCAATAGAGTTTGAAATACTTTATTTACATATCAAAAGCCACACCATTGGCTTATTACAAAAATACAAAATAGCAAATGAAGTAATTCCTTTAGGCTCTTGATCACTTGATCTCCTAGCTATAACCTAAGGATGGGACAAGAAGGGGTGAGCTTGAAAGCTCGTGGGTTACCGTTTATAATCAAAAAGATAAGAAAAAACCTTGAAAACATTTTACTTGTCTTAGAAAACTTTCTTATTAAATCGTATACTTGTTTTTCAAAAGTCTTGTAGTATAGTCAAAATTCACAACTTACAAAACATGAATGCATCAAACTTGTTCACATAACATAAACACATAAGCACATTAGAATGGTTCGGGTAGATCCAAAAACAGAACGTACTACACATTTCCACTTAATGGTCCTTTGTAGCCGTGAACTTATAGGAGTTCATGAAGGAGCTCCATGCCACTAGCGGGCAGGCGGGAGAAGCCTTTAACTTGGTCAACGTGCACGTGAATTAACTTAGGGGACCACCACAAACCCACATAACATGTATTTCATGACTTGTAAACTTGTTGCCCAATATGGCACTTTTCCGAAACTTGATTTTTATATACTAGACGTATATCTTGAAAACCATTCTTGAAAATATGATTTCATAAACATGCATCTTTTCAAAGATATCACTTTCATAGTTTTTTTTTTCCTTTTGAAAATCATCACTCAAATCATGTAACAAACATATAATAGATTTCACAAATTATTTATGAACAATTATGCAACACTTTTGATGCAAATGAAATCAGAAAACTTCTTTGCTTCGTCTTACTTTGCTTCATCTTACTTTTTCTTCGTCTTACTTTGCTTCCGTCTTACTTTGCTTCTGTCTTACTTTTGCTTCGTCTTACGTTTGCTTCATCTTACTTTGCTTCATCTTACTTTGCTTTCGTCTTACTTTTGTATCTCCACATATAAAGATCATAACTTTCAACTCAGATGTCCAAAAATTCCATACTATATACCATTGGAAAGATAAAAGAAAGATCTACAATCTCAAAAGGCAACTTTGCTAAAATTTATCTAGATCAACCCCAAATTTTCCCCTAAAGTCTGAGGATGAATTTTTCATTTAGCTCCAATGTACTGCACCCTATTCTCAACTTCATGAAATTTTGAGACTCTTAGAGACAGAATTGAAATTCGATGTTGTCATAAGAAATGTAGCCATATATCTCTAGTTTAATCTAAATCAAGAATCATCTCGTTTGGACAATTAGAGAAAACGTTGTAATCAGTGAATATTTTTCCACATCATCTACTAATTTTGTTTCAAAATCTTTCCTTAACACAACTCATATCAAGATCACCTTTTTCTACTGTATTTACTCTTCATTCTTAACTTTATTTCAAATCAACGTCCTCTATAAAGAAAAATATAATCCATGACTAATCATAAACACCAAAACAGAACATACATATATGTATATATTCTTCATCAATTTATTATACAAATTTAACTTCTTCTTTTTTTTGCTTTCATTTCACTTATAACTTTCACCTTAATTGTTTCTATTTCAAAAGTCTCTTATCCACCAAAAACACCATAGCAAATCATGAATCTATCCACTTTTATCATTCTTTACTTTACTCTTATCTATCATTTCTGAGGAAGCGAAGGATTTT
>JANZLC010000202.1:20779234-20789255 GCA_026413385.1 Erythroxylum gracilipes | reverse complement strand
ACCATCTCAAACATCTCTACTTACATTCATTAAATCTTACCTCATCAATCATCAATCAACCATCAATTAAACAAACAAATTTCATACCCATCTACACCAACAAGACTTTTCATGCAATTAGGTTCCCAACCATCACAAATAATGCATTTATCTAACAATTCACACCATAAAACATAATTCTTACCTAATTTAGCTTCAAAACTTCCAATCTTCCAAACTTGTCACAACTCTCTACCTCCCACCATAATACATGATCATCATCACTTCAAGGAGGGCTAGGTTAGGTTTTTAGAAACAAGATGAAGAGATGGCAAAGATCTTGAAGTGGCTAGTGTTGAAAAAGAGAAAAAATCACATGGAAAGTGAGGGCGTGGTCGTATGGAGAAAGAAAAGAAGAAGAGAGTTTACAAAGAGAAAACAAAAGGAGTCTATAGGAGGTTCATGAGAGGTTTAATTTCCTTGTGCAAATATAAATTAACCACCTAAAACAATAAAGAGAACGAAAAACAAGCAAGGAAGCACATTTGAAGTGGATTTTCATCAATCTAAAGTGAATTTCATAAAGATTGAAAGGGATTTCTTCATGTCTCTTTTAGTTTTCTAGTTTTTCTTTAGTTTTGATGTTATGTATTATATGATTATGAGCTAAACTTTTATTGGTAATTGGATTAGATCAACCTTAAGTTAGGATGTTTCTTGGAATTTGATTCTTTATTTAATACAAATTTATGGAATGATTTGTTGCGATAGGTGGTTATACATCAAGAAATGGCATATAATTTTTCTACGAGACCTCATTGGTCTAAATGATAGAATTCCTATAACTAAATACAAGCATATAATATAAAGTTTAGAGGAAGTTGTTGAAGTTTTAAATGAAAAAATTTCTTAATTGCAAATGTAAAAATCATAAATTAAAATATAAAAAGATCATCCCATGAGGAATGCAGTAGTCACCTAAAATTTCTTGTAAACTTTTGTTAAGGTAAAAAATGTGATGAATAACTAAGAATTAAACTAAAAATAATGAATTAATAACCAAACTATGACTTAGGTAGTAGAGAATTTGATTGATTAATCAATGATAAAAACTAGGAATTACTTTCATCCTTTTTTGCTTTTACTTTACCTTCTTGATTTAGTCATACTTAATCCTAGGTATCCAATAATTTTGATTACCCTTTTTCAAGATTTAAGCAACCAATCCCAATTAAAATAGATATAAATTGAATTGCGATCTCTCAATCTATCAAAAAATTTTCTAACTATATAACTGGATTTAAAACAATTCTTTGAATAACTAAAAATAATTATGATCTTTGTTTGATTGCCTATTAGTTTGATGTTTATAAATCTATTGAGGTACCAGTTCTCAATGCATAAGACAACACAAGTGATCTAATCCAATCTTTTGATTCAAATTGAATATAAAGCAATAAACATCACAATATATTTCACTAAATTAATGATGTAAAGTTGAATAAATAAATCGACTAATTCTTTAAAAAGAATTTAAAAATTCATAGACGTAAATATATATCCAAATTTAATTGTCACTAATATCCAACAACAACAAGGAAATAAAAAAAGAGTATATGATTGAATCTAAATGTCTTCTCTTTTTTGCTATAAGTTGGAAAATACAACTTATGTTCTTGAGATTTTTTCCCTTTTGATTTCCTCTTGTTATGTTTTTCCAGCCATCAAGTGAGGTTTTTGTCTTCCTTATAAACTCTTAAGTCTTCTAGAGTTTTTATATAGGTTGTACCATTTGTTTATCTTCCACAAATAGCCCCAAAACATCAAAAGTATTTAAAAAAAACTCTCGACCTGGGAAAGCTTCACGATAATGCATTCCATGCATGATCATACATGGCACTGCTCCAACATAAATGATCATTCCAAATACTTTCCAATTTGCATGCATGATCAGGCTAGAGACTTTCCAATCTATTGCTTCTTCATCTACAATCGTGGATGCATATTTTATTCTATAGCTTTTTCTTCATCTTTTCTTCACGTTTTCCTATCTCCGCTCATCACTAAACACATCAAACAATCCTTGAAATATATAATTAAGAATAATGGTAGAATGGCTTCAAATCTTATGAAATTAACTTAGCCACAAACATTAATCACTTAAAAGGTTCCATCGCATTATCTTATTCTATTCATATTCAAATGCTTTGATTTACATACACATATCAACAAAATATTGCCACTTATTCATACACCTTAGACACTGATAAGCACGCTCTTATTATGATATACCAATTAAAGAGGTATGCCATCACTAAATACCTGCTCGTGAAATTTGTTTAATTAATTCTATATCAAAATTAGATGAAACCATAATGGATCATTGAATGTTATTCAATTTTTTAACAAAGTTTTTTATATTTAAGATTTATATATGTTGTTCTTAATCAGACCATATGAAATCAAGAGTTTAGTTTTGGTTTGATATATAAGTGGATGTAGTAAAGAGAATCTAATATAGATTGTCTTCAAAATATATATCAAAGAATGAATGGAGATTTAGAGATAGACCTACACGACCCTGTCAGTATTAAGCTGATTTGTTTGGGGTTTTAAAGAACTTAATGCATTCCCAAGGAAGTTAATCATAGATATTTCAACTACCTACATAAGAATAGGTAGTTGTCCATTCTTGTGATGACCTGGAGCAATGAACATTTAGTTTAGCTTTGATTTAATAAACAAAACTTTATTTTGTTATTGATTAGATAATAATCTAGTACCTGTTAGCTTCTTGTAGGATCGATCCTTCCACCACTTTATTACTACGAAACAATAGGTATACTTACCTTAATTGAGTATTAGAATAAATATGATGCAAAATATAATTCATCAGTATGTAAAGCTCCAAAATGTAAAATGACTACGAAAGATTACATTAATTTTAAACTTTGAATTATCTTGAATCTTGTTTGGTCTTGGTTCATATGGCTTTGTTTTTACTTGAAAATTCTTAACTCATTAATTTCTTTCTTTTGACTCTAATAATTTCTTGATGAAACATCTACCCTATAGAATGTCACTTGGACTCAATTGTCTTACATACTTTAATAAGTTCTTGTCACTTTTTTTAATCATTAAAATCAGATACTTGTAGTATTTATATTTATTCATCAAAATATGAATTAAAAATTCCCTTAATTCAAATTGACCATTATTCATTCAACTTTTTAAGAACCACTTTTTGATACTTTCAAACAATTCCCAAATTTTATGTTAAGGAATACAAAGGCTAATTTTTTTAAAAAATTAAATTCAAATTCCAATGTTTGTCAATTTAAAAGGCTAAAAAGAGTTCAAGAAATTATTAACATGCCTTAACTTTGATCTTCAAATAATGTTACTTACCTTAAGACTTTCATCCTGTCAACTTTAAATGTTAAGAATACTCTTGATCTCATCTTAATTTCTTGAATAATAAATTAATTCCAAATTATTTTAATCGTGATCTTTAGATCATTAGTATGTATTAATTCAATACTTATTGACAAAACGACCGATTTCCTATATCCAATCGAAAAGAATATTATAAGAAATGGGACGCTGGCTGAGCTGTCCATATTGGCGTCGATTAAAACAGGAGAATGTTTGGACACGTACTTTTCCCTGACCAAAGACAAATCTTTCTTTAACAAGACTTTTAGCAGACTTTGCTATTCTTTGTCAGAGTGACGCGTGCTCATACGCAAATACAACATAGCCTTATCTTATTCGCATTAGCTATGAAGAAAATGCCAAAATAGTCTCTTTAACACTGATAAATCTCTATTATTGAGAAGGGAATACATGTCTTCAATTGTGGTCCCCCTGCAACGACCTGCGTCTATTTGGTTCCAGGATAAGCTGCCAAATTGAAGGTGTCTTCTCAAATTTTACCTTCACTACTTTGTTTCTTCTCTCCTTTCTATTCTGTTGGCTAATAAATAAACTCTAGAGATTGACAAATTGAGTATTCCCTTCAAACTTGGCTTCTTAATACAATAAGATAACAGCACCCAATAAAATGATTTAAATTTTAATTAAATTTGTTAGTTATATTCTCTTTAAATTTCTAATTAAACTTGACTTATTCAAATTATAATTGCTTGATAATAATTAAAAATCTTATTCTTGGTTTATACACTCCAAAAACATAACATCTTTTTAAATTAAGCAAATGCATTGAATAGGAGAATTAATGACATCAAGTTTCCATACAATTAAACAACCAATAGAGCAGATCAAGTGACAAACAAAAGGGTTTTGACAAAAGTAGTATCAAAGCTTAAATTGACTAACTAGAGCAGCTCATTTCAACTGCAATTTTTGACAAATTAGTGAATGGATTGAAAGTTAAACATTGTGAGCAATAGCGGTGAATCTTATAGTACGCTTGGCTAGCCTGAAAAAACACCTCCACATTCACAGCCTCTCACAGCAAATAAAAGTATTTTTTCTTTCCCTGCATGTGTGGTATACCAAAGCTCCATATGATGCTCCAAAGATTTTCTTATCAGCCTTAGTTCTTAAGCAAATGCAAGGAATCCATTCCAAAATTGTGAATGGAATGAACTAGGATAGGAAAGATAGAAAAGAGTGAGGATATTGCTCCATAGATGAGCCAAAATTTTGTTTAAAAAATATAGGTGTTTTAAGGATTCCATTGTAGCATTGTTGCAGAGAACACAATACAAGTCTAGTAAAGAGTATTTAATGGAGTCCTTGGTGGCAATTCTTTGACGTGATACAAGCCAAAGGATGAAGGACTAAGAAGAGGATATAATAAAATCTCATATTAGTTATGATTTAGATTGGTGATAGGTTCATCATCAAACAACTTCCTGCATGATTTAGCGTTGAACTTGCTAGAAGTGTCCAGTGCCCATATCACTTTTTCTTGAAGATTAATATCAGGAGAATGAGCTAGGTTCGAGAGGAAAAGCGCCATGCCTCAGGTAATATGAAAAGTCCATATCCAGTGGCGGATCCACAATGGGGGCAAGTGAGGGCACTTGCCCTCACTGCCCCAAAAAATTTCCCTAGTTGTCCTCAAAATTTTCATGTAAAAAAAATTATTTTACGTTTTGCCCCCACAAAATTTTTTTTGCCCCCACTCAAAAATATTTCTGAATCCGCCCTTGTCCATATCCATGAGGTTTGTTTGATGAAATCTTGCAATTATTGCATTAATAGGTATAATGGACCTTAATAGTTAGATTTCTCTTTGATCGGAGATTAGACTAGTAGAGTGTTAGTGATCAAACTAGTAAAAGGTTCCACATCTATTACCGGTCTCATTATTTATAAAAGGATGAAATAGTTTCCACATCTTGAAGATTTGTGTAAAATCCTAGAAGAGATGAGGAAAGGATTTGATGGTCTAGATGCCCAAGCCTTTTAAAGCATATTTTTGGGTCCATTTAACTGGTAAGTTTTCACCTGCAGAATCTAGTTTCCTAAGTTGTTTAATGAGAAATAGTTTATTCATAGTTCTAATGGAAGAAATAACTAAACCTCCATTTTTCTTAGCCTGGCAAATTAAGCTCCACTAGATTTTAGGGATCCTTGATTTCTTATTACCTCCACTTCATAGGAATTCCCTTATAATCCTACAAGTTTTTTTCATGATCCCTTTAGGCAAAGCAATATGAGATCTAATAATTATGTAAGTTGCTTTAAATAGACATAATTTGTTGGATCCTACCTCTAATAATAAGTTCAATCCTCCCTTTATAGAGCTTAAAAGAGGGAGATAGTCACTTTTGGATTATTTCTTCACTGAAATGGGTACACCAAGATATTTGAAGGAAATTGCTATTTGTTTGACCTTTTAGCCTTAAAGGCCGGATCTATAATAAGGTTAGAACCAATAGATAAGATGTATGAACTTTTGTTAATAATGAACACCAAAATTGAGATTTCTTTAAATTCCTCCAGTGAGATGAGGAAAGATCAATAGATTGTGATGAGCATAACATAAAAAGACAAAGTCATCAGTAAAGGAAAGTTGGAATAATTTCAGCTTTTGACATCTTTGATGATACTTAAAATTAGGCTGATGACTAATTTTCAATTTGGTAAGCCTATGAAATACCTACACGCAGACGACAAATAGGTAGGGAGAGAGAGGATCACCTTGCCAAATGCCTCTATAAGCTTTGAAAAGAGTATAAGGCATCATGGCTTAAAAAGCTTCATGTAGGAATTGGTAGCTCAATGAATCAAAAGTCTTAGTGAAATATATTTTTAAAGCACAACTTTTGATAAAAGATTTAGTGTTGTATATTTTGAATTGTTCTTTAGATAACATGATGTTATCAATAGT
Organism: Erythroxylum gracilipes; assembly: GCA_026413385.1. NCBI lineage: Eukaryota > Viridiplantae > Streptophyta > Magnoliopsida > Malpighiales > Erythroxylaceae > Erythroxylum > Erythroxylum gracilipes. Next base: position 20,782,912 of record JANZLC010000202.1, on the reverse strand, counting down.
GCTTATACTAGGAAGATAAACATCTTAACATGTTTCAATGAAGCTAGGGAAAATTTCCTTTAACCTACTAGCAAATGTTTTGACTATCACCTTATAGATGACATTATAGTAGGTAATAGGCTTGTAATCATTCATTAATGTGAGATTGGCAACTTTAGGGACAAGACATAGGTAGGTTCTATTCAATTCAATGAGCATTCTACCTAATTTGAATAATTCAACAACTGCATTGATAATTATATCACTAGTTTGATTCCATCTGCTCTGAAAAAACCTAGCATTAAAGACAATAAGCCTAGGAGTCTTATTAAGTGAAAAAGAAAACGAAAAAATTTTGATCTCCTCAGATGTGACTTTTAGTAGCGTTTCATTGGCTTAAGTAGAAACAGAAGTTCCCACAACATTATAGAGTTCCTCATAGAGACAAGAAGTTACTTAAAAAGTATCAAATAACTCCTCAAAGTGCTTATGAGCCAGGTCCTTCAAATTTTCCTGTCCAGTAACTGTATTACCACTAGGATCCTTCAATGTTAATATATGGTTTCCATTTCTTCTAGTTTGGATTTTTCTTAAGAAGAAACTAGAATTCCTGTCTAACTAACTAATTCTTGATTTTTTTTCTTGAGCCGAGAATGGAAGATATTGATAGGTGTAGATTGTACTATGTTTTGCTAGATGTTTAAATGTATTTTTAAGTATTTCTTAGATGATTATCATGTGTATAGGCTTAGATTTTTTTATCGTTAGTGGTTGTTTATATTCTAAGTGTTTGTGTACTTTTACAGTATGAATTCAATCTTAAATCTATGTTTTATGAAGTGTTTGATTTGTTTATGAGTGTTGGAAAATCAAATAAGTAAAGAAGAAGGAATATTTGAAGAAAATAAGGGATACACGGTTGTATAAGTCTCTTAGCCTATTCAAAATTACAAATTCTGTAGATTTTGAGTTATAAACCAATGTGTATCAGACCATGTATCTCTAAAGAGTGAAACAACAGATTTCAGTCTTTTTAGCTAGCGAATTGTTTTTGGTCTTTTAATGTTTTGGTGCTATTTTTCAAACCAAATTAAATAAGAAGACCCTAGAAAGAACCTAGAAGTCTTAAGAATTATCTAAGAACATGAAACACACCAAAAAGTGCAACAACCATTGCATCAAAGTGGATTAAAGTGAAGAGATCAAGAAGAAGTATTAAGAAATTCTAGCATTCCAAATCAAGGAGTCTAATAGTTTTTTTTTCTTTAGTTCTTTCATTATCCTTGATGTGTAATTTTAGATTAGGATTTATTTTATGACTTTGATTATTGTTGATTTCCAAACATATTAGATGTTTGTGATAATTGTTTATGCTTAAACTTGATAATAAATTAAGAGAGTGAGTCAAAAGTAATCTGTGTTAGATTATGCAACACGAGTTAGCTACCTAATAAACCCTAAATTATCAATTTAATAATCATTCGAAGAGAGATCTAATTTGAGAAATTAATTATTCAATAGATAATATTAGATCTAATTAAATAAGTTAGGGAAGTCTTGGAAATCTGGAATTTTCTAATTCAAATAAGGTTAATTGATTAGATCTTGAAAGAGAATAATAAATATCGAAGGAAATATAGGATCAAACACATAATTGAATCAACAATTGTAAAGGAAAATAAAAAAGGGAAGAATAATTCCCAAGTATTCAATCTTGATCATAACCTTAAATTAATCTGGCAGCTCACTGTTTCACTTCTTATTTAAATTATTTGCTTTATTTTATTATTTGTTTCAATTTATGTTATTTATTTTTATTCAAATCACATTCTGAATACCTTACACAAAGTTAGGTTTCAATTATTAGCCTTGCATAATCCTTTTGGGAACGATAACCTTATATACTACAAGATATGATCATTTGTGGTGTATTGAGGGTTTGATTAGATATAAAACTTACTTAACAAGTTTTTGGCATTGTTGTTAGGGATTTTAGCATTAAGAAGATTTCAATTCCTTTGATTTAAGGAATTGTTACCCTTTCTTTTGATTATGGTACCTAATCATAAGAAATTAAAATTTTAAAAAAGAGAGAGTTTGGATGTAAAGTAGAAGACACATCAATCTAGACATCGCAAGGCAAGAATGAGGAATCTGAAGAGTTAAATGCCAAGAAGAGATAGAAGAACGATGGTGGAGAAAATACATCACAAAGAGCAAAGGACCCTTATGGAATTCATGAGGCCAAGGTTCAATGCCAATTATCAAAGAATTACATAACCAACAGTGTAAGTGACATACAATTTGTTATGAACAATAGTTATTGATAGACATCAAAACAAAGTTTACAGCATTCAACCTTCTAGGATCCAAAAGGAATGATTGTTATAGATTTAATGATAGCATTGTAGGCTGAGATCAACAACCTAATAAAGCAATTGAAGAGCCCAATAGCCACGTCTTTCTTTCCACTCAAAGAAATTTAACATAGATACGAGCTATGCAGATAATAGAGCCATATCACAATTGATTGCTTCCTAATTGAAAACAACAATATGCAGCAATTCAACTTCATGGGAGCACAACTTAGATGGGGAGGTAATATTCCTTACTTGAATACCTACAATCTTGGGTGGCAGAACCATCCAAATTTCTTTTAGTCTAACAATGGAGGGACTCAAATTGGAACATAAGGCTCATCAGGATTTCAATAAGATGAGTTTAGTGCAAATGATTCAAAATTGGAAAAGCTCATTGTTGAGGAATTTTTATAGCTAATAAAACTCTCCATAACTACAAGTATACGGATCGTATCTTGTATTATCGAAAGGTGTTGATCCCACAAGAAAAAATATAAATCTAATTAAACCTAACTTTTTCTAAGGTATTAGAATATGATTTGAGTGGATGATGAAATAAATTAAAATAATTAAAATAAAATTAAGTAAATAAACAAATAACAATTAAGCCACCAAATTGAATTAAAGTTGATCAAAGATGAATGCTTAGGATTTATTCTTTCATTATTTTGTTCCCTTAACTATTATTGATCCAAATATATGTCGATCCTAGATTTCTTAAAGGATTGATTACTCTCTCTCAAGACCTAATCAACTAACCCTAATTGATTAACTTTAATTGAATCTGAAATTTAAGATTTTGCAACCTCTTGATTCACAAAACTTCCTAACATTTTCAATGAGATTTGAAGTGATCTATTAGTAATCAAGTTTAACACAAGATCTCTCTTTGAGAGATTGTTGATTTGACAATTGTGACTTATTATATTGCCATTTCTTGTTGCACAACCTAATCTAATTACTTTTGACTAACTCTCTTGATTTATTGTCAAGGTAGGAGCATGCACAATTATCATAACACTAGAATTTTGTATTGAATTAATAAAGATCCAAGTCATAAAATACTTCGGAATGAACCCTAATATGAAAATTAGAAACTTATGATTGTAATAAACATATGAGAATTTGGTTTACACATTAAGTTTGATGAAAATAACAAAAGGAAAGGAAGAAAAACTCAATTTAAAGTTTAATCTAGAAAACTAGAATTCTGGACGTTCTTCTTGATCTCCCTTGTTTAATACAATTTCATAAAATGATTGCTGCATATTTTAGGCTTCTTAATGTTCTGAAATAATGTCTTAAGGTTTTGGGGATGTAGTTAGGGTTGGGGGGGGGG